>CM059972.1:35578503-36208610 GCA_030490835.1 Annona cherimola
TATGAATAATTTTGTGATTTTGCTAAACTATGATAATTAGGGCTAAGGATTAGCAATGATGATTCGAGTGATCATTATAAGCTAATGTGGGACAAAGGGATTAGAATAATTTGTTGGTGATTAAAATACACCAATACATCATGAATAATCATTTTAGATTATTTGATATGGATTATGAGAATTTAAAAGGATAATTCTCAAGTTAATAAAGAAAACCCTAGAAAATTCATAACTTGTCGCCCATAAGGAGAATTAATATGAAAATTGAGATGGAAACACATAATTTCGTGCTTAATCACATGGGAAAGGTAGATTATGAAAATTTTGATGATAATTGATCATCACCGTCCAAAATTTAAAACGATCATAACTTGAGCTAGAAAAGTCGGATTGAGATGAAATTTGAAATGGACAGTTAAAATTATGAAATCAAGGTTTTGGAAGGATTTGATCATGCAAATGATTAAGGGATTAAGCTTGCACGAAATTGTGATTAGAGATTTTGACTTTTCAAACTAAAAAGTAAATAGCATTTATGATGGGAATGAGTAAAATAATCTAATGCATAAAGACAAATTTGAGGTGTCAAGAGGGGTTAATTTGTAGGGTAACCGGTGGCCTCTCACAAAATTGCCTGGTATGGAGCTGACGTCTTGGTCTTCTTCCTCTGGGAAAGCCTCGTACTCGTCCGAGCGATCGAAAGAACCCAACCCGTAATAGGAATTGATCGTCTCAACATGGAAGGGGACGATCTTGCCCCGAACTTTGACTTGCCCCTGCTCATGCTCCACCGCATTAGCATAAAATTCTTTGACCACCGGCGTGATAGCAGGCTGCGGTTGTGCCATAAAATTCTGCCAACCCCGGGTATTCAGGTTGAGGAGCGGAGTGTCGAAGAGCGCATCGATCTTGATTCCCCTCTCAGGAATCAGGTGTCGCTTCTGAAGTGAGTTTGTGTACCGCTTGAACGCCTGAATGGACATGAACCTATTGGATCAAATTCCACCAGCTCTTGAATTTTCTTCCTCTTGGCAGTTGATGAGGAAGCCATGTCTCCAATAAATAGTCTCAAACAATCCTTGCAAGTAAAAATCCAAAAGCAACCAAACAAGCCAACCCTTCAAAAATTGCACACAAAGCAATCCACACACAGTCACCAAGCCAACCTCCACAAAACCAATCACCAAACCAACAATCACCAAGCAATCCAACCACACAAGCCAACCTCCAAGCATGATCTTTATGAAATTATGCTCCAAGTCATTTTCCTAAAAAAAAAAAAATCAAAACAAAAACAAAATTCAAAATGAAAATGAGTAATGGGTTGTCTCCCATTCAGTGCTAAGTTTATCATCCTTAGCCTGACATTTTCGCTGTTTAATTTTCTTTCAGTTCCACCACCTCCTTGCAACACTGAAAATCATCTCCCATACGATGCTTTAGACGTTGCCCATTCGCGGCAAAACCATTGTTGGATGCCTCGTTGAATATTTCCACTGCTCCGTGCTCAGTCGCTTTTATCACCACGAACGGACCCGACCATCTGGATTTGAATTTCCCTGGAAAAAATTTCTATCTCGAATTGAAAAGTAGAACTTTCTGACCTGGCTCAAATCTCCGTGGTAGAATTTTTTTGTCATGCCATTTCTTCACCTTTTCATTATAGATTTTGGCATTTTCATAGGTTTGCATTCGGAATTCGTCTAACTCATCGAGTTGCAGCAAACGATGCTCTCCTGCTTGTTGCATGTCCAGGTTTAGTTTTTCAATCGCCCAATACACATTGTGCTCCAACTCCAGTAGCAGATGACAGGCTTTTCCATAAACCAGTTGGTAGGGAAACATTCCAAACTGGGTTTTGTAGGCAGTTCGATACGCCCATAATGCGTCGTCTAGCTTAATAGACCAGTCTTTGCGAGATGACCCGATCATTTTCTCCAGAATTTGCTTTAATTCCCTGTTGGCCAACTCGACTTTTCTATTGGCTTGTAGATGATAAGATGCCGTCACCTTGTGGCGTACGCCATATCTGTGCAAAATTGCAATAAACTGGCAGTTGCAGAAATGGGATCCTTCATCACTAATGATCACCCGGGGCATGTCGAAATGAATAAAAATGTTCTTCTTGATGAATTTGATGACTGTTTTGGCATATCCTGCTTGAGTGGGAATCGCTTCTACCCATTTGGAAACATAATCAACAACCACCATAATATATTGGTTTTCAAATGACGGGATGAATGGGCCCATGAAGTCGATACCCCAAACGTCAAATATTTCTACTTCAATGACATTAGTGAGAGGCATTTCATGTCTTTTGGAAACATTACTTGTCTGTTGGCATTGATCGCACCTTTTGACATAAAAATGGGCATCTTTGAATAGAGATGACTAGTAGAATCCTGATTAAAGTATTTTCGCCTCACTTTTATCTCCTTGAAAGTGGTCCCCATACGGAGATGAATGGCAGCTCTGCAGTATTGATTCATGTTCACACTCTGGAATACATCTCCGATATAAGTGGTTTGGGCATTGCTTGAACAAATATGGATCATCCTAGAAATAGAATTTCACGTCATGGAGAAATTTCTTTCTTTGGTGTGAATTCAGCTCCGGAGGTAACAATCCACTAACGATATAATTTACAAAGTCTACATACCATGGTGGACTGCCTGGGGAGATGGAAAATAACTGCTCATCCAGAAACACTTCCCGAATCTGCTCCGTGTCTTGGGCTGGCTGGGATCCTTCGAGGCAGGATAAATGGTCAAAGACCTAATTTTCAGCTCCCTTTTGGTCTTCGATTTTGAGGTCGAACTCCTGTAGCAGTAGGACCCACCGGATCAAGCGTGGTTTTGCATCCTTTTTCTCGATTAAATATTTGATGGCCGAATGGTCTGTGTACACGATCACTTTGGTGCCCACCAGATAGGCTCTGAATTTATCGAATGCAAATACCACCGCTAGCAGCTCCTTTTCTGTCGTGGTATAATTCATTTGAGTCTCGTTCAGATTTTTGCTAGCGTAGTAGATGGAGTGAAAAACTCTATTCTTTCGCTGGCCCAGTACTGCTCCTATTGCATAGTCACTCGCATCGCACATCAATTCGAATGGGAAATAATGATTGGAGCAGATACCAATCTCTTTTTTAGTTCCTGGAATGCCTCCATGCATTCACTAGTGAATTCGAATGGCGCATCTTTCTCGAGCAGCGAACATAGCGGCTTGGCTATTTTGGAAAAGTCTTTTATGAACCGCCTGTAGAACCCTGCATGTCCCAGAAAACTGTGAATGCCTTTGACTGAAGTGGGTGGAGGCAATTTCTCAATCGTCTCGATTATAACTTTGTCCACTTCAATTCCCTGTTCAGAGACTCGGTGACCAAGTACGATGCCCTCCTGTACCATAAAATGACACCTTTTCCAGTTGAGAACCAGGTTTGTATCCTCGCAATGCTGGAGCATCTTTGATAAGTTGGTCAGGCACTCGTCATAGGAATTCCCGAATACTGAGAAATCATCCATGAATACCTCCAGGAAATCCTCTACCATATCAGTGAAAATGGCCATCATATAACGCTGAAATGTACCTAGGGCATTGCATAGGCCAAATGGCATTCGCTTGAATGCGAACGTGCCATATGTACATGTGAATGTGGTCTTTTCTTGGTCCTCCAGTGTTATCATAATCTGGTAGCCTAAATAACCATCCAGAAAGTAATAGAACTCCCACCCCGCCAACCTGTCCAGCATTTGATCAATGAATGAGAGTGGAAAATGATCCTTTCGAGTGGCTATATTCAGCTTGCGGTAGTCCATGCAAACTCGCCAACCAGTAATTGTCCTGGTCGGGATCAACTCGTTGTTCTCATTGGAGACAACCATCATACCACCTTTCTTCGGAACGCACTACACTGGGCTGACCCACGAGCTGTCGAAGATCCGGTATATAACGCTTGCATCTAGCCATTTGATAATCTCTTTTTTGACTACCTCTTTCATGATTGGGTTCGACCTTCTCCGCGCTTCAATAGATGGCCTGGAATTCTCTTCCACTTGAATTTTATGCGTGCAAATGGATAGGCTGATGCCTTTGATGTCGGCTATGGTCCATCCTATGGCCTTTTTATGATTTCTGAGCACTCTAAGCAGTTTTTCTTCCTACACGGGATCCAGTGCAGAAGAAATAATCACCAAGAGTGAGGACTCTGCTCCAAGATAGGCATATCTGAGGTGCTTTTGGCAGGGGTTTCAGATCCAAAACAGGTGGCTCTTCAATCGACAGGTTCAACTGTTTAAAAGATTCTGGCTTGAGCTCCAGCGATTCGAATTTCTGCGAGTATTGTGGAAAAGTTGGAGATTTCTGTAGGTAACGTATCATGTCTACCGAATCGTTGTCAGATTCACTGATTTCTTCCACCAGCGATGCCTCCTGGACGTCTTTGAAAGCTGAGATTTGGAATTCAGCCTGAACTGCTGAATCCACCATGTCGATCATTAGGCATTCGTCTGGATCATTTGGTAACTGTATCGCCTTGAACACGCTAAAAGTAACATGTTCGTTTTGAACCCGCATGGTTATCTCTCCAGCCTGTACGTCGATGATAGCCTTGCCATTGCAAGGAAAGGCCGACTCAGAATGATTGGCACGTCTCGATCTTCTTCATAATCCAGGATAATGAAATCTGCAGGAAAGATGAACTTGTCCACATTAACAAGAACATCTTCGATAATGCCCTCCGGATATGTTAAGGACCGGTCTACCAGTTGCAGCATGACTGTCGTAGGTCGCGCTTCCCCGATGCCTAATTTTCTGAAAATTGACTTGGGCATGAGATTAATGCTGGCTCTCAAGTCGCATAGGGCTCTCCTGAAATATTAGTTTCTGATTGTGCACAAGATAGTGAAACTCCCTAGATCCTTGAGCTTAGGAGGTATCTTCCTCTGCACCATAGCACTGGTTTCCTCTGTTAACGCCACCGTCTCGAATTCTGTCAACCGCCTTTTCTTGGATAGAACATCTTTCATGAATTTAGCATATCTTGACATTTGTTCCAAGGCTTCAACAAGTGGTATGTTGATGTGTAGCTGCTTTAATACCTCTAAAAACTTCTTAAATTGGCCCTCCTTTTTTTTCTTTGTGAATCTCTAAGGAAATGGAGGAGTTGCCCTTTGATTTGTGGCGATTTCAGCATTCGGTTGCTTCTGACTAGTATTTGGTTCCTCTGTCCCTGAGACCGCTGAATCAAAGGATTAGTGGGTTCAATTACCGCTTTTGGTGGAATTATGTCGGGCAACTGCTTTCTACTACGCAATCTGATTGCTTGCACCTGTTCTTTGCCTTTTCCTTTCGGGTTTTGCTCTGTATCGCTCGTCAATGAACCTTGAGGCCGGTTGCTTAGAGCTAAGGCCAGTTGGCCTATCTGTTCTTACAAGTTCATGTTCGTTGTGATATGGGATTACATGAATTGCATAAAGAGATTTTCCAGATCAGATTTCTTCTCTTCTCGCGGTGGTGGATTGAATTGAGCTGGTCTTGCTGGTTGTTACTGTGGGGGATGCTGCGACAGTCCTGGCGGCTGATTCGGCCTTGTCTGGTTGTTCCATGAGAAATTAGGATGATTTCTCTAGCCTGGGTTGTAGTTGTTCCCATATGGATTTGCTGGATTTCTCCGGATTGGAGGCACATTGATCATTGGGATGGCCGAATTCTCCACACCATGTGCAAATATCTGCTTTGTTGGCTGCTTTGGTGTAGGCGCCCCTACTACACTAACATTGGCTGGCATGAAAAGATTCTGAATATGCCAGGATAAAGCGTCGATGTGGGCTTTAATCGATGAAACTGCGTCCAGTTGGAGTAGACCCCCACTTTGGCTTCTGTCAGATGGCGGTTGATAGGTATTTGCAGCCATGTTTTCAAGTAGAGCGTATGATTCTCGATAGATTTTCCTCAGCAGAGAACCATTTGATGATGAATCCACCATGTGATAGGTGGAATCCTGGAGACCATTGTAGAAAATTTGAATTTGAACCCACGGCTAAATTCCATGATACAGGCACTTCCGGAGTAGGTCTTTGAAACGATCCCACGCCTCTGATAGGGTCTCCTCTTTGTGTTGCTTGAATGAGACTATGTCCATCCTCAGCTTGGCCAACTTGGCGGGCGAGAAATATTTCTCTAGGAATTTCTGAGCCAAGTCGTTCCATGTATTGACAGAGTTTGGGGGAAAAGAATCAAGCCACTTTGAAGCTCTATCCCTCAGTGAAAATGGAAAAGTCCGTAGCCGCATTGCCTCATCGGAGACCCCATTCTGCTTGAACGTGTTCATGATCTGCAGGAAATTCCGTAGATGGTAGTGGGGATTTTCAGAAGACAATCCCCCAAACTGCCCAATGGACTGGAGCATCTAGAAAATCACCGGTTTGATCTCAAAGTTGTTGGTATCGATAAGAGGAGGTGCGATGCTAGTTTGAACTGCATTCTGGCTAAGCGCAATGATATCCTAAATGGGTTGGTCCAAATCATCTTTTGGTGGATGAATTAGAATCTCAATCCTTTGGTTCCCCAGTTGGTTTGCGTGAACGTTCTCGTCCTGATTCTCAATGCGCTCCATAGTATGTTGTTGGCTCCTAGCTTCCCTGCTCTTACGATGCCTTCTCAGATAGCTTCTTTCGGGTTCTGGATCAAAAGGAATAATGATGTGGCGCCCCAGCCCGAGACGTCACTTCCTTACCTCAACATCTTACAGATTGGTAAATGTGAATTAGGATTGTTGCCCTGATCATGCGGCGGGATTTTAATTGGAACTTGTCCAATTTTTTTTTCATTTCTTCATTCATCATCATTTCATTTATAATATAAGCAATGATACACTTGTACATATCCTTTAAACCATTTCAACAATACTGTTAGAAACATTTTGAGTAAAACATTTTGATAAATATTTGAAATGTTTGAAAAATAACACACTTTAAAACCCTTTTAATAGAAGAATTTCAAAACTTTTAGATTTTCAAAAATAAATCATATATTTTTTCCTAGGATTTTCTTGGTTTCCATTTCGGGGCCTTTTGCTCACAAAAGTTATGCAATTGTACTAACCCCTTCTCAACCACCTTAAAATCAATTTCTTGTCCACATATCAATTTTGTCATTTTTATATATAAAGGAGCCTCGCATGGTCTTTTGTATGCTAATTTAGCAACTCGAAACTAAACCATTTTAAGAAAATCAATATAGGAGGTTGGTCATCCTTAAATCCTCTTCAACACATCCATATAAACATTTTTCAAGATATTTTTAGCATAGATTTCCTTATCTAAAGGAAATCAAAACTTTTAGAATATCATTTCAAAACATATGAACTATGTCCAAATCATCATTTATTATTTGAATATCATGACCTAGCAAAACAAATTTTTTTCATAAATCAAATCCCTCTTTTATTATGACATGATTATTTATCATTAAACATCATAAGAGAAATTCAAAACTTTTTTACATTTGTTGCTTTGTGAAAAATGGAAAAATTTTCTTTTTCTTATAAAATATTTTTGAAACAACATCATAAATAACTTGATTGCTTAAAGGCAAATTCTTAAAACCATCGGCATCAAACATGAAATCCTTTAAAAACATTATCGTGGAGAACTTGCTTACTCATAAGCAAAATTCTCGAATTCTATTAACATAAAGCATTGTCAATCTAAGGCAACCCTTGTGATAAAATTCTTATCTTAAAAAGGTTGCTTGTTTCCCATGAAGCAAACCTTGAGGCTTTTCCTTAAAGCCATTCTTTTCCAAAACTTACGACTTTTCATTAAAGCCGTCATTTTTCAAAACTTGTGGCTTTTCATTAAAGTCATCATTTTCAAAACTTGTGCTTGCCCATTCGTTAAAACATAAACATAAACATAAACATAAACATAAATATTTCAATCATATCAATCACATAGAAAGAAAATAGCATTTTAGAAAGTTTGCTTGCTTACCTAAGATCGCCATAATCCCTTTCCTTCCATTCTTTTCCTTGCCTTTTCCTAGATAAACGAAAATAACATTTCATTTATTTGCATCATTTTCAAATACTTATATTCTTTAGGTTTTCGAACCTACATAAGTTCATCTAATTTAACCCACTTGTCCTTCAAGTCGGGTGTTTATACTTATCTCTTCATATACGTCCATTTTTCAACACATACTTATGTGTTTCTTAAATTTTTCAAAATAGCAACTTGTCTCTAATTCCAGCATGATTAAAACCATTAATTACCACTATACTTAGGATATTATTATGGAATTTAAATCCACTAATCATATGTTTCCAAAACAGCAACTTTGGAACCCATTTTTCACCCGTTTAACGTGTCTTTTGACACATATCCATAAGCAGATTTATAAATCCAAATTTTCAGCAAATAATCCCACTTTTATTAATCCAAATTTATGGTATTAACCTACACTTCAATTTGGATCATTTCTACATCGGTTTCATATTTCGTTTTGATTTTTTCTCCAACTATTCACATATGCTGAAATCAGGCGTACTGAATTCTCAAAAACTTGAATTAATATCAAATCAAGTAGTTTTGATCTGAAATTTCTACCATACCTTAATACCTACATGAATTAACCAAAATAAATATTTATATCATGAAATATTTAGTATTTATATTTATTTTTGTATTTTTACTCTGCGGGACAGCAGCGCTGCTTTTCAGACAGCCTTAATCACGTTAATTATGGGGTATATTTATACCGATCAAAATCTAATTTTTATTTTATTCTTGTGATACTCAATATGTCTTATATATCCTATAAATTTTTAGCCCAAATTTCCTTATATAAAAATTATTAAAAATCATTTGGTGCAGCTGATCCTGCCACCCGTTTAATCCTGTCCAGGTTGATTTTCTCAGATTTTTCATTTACAAATATCTTATCCCTTTAAGCTAAAAATTGAGTCTCTCATTACTCACCCCATCATGATTCCTCCTAAAAACTTTTATACTAAAATTCATCCATTTACTGTTCCGTTCATATTTTAGTTTACAACATCATATAACTCCCTGATTTGAGAAATAAAATCAAGATTAACATATACTTACTTGATTAATTGATAATCCCTCCATTGAGCACTTGAAATTACCTTCTTTTTCTCTCCACATTTCTGGGTTTGACGTGCCCTAGCTGCTGCTCATAGAGAAAATTTTCATTTTTCTCTTATTTTCCTTTCTACTCTCTCTTCTGCTCTCTTCTTCTCTCTCTTTCTCTCTCTCCTTCTCCCCTGCTGGAAACGACAGCCATGCTCCCCCATTTCCTCCTTTTAGTTGCTACTTTTCTTGGTGCCCAAGTAACCCCATAGGCATTTTAGTAAATTCCATTTTCACTTTCCACAATTGCCCTTATTTACTTAGCTCTTAGGCAACTTGTTACTTGCTCTCCAAAAAATTAACTTCCCATGATAATTAGCTTAATCCATTCCATTCATCTCATAGATTTTATAATTTTATTCCATCGTTTCAAATTTCATCTCAATCCAACGTTTCTACATCAAATTATGATCACTTGAATTTATCTTTTGGATTTGGGATAAAAAAAATTAATTATCACCCTAGTTCCATCATGATTCCCTTAATCCAATCCATTCATAAGATCGGGCCTACCGTCGTGAGCTTACCTTTCAAATTTCAACGAAATCCGCCTTGTAGGCGTCAAGTTATGAATTCTCTATCATTTTTCACATTAATTTCATAATTACACTTTAATCTCCATAATTTAAATCAAGGAATTCATAACATATTTTCACCTTTAAATTCTTATTAAGCCCCACGGGTCATACCTATTGGTCCTGAGTTGATGACAATTACCCAAGAGGGGAGGGGTGAATTGGGTATTTAAAATTTTAAACTTGAATTAGAGACTTTACCCCGGTTTAGTTTAATCTCCTTTAATAAGACAAATGGAAAGCAATAAGATAATGAAAGTGGAAATGAAAAAGCAATAGACAAGATTTATAGTGGTTCGGGCAACCTTCCCTACTCCACTCTTCCAAGCTCACACTCCCTTGTGACTTGGGTTCCACTATGTATTCCGCGAATACAATTAGAGTCTCCGCTCTCTTCTAGATTCTAGATCTAGGGGGCATGTACAACCAGAGCCTCCACTCTCTTCTAGATTCTAGCTCTAGGGGGCGTATACAACAAATAGCACAAGTAGGTGACGAGTTCCACTCCAATCACAACACTACTTTGCTATAGTTTGGTTTGAAACACCAATATCAAACCAAGCACTAAAAACTAAATAATAAGATGAAATAGAAGAAATCTACACTTTACAAATTTATGTAGCAAGTTCCAGCTCAAGGAAGAATCTGTAGAAGCAACGAATCGTTTTGCGTTGAAGCAAACAACAACTTTGAAGCTTGTTCTTCCTTTGAAAGTGTATAGATCACTCAATTATAGAGAAAAGTGGATTGAAACTCTTTGCATTTTGATCTTAGTGACATTGTCATATATATATTTCATTTTCAATAAGTTGAATCTTGAACAATCATCTTAAAATGGAACATTAGTAATCAAAACAAAACTCAAGTAATCAGAGCAAAATTCAAGTGTAACTTTTGCATAAGTAATCAGAGCATAAGCAATCTTTTCATATTAAAAATTTTATGCAAGTTTCAAAAGTAAAATAAAACCTATATACAAGCTACCCAACCCAAAAAGTAAACTCAAAACTCTCAAACTTCTCCCCCTTTTTGTCAATCGAGCAAATAGGGGTCGACTCGAAGAGCTTTGGTGAACTGGAACACAGAGATAGGGTATGGAGTCGGGCGAACGGGTCGAATGAGAGCCGAGGAGTAAAATGAGGATATTAGGGCTGGTGTGGGATCTCGTCGAACTGATCCAGTGTCAAATGGATCAAGCTCGGGGATAGGCTGATGATAATGGCTTCCGGATGCTAAGTGATATCGGATGGTCCGGAGCTCCCTATCCATGCGATCCTGTTGAGAATGCATATCCATGATAGCATGTAGGACCTCGGCGATCCTACTGGTCATCCGGTCCTCTAGCTGCTCCAGGTGCTCTCGAAGGGTCTAAAATGAAGTATCCCGAGATGGTGGTCGTGGTGCTAGGTCTGGAATCTCAGATCCTCTAGGGGAGCACGACCCATGTGATGGTGGTGATGCAAGCTCCTCGGGTGCATCCTGTGGTGGAGCGGGTTCAGCCCTAAGTTGATTTATATTGATCTTCATTCTTTGGATTAATGCTTTGTTGATCGCATTCGTAAGCTTTAACACCTCGAATGGCTCTCCATTGATATCAACTCCAAAATGTTCTAGGATCTTTGTGATCCAAGTCCCATAAGGCAAAACCCCTCGTGGGTTGTCTTTCCTAGAACTTAGGGCTTCTATGAACAACCGAGGGAGGCTGACTTTGACTCAGTTCACAAGCTTCCACAGTATTCCTGCTTCCTGTGGGTTGAGCTGATTTCTACCGCCACCTTTAGGGTAGATGCAATGTGCAATCAATAATCTGAGGACCCTAAGCCTCGAGGATAAGTCCATGTAATGTAAGAAATTAATCCCTGGATGATACTTATTGCTCCTGGTGAGCTGATTGTAGATATCTGAGAGGGTAAGATTTTCAGGTAATGGCTCATCCTCATAAGGTACTTCTAAGATTTGCCCCACATTCATGATTGCCTCCTCTAACCTTGGGGTTACTCCGATTCCAAAAAATATGTCAACTCCTTTGACAAAGGTATCGAAGTACTCGTCATCCCATAGATAGTAAAAGATACAAGTCAAATCGGGATATACCCTTTCATCTACCTTTAGTAGGCTAGTCCACCCTTGGAAATCCAGTAGCTGCTCAATGTCTGACTCATAATCCCTCAAAAATTTAAAGTCGATGATTTTTGGGATGAATACCTTTCGTAGAACGACTTGTAGAACCGACTGTGCTGTAACTAGGTCTTGAAATATGTTGTTGGCATTTTCAGGACTTGGGCTTTAGCAGCCGTGGCTCCCTTCTTTCTAACCCCAGATTGCGTGTTTTGCGAGGTCTAGGGTTGTTCTTCCCGGGCAACCGTTGTCGATGGAGTCCCAATTTGGAAACGGACTCTACGGCCTGTAGAGGTCGAAGGCTTTTCTCGAGCTCGCTTTGAGGGGGTTTGTTGCCTTCTAGGTATGTCCTCCTCAGTTTGGGAGTTGGTTTATCTGGAAACCGGCTTCAATGATGGTTTGGACACTGCCAATTTTGGCAATCGGGATTTAGGAGCCATTTTGTAATGGGATTTTGATTTCTAAAGGAATTTGCAAAGAGAATGAGAAAGAGCCTGAGAAGATAGGAGAAAACGCAAGGGTAAGTTAGAGCAGTCGCACGGGAGAGAAGTAATGAGAGATCAGGGAGAGTTGTTGGAAATTGGAAAAATGAGAGATATAGAGAGCTCAGGTGACGGTGGGAGGAGAAGAGCAAAATGGGATCGACAAAGAGAGAGAGATAGAGAAAGAGAAAAGCAAGCCAAAAATGGAAAGAAAGGAAGAACTCGCCGGAGAGAAAATGAGAGAGGGAGATGCTGTCGCGGGAGGAGAAATGAGAAGGAAGAAAGGAGAGAAGAAAGAAAAGAAGAGAGAAGAGGATGTGAAACCCTAACCCAAGTAAGCCATATCTATGCATTGAACATGTATTTGATGATTATTTATGAATTATGAAATTATGAAGGTATTTTATGATTTTTACTAATTATGGCAATTAGGGTTATGGGTTAGCATTAATGATGTGATTAAGCATTTTGAGCCTAAATGAGATAATGGGTTTAGAATGAATTATTTGTGATTTAAGTGTGCAATAATATCATGAAAAATCATTTTTCGTGATTTAAAATGAATTATGGAAATAATGATGGAAATTGTCAAGTGTGAAGGAAAATATTAGAAAATTCATAACTCAACGCCTAAAAGGCGGATTCAAGTGAAATTTGAGATGAAAATTGTTAATATTAGGCTTGGTATTATGGAATGAAAAGATCATGAAAATTCTTGATGAAATGAGAATTATGAATTTTTAAGCATATGTTCATTTCAACCGTTAACTTCAAACGTGTGTAACGGGAGCTAGGAAACTCGGATTGAGATGAAATTTGAAACGGTTGAATGAAATTATGAGATGTTTATGTTGAATGGATTGGATTAAGGGAATCATGATGGGATTAGGGTGATAATTAATTATTTTTATTCCCAAATCCAAAAGATATATTCAAGTGGTCATAACTCGACGTAGAAACGTCGGATTGAGATGAAATTTGAAACGATGGAATAAAATTATGAAATCTATGAGATGAATGGAATGGATTAAGATAATTATCATGAGAAATGTATTTCTTGGAGAGCAAGTAACAAGTTGCTTAAGGGCTAAGTAAAGAAGGACAATTGGACGGTCAAATATGATGCAGATTTTATGATTTTTGGTAAAAAGTAAAAATGCAATTTACGTGGCCCAAATTCACCCACCTCATATGGTAGATAGAGATGCATTTATGGGCTGTGGAATTGCAGCACAAGTGGGTCCCACAAGTGGGAAAAATCCAGCCATATGCATGCCTTGTGCACGTGAAGTTGAGATGGAAATTGTGGAAAATTTTCTAAGTGTTGAAACGTCCAAGGGAACCAGCTGAAACCCACGATTTTCCCTTCAAAGGAGGAAAGAAAACCAAGGGAAAAGAAGGGGGAAAAGGAGAGATTTCTCATTTGCTCAAGTAAGTATATGATTATTTGATTTTTATGCATCAAATCTGTAAAGCAAATGATGCTGAAAAATAAATTATGGTCGGAACAGTAAATGGATTATTTTTGGCATGAAAATTTTTGAGAACAATCCTTATGCTATGATTAAGGAACGACCCAATTTTCAGATTAAAAGGATATTTATGTTGGAAATTAAAAATCCGTGAATATTAGCCCAAACAGGGTAAAACGGGTTACAGGATCAGCTGTAGAAAAGGATTTTTAATAAATTTTCTACAAGTTTTTTCGGGTTGAAAATTTTACAGAATATACATGACATATTTGGTATAAAAGAAAAAAATTAAAAATGAGGTTTTGATGGGTTTAAATAGACCCCATAAATAACGTCATTCAGGCTGACTGGAAATGGAGTTTACTGTTCAGCAAGGTAAAAATCACCAAATTAATATGTAATGTTAATATTTCGTGCTGAAATTTTCATGACAGTTAATTGATGAAGTTATTAAGGTAGGGTAGAAATTTAAGATCAAAAATACTTGATTTGATATTAATTCAAGATTTTAAGATTTCAGCACGCCTGATTTCAGCATATGTGGTTAGTTTGAGAAAGGAATCAAAAAGAAATATGAAACCTATGTATAAATGATCCAAATTGATTTATGTGTTAAATCATTAAATATGGATCAAGAAAAGTGCAATTATATGCTGAAATTTCGAATTTATATAATGACCTAAGGTTATGTGTCAAAGGACACGTTAAACGGGTTAAAAGTGGGTTCCAAACTAACTGTTTTGGAAACCTATGGAAAATGGATTTAAACCTCATAAAAATACCTTAAGTAAAGTGGTATTAAAGGGTTAATTAACCCTCTGAAAAATGGGTTAAATTTCTGAGTTAAGAAATTTTAAGAAATGCATCATGTTTAAGTGCTAAATGAGCTTATGTGAAGGGATAATGATAAACGGGCGATGAATGATTTATAAAATGCATGAAAATGAGATGAAATCCATGTTTATGGATCTGTTTGGAATGACATGTTATTAATCCAAAAGTTTGGATTTGAATTATGAAGTTTAGGCAATGCTATGTACGTAGAAGAAACACCCGAATGTGTATTTTTGGAAAAAATGGGAAAAATTGCAAAGTAAGTAAGCTTAATAAAGCTATGAATGATGCATATGGAATGAATTTTTATGATATTGGAATGAATACCCTAATTTTAGGGTTATGTGCATGTTATATGTATAGGCTATGATATGTGATGGCCAAATGTGTGAAAACGGTGCTAATATATGCAAATTAAGCCATATATGTGTATGATGAATTATGAAGGATATATGCTAATGAAAATGGGTTGGAAAACTAAATGGAATGAAATGACAAGAAATGTATGAAAAACCATATTATGTTCATGTAGGCAAGGAAAAGAATGGAAGGAAAAGGGATTACGGCGATCTCAGGTAAGCAAGCAAACTTTCTAAAATGCATTTTCTTTCTATGTGATTGATATGATTGAAATGTCTATGTTTATGCTTATGTTTTTACGAATGGGCAAGCACAAGTTTTGAATATGACGGCTTTAATGCAAAGCCATAAGTTTTGAAAAATGATGACTTTAATGAAAAGTCTTAAGGTTTGCTTCATGGGAAGCAAGCGACACTTCTTAAGATAAATAACTTATCCTAAGTGTTGCCAAGGATGGGAATGCTTCATGCTAATGGAATTGAGAAATTTTGCTTATGAGTAAGCAAGTTCTCCATGTTAATGTTGTTTTAAGGATTTCATGTTTGATATCGATGGTTTTAAGAATTTGTTTTTGAGGAAGCAAGTTCTATATGATATGGTTCAACAGCGTTTTATAAGAAAATGGGAATTTTACCCTTTTTCACAAAATATGTTTGGTAAATGAGTTTTGAGTTATTTCTATAATAACTCGTGATAAACAATGATGAAAAAGATTTGTTTTACTCAATGTTGTCAGAACCGAACCGGTGATTGAACCGGTAAAGGAACTGGTCTGGTTCGAACCGGTTTGACCGGTTAAACGAACCGGTTCGAACCGATGACGTCAGCATGACATATTTATGATGTCATAAATATTAAATTATTTTTAAATTTTAAGTAAATATATTGATAAGTTAATCCTAATTTAACACATGTAATATAATTTTGAGCCCTTTATAAGGTCATTTATACCTTAATTACAGAATTTGAAACCCAGGTAATAGGATATAATGAAATCTGCCTTATCTAATAGTGTCTAATAGCATTTAACGACATTTAACCGGATCTAATGACATGTAACATGATCTAACAACATCTAACAGCATCTAACTGAATCTAACGACATCTGTAATATGATCCTCAACTCCTTATAAGGTTATTTATACCTTATTATAGAGCTTAAAACCAAGATAATATGATTTAATGAAATACACCTTAATCTAAGTACCTAACAGCGTCCAACAGCATTTAACGACATTTAAAGGGTACTCAAATTTTATGAAATAAATAAAATATTTAAAATAAATTTTCAGATTACACATAAAAATAATTACCGCAGCTTCTGCTATTCCGAACCAGGCCTACCAGATGGACCGTCTAGATGGACTGATTGGAAAGCCCAAGTGATCCACAACACTGAAACTCAACAGTTCTCCAACATTGTCGGATCACTTGAGAAGATGTCAGCGGCGATAACAACACAAACGAGACGGTGAGTTGCCAGCAGCGACCAGCGAGCAATGACTGGGGACGGCGAGACGGCAGTGATGGGGAAAAAAAAACCTTTAAGTGGCTTTTCTACGGTGGAGGTGACAGTAGATTATTCCTCCTCAAGGTTCATCGTTGCTTAAAAAAATTTTCAGATCCAAGCCGTGAGTTAGGTTTAAAATATTTGTTTAGTCCAAATGCAAAAAAAAAAAAAAAAACAACTTATTGAAAACTTTTGTAATCAACCATAATGAAAATATAACTATGAAGAATCTCATCCATCTACATTTGCTGTGGATTATACGCAAATCTAAAGAAAGTAATTTTTCATCTCGTATAAACATCCACAGAGGGGAATACGATGGATGGCTTGGATATAAAAAAGTTAAATAATGGGAAACGGATGGAAAGCCGTAGGGTGCAGATTGCATCTTGCTCCAACGGAGAAAAGCCCCTTTTTAATAGCCCCTCTTTCTTATTTTAATTTCAGCGATCTCGACGTTGACGAGTCATTCGGGAAATAATTTCGCACGTCACATTGAAAGGGATCCATCTGCAATAATTTGAGCCCTAAGCGATATAATAAAACATTGTGGAGCGGTAACTTTCCGAATTAACGGACCACCCCTTTCGATCTGTCGGCATAAATAATGCAATTCATGGCTGCTGCACTCTCAGGAAAAGAGAGGAACTGCTTTACGTTGGTTCTCTCAAAAAGGTTGAAATATTCACTTCAAAGGCACCCGAATTGTATCCATCAGACGCACCGCGATGACGGAGCAGAAGCCGATGACAGAGCAGAAGCCGATGACAGTGCGGGGACTCGACGACGGGCGTTGCGTGCGGGGCCGCGACGAAGACGAGAGCTATGGGCGGCGGGCTCTACGCGTGAGGGCAAGACGGGCGGGGATGCAACAAGGATGGAGAAGAAGACGGGAGCTGCGGGCGGCGGGTGCTGCGCTTGAGGGTGCTGCGTGCGGGGACGCGATGAAGAGTGAAGACGGCGCGAACGACGGGAGCTATGGGCAGCGGGCTTTGCGCATGAGGGCGCGGTGGGCGGGGATGCGATAAGGATGGAGAAGACGACGGGAGCTGCGGGCGGCCGGTGCTGTGGGTGCTGGCGCTGTGCGGCCGGCAGGCGTTGCGAGGGCCGAGGACACAGTGTCGATGATGGGGGCCGCTGCTACTGCGACGAGACGATGCCGGCGTTAGGGTTCAAATTTCGGAAACGACGACAGGAGAGGGGGGAATGCGAGCGGTTTCATTTGTTTTTCTTTATACATATAAAATCGTCCGACCGGTCGAACGCGGTTCGACCGCATATCCCGGTTCGACCGCTGGTTCGCCGGTTCGTCCGGTTTTCTATAAATGAACCGAACCGGGCAGTATCGAACCGGAAACGGGACCGGTTCCCGGTCGAACCGGTCGGACCGGCCGGTTCGGTCCGGTTCTTATAACACTGGTTTTACTAGGTCAAGATAATTAAATAATAAATGATGGTTTGGACATAGTCCATATGTTTTGAAATGATATTTGAAAAGTTTTGGTTTCCTTTAGATAAGGAAATCTATGTTGAAAATGTTGGAAAAATGTTTCTACGGATGTGTTGAAAGGGATTTATGGATGACCAACCTCCTATGATTGATTTCATAAAATGGTTTAATTTCAGGTTGCTTGATGGCATGCAAAAGACTATGCAATTTTCCTCTATGTAAAAATGATTGATATGTGGATAATTATTAAATTTTTAGGTTATGGACAAGGGGATAGCATAATTGCATAACTTTTGTAAACAAAAGTTCCTGAAATAGAAACCAAGAAAATATTAGAGGAAAATATGATTTATTTATGAAAATTCAAAGGATTTGAAATTCTTTTATTAAAAGGATTTTAAGATATATTGTTTCTCAAACATTTCAAATGTTTATCAAAATATTTTACTCAAAACTTTTCTAAAGGAATTTAAGGAAGGTCATCCTAAAACTGGATTTCAAATAACAACTTGTTAAAGTGGGTGCGCTCGCTTACGAGTTGACACAGACTGCGGTCTGTGATGTGTTTTTGAAAATAATTGTTAAATATAGACTTCGGTCTAAGATTTTTGTGCATATGGATGCAGGCTGCGGTCTGTGATCCCGGTTTAAAAGAACATGGGTTGCGGCCTGTGGTTCTTCAAACCAAAACGGACTGCGGTTCGTTAGGATAACGTACGGTGCACCGGTACAAGGAATAGGCTGGTTGTAGAGCACGGTTGGGATGACCGGGGCCCACTCTACATAAGGCCAAGTCGCTAAGGGATGGCAGGAGTGCCAGTGGCGCCCTCCCTGAGATGGGAGCAGGATAAGTGAACAGCCGCCTGGCTAGCGTGTTGTTAAGGATTCTCTTCCAAAAGGTAGCATGATCACTTGCTAAGTGTCACTACTGGATGGAGACAAATGCATTTGCTTATGTTTTATTTCTGAAAAGCCCAAAGATTGGGTTATGAAAATATGATTTTATGAAAGTATCCTAAAGGAATTTCTATGAAATGGTTACCCTAAAAGAAAGGGGGTTTTACACAAAAGTGTAAATAACAAGAATTAAAGGAAATGTGTTTATGCAAATGCATTCATGAAAATGGTTTTCCTTGTTTGCTATAAACAAGCCCCAAGACGGGGAATTATGAAAAGGATTTATGTTCATTTGTAAGAAAGCCTAAATAAAGAATGTTTTTGGACATAAGAATGTCCTTTGCCGAGAAAGGCTTATGTGATTGATGTTTAAGGACATATGAATGTCCATTGCCAATAAGGTTATGTAAATGATGTTTTGAGACATGAAATGTCTCTTGATTTTATGATGGCTTATGTGAATGATGTTTTGAGACATGAAATGTCTCTTGGCTAAAGGATTTTATGAGGGCTTATGTTAATGATGTTTTGAGACATAAAATGTCTCTTGGCTAAGGAATTTTATGATGGTTTATGTTAATGATGTTTTGAGACATGAGATGTCTCCGTTGCCTAAGTATTTATGTTGTTTTGGACAGAAAATGTCCACTGGCAACCGAATGATTTCATGTAATGGCTATGAACATTAAAAATGTTCATATAAGATTAATGGAAACTCATCATTAAAGGTAAAATGTATATGTTTTGCTTAAACAAGCCCAGGCGCGGCTTGTAAATGATTTTAAGAATGAATGCTTTATGAAAGCATTCAAGGACTTGAAATTTTCCTTATAATAAAGGATTTCATGATGGTATTTTAGGACATATGCATGTCCTCAGGAACAAGGTATTCCCAATGTTTATGAAAAAGGTTTTCAAGAAGCCTTGCCCTAAAATGCTTGCTTACTGAGTTGTCACTCACGTTTTGTTTTCCAAACCCTTAGACAGGTACTGAGGAGACTCAGAAGGTTGCGAACCTCAGACATGGAGGAAGGTACATGATGATAGCCTTGAAGGCTATGAGGAATGAAAAAGCATAAATATGCTAAGGTAAGCTAATGTGTATGTGAACTTAATGAGAACATTAAGTTCTAAAAATGATTCAATGGTTGAATGTATGGATGTATGCATGTAAATTGTGATGCCTAAGTTAAGAAAACTTTCACGGCAGGAAGGCATGAAAAGATACTAGGTGTTTATGTATATCCGAACTTAGCTAGAGTTCTAAGTTCCATGTGAATTAATGACTGAATGTATGAAAGTATGATTTATACAATGATTCAGTGTATAACGAAAGGCATATAAAGGTGCTATGAATGAAATGATGATTTTTATTACAAGTGAAATGTCGCAATGTATGATGATTGTCATGTCAAGATTATGAATGATGACAGATGAATAATCGAAAAAAATTCTGGACATATTCCAATTAAAAACCCGCCGCGTGATCAGGGCAACAATCCTGATTCACATTTACCAATCAATAGATCTTGAGGTAAGGAAGTGACGTCTCGGTTCGGGGCGCCACAGAGGAAGCCCGACGATCGTGCGCTGGAGTCGACTTTGCCCTAGGCGAAGTCGACTTCGCCATGCCCAAGTCGACTTCAGTGGAGTCGACTTGGTGGCCCTGGAGTCGACTTGGCTTATCGACTTGGACTTTTCTAAATCCAATTTTTCATCTAATAATTCCTAGTTTAACTCAATCATCCCCAAATCATTTCTAATTTTGTAAAATGATTCCTTTGCTAAAGGTTTAGTAAAAATATCAGCAATTTGATCCTCAGTTTTCACATATTCTAAACAAATATCATGATTTTCAACATGTTCACGGATGAAATAATGTCTTACATCTATATGTTTGGTTCTAGAGTGTAATACTGGATTTTTAGTTAAATATATTGCACTCGTATTATCACATTTAATTGGAATATTATAATAATCAATGCCATAATCTTTTAATTTTTGTTTCATCCAAAGTAGTTGGGCACAACAGCTCCCGGCGGCTATATACTCGGCTTTCGCCGAAGATAGAGCGATACTTGTTTGTTTCCTTGAATACCATGAAACCAACATATTTCTGAGGAATTCACATGTTCCACTAGTACTCTTTCTATCTACTTTGTAACCTGCAAAATCGGCATCCGAGTAGCCGATTAAATCAAAAGTTGACCCCTTTGGATACCAAAGTCCAAGATTAGTGATATTTATCAAATATTTAAAAATTCCTTTTACAGCCAATAAATGTGATTCTTTATGACATGCTTTGAATCTAGAACACATACAAACACTGAAAAGAATATCCGGTCTAGAAGCAGTTAAATATAATAATGATCCTATCATACTTCTATAAAGCTTTTGATCGATACATTTACCATTTTTGTCCGTGTCAATCTTGATTGTTGAACTCATCGGAGTATTTGCTTCTTTGCTAGTTTGCATTCCAAATTTTTTTAGCATTTCTTTGATGTACTTGGACTGATTTATGAATATTCCTTCGGCTTGTTTTTTTACTTTTATACTTGATGAATCAGGTAGTATCAACTTTTCCTCTTTGAAATTCATGATCAATCAAAAATCTATTTAACCTTTCATATCAAGCTCGTGGGGCTTGTTTTAATTCGTATAATGCTTTGGTTAGCTTATAAATATATTTTGATTGATCCTTTTCTTCAAATCCAGGGGGTTGTTCAACATATACTTCTTCATTTAAGTACCCAATCAAAAATGCGCTTTTCACATCCATTTGAAACAATTTGAAATTCATGTGAGAAGCAAATGCTAGTAAAATGCGTATGGCTTCTAATCTAGCCACGGGTGCATATGATTCTTCAAAATCAATCCCTTCTTCTTCAGAATACCCTTTGGCTACTAGTCTAGCTTTGTTTCTTATTACAAGTCCGCTTTCGTCCAATTTGTTCCTAAATACCCATTTGGTACCAATAATGGTGTAATCATTTGGTTTAGGAACTAAATGTCATACATTATTTCTTTCAAATTGATTTAGCTCTTCTTGTATTGCAATAACCCAGTTTTTATCATTAAGAGTTTGTTCAATAGTGGTTGGTTCAATTTTTGACACAAATGCATATTGTCCACAAATATTTTGTTTTGATCTCCTAGTTTTTACTCCTTCATAAATATTTCCAATGACTTGCTCAATTGGATGGGCATTTTTGAATTTCAAATCAATTGGAGGTTTGTAGGAGTCATTACCTTCACTTACCTCTTCCTCCATGGGATTTTCTGGCTTGAGCTCGGTTTCCTTTTGTTGTTCTTGTTGTTTTGCTTTTGTATCATCTGCATCACTTAGTTCATCCTCCTTTCTCGGAGTTTGGTTAAATTCATCAAAAACAACGTGTATTGATTCTTCTACTATTTGATTTCTTTTGTTGAAAATCCTATATGCTTTGCTATTTGATGAATAACCAAGGAAAATAGCTTCATCACTTTTGGCATCTAATTTTTCCAAATTTGTTTTTCCATTATTTAACACATAACAAGTACATCCAAAAGTATGGAAATATGATATGTTCGGTTTTCTGCCTTTCCAAAGTTCATATGGGGTCTTTTTCAAAATTGCTCTAATGGTAACTCGGTTTAATACATGACAAGTTGTACTTACAGCTTTGCCCCAAAATTTTTTGGACAATTTGCTCTCATTTAGCATAGTTATAGCCATTTCTTGTATTGTCCGATTTTTCCTTTCAACAACTCCGTTTTGTTGAGGAGTTCTTGGTGCAGAAAATGTATGGTGAATTCCTTTTTCATTGCAAAATTCTATGAATCGATTATTTTCAAATTCACCACCATTATCACTTCTAATGGAAATAATTGAACTTTGTTTTTCATTTTGCACCAAATTTGAAAACGTGACAAACATAGAAAATGCTTCATCTTTGCTAGCTAAGAGTATAATCCAAGTAAATCTTGAAAAATCATCAACAATTACATACACGTACTTTTTCCCACAAAGAGTTAAAATGTTCGATGGCCCGTAAGATCCATATGTAACAATTCAAGTGGTCTAGTTGTTGAAATTTCCTTTTTGGTGGAAAATTGCTTTTTGGGTTGTTTAGATAGTTGACAAGCTTTGCAAATCTTATCCTTGTCATATTTGAGCTTTGGTAACCCTTGTACTAGATTCTTTTTCCACAATGTTTTAATATTTGACATATTTATATGTCCAAGCCTTGTATTCCATATCCATGGATCATTTTCTATGGTTATTAGACATTTTTCCTCTAGTTCATCAAGGTAAACTAAATATACATTTCCATGTCTTTTGCCACTAAATACTATGTGTTCATCATAAAAAACATTGCATATAGAGGATTCAAATACAACTTTATATCCTTTATCACATAGTTGACTAATACTCATTAGGTGGTGTTTGAGTCCTTCAACAAATAATACATCCTCAATACATGCATTTGAAATGCCATAAACATTTCCTTTACCTTTTATTTTACCTTTTTCATTATTTCCAAAGGCTACTGTTCCTTCATTGCATGGGTTGATCTTATGGAACAGTCCTTTTTCCCTTGTCATATGTCTTGAGCAGCCACTATCCATAAACCATATGTTATTGGCCTTAGCTCTAAGACAAACTTGCAAAGATCAAGTCAAGTGGAGCTCATCCTCTTGGTACCCATTTTATAAGTCCATTTGGGTTAGTTATCCATTGGAGTCTGCGTTGGTCTACCTTTGAAGACATAAATCCAATGCTTTTCGGCATCCAAACCAATTTCGCACCAAGGTTTTGTAATTTTCTTAATTTACATTGATAAACCTTGTGTCCCAACTTGTTGCAAAAGTTGCAAGCTCCCGGGAGTCTAGGAATGGGAAGCCATTTGGTAATTTGTTCCTCGGTTGGTCTTTTGGTCCAAACTACTTGATTTATCTTAGGTTTAGTATAAATGGGTTTGGCGTTGTTTCTCGGAGCATTAGATTTCTCTTGCTCATATGTAGTATACCCAAGTCCTTTCTTACAAGTTTGGGTTGTCATTTTCAAAAACATTTTCACATTTTCTCCTGGATTAGAAAACTTGACAAGCGATTCATTTAATGATTCATTTTCCTTTTTGAGTTTCTCTAACTCAATTTCCAAGGTATTCTTTTGCTTTTTAATTTATCTATTTTTTCAGCAAGTTTACCATTCACAATCATTATTGCATCACATTATCTTTTCTTTATTGTAAACTTGTTTCCTAATTTCTTTATTTCCTCATATAATGAATCATAGGCTTGTTGGAGTTCTTCTAATTCAGCGCATTTGAAGCATTCATTTGTATAAGAGAAAATTGAAAAGGATTTTTGTTTGGAGGTTACCTCTTGACTACTTGTGCAGTTCGTTGAAGTAGCTTGATCCTCTAAGATTTCCATTGCTGCAAAACATATGTCGAAATTTACCATGCAACGAATTCTTGCGCAATCCGCTTCGCATTCTTCACTTGAAGAGCTACATGTTGTAGATTCCTCTTCATTTACGTACATGCCTCTTCCTTTGTTTCTTTGAAATTTTTTGTTGTCGCCTCGATCTTTTCTTTGCTCCTTTGCTTTAGTTTCTTCGGGCGTTAAGCATTGGGATTGCATGTGCCCCGAACCACCACACCGGTAACATTTTGTCGATTCTTTCTTTTTCTCTTTAGAATTTCTTTCTTCAAAGTTTCTGAAATTTCTATCTTTCCTTACAAATTTTCTGAACCGTTTTGTAAGTAAGGCAATTTCATCGTCGTTTTGTGATGATGAGGTGGTGTCATCCGAGTCTTGTGCATCTTTCAAGGTGATGGCTCTTTTGCCTTTGTGGTGATCCTCGTTTCTTTTCTTGATTAGCTCATGTGACATTAACGAGCTAATAAGGTCTTCCAACTTCAATGTGTTTAGGTCCTTAGCTTCTTCTATTGCCGTGATTTTTGGAGTCCATGATTCGAATAGTGCCCTTAGAATCTTCATGACCTGCTCAGATTCAGAAATTGCCTTTCCTAGCCCTTTCAAGGCATTAGTAATCTTGGAAAATCTAGCAAACATTTCAAAAATATTTTCTGTTTTTATCATTCTAAAGTTTTCCAATTCTCCAATCAAAACATTTCTCCTTATCCCTTGGACTTGAGAAGTTCCTTCATAGATAGATGTTAGTGTATCCCATATCTCTTTGGCCGTCAAACAAGAGGATACTCTATCATATTCGAAAGCAGTAAGAGCACAAAATAATAAATTCATTGCCTTGGCGTTGCTCTTGACAATTTTTACTTCCTCATCGGTCCATTTGGAAGCTCTTTCATCAATAGGCAAAGTCACATCGTCTTGGATTGCAATCCAACAATCCATATCTGTAGCCATGATGAGTTGTTTCACACGTAGCTTCCAATATCCAAAATTGTTCCCATCAAACAATGGTGGCCTAGTAAAAGATTGACCTTCGGCAAATGCGGGAACGGAAGTGAATTGGGATGTCATATCAAAAGATCTCTTTGGTAAAACTCGACGACCTGCTCTGATACCACTTGTTGGTCCCGAGTTGATGGCAATTACCCAAGAGGGGAGGGGTGAATTGAGTATTTAAAAATTTAAACTTGAATTAGAGACTTTACGCCGGTTTAGTTTAATCTCCTTTAATAAGATAAATGGAAAGCAATAAGATAATGAAAGCAGAAATGAAAAAGCAATAGACAAGATTTATAGTGGTTCGGGCAACCTTCCCTACTCCACTCTTCCAAACTCACACTCCCTTGTGACTTGGGTTCCACTATGTATTCCGCGAATATAATTAGAGTCTCCGCTCTCTTCTAGATTCTAGCTCTAGGGGGCACGTATAACCAGAGCCTCCTTTCTCTTCTAGATTCTAGCTCTAGGGGGCATGTATAACTAGAGCCTCCACTCTCTTCTAGATTCTAGCTCTAGGGGGCGTATACAACAAATAGCACAAGTAAGTGACGAGTTCCACTCCAATCACAACGCTACTTTGCTATAGCTTGGTTTGAAACACCAAAATCAAACCAAGCACCAAAAACCAAATAATAAGATGAAATAGAAGAAATCTACACTTTACAGATTTATTTAGCAAGTTCCAGCTCGAGGAAGAATCTGTAGAAGCAACGAATCGTTTTGCGTTGAAGCAAACAACAACTTTGAAGCTTGTTCTTCCTTTGAAAGTGTATAGATCACTCAATTGTAGACAAAAGTGAATTGAAACTCTTAGTAGCACTTCTTTCCTCTTTTTCAGCTCCTACTTGTGTATTTGAACATTTGCTTGAGTGTCTATATATAGAGGAAGGAGAATTTTGAATGTTATAGAGTTGGTTGGCGCGTAATAAATGTTCCAATGTTCAAAAATTTGAACGTTATTTCTCCAAGTCGTAGGTGGAGTCGACTTCGTGTGCGACTTCAACCAAGTCGCATGCTGGAGTCGACTTCGAGTGCAACTTCGGCTATGCTTCATTTTCTAAGTCTGTCTCCTGGGTCGACTTGGTCTGAGACTTGACCCAAGTCAATGCTGGAGTCAACTTCGTTCACGACTTGACTTCTCTTTCTTGCCAAGTGAACTTAGGCTTCTTTGAAACTGTCTTTGCTTACTTAACTTCTTCTTCATAAGTGTTCTTCTTTTGATTTTCAATACTTGGAGTTCATTTGTATAAAAGTTCTTTAGCTTTATGTCTAGAGAGCTTGAAAAGCTTGAATCTTTGTATGCATGAACAAGTCCAGTATATATATTTTGATTAGAATGATTGAATTCATGTATCTTGCTTGCTTTAGACTTGAATTAGTCTTCATATATTCCAAGTAGAATATTTAAGTCGAGTTGGTCTTCAACTTGACTCAAGTCTATCTTGAAGTCGACTTATTCCCCGACTTGTCTCTTGAAATTTCTTCCCGGTTTGATTTAAGTCGATGCTGGAGTCAACTTGGCCTGCGACTTCACCTAAGTCGTAAGTGGAGTCGACTTCATGTGCGACTTCGGCATCTTTGCCACCCAATTTCAACTCTGGAAGGAAAGTGACACTTGAAGTCGATACTGAAGTCGACTTGGTCTGCGACTTCACCCAAGTCGCAGATGGAGTCGACTTCGTCTGCGACTTCGGCACATTTTGTTCCCAATTTCAACGCTGGACAGAGGACGTCTCTTGAAGTCGAAGATGGAGTCGACTTGAGAAATCGACTTGGCCCAAGTCGATGTCTGAGTCGACGTGGGTTGTGACTTGACCTATTCTGTTTTGTATTTTTCACTTTTATAACCTTAAACATTGCACAAAACATATTAGTAGCTAAGACTTTAGTCAAATTATGTTGGTAATCATCAAAACTCATACTTTGGATATTTTGCATTTGATTTCAACAATTGTTTCCAACAATACTGACTCACTTTGGGCTCCGGCGATTAAATTTTTAATCACCATTCCTAATTAAACCCTAATTACAAAATATCATCAAATCATAAAATCATCTATAAATCATTCAAAATTCATTTAAATCACATATAAATCATGTATATATGTTCAATACATCCCATTGAGTCCTACATAGGTTGGGATTTCACAATCCTCCCCCCTTATAACAGGTTTCGTCCCGAAACCTATTACATTTCAAATGTCGGGGGTAAAGCTCATATAAAATGGCTAATCTTATCATATTTCTCCAATACTTCAATGGTTCACTACGCTTCCAGTGTGCCGCTCTATCTGAGTGGCATTTTTAGCTTTTGTCCATTAGACTTATTGCTCATCTCTACTGTTCCTTGTTCACACCTGAGTTTCTCATTGGCATTTGTCTTTTCATTTATTTCATTTCACACTATTTTTCCTTGTACCTAGAGTAATTGCATCACTTCTCATCTTATCATAGGGTAAGTCTTAAGTTACCCATTCTAACAAATCAAATAAAGATTTATGACAATCATCTCCCTTTTTACACATATGATTCATATAATATGAATATCTTCATTTCTTTAGCAAAACAACAAAAATCTCTCACATACAATTTCATATACATTTTAGCAAAGAAACCTTTGCTAACCCATCCATTTATAAAAATCTATAGTAATCATTTTCACATATCATCAATAATACATTCATTTTATAATATAGAGCAATAGTTGCTCTCATATAGAGTTTCATACATGAAGTTTAATATGTGTCTTAGCAAAAGACACTTTTGGTTAGTTATCCATTCTTTCTCTTCTCATAATGTCTAACACTAGATTTTACCATCGTAGACTATCCATTAGGAATACCGGTACTAAACCAGCCTAAAATATTTTCTTCCTTATCTCCCTTTCCAGTTTCCATAAACTAGTAACGGTCCTTATCATTTGTTCTTATAGGAAGTACGGCCTACATCGGCCTATTTTCTTCATATCTTCTTGTCTAGTCCTATTGGGGAAAATCCAAAGATTTCGAACCATTTCTATCATTTAGGCTACCCAACCTCGGGTGGCTTATCCCACAGCTTCTTTTTATAGTCGCATTTATCTATTCTTTCTCCCTATGAGGTATTACCTGTAGCGGTAGCACCTTCAATTCTTTGACTTAGGGTTGATAGTTGTCCGTCGTTAACGAGCTCATGGACTCACTTGTCCTGGTCGTTTAGATATGCCACTAGATTTTCTTCTTTCCTGTTAACTCATATCGACAACTGCCTTTCCATTGTTCAAAACTAAGGTAATAGGCATGTTATAGAATGCAACATATAAAATCATGTCAATAGCATTTCTTATCATGATATTCATTCATATCACACATAGTCAATATGATCATTTCTGAGCATAGAATCATCATACATAGTAAATTTTACAATCTAGAAAGATCAATTATCTTTCCTTTTTCATATACACTTAGCACTTGAATAAAATCAAATGCATTCATATTTTCATAACATTAAACATCACACATTTAGAGTCAAAAGAAACTCCCTTTTTCCTACCTTTCTCATTTCTACCTTCACATTTCATAGTGTAAGGTTGATTTTCCCTACACATACAGAATATATTTGCATAATCTGTCATTTTATCATGAACATAATTCTAGACTAAAATCACTTAGAAAGTTGGCACCTTGGTGCCTTCCATATGTCACCATGGCTCTATACCTTAAACATATGTATCAAATAACACAGTCATGTGCTATCTTAGGTAAGGTGTAGTCAACCTTAGGTATGAGGAGTCTCTATATAGAGTTCCATAACCCATCATCTGTTCTGATTCTCTTCTATCCTTTGTCTTTCTTTAAATTTTCCTGCCTCCTTCTTCATTTAATCTGACCTAATATCATTTTTCCTTCGTATACCATCTATACTATGAAATATGGCAATCCAGCTATATTTCCTCAAATAATCATATTCTTGTGTCATAATAACGCACAATATAAGAAAATACATAGCGTATATGTCCTATAATCTCAATCTATCTCTTTAATTATTTTCCAATTTTCTTCTCATCTTCTATTTTCCTATCTGTCTACCAATCCTCGCTTGGATATCAAATTCTATGATACCAAGTCTTTTCCTTCCACACCTATTTACCAGTCCCTGCTCGAATATCGAGCTATGTGGTACCATGCTTATTCTTTCATCATCCTTTATTTCTCCATTCCACGCCGTTTTACCAATCCTTGCTCTGATACCATTAATTGTGGCGCCCCATCCTGAGACGTCACTTCCTTACCTCAAGATCTTATAGATTGGTAAATGTGAATCAGGACTGTTGCCCTGATCACACGGCGGGATTTTAATTGGAACTCGTCCAATTTTTTTTCGTTTCTTCATTCATCATCATTTCATTTATAACATAAGCAATGGTACACTTGTACATATCCTTTAAACCATTTCAACAATACTATTAGAAACATTTTAAGTAAAATATTTTGATAAATATTTGAAATTTTTGAGAAATAACACACTTTAAAACCCTTTTAATAGAAGAATTTCAAAATTTTTAGATTTTCAAGAATAAATCAAATATTTTTTCCTAGCTTTTCTTGGTTTCCATTTCGGGGCCTTTTGCTCACAAAAGTTATACAATTGTGCTAACCCCTTCTCAACCACCTTAAAATCAATTTCTTGTCCACATATTAATTTTGTCATTTTTATATATAAAGGAGCCTCGCATCGTCTTTTGTATGCTACTTTAGCAACTCGAAACCAAACCATTTTAAGAAAATCAATATAGGAGGTTGCTCATCCTTAAATCCTCTTCAACACATCCGTATAAACATTTTTCAAGATATTTTCAGCATAGATTTCCTTATCTAAAGGAAATCAAAACTTTTCGAATATCATTTCAAAACATGTGAACTATGTCCAAATCATCATTTATTATTTAATTATCATGACCTAGCAAAATAAATCTTTTTCATGAATCAAATCCCTCTTTTTTTTATAACATGATTATTTATCATTAAACATCATAAGAGAAATTCAAAACTAATTTACATTTATTGCTTTGTGAAAAAGGAAAAAATTTCCTTTTTCTTATAAAATACTTTTAAAACAACATCATAAAGAACTTGATTGCTTAAAGGCAAATTCTTAAAACCATCGGCATCAAACATGAAATCCTTTGAAAACATTATCGTGGAGAACTTGCTTACTCGTAAGCAAAATTCTCGAATTCTATTAACATAAAGCATTGCCAATCCAAGGCAACCCTTGTGATAAAATCCTTATCTTAAAAACATTGCTTGCTTCCCATGAAGCTGTTGGAAACATGTAGAAAGTAAGCCAAGTCTGTGTTTTGATGATTAACAAATCAATTTGAGTAAGTTTTGGTTACTAACATGTTTGTGAAGATAATTAAAGGATATACAAATGAAGAAATTAAAGCATGACAGGTTAATTCGATTTCCAATTTGATTTCTAAGTCGACTCTGGCATCAACTTAGGCCAAGTCGATCCCCAAGTGGACTCCAGCAGCGACCTCAAAATGTCATTTTTGTCCAGCATTGAAATCGGGGAGCCAAGCTGCTGAAGTCGCAAACGAAGTCGACTCCGCATGCGACTTGGGTGAAGTCACAGACCAAGTCGACTCCAGCATCGACTTCAAAATTGTTTTTCTATCCAGAGTTGAAATTAGGGACGAGAACTGCCGAAGTCGCATCCCAAGTCAACTCCGCATGCGACTTGGGTGAAGTCGCAGAACAAGTCAACTCCGGCATCGACTTCAAACTTTTTTATGTCCAGAGTTCAAATCTGGGATGAGAACTGCCGAAGTCGCATCCCAAGTCGACTCCGCATGCGACTTGGGTGAAGTCGCAGACCAAGTCGACTCCAGCTTCAACTTCAGTGTGGAACTTGCAGATCAAGTCAACTCAATGCTCAACTTGGATCAAATGAAGATCAAATGAAGACCAAAGCAAGCAAAGTTGTATATTTTCATGGAGGATCGAGATCACACATTTGGACTTCCTTAATGCATTCCAAGACTTAAAGATTGAAGACTCAAGACATGGAATCAAATATTTTTTAAAGTAATATAAAATGGTGGAAGAACAATCAAACATGAAGAAATTTAAGCAATCAAGTCATTCCAAAGAATTTCAAGTTCAACTAGCAATCTAAGGAAGTGAAGTTGCACCCGAAGTCGACTTCACCTGCGACTTGGGTCAAGTAGAGGACCAAGTCGACCAAGAATGGAACTTGAAGAAGTTATGGACAGCCGAAGTCGCACTCGAATTCGACTTCATCTGCGACTTGGGCGAAGTAGCACCCGAAGTCGACTCCACCTGCGACTTGGGTCGCAACGGTCGGAAATTTTTTGAACGTTGGCTCATTAAATGCGCGCCACCTACTTCCAAATGTTCGGATTCCCTAAACATTTATAAAAGACATTCAATATGAATGTGGAGGGTAGCTGAGAATTCATTGATTGAGAATAACTCCCATCTCTAAAAGCATCAAGTGATCAAGCCAACATCTAGAAGAAGAACCTCGCTTTCAAACTGCCAAGAGCTGCTCGTTGAATCTTTTAGACTGCATTACAAGTTCTTCTCTGTGCCAAATCTGCCTCTACACATCAGTAACGTGTAGAAACTTTCTTTTACTTTTTCTTGTTATATTGAACTTGATTTAGTTTGGGTAACTAAGATCAAGTGTAAGCAAAGTAGTGTGTGATTGGAGTGGAACTCGTCACCTACTTGTGTTGTAGATTGTTGATGCCCCCTAGAGCTGGAATCTAGAAGAGAGCAGTGACTCTAGTTGTATTTGTGAAATACATAGTGAAACTGTGGTGCTCCAACCCGAGCGTCACATCCCGAGCCTTACCTCGGGATCGATATTGACTGGTAAACGTGATCAGGATTGTTGCCCTGTCACACGGCGGGTTTTTAACGGATAATTATCCAATTTAAATATATTTTCATAGGAGTTTATTTCCTCATAATTATATCTCAAGGAATAACTAAGTCATTTCCAACCATTCAATACACAACAAAGCATGGTATTCAAAGAACATTATAACATTTTCCTAAATCAGATGTCACTGCATGTTATAATCATAGTTGTCCATATGAAAACAACAACTTAGTTACATCCATTCAACATAAGTTCTACTATATCATAATCACTGCAAAAGTTCTTCTCTTGCTTAAATGATATTTTATTTGCTCCTTTGCCGAGTCTCATTCACCTGTCTATGGATTTGAAAAACAAAAACGTGAGTTGTACACTCAATAAGCAAGCATTATATATTTCCAAGTAAATCATTTTAAAGGAAATCTTTTTTAACAAAAAGGTTTCTCTCCATTTAGTAGAGACACTTATCAAGTGATCAGCTACCTGTGGAGCAGAAATCTTTTATTTAAAATCATCATGGAAAGCAACATTATACCCCCTCGGGGATATATAATGACACTGTAATGAATGAATCATGATCCTTAGGATGGAGGCTAGCTAGGCGACCATCCGTCTTCATCTCCTCTCACACAGGGAGACGCCGCCGGCCCTTGGCCTATATTAGCAACTCGGTAACACCAAAGGGGGACAATCGGTCCTCTTATTCCTTTAAGGTGAACCTTATGCATTGTGCACATGTATTATCCATGACATGCTAGAATGATTTTTCACACGTAATATCATAGGACAACAATTTTCATTTATCATAAAGCAGTTATATAAATCAATTTAAAATACCTAGTGAACTAAGGAGTGGCCATCCTTAAAGATTTAGAAATAAATTTCAAATAAAATTTGCTAAATCAAGAAAATCAATTAAAACATCATTTACAATTATTTAAAAGAAATTTTAATAAATAGAAATTCATTTAGAAAATTTGCTTGCTTACCTTGTTCGTGAGAGCTTCCCGGATCAACCTTTTCCTTTCCTTTGCCTATGACAGAATAGCATAATATCCATGTAAATTCTATTTGCTTGCATTTATTTAGTTTTTCAACCCATTTCCATAAATATTCATAACCTGTTTAATTTCCAAGTCCAGTATGCGTACTTTACACCCTTACATATCTCTATTATTCATTATGTCTCATATTTAATTCCCAAAATTTAATCTCAACATTTGAGATTATTAATTCAGCAATTCATTCCATGTTTTTTCATCATATTTTAACATATTTTTGCATTTTAATATTTTACATAATGCATTTATCATCTTATCATGTGCACTGCTTCACATATGCGCGTCTAACTGCGTCTAATTCATATATTTCTTAAAATTTTTTAAATAAATAACTTGTCCTTAAATTCAGAAAGTTAATACACTTAATTTAACACCTATTTAGTTCATTTTTATGAATTTTTAATCCAAAATTCTCAAAATTCCAAAAACAGCCACTTGGACATCCAATTTCCATACTTTATACGCCTCTTTTGTTACTACAACATAAACATATTTTTATCTATTTAATTCCAGAAATTTATCCCAATTTTATTAACCTAAATTCAATGCATTTTCACATATTTAAAATCCATATATAATTTATTTGAAATACAGCAACATTTTATACATGTATAGGGTACCCGTTTGCACCATTTGGACATCCACTTCTCACTTCTGTTAAAATCCGAATTTGAGCAGTTTATGTAATGCCCTTATTCACATACAAAGTGTTCTATATTTAGGGTATTTTACCCTATATTTCATCCAAAATTTATTTGAATCATTTCCTTTATCATTTTTATCATTTAGAAGTGAATTTCGGGTCTTAGATGCTACCATAACTAGTTTACCTTCTATACTTCACAACACATGCTAAATTTCAGATAAAATCAACACTATGTCATGAATTATCATGTGATTAAATTCACTAATTCAAACAGAAACTTAAAACACAAATTTCAGCATGATTAAGCTAGAGTAGAAGCTTATACATCACACTAAACACTCTCTATTCACACCTAACTCTTCACTGTATTTCTTGCAAATAAATTCCCATTAAATTCTCTAATTAAAATCATCCAAACTCTTCATTAAAAGTTCCATTATGAAACATATTCATAGCTCATAGATTAAATTAGAAAAACTAAATTAAAATCACTCAAACTCAAGTCATTTACTTGTATTGAGTGCTACTTCACTTCCTCTTCTCAAGCAAGCTTCTTCACTTTAATTCTTCCTTTTCTTCTTCTTTTTCTTCACTTGTTTTGGGGTATGAAAATGATGAAAAGGGGGGACGTGAGCTGCTGTTGATATGGGAGCTCAAAATTTCCAGAAATTTTCTAAGTACCCACACATGCTTGGACGTCCCCTTGCCTTTATACAATTAGCTGGAAATTTCCAGCTCATGGGCTCCACATTCCACTTCATCCATGCAAATTCCAATGAATTTCTATCCTCTTAGCTGACATGGCAGCTTGTGGGCCATAAAATTTTTTTTTTCTTAATTATAAATTCACTAATTATCCTTTGCATTAAACTATCACAAAGTTGTCCATCTGTTGCACGTCCACCATCAGCTGCTATTCTCCAATTTTTCAACTAATTTTTCCAACTAATAAATGCACCTTTACATCCCCTATTACCTAGGCTAATTATCCAAGCATTTTGCAATTTTTAAAAAATATAAAAAATATTTTTCTAGCCACTTGAACGGTCACCATTTTCTGTCCATTTTTTTTATGCCCGTCCACGTCCCAACTTTGCAGCAGATGATCTTATCATAATAATTTTTTTCACAGCTTTATTTAATCCCTCATTTAATTATCGAGTAGAGTAGGGCATTTAGGGTCAATTTATGTTAATAAAAAAATTATAAAGTAAGCATTGAGCTGCCAAACCGTCCACATCTCCCTTGGATTATGCTGCTGTCCATTTTTGCTTTTCCCATTCAACGGTCCAGATCAGCTCCTAATAAATCCGAATTTCATTTTAATTTAATGCAAAATTACCCTCATTAACTCATAGTTGACTTTAGGTGTCCATTATATTATAAAAATATTTAATAAAATGCCAATATATGGCTGTTTGCACGTCCTTGCTGCTACCTCCTCCATTTTCCTTTTTGACCCATTTAATTATGCATTTAATTAAGAGATAATTGCAGGGATTTTCTCACTTTTAGTAAATTACATAATACCCTACAAATTACCCTCTCTTGACACCTCAAATTTGTCTTCTTTCATTCATTTATTTTATTCAATTTCATCATAAATGCTATTTACTTTATGATTTGAAAAGTCAAATCTCTCATCCTAATTTCGTGCAAGATTAATCCCTTAGTCTCTACCGGAATCTTGAACTCCAAAGATTACTGCAATAGAAGAAGCCAAGGACCTAAACACATTGAAGCTAGAAGATCTTATTAGCTCATTAATGTTACATGAGCTAATCAAGAAAAGAAATGAAGATCACCACAAAGGAAAGAGAGCAATTGCACTAAAAGTCACCCATAACTCGGATGAGTCCACCTCCGCATCTCACAACGACGATGAAGACATTGCTCTACTAACACGCAGATTTCGAAAGTTTGTGAGGAAAGAAAAGAACTTCAAAGATTTCAAAGAGAGACCTCGAAAAGAGAAAAAAGAAAGAGGTTACAAAATGTTATAGATGCGGCGGTATGGGACATATGCAAGCTCAATGTCCTACACCGGAAGAAAGATCAAAGGATCATCAAGAAAGGAAGGAAAGATATGAAAGCCGAAAATTCCAAAAGCCTAAGGGAAGAGGAATGTACGTGAATGAAGAAATGACATCAACAAGTAGCTCCTCAACCGACGATTTTGATGCAGCAAATTGCGCAAGAATATGCTGCATGGCACGGATTGAGCATGAAAAAACTTTGAACACAACGGAAGTTTTGGAAGAGCAAACCACCTCAACAAAATGCACAAGTAATGAAGAGGTAACTTCCAAAATTTTCCATTCTCAATCTACTTATTCTTTTATTCAAGAATGTCTCAAATGTGCTGAATTAGAGAAATTACATACATATGATTTATTATATGAGGAAATTAAAAAACTAGGAAACAAGTTATCATTAAAGAGACAACAATGCAATTCCATTATTATTGTAAATGGGAAATTAGAAGAAAGTACAATAAAACTGAAAGAAGAAAATGAACTACTATTGAAAGAAGTGGAAAAATTAAAAAAGGAGAATGAATCCTTAAATGAATCATTAACTAAGTTCTCTAATCCAGGAGAAAGTGTAAAAATATTTCTGAACATGACCTCTCAAAATAATAAAAGAGGTCTTGGATACTCCACATTTGAGCAAGGAGAAAGTAGCAAATTAAGTGTGACAAAACTTGGGAAAAATCAAGCTAAAACTGCACTTATTTACAAACCCAAAGGGAAACATATTATTTGGATTAGAAGGTCAATTTTTGAACCACTACATACTTGGAGGCCTACTCATAGATTACCAATGACCTGCAATTTTTGCAACAAGATGGGTCACGAAATTTATAGATGCAACTTTAAAAAATTGTATGACCATGGTGCAAAATTAGTTTGGGTTCTAAGAAACACAAGATTTGGGCTTTCAAGAATAGAACAACAAAGATTAAATCAGTTTACTAACCTAAATGGACCCATAAAATGGGTACCAAAGAGATAAGATTTATTTGTTCATTTTCCAGATATGTTTCAAGGCAAAAGCAAGTAACATGACTGGAGAAAGAAGTTTATTTCATAAACTCAAGCCTTGCAACGATGGAACTATTGCCTTTAGAAACAACGAGAAAGGTAAAATTAAAGGTAAAGGAAACATTTATAGTATTTCAAATGTATGTATGGAGGATGTGTTGTTTGTTGAAGGACTCAAGCACAATCTAATGAGTATTAGCTAATTGTGTGACAAAGGATACAAAGTTGTGTTTGAATCATCTATATGCAATGTATTTGATGGAGAACATATCATGTTTATCGGAAAAAGACATGGAAATGTTTATTTGATTTCACTTGATGAACTTGATGGTCAATGTCTAATGGCCATTGACAATGATCCATGGGTTTGGCATAAGAGGCTTGGGCATGTAAACATGTCAAACATCAAAATCCTATGGAAAAAGAATTTGGTGGAAGGATTGCCAAAATTGAAATATGACAAAGATAAAATTTGCGAGGCATGTCAATTGTCAAAACCTAAAATGCCATTCTCTACCAAAAAGGAGATTTCCACCACTAGGCCACTTGAATTACTACACATGGATCTATATGGGTCATCCGACATTTTAACCATTGATGGAAAGAAGTATGTGTTTGTAATAGTTGATGACTTTTCAAGATTCACATGGGTAATTCTCTTAGCTAGCAAAGATGAAGCCTTCTCTATGTTTGCAACTTTTGTAAATTTGGTGCAAAATAAAAAACAAAGTACTATTATGACCATTAGAAGTGATCATGGTGGTGAGTTTGAAAATAAACGATTCATAGAATTATGTAATGAAAAAGGAATTCACCACACATTTTCTACACTAAGAACTCCACAACAAAATGGAGTGGTTGAAAGGAAAAATAGAACCATACAAGAGATAGCTAGAACTATGCTAAATGATAGTAAATTATCCAAGAAATTTTGTGGTGAAGCTATAATTATAGCTTGTCATGTGTTGAATCGAGTTACCATTAGAGCAATCTTGAAAAAGACCCCATATGAGCTATGAAAAGGTAGAAAATCAAATATTTCATATTTTCATGCTTTTGGTTGCACATGTTATGTTTTGAACAATGGAAAAACCAACTTAGGAAAACTGGATGCTAAAAGTGATGAGACAATATTCCTTGGTTACTCATCAAATAGCAAAGCATATAGAGTCTTCAATAAACGGAACCAAGTTGTAGAAGAATCAATACATGTTGTTTTTGATGAATTTAATCCATGCTCCAAAAGAAAAGATGATTTAAGTGATGCAGATGATGTCACAAGTAACCTTGAAAAACTGCATGTGGAAAAGCAAGAAGAAACCATGGAGGAAAAAGTAAGTGAAGGTAATAATTCCCATAAACCTCCAACTGACTTAAAATTCATAAATGCCCATCTAATTGAGCAGGTTATAGAGAATATATATGAAGGTGTAAAGACTAGAAGATCAAAACAAAATATTAGTGGACAATACGCCTTTGTATCCAAAATTGAACCAACCACTATTAATCAAGCTCTTGATGATGAAAACTGGATCATAGCAATGCAAGAAGAGCTAAATCAATTTGAAAGAAATCAAGTTTGGCATCTTGTTCCAAGACCAAAAGATTGTATTATCATTGGCACAAAATGAGTCTTTAGGAACAAATTAGATGAAAGTGGACTTGTGGTAAGAAACGAAGCTAGACTTGTGGAAAAGGGATACTCACAAGAAGAAGGAATAGACTTTGAGGAATCCTATGCTCCGGTTGCTAGATTAGAGGTCATTCGCATTTTACTAGCTTTTGCATCTCACATGAACTTTAAGTTGTTTCAAATGGATGTTAAAAATGCATTTTTGAATGGGTATATAAATGAAGAGGTATTGTTGAACAACCACCTGGATTTGAGGAGAAAGATCAATCTAAATTTGTATACAAATTAACCAAAGCATTATATGGATTAAAACAAGCTCCAAGGGCTTGGTATGAAAGATTAAGCAAATTTCTGATTGATCATGATTTTCAAAAGGGAAAGGTAGACACCACTTTGTTTATCAAGTATAAAGAAAAAAGATATCTTGATTATTCAAATTTATGTTGATGATATTATTTTTGGTGCTACTAATGAGATCCTTTGTCAAGAATTTTCTGAGCTTATGCAGAAAGAATTTTAGATGAGTATGATGGGGGAGCTGAATTTCTTCCTTGGACTACAAATTAAGCAACTAAGTGAAGGGATCTTCATAAACCAGTCCAAGTATATCAAAGAAATGTTAAAGAAGTTCAGCATGCAAAATAGCAAAGGGGCAAACACACCTATGAGCTCAACCATTAAAATTGATAAAGATGAGAAAGGCAAACCAGTTGATTTAAAATTATATAGAAGCATGATAGGCTCTTTATTATTTTTAATTGCTTCTAGACCCGATATACTGTTTAGTGTTTGTATGTGCTCTAGATTTCAATCATGTCCAAAAGAATCACACTTGGTAGCTACTCGGATGCGGATTTTTCCGTTTACAAGGTAGATAGAAAAAAGTACTAGTGGAACATGTCAGTTTTTTGGGAACATGTTGGTTTCATGGTTTTCAAGAAAAAAAACTAGTGTTGCTCTATTCACCATGGAAGCCGAATATGTTGCCGCCGTGAGCTGTTGTGCCCAATTGCTTTGGATGAAACAACAACTTAGGGACTATGGCATGAATTTTAAAGATATACCTATTAGATGTGATAATACTAGCTATGACATGAATTTTAAAGATATACCTATTAGATGTGATAATACTAGTGCAATATGTTTAACTAAAAACTCAGTATTGCATTCTAGAACCAAGCATATAGACCTAAGACATCATTTTATTATAGAACATGTAGAAAATCATGATATTTGTTTAGAATATATAAAAACAGAAGATCAAATTACAGATATTTTTACCAAACCTCTAGCAAAAGAACCATTTTATAAAATTAGAAATGATATGGGAATGCTTGAATTAACTTAGAAAAGCACAAGCTGAGGGGGAGCACAGGTTCAGGGGGAGCAACCCCGCCATTCTCAAAGGATTAACCCGCTCCATCTCTTTTTTTTTTGATAAATTGACAAAAAGGGGGAGAAGAGATCGGGATTTGAGTCTCGGTCTTAAAATGCTTGTGTGAATGGTTTTAACTTGTGATTTATTAGAAATGTAATATGTATGTTAAACTTCAGAATGCAAAAGACCAGTGACTATTCTAAAGATACCAAAACAAGATAAAATAGTATGTTTTTTAAGGACATTGAAAGGTATACACTCAAATCGGTTTTGTCAATCATCAAAAAGGGGGAGATTGTTGGAAACATGTAGAAAATAAGCCAAGTCTATATTTTGAAGATTAACAAATGAATTTGAGTAAGTTTTAGTTACTGACATGTTAGTGAAGATGATTAAAGGATATACAAATGAAGAAATTGAAGCATGACAGGTCAAGTCGATTTCCATGTCGACTCAGGAATCGACTTAGGCCAAGTCGATCCCCAAGTCGACTCCAGCAGCGACCTCAAAATGTCATTTTCGTCCAGCGTTGAAATCGGGGAGCCAAGCTGCCGAAGTCGCAAACGAAGTAGACTCCGCATGCGACTTGGGTGAAGTCACAGACAAAGTCGACTCCGGCATCGACTTCAAAATTATTTTTCTGTCCAGAGTTGAAATCGGGGACGAGAACTGCCGAAGTCGCATCCCAAGTCGACTCCGCATTCGACTTGGGTGAAGTCGCAGACCAAGTCGACTTTGGCATCGACTTCAAACTTATTTTTATGTCCAGAGTTGAAATCGGGGACGAGAGCTGCCGAAGTCGCATCCCAAGTCGACTCCGCATGCAACTTGGGTGAAGTCGCAGACCAAGTCAACCCCAGCTTCAACTTTAGTGTGGAACTTGCAGATCAAGTCGACTCAATGCTCAACTTAGATCAAATGAAGATCAAATGAAGACCAAAGCAAGCAAAGTTGCATATTTTCATGGAGGATCGAGATCACACATTTGGACTTCCTTTATGCATTCCAAGACTCAAAGATTCAAGACTCAAGACATGGAATCAAATATTTTTTAAGTAATATAAAATGGTGGAAGAACAATCAAACATGAAGAAATTCAGGCAATCAAGTCATTCCAAAGAATTTCAAGTTCAACTAGCAAGTTGACGAAGTGAAGTTGCACCTAAAGTCGACTTCACCTACGACTTGGGTTAAGTCGAGGACCAAGTCAACCTAGACTGGAACTTGAAGAAGTTACGGACAGCCGAAGTTGCACCCGAAGTCGACTCCATCTGCGACTTGGGTGAAGTCGCACCCGAAGTCGACTCCACCTGCGACTTGGATCGCAACCTTTGAGGCTTTTCTTAAAGCCATTCTTTTCCAAAACTTACGACTTTTCATTAAAGCCGTCATTTTCAAAAACTTGTGGCTTTTCATTAAAGCCATCATTTTCAAAACTTGTGCTTGCCCATTCGTTAAAACATAAACATAAACATAAACATTTCAATCATATAAATAACATAAAAAGAAAATAGCATTTTAGAAAGTTTGCTAGCTTACCTGAGATCGCCATAATCCCTTTCCTTCCATTCTTTACCTTGCCTTTGCCTAAATAAACGAAAATAATATTACATTTATTTGCATCGTCTTCAAATACTTATATTCCTTAGGTTTTCGAACCTACATAAGTTCATCTAATTTAACCCACTTGTCCTTCAAGTCGGGTGTTCATACTTTTCTCTTCATATACGTCCATTTTTCAACACATACTTATGTGTTTCTTAAACTTTTTCAAAACAGCAACTTGTCTCTAATTTGAGCATGATTAAACCCCTTAATTACCACTATACTTAGGGTATTTTTATGGAATTTAAATCAACTAATCATAGGTTTCCAAAACAGCAACTTTGGAACACATTTTTCACCCGTTTAACGCGTCTTTTGACACATAACCCTAAGTAGATTTATAAATCCGAAGTTTCAGCAAATAATCACACTTTTATTAATAAAAATTTAGGTTATTAACATATATATTAATTTTGATCATTTCTACATAGGTTTCATATTTCTTTTTGATTTGTTTCTCCAACTATCTACATATGCTGAAATCAAGCGTACTAAATTCTCAAAAAATTAAACTAATACAAAATCAAGTAGTTTTGATCTGAAATTTCTAACATACCTTAATAACTACATTAATTAACTAAAATAAATATTTCTAGCATGAAATATTTAGTATTTATATTTATTTTTGTATTTTTACTCTGCTGGAAAGTAGCGCTTCTTTTCAGACAGGTTTTAATCACGTTAATTATGAAGTATATTCATACCCATCAAAAATTAATTTTTATTTTATTCTTGTGATCCTCAATATGTATTATATATACTATAACATTTTCAGCACAAAATTTCATGTATAAAAATTATTAAAAATCATTTGGTGCAGCTGATCCTGCCACCTGTTTAATTTATGAATGGTTAGTCCTTTTAAACTGAAACTTCAACCTTTCCTTAATAAGCCTGTCATGATTCCCCCAAAAAATTTTCATGCTAAAATTCATCCATTTACTATTCCGTTCATATTTTAGTTTACAACATTTTTATAATTCCCAGATTTGAGGCATAAAATCAAGATTAACATATACTTACTTGATTAATTGATAATCTCACCATTGAGCACTTGAAATTCCCTTCTTTTTCTCTCCACCTTGCTGGGTTTGACGTGCTCTAGCTGCCGCCCTTGGAGAAAATTTTCATTATTCTTTTATTTTCCTCTCTTCTCTCTCTCCCTCTCTCTGCTTCTCTCTCTTTCTCTCTCCTTCTCCCTCTCCTTCTCCCCTGCTGGAAATGGCAGCCATGCTCCCCCATTTCCTCCTTTTATTTTCTACTTTTCTTGGTGCCAAAGTAACCCCATCGACATTTTAGTAAATTCCATTTTCACTTTCCACAATTGCCCTTCTTTACTTAACTCTTAAGCAACTTGTTACTTGCTCTCCAAGAAACTAACTTTCCATGATAATTAGATTAATCCATTCCATTCATCTCATAGATTTCATAATTTTATTCCGTCGTTTCAAATTTCATCTCAATCCAACGTTTCTACGTCAAATTATGACCACTTGAATTTATCTTTTGGATTTGTGATAAAAATAATTAATTAACACCCTAATTCCATCATAATTCCCTTAATCCAATCCATTCATAAGATCGGGCCTACCATCGTGAGCTTACCTTTCAAATTTCATCGAAATCCGCTTTATAGGCGTCAATTTATGAATTCTCTATCATTTTTCACCTTAATTTCATAATTACACTTTAATCTCCATAAATTAAATAAAGGCAATTAACATGATTATTCATAACACATTTTCACCTTTAAATTCTCATTAAGCCCCACGGGTCATACCGACTCACTTTGGACTCCAGTGATTAAATTTTTAATCACCATTCCTAATTAAACCCTAATTGCAAAATATCATAAAATCATAAAATCATCCATAAATCATTCAAAAATTGTTTAAATCACATATAAATCATGTATATATGTTGAATGCATCCCATTGAGTCCTACATAGGTTGGGGTTTCACAATCCTCCCCCCCTTATAACAGGTTTCATCCCGAAACCTATTACATTTTAAATGTTGGGGGTAAAACTCATATAAAATGGCTAATCTTATCATATTTCTCCAATACTTCAATGGTTCACTATGCTTCCACTGCGCTACTCTGTCTTCGTGGCATTTTTAGCTTTTGTCCATTAGACCTATTGCTCATCTCTACTGTTCCTTATTCACACCTGAGTTTCTCATTGACATTTGCCTTTTCATTTGTTTCATATCACACTATTTTTCCTTGTACCTAGAGAAATTGCATCACTTCTCATCTTATCATAGGGTAAGTCTTAAGTTACCCATTCCAATATATCAAATAAAGATCTATGACAATCATCTCCCTTTTTACACATACGATTCATATAATATGAATATCTTCATTTCTATAGCAAAAGAGCAAAAATGCTCTCACATACAATTTCATATACATTTTAGCAAAGACACCTTTGCTAACACATTTATTTATAAAAATCTATAGCAATCATTTTCACATATCATCAATCATACATTCATTTTATAATATAGAGCAATAGTTACTCTCATATAGAGTTTCATACATGAAGTTTAATATATGTCTTAGCAAAAGACACTTTTGCTAAGTTATCCATTCTTACTCTTCTCATAATGTCTACCACTAGATTTTACCATCGTAGACTATCCATTAGGAATACCGGTACTAAACTAGTCTAAAATATTTTCTTCCTTATCTCCCTTTCCAGTTTCCATAAACTAGTAAGGGTCCTTATCATTTGTTCTTATAGGAAGTGCGGCCTACATCGGCCTATTTTCTTCCTATCTTCTTGTCTAGTCCTATTGGGGAAAATCCAAAGATTTTGAACCATTTCTATCATTTAGGCTACCCAACCTCGGGTGGCTTATCCCACAGCTTCTATTTATAGCCGCAATTATCTATTCTTTCTACCTATGAGGTATTACTTGTAGCGGTAGCACCTTCAATTCTTTGACTTAGGGTTGATAGTTGTCCGTCGTTAACGAGCTCATGGACTCACTTGTCCTGGTCATTTAGATTCGCTACTAGCTTTTCTTATTTCCTGTTAACTCATATCAACAACTGCCTTTCCCTTGTTCAAAAATAAGGTAATAGGCATGTTGTAGAATGCAACATATAAAATCATGTCAATAGAGCATTTCTTATCATAATATTCATTCATATCACATATAGTCAATATGATCATTTCTGAGCATGGAATCATCATACATAGTAAATTTTACAATCTAGAAAGATCAATGATCTTTCCTTTTTCATATACACTTAGCACTTGAATAAAATCAAATGCATTGATATTTTCATAACATTAAACATCACACATTATGAGTGAAAAGAAACTCCCTTTTTTCTACCTTTCTCACTTCTACCTGCACATTTCATAGTGTAAGGTTGCTTTTCCCTACACATACAGATTATATTTGCATAATCTCTTATTTTATCATGAACATAATTCTAAAATAAAAATCACTTAGAAAGTTGGCACCTTGGTGCCTTCCATATGTCACCATGGCTCTATACCTTAAACATATGTATCATATAGCACAGTCATGTGCTATCTTAGGTATGGTGTGGTCAACCTTAGGTATGGGGGGTCTCTATATAGAGTTCCATAACCCATCATCTGTTCTGATTCTCTTCTATCCTTTGTCTTTCTTTAAATTTTCCTGCCTCATTCTTCATTTCATCTGACCTCATATCATTTTTCCTTCGTATACCATCTATACTATGAAATATGGCAATCCAACTATATTTCCTCAAATAATCATATTCTTGTGTCATAATGACGCACAATATAAGACAATACATAGTGTATATGTCTTATAATCTCAATTTATCTCTTTCATTATTTTCCATTTTTCTTCTCATCTTTTATTTTCCTATCTATCTACCAATCCTCGCTTGGATATCATATACTATGATACCAAGTCTTTTCCTTCCACACCTATTTACCAGTCCCTGCTCGAATATCGAGCGATGCGGCACCATGCTTATTCTTTCATCATCCTTTATTTCTCCATTCCACACATGTTTACCAATCCTGTCTCTGGTACCATTAATTGTGGCGCCCCAGCCCGAGACGTCACTTCCTTACCTCAAGATCTTATAGACTAGTAAATGTGAATTAGGACTGTTGCCCTGATCACACAGCAGGATTTTAATTGGAACTCGTCCAAATTTTTTTTCGTTTCTTCATTCATCATCATTTCATTTTATAACATAAGCATTGGTACACTTGTACATATCCTTTAAACCATTTCACAATACTGTTAGAAACATTTTGAGTAAAATATTTTGATAAATATTTGAAATGTTTGAGAAATAACACACTTTAAAACCCTTTTAATAGAAGAATTTTAAAAATTTTAGATTTTCAAGAATAAATCATATATTTTTTCCTAGCTTTTCTTGGTTTCCATTTCGGGGCCTTTTGCTCACGAAAGTTATCCAATTGTGCTAACCCCTTCTCAACCACCTTAAAATCAATTCTTTGTCCACATATCAATTTTGCCATTTTTATATATAAAGGTGCCTCGCATGGTCTTTTGTATGCTACTTTAGCAACCCGAAACCAAACCATTTTAAGAAAATCAATATAGGAGGTTGGTCATCCTTAAATCCTCTTCAACGCATCCGTATAAACATTTTTCAAGATATTTTCAGCATAGATTTCCTTATCTGAAGGAAATCAAACCTTTTAGAATATCATTTCAAAACATGTGAACTATGTCCAAATCATCATTTATTATTTAATTATCATGACCTAGCAAAACAAATTTTTTTCATAAATCAAATCCCTCTTTTTTTTATAACATGATTATTTATCATTAAACATCATAAGAGAAATTCAAAACTTATTTACATTTGTTGCTTTGTGAAAAAGGGAAAAATTTTCTTTTTCTTATAAAATACTTTTGAAACAACATCATAAAGAACTTGATTACTTAAAGGCAAATTCTTAAAACCATCGGCATCAAACATGAAATCCTTTGAAAACATTATCGTGAAGAACTTGCTCACTCATAAGCAAAATTCTCGAATTCTATTAACATAAAGAATTGTCAATCCAAGGCAACCCTTGTGATAAAATTCTTATCTTAAAAACGTTGCTTGCTTCCCATGAAGCAAACTTTGAGGCTTTTCTTAAAATCATTCTTTTCCAAAACTTACGACTTCTCATTAAAGCCGTCATTTTTCAAAACTTGTGGCTTTTCATTAAAGCCATCATTTTCAAAACTTTTTCTTTCCCATTCATTAAAATATAAACATAAACATAAACATTTCAATCATATCAATCACATAGAGAGAAAATAGCATTTTATAAAGTTTGCTTGCTTACCTGAGATCGCCATAATCCCTTTCCTTCCATTCTTTTCCTTGCCTTTTCCTAGATAAACGAAAATAACATTTCATTTATTTGCATCATCTTAAAATACTTATATTCCTTAGGTTTTCGAACCTACATAAGTTCATCTAATTTAACCCACTTGTCCTTCAAGTTAGGTGTTCATACTTTTCTCTTCATATACGTCCATTTTTCAACACATACTTATGTGTTTCTTAAAATTTTCCAAAACAGAAACTTGTCTCTAATTCTAGCATGATTAAACCCCTTAATTACCACTATACTTAGGGTATTTTTATGGAATTTAAATCCACTAATCATAGGTTTCCAAAACAGCAACTTTGAAACCCATTTTTCACCCGTTTAACGTGTCTTTTGACACATAACCCTAAGTAGATTTATAAATCCGAATTTTCAGAAAAAAAATTCCAATTTTATTAATTAAAATTTAGGTTATTAATATATATATCAATTTGGATCATTTCTACATAGGTTTCATATTTCGTTTTATTTTTTTCTCCAACTATCCACATATGATGAAATCAGGCGTACTGAATTTTCAAAAACTTGAATTAATATCAAATCAAGTAGTTTTGATCTGAAAAATTTATCATACCATAATAACTACATTAATTAACCAAAATAAATATTTCTAGCATGAAATATTTAGTATTTCTATTTATTTTTTATTTTTACTCTGTTGGAAAGCAGCGCTTTTTTTCAGAAAGCCTTAATCACGTTAATTATGGGGTATATTTATAACCATCAAAACCTAATTTTTATTTTAGTATTGTGATAATAAATATTTCTTTTATATCCCATAAAATTTTCCGTCCACAATTCCGTGTATAAAAATTATTAAAAATAATTTGGTGCAACTGATCCTGCCACCCGTTTAATCCTGTCCAGGTTGATTTTTCTGGATTTTTAATTTACAAAAGGTTAATCATTTTAATCTGAAACATGATTCAATCCTTAATAACCCAATCATGATTTATCCAAAAAAATTTCATGCTAAAATTCATCCATTTACTATTCTGTTCATATTTTAGTTTACAACATCATATAACTTCCAGATTTGAGGCATAAAATCAAGACTAACATATACTTACTTGATTAATTGATAATCCCTCCATTGAGGACTTGAAATTATCTTCTTTTTATCTCCACCTTTTTGCTTTTGACGTGCTCTAGCTGCTGCCCTTGGAGAAAATTTTCATTTTTCTCTTATTTTCCTCTCTTCTCTCTCTCCCTCTCTCTTCTTCTCTCTCTTTCTCTCTCCCTCTCTCTCTCCTTCTCCCCTGCTGGAAACAGCAGCCATGCTCCCCCATTTCCTCCTTTTATTTGCTTATTTTCTTGGTGCCCAAGTAACCCCATAGGTATTTTAGTAAATTTCATTTTCACTTTCCACAATTGCCCTTCTTTACTTAGCTCTTAAGAAACTTGTTATTTGCTATCAAAGAAACCAAATTCCCATGATAATTAGATTAATCCATTCCATTCATCTCATAGATTTCATAATTTTATTCCATCGTTTCAAATTTCATCTCAATCCAACGTTTCTACGTCAAATTATGACCACTTGAATTTATCTTTTGGATTTGGGATAAAAATAATTAATTATCACCCTAATTCCATCATTATTCCCTTAATCCAATCCATTCATAAGATCCGGCCTACCGTCGTGAGCTTAGCTTTCAAATTTCATCGAAATCCGCCTTGTAGGCGTCAAGTTATGAATTCTCTATCATTTTTCACCTTAATTTCATAATTACACTTTAATCTCCATGAATTAAATCAAGGAAATTAACATGATTATTTATATCACATTTTCACCTTTAAATTCTCATTAAGCCCCACGGGTCATACCGACTCATTTTGGGCTCCAGCGATTAAATTTTTAATCACCATTCCTAATTAAACCCTAATTGCAAAATATCATCAAATCATAAAATCAACCATAAATCATTCAAAAATTATTTAAATCACATATAAATCATGTATATATGTTGAATGCATCCCATTGAGTCTTACATAGGTTGGGGTTTCACAATCCTCCCCCCTTATAACAGGTTTCGTCCCGAAACCTATTACATTTTAAATGTCGGGGGTAAAACTCATATAAAATGGCTAATCTTATCATCTTTCTCCAATACTTCAATGGTTCATTACGCTTCCACTGCGCTACTCTGTCTTCGTGGTATTTTTAGCTTTTGTCCATTAGACCTATTGCTCATCTCTACTGTTCCTTGTTCACACCTGAGTTTCTCATTGACATTTGCCTTTTCATTTGTTTCATATCACACTATTTTTCCTTGTACCTAGAGAAATTGCATCACTTCTCATCTTATCATAGGGTAAGTCTTAAGTTACGCATTCCAATATATCAAATAAAGATCTATGACAATCATCTCCCTTTTTACATATACGATTCATATAATATGAATATCTTCATTTCTATAGCAAAAGAGCAAAAATGCTCTCACATACAATTTCATATACATTTTAGCAAAGACACCTTTGCTAACACATTTATTTATAAAAATCTATAGCAATCATTTTCACATATCATCAATCATACATTCATTTTATAATATAGAGCAATAGTTGCTCTCATATAGAGTTTCATACATGAAGTTTAATATATGTCTTAGCAAAAGACACTTTTGCTAAGTTATCCATTCTTACTCTTCTCATAATGTCTACCACTAGATTTTACCATCGTAGACTATCCATTAGGAATACCGGTACTAAACTAGTCTAAAATATTTTCTTCCTTATCTCCCTTTCCAGTTTCCATAAACTAGTAAGGGTCCTTATCATTTGTTCTTATAGGAAGTGCGGCCTACATCGGCCTGTTTTCTTCCTATCTTCATGTCTAGTCCTATTGGGGAAAATCCAAAGATTTTGAACCATTTCTATCATTTAGGCTACCCAACCTCGTGTGACTTATCCCACAGCTTCTTTTTATAGCCGCAGTTATCTATTCTTTCTACCTATGAGGTATTACTTGTTGCAGTAGCACCTTCAATTCTTTGACTTAGGGTTGATAGTTGTCCGTCGTTAACGAGCTCATGGACTCACTTGTCCTGGTTGTTTAGATTCGCTACTAGCTTTTCTTATTTCCTGTTAACTCATATCGACAACTGCCTTTCCCTTGTTCAAAACAAAGGTAATAGGCATGTTGTAGAATGCAACATATAAAATCATGTCAATAGCATTTCTTATCATAATATTCATTCATATCACACATAGTCAATATGATCATTTCTAAGCATGGAATCATCATACATAGTAAATTTTACAATCTAGAATGTGCTATCTTAGGTAAGCTGTGGTCAATCTTAGGTATGGGGGGTCTCTTTATAGAGTTCCATAACCCATCATCTGTTCTGATTCTCTTCTATCCTTTGTCTTTCTTTAAATTTTCCTGCCTCCTTCTTCATTTCATCTGACCTCATATCATTTTTCCTTCGTATACCATCTTTACTATGAAATATGGCAATCCAACTATTTTTCCTCAAATAATCATATTCTTGTGTCATAATGATGAACAATATAAGACAATACATAGCGTATATGTCTTATAATCTCAATTTATCGCTTTCATTATTTTCCATGTTTCTTCTCATCTTTTATTTTCCTATCTGTCTACCAATCCTCGCTTGGATATCAAATTCTATGATACCAAGTCTTTTCCATCCACACCTATTTACCAGTCCCTACTCGAATATCGAGCTATGTGGTACCATGCTTATTCTTTCATCATCCTTTATTTCTCCATTCCACGCCTGTTTACCAATCCTTGCTCTGATACCATTAATTATGGCGACCCAGCCCGAGACGTCACTTCCTTACCTCAAGATTTTATAGATTGGTAAATGTGAATCAGGACTGTTGCCCTGACCACGCGGCGGGATTTTAATTGGAACTCGTTCAAATTTTTTTTCGTTTCTTCATTCATCATCATTTCATTTTATAACATAAGCAATAGTACACTTGTACATATCCTTTAAACCATTTCAACAATACTGTTAGAAATATTTTGAGTAAAACCTTTTGATAAATATTTGAAATGTTTGAGAAATAACACACTTTAAAACCCTTTTAATAGAAGAATTTCAAAATTTTTAGATTTTCAAGAATAAATCAAATATTTTTTCCTAGCTTTTCTTGGTTTCCATTTCGGGGCCTTTTGCTCACAAAAGTTATACAATTGTGCTAACCCCTTCTCAACCACCTTAAAATCAATTTCTTGTCCACATATTAATTTTGTCATTTTTATATATAAAGGAGCCTCGCATCGTCTTTTGTATGCTACTTTAGCAACTCGAAACCAAACCATTTTAAGAAAATCAATATAGGAGGTTGGTCATCCTTAAATCCTCTTCAACACATCCGTATAAACATTTTTCAAGATATTTTCAGCATAGATTTCCTTATCTAAAGGAAATCAAAACTTTTCGAATATCATTTCAAAACATGTGAACTATGTCCAAATCATCATTTATTATTTAATTATCATGACCTAGCAAAATAAATCTTTTTCATGAATCAAATCCCTCTTTTTTTTATAACATGATTATTTATCATTAAACATCATAAGAGAAATTCAAAACTAATTTACATTTATTGCTTTGTGAAAAAGGAAAAAATTTCCTTTTTCTTATAAAATACTTTTAAAACAACATCATAAAGAACTTGATTGCTTAAAGGCAAATTCTCGTGGATAACTTGCTTACTCATAAGCAAAATTCTCGAATTCTATCAACATAAAGCATTGTCAATCCAAGGCAACCCTTGTGATAAAATCCTTATCTTAAAAACGTTGCTTGCTTCCCATGAAGCAAACCTTGAGACTTTTCCTAAAAGTCATTCTTTTCCAAAACTTACAACTTTTCATTAAAGCCGTCATTTTTCAAAACTTGTGGCTTTTCATTAAAGCCATCATTTTCAAAACTTGTGCACATTTCAATCATATCAATCACATAGAAAGAAAATAGCATTTTAGAAAGTTTGCTTGCTTACCTGAGATCGACATAACCCCTTTCCTTCAATTCTTTTCCTTGCCTTTGCCTAAATAAATGTAAATAACATTTCATTTGTTTACATCGTCTTCAAATACTTATATTTCTTAGGTTTTTGAACCTACATAAGTTCATCTAATTTAACCCACTTGTCCTTCAAGTCGGGTGTTCATACTTATCTCTTCACATACGTCCATTTTTCAACACATACTTATGTGTTTCTTAAACTTTTTCAAAACAGCAACTTGTCTCTAATTCTAGCATGATTAAATCCCTTAATTACCACCATACTTAGGGTATTTTTACAGAATTTAAATCCACTAATCATAGGTTTCCAAAATAGCAACTTTGGAACCCATTTTTCACCCGTTTAACGTGTCTTTTGACACATAACCCTAAGCAGATTTATAAATCCGAATTTTCAGAAACTAATTCCAATTTTCTTAATAAAAATTTAGGTTATAAACATATTTATCAATTTGGATCAGTTATACATAGGTTTTATATTTCTTTTTGATTTTTTTCTCCAACTATCCACATATGCTGAAATCAGGTGTACTGAATTCTCAAAAACTTGAATTAATATCAAATCAAGTAGTTTTGATCTGAAATTTCTACCATACCTTAATAGATACATGAATTAACCAAAATAAATATTTTCAGTAGGAAATATTTAGTATTTCTATTTACGTTTATATTTTTACTCTACTGGACAGCAGCACTCCTTTTCAGACAGCCTTAATCACGTTAATTATGGAGTATATTTATACCCATCAAAACCTAATTTTTATTTTATTATTGTGATCCTCAATATGTATTATATATCCTAAAAAATATTTAGCCCTAAATTCCTTGTATAAAAATTATTAAAAATCATTTGGTGCAGTTGATCCTGCCACTCGTTTAATCCTGTCCAGGTTGATTTTCTCAGATTTTTAATTTCAAATGGCTTATCCTTTTAATCTGAAAATTGATTCGTTCCTTATCACCCCATCCTGATTCCTTTCAAAAATTTTCATGCTAAAATTCATCCATTTACTGTTCCGTTCATATTTTAGTTTACAATATCATATAACTCCCAAATTTGAGGCATAAAATCAAGATTAACATATACTTACTTGATTAATTAATAATCCCTCCACTAAGCACTTGAAATTCCCTTCTTTTTTTCTCCACCTTGCTGAGTTTGACGTGCCCTAGCTACTGCCCTTGGAGAAAATTTTCATTTTTCTCTTATTTTCCTCTCTCTCTCTCTCCCTCTCTCTTCTTCTCTCTCTTTCTCTCTCCTTCTCTCTCTCTCCTGCTCTCTCTCCTTCTCCCTTGCTAGAAACGGCAGCCATGCTCCCCAATTTGCTCCTTTTATTTTCTACATTTCTTGGTGCCCAAGTAACCCCATAGGCATTTTAGTAAATTCTATTTTCACTTTCCACAATTGCCCTTCTTTACTTAGCTCTTAAGCAACTTGTTACTTGCTCTCCAAGAAACCAACTTCCCATGATAATTAGCTTAATTCATTCCATTCATTTCATAGATTTCATAATTTTATTCCATCATTTCAAGTTTCATCTCAATCCAACGTTTCTACGTCAAATTATGACCACTTGAATTTATCTTTTGGATTTGGGATAAAAATAATTAATTATCACCCTAATTCCATCATGATTCCCTTAATCCAATCCATCTATAAGATCCGGCCTACCTTCGTGATCTTACCTTTCAAATTTCATCGAAATCCGCCTTGTAGGCGTCAAGTTATGAATTCTCTATCATTTTTCACCTTAATTTCATAATTACACTTTAATCTCTATAAATTAAATCAAGGCAATTAACATGATTATTCATAACACATTTTCACCTTTAAATTCTCATTAAGCCCCACGGGTCATACCGACTCACTTTGGGCTCCGGCGATTAAATTTTTAATCACCATTCCTAATTAAACCCTAATTGCAAAATATCATCAAATCATAAAATCATCCATAAATTATTAAAAATTCATTTAAATCACATATAAATCATGTATATATGTTCCATGAATCCCATTGAGTCCTACGTAGGTTTGGGTTTCACAAGTGACCTCCTTTCCGGCTCTGCCTCGACGCATGCAAAATGAGATTAACCTGCAAAAACCACTTCAATTGAAATTAGCGGAAAAATTATAAACTAAAAGAAATTATGAAAATGAACTATTCTACAAAATTATACAAGAAAGCAATAAAACTAACAATAATTAGTTAAACTAATTCCCCGGAAATGGCGCCAAAAAACTTGCTGAGTTGCATATATGTCTATAAAAATGCTCGCTTTTTACGCAAGTATACGTGCCGAATCAAGTAATAAATAGTGAGTAGAGTATCGTTCCCACGAGGAATTGTCTAACTGGAATTATTAATTAGTTTAACTACTTTCGGTGGGTGGAAAATTTTGAGTTTTCGAATTTATAACTAAAGCTAACAAACGCTATAAGAAATCAAAATAGAGTCCACGGAATCGCTGGAATACTAGAAACAGGTTTAATAATCAGGGATGGCAGATGGATAGCTTGAAATCCTTGAATCTAAATTATGCTGCATTGGTTCTTTTTCACCGGATTGTGCATGGATTTACTGGTCCAAGTTCAATACTCTTTATATAAGTCTTCCAACATATATAAAGCTAATTACACCTTATTCAATTGCTATGTTTCCATGCTATTAAATAAAGTGAAATTGATAAGTTCGTAACATGTTTATTGACTACACAGGGTTTAACGGTATATTCCTATCCATTAAACAACTCCCCTTACCAAATAGGAAACTTATCCCCTACACACGAATCTAGCAGAGATTTTCCTTTTCCAAGGATTAATCAAACAATTAAATCATCTTACGAGGTAGCTAATTTTGCAAAAACTATTAAACCACATGTGCAAGGGTAAATCACACACAATCATATAGAAATATCAAATATTCATTCCTGAATCTCAAAGAACCAACACAATATAATTAGATGTCAATTCATCCTAACTATCCATCTAAAGGAAGTTTAGTTCAAAGACATGATCATAAAATCCTTTACATCCATTATTGTAAGTATCCAGAAAAGCAGAGAAAGAAAAATAGAAAGATAAAGAGAAAATTGGTTTTCCGAGGGTTTCAACCAACGGAGTTGAATCTTCTCTTCAATTTTTGTTTCAATCAAGTTATCTTCCTTCTCTGGATTTTATTTCTTCCATGGGCTTCCTCTTGTCGCATGCGAACCCTAGGTTTCTATTTATAAAGTCGATTTGCGCAGCACATGTATAGAAATTCGTGTGTACGGATGCGTAATGGTGCCTAGGCGCCAACTTTCTGTGTGTCGAGTAACTTAGAAACCTGTCTGCATGCCCTAGGAATTCATGCCTAGGCGCCAACTGCCTAGATGCTTCATGACTTGGGAAATCTCCTAGAACACCTGTGATCATGTACTGGCGCCTAGGCGCCAACTCCCTAGAAGCTATCATGACTTGTGACCTAAAAACCATTTTGGCCTTATTTGCATGTTGGTGAAGTGGTGCCTAGGTGTCAACTCTGTTGGTCTCGAGTTTATAGCAAAACCCAAGAGGGGAGGGGTGAATTGGGTTCTTGAAAAATTCTTTGGTAAATTAAAACTTAACCCCTTATAATTTCAATCCCCTTGATGAAACGTGATATGAGATAGAATAAGAGGGTGCAAATAGAATATAAAAATGTAAACAATCAATCCACACAAGACACAATAATATATAGTGGTTCGGGCAACCTTCCCTACTCCACTCTTCCAAGCACACACCCGTTGTGTCTTGGGTTCCACTATTGTATATTCAATACAATCTAGAGCACCCGCTCTCTTCTAGATTCTAGCTCTAGAGGGCATATACAATAATCACTTGTTGGTGAGACCAACTCCAACCAACCAAGTCCAATCTATTGGTGAGACAAACTCAAACCAATCAAGCAAAACCCGTTAGTGAGACAAACTCAAACCAACCCCCTGTTTTGCTTCTTCTTGAATTCGGTCTCCAACACCGATCCAAGGAAACAACACAAAACAAAATAGACAAAAGAGAAATTACACTTTACAACGTGTATTCGATAAGCTCCGGAAGCTCCTTGTCATGTGAAGATGATAATCTTGGAAGCACACTTGGAAGTTGTAGCACTTGAAGCTTCAATAGTTGTTCAAATAACTACAACACACTTGAATATTAGAAGATGAAAGCCCAACTTGTGTTTTCCTCTTTCTTTCCTCATTCTCACTTACTTCACGTTCATACATCAATGGTATATATAGAGGAAAAAAGGTTTTAGCCATTGGAGTGGAGGTTCACGTGCATCTAGAGCTTCAACGTTCGAATTTTTGACCGTTACGAGTTAAAGTCGCAAGTGGAGTTGACTTCGGATGGGTGAAGTCGACTTGGGATGCGACTTTGTCTTGTTAAAACTTGTTGTCCAGAATTTTGCCTTCGAAGTTGCAGGTGAAGTCCACTTGGGTCTGGGACTTCACCCAAGTCGCAACCGAAGTCGACTTGGGTCTGGGACTTCACCCAAGTTGCAAGTGAAGTCGACTTGGGCTGAGACTTCACTTTGCTGAACTTGCAATTCATGAACTTAAACTCTTGAAACTTAAATTATTTCATATTTTCATTTCATACACATAATTAGAGACAAAATATCTGAGAACACTTAGACAAATTTATTAGATCCTTTTTAATGATATTTCAATTATTTTTTAATCATCAAAATCAAATTAATCATTCTTAAAGCAAGCATATGATCAACAATCTCTCCCTTTTTGATGATTGATAAAACTTAATTGAAATATCTTCCCTTCTCAAATGAATCACAGATATGTCTACAAGAAGATCATGATATTCATCAATAAACGCAAAAATAATATATATTCTTTTCATATAGATGAAAATATTTCTCCCCCTAAGTTATATGCAATATTATTCTCTTTTCTTAAGATATTTTCATACTACACTCTCTCCCCCTTTTTGTCAATCAACAAAAAAGATAGCACAAATGGGACATATAAAATAGGTAGCACAAATAAAATAGGTTCATACTACACTTACTCCCCTTTTTTTCATACAAATAATTCATTTTGAGTCAAGCATATGATCTATAATATGACTATGGCACCACTTGTTTATTAATTTCTTTAGGAGAGCAACATACCTTTACTTACCTTTGTTGAAAGTTATCATTACTATTTTGCTCAACTCGCCCTTTCTTTTGCTATTCATGCTCCTTCATTCTCTAGATGACTTTGTACTTATTTGAAATAAAAACCTGCATCACAAATATGATATCTTCTTTCCTTTTGGTACCTGTGTTATGGGTCCATGAATGTTAGTACCATAATGCATTGGAACTCAAGAAGACTTGGTTCTACCTTAGATGTGTCTCTTTGGCATCCAAACCAATTTAACTCCATTATAAACCATTTTTCTTGCCTTGCATTGATATATTTTGTGTCCAAACTTATTACAATAATGACACTTGATTCTAGCATAGGTTGAAGTACCATGATAGCTATTTGGTTGCCAAGTAGGTATATTTGTCCATGATTTATCAACAAGCTTCTTAAAATGTCCCCTCACATTTGATGTACTAGAAGCCTTAATCCAAATAGGAGCATTTTGTTGGAAACAATGCTTCAAAATAAAATAAAATTGACCAAAGATTGAGTTTTGATGATTAACAACAACTAACTTGAGTATATTTAAAGGACTAATGAGTTTGCCATTTGTTTTAAGGAACTTAAGTAGCCAAGTCGACTTCGACTTCGACTTAGGGTGAAGTCGATCCCAAAGTCGACTCAACTATCGACTTGAGAAAGAACCTCAAAGGCAAAATCAACTTGCAGGTCAAGTCGCATCCCAAGTCGACTTCACATGCGACTTGGGAAGCCAAGTCGCAAACGAAGTCGACCTCGCTATCGACTTCAATCGTGAAAAACTGTCCAAAGCTAAATTTTGGGGCACGAAGCTGCCCAAGTCGCAGGCCAAGTCGACTCCAGGTGCGACTTGGGTGAAGTCGCAGACAAAGTCGACGTCATCCGTGACTTGAGAAGTTCAGACTTCAAAGACAGTTTCAAAGCCTATTCAAAGAATCTCTCACTCAAGATGAAAGCAAAGATTCAAGATGGAGATCAAATCAAGTCTATCAAGTCTTAAAGACCAACTGAGTCAAATGCAAAGCAAGGCGCATGATTCAACCAAGCAGGACTCAAGCTCTCCTAAGAATCATCAAGGAAACAAGCCAAGCAAGATAGAGGAAGATCAAATGAAGAACAAAGCATACTTTGCAAAGACCAAGTCAAGTCGCAACCCAAGTCGACTCCATGATCGACTTAAGTTGAAGTCGGAAGCCAAAGTCGACTCAAGACTCAGACTTGGAAACTGACAAGGTGAAGTCGCATCCGAAGTCGACTTCACCTGCGACTTGGGACAAGTCGATGCCCAAGTCGACCCTGACTGGAACTTGAAGTTGCGACGGAGAAGCGAAGTCGCACCCGAAGTCGACTCCATCTGCGACTTGGGCGAAGTCGCATCCGAAGTCGACTCCACATGCGACTTGGGTCGCAACGGTCAGAATTTATTCGAACGTTGGCGTATTAAATGCGCGCCACCTACCCTCTAACGTTCGGATTCCCTTCAAAATTATAAAAGGCATTCATGGTAGACGAGGGAAGTAGCTGAGAATCATTAAGTGTGCATAACTACTATCTACAAGAGCTTTAAAGAGATCAAGCTTATCAAAGAGGAAGAACTTTTCTTCAAACTGCAAGAGCTCAACTACTGTTCATTCAAAGCCAATTCAACAAGTTCTTCTCTGCGCCAAACTGCTTCTACACAACTGTAAAGTGTAGTTTTCTTATTATTTCTTTTGTATGTGTTGAACTTGATTTAGTTTGAGGAACTAAGATCAAGTGTAAGCAAAGTAGTGTATGATTGGAGTGTGACTCATCACCTACTTGTGCTGTGTTTTGTTTGATGCCCCCTAGAGCTGGAATCTAGAAGAGAGCAGTGGCTCTAATTGTATTGAGAGAATACAATAGTGGAACCCAAGTCACAAGGAGTGTGAGCTTGGAAGAGTGGAGTAGGGAGGTTGCCCGAACCACTATAAAAATCCTGTGTGCTTGATTTATACTTCTGCCATTTACATTACATTGCTTTCCATTTTGTTTCTTCATTAAGGGGACTGGATTAATCCGGGGTTAAGTTTCTGTTTAAGATATAAATTTTTTAAATACCCAATTCACCCCTCCCCTCTTGGGTTTTGCCATCAACTCGGGACCAATAAGTGGTATCAGAGCAGGTCTTTGAGTTTACCAAAGAGATCTTATTAATATGGCATCCCAATCTACTTCCGTTCCCGCATTTGCTGAAGGTCAATCCTTTACAAGGCCACCGTTGTTTGATGGGAACAATTTTGGATATTGGAAGCTTCGTATGAAGCAACTCATCATGGCTACCGACATGGATTCTTGGATTGCTATCCAAGATGGAGTAATCTTGCCTACCGATGAAAGAGCTTCCAAATGGACCGATGAGGAAGTAAGAATTTTTAAGAGTAGCGCCAAAGCTATGAACTCTTTATTTTGTGCTCTTACTGCTTCTGAATATGATAGAGTATCATCTTGCTTAACCGCCAAAGAGATATGGGATACGCTAACCTCTATCTATGAAGGAACTTCTCAAGTCCAAGGGACGAGAAGAAATATTTTGATTGGAGAACTGGAAAACTTTAGAATGCTAGAAAGAGAAAATATTTCTGAAATGTTTGCTAGATTCTCGAAAATTACTAATGCTCTAAAAGGTCTTGGAAAGGCTATATCTGAATCTGAGCAGGTCATGAAGATTGTAAGAGCTCTACCCGAATCATGGACTCCAAAGATAACTGCAATAGAAGAAGCCAAGGACCTTAACATGCTAAAACTTGAAAACTTAATTAGCTCACTCATGTCACATGAGCTAATTAAGAAAAGAAATGAGGATCAACACAGAGGCAAAAGAGCAATTGCTTTGAAAGCCGCACAAGACACAGATGACTCCTCTTCTTCTCAAAACGACGACGAAATCTCCATACTCACAAAACGTTTCAGAAAATTTGTGAGGAAAGGCAAAAATTTTAGAAGCTTCAAGGAAAGAACTCCCAGAGAGAAGAAGAAAGAATCAACCAAATGCTACCGATGCGGCGGTTCAGGACATATGCAAGCTCAATGTCCAACTCCCGAAGAAAGCAAGGTAAAAGAACAAAGAAAGGATCGAGGGGACAATAAAAGATTCCAAAGATACAAAGGAAGAGGCATGTACGTGAATGACGAGGAATCTACAACGAGTAACTCCTCAACCGACGAAATCGAAGTGGAAGAATGTGCAAGAATTTGCTGCATGGCACAAATCGAGCAAGAAGAACAAACTACCTCAACAAAATGCACAAGTAATGAAGAGGTAAGTTCCAAACTCTCCCATTCTAAATCAAGTTATTCTTCTTCTCAAGAATGCCTCAAATGTACTGAATTAGAAGAACTACAAACTGCATATGATTCATTATATGAAGAAATGAAGAAATTAGGAAGCAAGTTTACAATTCAGAAGAAACAATGTGATGCAGTAATAATTGTAAATGGTAAACTTGCAGAGAAATTAGACAAAATGAAAGAAGAAAATGATATGCTGAAAAAGGAGAACGAATCATTAAATGAATCATTAGCTAAGTTCTCTAATCCAGGAGAAAGTGTTAAAATGTTTCTGAATATGACCTCCCAAACACATAAAAGAGGTCTTGGATATCATGCATTTAAGCAAGGAGAAAGCAGCAAATCAAATGTGCAAATACTTGAGAAATATCAAACTAAAACTGCATCTATATACAAGCCACAAAAGAAAAATTTTAAGTGGATTAGAAGACCAACGATTGAACCATTGCATACTTGGAGGCCTACTCCAAGATTACCTATGGCTTGTAATTTCTGCAATAAATTGGGTCATAAAACTTACAAATGTAATTTTAAGAAATTATATGACCATGGTACAAAATTAGTTTGGGTTCCAAGGAACACAAAATTTGGGCTTTCCAAGTTAGAACAACAAAGATTGATTTATATTACTAACCCAAATGGACCCATAAAATGGGTACCAAGGAGATAAGATTTACTTGCTTATTTTTTCAGACATGTTTTAAGGCAAAGGCAAATAATGAATGGTTCATGGATAGCGGTTGCTCAAGGCATATGACCGGTGAAAGAAGCTTATTTCATAAACTTAAGCCTTGCAACGATGGAATGGTTGCCTTTGGCAATAATGAAAAAGGTAAAATTAAAGGTAAAGGAAATATACATAGTATTTCAAATGCATGCATGGAAGATGTTTTGTTTGTTGAAGGACTCAAACACAATTTAATGAGCATTAGCCAATTATGTGATAAAGGATACAAAGTTGTGTTTGAATCATCTATATGTAATGTATTTGATGGAGAACATATCATGTTTAGTGGTAAAAGATATGGAAATGTATATTTGGTTTCACTTGATGAATTAAATGGTCAATGTCTAATGGTCATTAATAATGATCCATGGGTTTGGCATAAAAGGCTTGGACATATAAACATGGGAAATATAAAGACCCTATGGAAAAAGAGTTTGGTAGAAGGATTACCAAGATTGAATTATGACAAGGACAAGATTTGTAAGGCATGTCAATTATCAAAACAACCCAAGATGCCTTTCTCTACCAAAAAGGAAATTTCCACCACTAAGCCACTTGAATTGCTACACATGGATCTATACGGGCCATCCGACATTCTAACCATTGGTGGAAAGAAATATGTATTTGTGATTGTTGATGATTTTTCAAGATTCACATGGATAATTCTCTTAGCTAGCAAAGATGAAGCTTTCTCTATGTTTTCAACTTTTGTAAATTTGGTGCAAAATGAAAAACAAAGTACTATTATGACTATAAGAAGTGATCATGGTGGTGAATTTGAAAACAAACGATTCATAGAGTTACGTAATGAAAAAGGAATTCATCACACATTTTCTGCACCAAGAACTCCACAACAAAATGGAGTAGTTGAAAGGAAAAACAGAACTATACAAGAGATGGCTAGAACAATGCTAAATGAGAGCAAATTATCCAAGAAATTTTGGGGTGAAGCTGTAAGTACAGCTTGTCATGTTTTGAATCGAGTCACCATTAGAGCAATCTTGAAAAAGACCCCATATGAGCTATAGAAAGGAAGAAAACCAAATATCTCTTATTTTCATGCTTTTGGATGCACATGCTATGTTTTGAACAATGGAAAAACCAACTTGGGAAAACTGGATGCTAAAAGTGATGAGGCAATATTCCTTGGTTACTCATCAAATAGCAAAGCATATAGAGTATTCAATAAACGAAACCAAGTTGTAGAAGAATCCATACATGTTGTATTTGATGAATTTAATCAAACTCCGAGAAAGGAGGATGAATTAAGTGATGCAGATGAGACAAAAAGAAAAGAACAACCAAAGGAACTCGAGCTCAAGCCAGAAAATCTCATGGAGGAAGAGGTAAGTGAAGGTAATGATTCTTACAAACCTCCAACTGATTTAAAGTTCAAAAATGCCCATCCAATTGAACAAGTTATTGGTAATGTATATGAAGGAGTGAAAACTAGAAGATCAAAACAAAACATTTGTGGTCAATATGCTTTTGTATCAAAAATTGAACCAAATACCATTGAACAAGCTCTCAATGATGAAAACTGGGTCATTGCAATGCAAGAAGAGCTAAACCAATTTGAAAGGAACAATGTATGGCACTTAGTTCCTAGACCAAATAATCATACAATCATTGGTACCAAATGGGTATTTAGGAACAAACTAGACGAAAGCGGTCTTGTAATAAGAAACAAGGCCAGATTAGTAGCCAAAGGGTATTCCCAAGAAGAAGGAATTGATTTTGAAGAATCATATGCACCCGTGACTAGATTAGAAGCCATACGTATTTTACTAGCATTTGCTTCTCATATGAATTTCAAACTGTTCCAAATGGATGTAAAAAGTGGATTTTTGAATGGCTATTTGAATGAAGAAGTATATGTTGAACAACCCCCTGGTTTTGAAGAAAAGAATCAATCAAAGTATGTTTATAAATTAACCAAAGCATTATATGGACTAAAACAAGCTCCAAGAGCTTGGTATGAAAGGTTGAACAAATTTCTGATTGATCATGAGTTTCTAAGAGGGAAAGTAGATACTACTTTGTTCATCAAATACAAAAATAAAAATATATTAATTGTACAGATTTATGTAGATGACATAATTTTCGGTGCTACTGACGAAAATCTTTGTCAAGAATTTTCTAAGATTATGCAGAGCGAATTCGAAATGAGCATGATGGGAGAATTAAATTTCTTCCTTGGACTGCAAATCAAGCAACAAAATGAAGGGATATTCTTGAACCAGTCCAAGTACGTCAAAGAGATGCTCAAGAAATTTGGAATGCAAAATAGCAAAGGAGCAAATACTCCAATGAGCTCTACAATCAAAATCGACACAGATGAAAACGGTAAATGTATCGATCAAAAGCTTTATAGAAGCATGATAGGATCTTTGCTATACTTAACTGCTTCTAGACCTGATATTTTATTCAGTGTTTGTATGTGTTCGAGATTTCATGCATGTCCTAAAGAATCACATCTAATTGCTGTAAAAAGGATTTTTAAATATTTGATAAAAACTACCAATCTTGGACTATGGTATCCAAAGGGGTCAACCTTTGATTTAATCGGCTATTCGGATGCAGATTTTGCCGGCTATAAAGTAGATAGAAAGAGTACTAGTGGAACTTGTCAGTTTCTTGGACATATGTTGGTTTCATGGTACTCAAGAAAACAAACAAGTGTTGCTCTATCTACTGCGGAAGCCGAATACATAGCCGCCGGTAGTTGTTGTGCCCAATTGCTTTGGATGAAATAGCAATTGAAAGATTATGGTATTGATTACTTTGATATTCCCATTAGATGTGATAATACAAGTGCAATTTGTCTAACTAAGAATCCTGTACTGCATTCAAGAACTAAGCATATTGATGTGAGACATCATTTTATTCGTGAACATGTTGAAAATCATGATGTATGTTTAGAATATGTGAAAACTGAAGACCAAATTGCTGATATCTTTACCAAACCACTAGTCAAGGAATCATTTTATAAAATTAGGAATGATATGGGGATGATAGAGCTAAATTAAGAAAAATTAAAACAAGAAACTAAAATTTGAATTGATGGGTCAAGTCGACTCCATGGGAGCCAAGTCGACTCCGCCAAGTCGACTCCGCTTCAACAGCGAAGTCAACTCCACAGGGTCGAAGTCGACTCCGCTCGAAGGCGAAGTCGACTCCAAGGTACCGAAGTCGACTTCGCCTAGGGCAAAGTCGACTCCGCGCGCGCGACCGTCCAACTTCTGCGTTTTCCTCCTTTTCTTCTCCTTTTCTCTTTTTTCTTCCCCATTTCCCGCCTTGCTACTCTGTTTTCTCTCCTCCGGCGACAGAACTCTCTCCCCGCCGGCGATTCTCCCTGTTTCTCCCTCCTCCGGCAGTGCCTTTTTCTGTCCGGCTGCCTCTCAGAGCTTCAATCTCCATTTCTCTCTTTCCCGGCAACCGATTCCTTCTTTCTTCCGGCAATTCCTTTCCCCATTCCGGCAAGCTTTCTCTTAGTTTCCAAACCAAATCAATGGCCCCAAAACCAAGACTTCCAAAGCTAGCAGTCAAAAAGCCAACCCAAAGGCCTGTGCCCAGACCTTCCCAATCCAACATTGAAGAAGATGTCCCTAGAAGACAGAGGACATCGGCAAAAAGGACTAGAGAAGAACCCTCTACATCGACGGGTAGACGGGTTCGATTCCAAACCACTAATCAATCAACCGATCGAGCTCCAAGGTCTAAAAGCCAACCTGAAAGCTCATACTCCTCAAAAATTCCGATCAAGAAGGGGCAAGTCTTGAAAATGCCCACAAACTACTTCAAGACCGAGCTGCAGCATAGCCGCTTCTACAAACACTTCTATGAGCGAAAGGTATTCATTCCTAAGATCATAGACTTCAAATTTCTTAGCGACTATGAGTTCGACATAGAAGAGCTGCTAGACTTCCAAGGTTGGACACAACTGTTCAAAACCGACGAAAGGATCTATCCTGATCTCACAAGACTCTTCTACTATTTATGGGATGATACCAAGTTCTCAACCTATGTCAAGGGAAGCGAGATGTATCTGGGTTCGATGAATAATCCAAACCAAAACGAAGCCATAAGGAGAATTGGGAGCATTCTCCAAGTACCCTATGAAGAAGAAAGGCTTCCCCAAGATCTGACGATTGACAAGGTTTACAACGAGTTGACAAAAAGCAACAAGTACCATGCAGGCACCAAATTCCTGCATTACATGGATCTTCCTCCCAGACTCAGGGTCATCCGTCTACTAATCGCCCATTGTATCTTGCCAAAAGGAGGCGGAAGAAATCAACTCAATCCACAGGAAGCAATGATCTTATGGAAACTGGTCAATAAGGTAAAGATCAGTCTTCCTAGACTCTTCCTCGAAGCCTTGGCATGTAAAAAGGATAACCCACGAGGCGTGCTACCCTACGGTTCCTGGATCACTAAGATCCCTGAACGATTTGAGGTTGATATAGATGGGGAACCATTTGAAGTTCCCAAGACGACAAACGCCATCAACAAGGCTTTGCTCCAACGTATGAAGATCAATCTGGAGCAGTTCAGGGATGATCGAATAAGGGAGAAGCTAGGCGAGCCAGTCCGAGAACCAGAGGACAATGCACAAGCTGAGGGGGAGCAAGCTCCCGAGGCATCGCCTGTACGGGCCGCTTCTCCTGCATCGCACGGATCCTATTCACCTCACGGATCCGCTGCACCCGATAGAGCGCCTTCCACTTCATCTCATGAGGCTAAGCTACAAAGGATTCAAGACGATATATCAGCTCTACGGGAAGAAATGGGTCACCAAGAAGACCGAATGACGAGTCTTGTGACCGAGATGTTGACGGCAATCAACGACATGCATTCTCGACAAGATCGAATCGATCGGGAAATGCGAACCATCCGATATCACCTCGCCTCAGGCCGTCACAAGAAGAGGCCCATGCCTGAACTCGATCCTTACGAATCGGGTTCAGTTCATAAAGCAGCAACTACCGATCACGCTTCTTCTATCTACTCATCTGCCCAAAATCGTCCTATCAAACCTATCTTATATCAGATCTCTCAATTTCAATTCACAAAATCATTAAGAATTGATAGATTTTTGATAGATTGACAAAAATGGGGAGATAGAATAGGAATTGAGTAGAATTTTTTTTTGAATTTTGGGTCGGGTAGTTTGTACTTAGGAGTTTTCATTTCTTTTGCTTTACATCGTAAATTGAAAACATGAATGATATGAAACTTGTTTATGATTGAAATGTGCTTATATGAAGTGAATGTTTGCTAATAATCTGTTTTGAAATGATTGCTTATACTCTTGTTTTCGAAGATTATATAAATGCATCTATCTTGAAAGGTATAAGCTCAATTTAGTTTTGTCAATCATCAAAAAGGGGGAGATTGTTGGAAACAATGCTTCAAAACAAAATAAAATTGACCAAAGATTGAGTTTTGATGATTAACAACAACTAACTTGAGTATATTTAAAGGACTAATGAGTTTTCCATTTGTTTTAAAGAACTTAAGTAGCCAAGTCGATCCCCAAGTCGACTTGGACTTCGACTTAGGGTGAAGCAAGGAAACAAGCCAAGCGAGATAGAGGAAGATCAAATGAAGAACAAAGCATACTTTGCAAAGACCAAGTCAAGTCGCAACCCAAGTCGACTCCATGATCGACTTGAGTTGAAGTCGGAAGCCAAAGTCGACTCAAGACTCAGACTTGGAAACTGACAAGGTGAAGTCGCATCCGAAGTCGACTTCACCTGCGACTTGGGACAAGTCGATGCCCAAGTCGACCCTGACTGGAACTTGAAGTTGCGACGGAGAAGTGAAGTCGCACCCGAAGTCGACTCCATCTGCGACTTGGGCGAAGTCGCATCCGAAGTCGACTCCACATGCGACTTGGGTCGCAACGGTCAGAATTTATTCGAACATTGGCGCATTAAATGCGCGCCACCCACCCTCTAACGTTCGGATTCCCTCCAAAATTATAAAAGGCATTCATGGTAGACGAGGGAAGTAGCTGAGAATCATTAAGTGTGCATAACTACCATCTACAAGAGCTTTAAAGAGATCAAGCTAATCAAAGAGGAATAACTTTGCTTCAAACTGCAAGAGCTCAACTACTGTTCATTCAAAGCCAATTCAACAAGTTCTTCTCTGCGCCAAACTGCTTCTACACAACTGTAAAGTGTAGTTTTCTTATTGTTTCTTTTGTATGTGTTGAACTTGATTTAGTTTGAGGAACTAAGATCAAGTGTAAGCAAAGTAGTGTGTGATTGGAGTGTGACTCATCACCTACTTGTGCTGTGTTTTGTTTGATGCCCCCTAGAGCTGGAATCTAGAAGAGAGCAGTGGCTCTAATTGTATTGAGAGAATACAATAGTGGAACCCAAGTCACAAGGAGTGTGAGCTTGGAAGAGTGGAGTAGGGAGGTTGCCCGAACCACTATAAAAATCCTGTGTGCTTGATTTATACTTCTGCCATTTACATTACATTGCTTTCCATTTTGTTTCTTCATTAAGGGGACTGGATTAATCCGGGGTTAAGTTTCTGTTTAAGATATAAATTTTTTAAATACCCAATTCACCCCTCCCCTCTTGGGTTTTGCCATCAACTCGGGACCAACACATTTATTTTATTTAATTTGGCATTAATGTGCTTTACATATCCAAGACCTCTCTTATCAACTTGAGTGGTCATTCTCAAAAAATTCTACACATTTTCTCCCGGGTTGGAGAACTTAGCCAATGAATCCTTCAAAATTTGGTTCTCCTTTCTCAATACCTCCACTTCATTCTTTGTGGCAATTTTATCATTTTGCAAAGATGCATTCTCCTCCGCTAATTTTTCATTTGCAATGGCAATTGTATTGAATTGCCTTTTCTTTTGGGCATATTTGATACCAAGGCTTTTGAATTTATCAAATAAGGAGTCATAAGTTTGTTGTAAATCATTCAACTCATTACATCTAGAACAAACATTAGAAGATGAATAAGAATCAGATGAGCTTACCTCGATATCCGTAGATGCATCCAATGTTGACAGTTTCAATTTTCTTGCATTATTACTTTTCTCTTTAGATTTTTGGCAAGTTTTTTTTTCATCTTCTACAATGGTCATGCAGCAAATTCTTGTCCAATTTACTGCTTCTTCTCCTTCACTTGATGAAGTGCTAGAGCTTGAGGTAGTATATTCCTTTTTAAGCATTCTTCTAGCATGTCTCTTTGAAAAGCTTCTCTTATTTTGAATTTCCAAATCATCCGGTGTGGTACATTCGATTTGTATATGTCCAAGACCACCACATTTATAACATTTTAGAAATTCCTTTCTTCTATTCATCATTTTCTTCTATGAGCTAGAATATTCGTATGAACTTGATGTGGATTCACTTGAGCTCTCTTTTATACTTTTGAATGCAATAGACTTTTTACTTCTGCGAGATTCTTCTTTCTTATTTTTAATGAGCTCATGAGACATGAGTGAGCTAGTCAAGTCATCTACTTTGAGCTTGTTTAAGTCCTTTGCCTCCTCAATAGCTGTGACCTTTTGCTTTCATGAGTTTGGCAATGCTCTAAGTATCTTCATAACCTGCTCACTTTCAGAAATTGGCTTTTCTCGGCCTTTAAGAGCGTTAGTGATTTTAGAAAATCTAGCATACATTTCTAAAATAGATTCACCATCTAACATTTGAAATCTTTCAAAATCACCAACAAGGATATTCCTTTTAATTCCCATTACTTGGGAGGAACCCTCATAAATAGACACCAATTTATCCCATATCTCTTTAGCCGTTGTGCATGAAGAAACTCTATCACATTCTGTAGCAGTCAATGCACAAAATAAGAAGTTCATAGATTTAGTATTACGTTGGACGGACATAGTTTCTTCTTTTGTTCAAGTGGTAGAAAAACTGTCCCAAAACTTAGATTGGTAGAAAAATATTTAATTTAAATGATTATTCAATTATATATCCCAAAATTACTAATTACGTATAGTAATGGTTTAAATATATGCCCCAAAACTATAATTTATATTTAAATAAACTAAATAAATATATAACTTTTTGGGACTAGTTTAATAATTAAGTAACTTTTGGATTGGTAGAAAATTATTTATTTGAAGTTGTTGAAAATAATTATTTTGATTTTCTTAGTTTGTGTCTATTTTAATTTGTATTATGAATTTAATAAAAATGATTAAGAAAATAAAAATAAGTATTTTGAATTAAGTTTATGTCAATAGTAATTATATTATTTTTCTTTACATTTAAACAAAAAATATCTATATTATTTTAACAATCCATATGATTATTTTTATTTATAATTTAATAAGTTAATTTGTTAGAGTGCCTCAAAACATAGAAAATGACTTTTGAATCATCCAAATCAAACATCGGGATCACTAGATTTGAATAGAACAAATCTGCCAAAATTTTAGACCCTTGTGATAAATTAACACAATATGTCACCTTCCACAGCTTTCCAACTGAACCTTAACCACCACCGTTGCAACTGCCTTATAACCCACTAGTCGCCAATCGATGGATCGTCGAGCAAAACTAGTCGATGACTCGCCGACAACATTTTAACTACAGTGCCCAACTTACCGAACCAGATATCTTATCCAGTTGCATGAATCTAATAAAAAAGCTACAGATTTTTTACAAGAGAGAGGAAGAAGGATGGAATGAAATGAGAGGTGGGAGTAAGCATTTTCTCCCGAGGTCTATTTATGGCTATCATCCATGACCGCATGCATCAAATTGACAAATATGGTTATCGTTGTCAAAATTAAAAATCCACTGGAGCACTTCTCAAATAGCTTTAATTAATGACACCTTTTTTATCATCAATGGAAACCAGTAATACCCACAACCTATCTAGATCTCACCGTCGATCCAACTGCGGAGTCGAATGATCGAAAAATGTGAAATGCACGTATGGCTACTTCTAAAATCAACCATCCATCGAAAATAAATGGTTGGAGATGAGGTTATGTTGAGAAAATTATGAGAACGTGTTCCCATGGATTGGCACCCTTCCACAAATTCCGCGGAGAGCCTTGCCACCCCATGCATCTTTTGAGTTCCTATCTTTCTATCTTTGCTTCAAGAAAATAACTAATCATTGTCCTGCGGTTGCCTGCTATCTAGATTTTTGTCTTAAATGACACTAGTAACCCGCGGTCACTAAAATCATTCCATTAATAGTGGGAGTGAGGAGTGTTGCCTCCTTGAGCATGCAAAAATGGGAAAGCCACGTGAGAATAAGATAGGGGAAAATGAGAATATAATAAAGGAGAGAGATGAGAGAGCGTTGTCGTCCATTTCCTTCTTTTGTTTCTTTATTTTCCTTCCCCTCTTGTCAAAGGGTTGTTCATGGTCAGGTTTCAATCATACTTGGGTTGCATGACATTTTCACGATATGAACCTTGTAAATTTATATAATTGTAAATTAATCTATATGATATAGGGATGCAATGTATCTTAGGTTTATGAAACTCGAGTTTGCCTCAACTTTAACCTTAATTATAAAACTTTAACCCTAAACTTATTTGTAAAACCTGAACTACAACTTTATTTAAGAAAATTGGGTTCGAGTTGAGTTTTAAATTAGAATTTAGATTGACAAATTTAAATTTTATTTAAAAATGATAAGTTCAGAATTTCATATGAATATATAATAATAACAAATCAAATAAGTAAGTATAATAAGATATACTCAATTACATGTTTTTAAAAAATATAGCAAGACAAAGAATTTTTAGAAAAAACGTAACATAAAAAACTAAATAAATGAAGAAGATTAATGGATGTAGAAGTAAATGAAAGAAATAAATCATAAATAAAAATAAAAACAAAAATAATATACTCTATTTATAATATAATTGCAATATGAAAAATATGTATTCAAATATAAATATAAATATCATAAAGTTAAAGAAATATTGTTTAGATTTTATGTATATTATACATTTTATAATAAATATAAAATGAAAAATCGGGCTCGGGTTCTTTAGGTTTGGGTTCACTTGAACACTAATCCTATCGTATTTATAAATTGGGTTCATCAGGCTCAGGTTGTAGACAATGAGTTTTATCACTGTTGGAAATCGGGTTCGGCAGGCTCAACCCATGTAACAATTGTGTAAGTTAATCTCCTACTTACCTTAATTTTTACATTACTTACTATTAAAATGTGATTCAGTTAGAGACTATTCTAATTAGCATATGATTCAAGAAATGCATATTTTTATCTTAAAAATAATAAGAAAGTAAACAAATAAAAAATAATAATATTATAAGGAAAATTGGTGGAAGAAATCGCAAGGAATTATATTAAAACAAAATAAAAGACAAAACAAAACTATACGAATAATGAAAATATTAAAAAAATATAAAAATGAGCCTAAATGAAAGAAAGATGATTAAAAGTCTTCTTGAAATTCTCCAAAATTTTATACATTAAGAAAGGAGAATTCTAGAATTTTTTCAAGAATTATAGTAAAGTTGCAAAGTAGCAGAAAACTACACAAAAATTTACTTTAAAAATCATAAAATATTTTATGTAAGTCTAAATAATATGAAAATGGTGTCATTTGAAAGTACTTGAAGTCTACTTTCTAACCACAAAAAATCATCTAAATCAAACATAAAATGAGAAAGATATATGCAAAATAGTGAAGGTATATCCTAATTTCTACACTATGTAGGAAATAGAAATAATTTTGATTTAATTCATTAAAATATATTTAATGATTAGATAAATTTTTAAAAATTATATCATTAAAAAGAATATGAAAATTTAAATTCATCCATATATAATATGATATTTTGGGAGAAAAATATAAAAAATATTGAAAATCAATTGTTCAACATAGATTTCAGCTTAGGTACATCTTTTGAGGGCATCACAAGTGAGCTATCATCAACTATAATAAGCAAATTTGTGCTAGAATTATCTACTACGTGCTAATTTAAGGACCCTTATCTAGAATTTATCCTAGCCTACCCAGGAGTAATTCTTACACACTAAATAAAGCAAAGAATAAGATTATAAATAGTCTACTTAAATAAGAAATTCATGTTACAAGCAAGGTCAGGTGAAAGGAGAGAAGGCAAAAGAAAGGGCAAGTTGAAGTGAAAGACAAGTGTAATTAGCAAAGAGGCAATTAATCTAGATTTAATTTATTTATTTTATATATTTGGGCTAGTTTCTTTCAAATGAATGATTTGGATTATGATTATAAGGCTTAGATTATGATGATTTAATTATTATAGTAAAAGTGTCCTAAAGACATTGTCTTTTAAAGATGTTTCAGTAAATTAGTGATATCTTCCTCAACTTAAAATGGAATTTGATGAGTAAATAGTCCAAATTAATTTAAAAAATGATATCTATAACTTTCAAAATAACGACCTTTAGGAGGTCATTCTTAGGAAACAAGACAGACGTATTTTCAGCACTCTCCTGAGTAGCTAGGTGTGTCCCTTAATGATTAAATCCGATCATTAATTTGATGATCAAAGCAAAGTATGATGATGTTAATAATTTATAGGGAATGTAAGCATAAATTTTGTACCTTTAAATTTAATTGATCATAATTTAGCATAACTTTTTAAAAGATATTTAACACATACCTTAGAAGAAAAGCTTCTATTTTTATTATATATGCACAATGTAAGATAAATCAGAAGATTTATGAATTATCGATTTAGTATAACTCAATTTACATCAAGAAAGATTTAATGGTCCACTAATAACATTAAGAGGTTAACACATAAGTATAAAAACTTGGTTTAATTAGTTTAATAGCAAAAACCACCAAATATAACAAGACTACCGAAATGGTGAGAGCAATTGTTAGTGAATGATGAGGTCTAAGGTTTGAATCATCTTAGACTTATATTTTGATATTTTAATATTAATATTATTCAATAAAGTATAATATTTATAAAATAGTCATAGTGAATAACAAAGTGATGAAGCTTTAAGATTATGACAAGGGTTCAAATAATTTTAAATATTAAATTATTTTATTTATCATTATTAAATTTAAACACCAAAATATTTCGAAATATAAATCCTTTCAAAAATATTATTATTATTGGAAGGAATATACCGTTAAATTTTCATAAATTAAGTTGTGAGTTTGAGCTACAGTTAAGAAATTTAAAAGGAAGTCCTTGAAATGATGAGGTCCACGGTTCAAATCACCTTGGACTTATATTTTGATATTCTAGTATCAATATTAATATTATTTAATAAAATATAATATTTATAAGATAGTCAAAGTAAATCGCAAAGTGGTAAAACTTTAAAGTTATGACAAGGGTTCAAATAATTTTAAATATTAAATTATTTTATTTATCACTATTAAATTTAAACACCAAAATATTTTGAAATATAAATCCTTTTCAAAATATTATTCTTATTAGAAAGGTTAAACTATTAAATTTTCATGAATTAAGTTGTGAGTTTGAACTAGAATTAAGAAATTTAAATAAATAATAATAATAACAATAATTTTTACACTAACCTTACAAAAAGAAAAGAAATCCTAAAAATTAATATTTCTATCCTAATTATTAGAACAAGGAGAAAGAGAAAGGAACGACAAGAGGAGAGTTTTCTTGAAAAGTCATTATGAAAGGTAAGTAGGCAATACTTTTAAACTTTTCTACTCATTTTGTATAATTGTTTTCTGGTATTGTATTGCCAAGAATGTTGTAAAAATATTTGTGAATGAAAGATGCTTGAAATAGAATTTTCAAATGTATTTTATGATAACATGCACATATCATATCATATGTTGTGAATGTAATGTATGGAATGACCCTGTAGAGTTGAAATAGGAAGTGAAGTTTCTGAGGAAACTGAACCCAGTCACATGATTATGAGTTTTTAAGGGGTAGCGCCTAAAGTCATTTCAAGTATCCTCTAAACTGAAGCACGATGATTATGGTTCATATAATGCATTTATAAGGATATAAATTTCATGAAACTGAGTTACACTTTATTTTCTATGTGCCTACTTAATGAGTAACATACTCATGCCTTTTTAAATTAAAATATGGTATTGCAGGCTTAGGATGATGGAGTAGGTATAAGTACAACTCAAGGATAGACTTATATCCATTATCTAGTTTCTTAAAAAATAATTTGTCATATTTAACAAGGAGATTGTAACATTTTGGATTAAAAATCTCGATGTATAGACGAACTTGATTTACTCTTTTGGAAAAAAATGTAGGGTGAAATTTAATAATTTACAATGAATTGATTCCTAAAGTAAGGTAAACCTCATGGCATCTTGTGTCGCAAACCAATCCAAGTTTCACCCTTAATATGGTCTTAAGAGTTTCAAATATTAAAATTTATTAAAATTTCAATTATTTAAAATATTCCAAATATTTATGAAATTATAAATATATAATATAATATTATTGGGAATTGACTATTTTAACAAGTTCAAACCAAACCAATCCCTTTAGCTTTTGGATCACCGGTCCGATTCTTACAACATTGACCTTAAGGATGTCTTGTTTAGGATATATCCTATCATTTCCTTGAGGTTTTGGGTGGGTCGACTACATAGTAGTGCCTAAAGTTTGTTTAATTGACACTTTTTATCCCTTAAATTTTCTATTTGCAAAAACAACATTCAAGTTTCAATAATATATAGTTTTAATCCCCAAATTTGAAAACTGTATAGTTTTGTTTCTCTAATTGAAGTTCTCTATTAGCTGATCTTTGATGACGTTCACAAATAAATATTATTTTAAGAAAAATGATAAATTTACCTTTCTTAGTTGTCATGAAAGGTAGCCACTAGCCAAATGAAATTCACTCCCATCTTAACAAACTGCCTCTACTTTAATTAAAATGGGCAACCGTAGAAATAAAAAATTATTTCCTTTGAAACTTTTTTATCATATAGTAGAAAATACATAAAAAAATTTTATAAATTATTTAATAAATTATTATATGAGATCTGCACTTGTAATAAAAATACAAATAGAAACTCAATTTGTAAAACTTATTTCTCTTTAAATTATAATTTTTGATTTTCTTGAAAATATATTATCATTTAATGTAAAGTTTTATTTTCTTCACAACTCTCTTTATCATTTGATAAAGAAAATATTTAAAATTTATTATAAATTATTCAAATAAGATATTAATTAATAATCTACACTTTTAATAACAAATACAACTAAGATTTTAAATTTTTAAAATTTGTTCTTTTTAAATTATAATATGTTATTGCCAGAATACCCAAACAGTATTGAACTGATACAATGTTCATTTGCTTTGGCTTTTTCACAAATCTCATCAATAGTACTTGCATTATTATTATATATATAAATTATTTTTAAAAATATTAAATAATTATTTGAAATTTTAACAAAAATACTATTAGAAATTCAAAATTTTAAATTTTTTCTCCTTAAATTATAATTTTTAAATTTGCGTGAGAGATTTTTATTATTTAATATAAAATTCTATTTTCTTTTAAAAAATAAAACATACATATAAAATTACTATAAATTATCTTTGAAAAATATTATTTAATAATCTACACCCAATGCAATCACCACTAGAATCATTCCAATCTATGTTTAAAATTTTATATAAGCTTCCTACCCTCATCTGGATAAATATTCTTAAACTTTTATAGTAATATAAATAGGTTTCTTGTTTATTTTTAAAAATTAAAAACCTATTATATGACCCTAAAAATTTTGAAAATTTTATACAAACTCGTTTAAGTAGGGCCCATAAATTTATAAAAAGTATATGAAAATATATTGGGGAATGGAAGGTAGGCAACTTCAATCTTTTTTTAATGATGATATGTTCATCCATCTCAATTACTGAGAAATGTTGTTAGGGCAGCTGTTGAATTGAGGACTAAAATTATATATTAAAGAAAGTCGATAGTTAATTTTGCAAATAACAAACTCATGGGGTAAAAAGTAGTAATTAAAAAAATTTAGGGTGGCTGTAACCATGAGAGAAGCCATGCAGCAGGCTACCGAGAATGGGCAACCCAGACAGCAGACATAATTCAAGGTCTGTAGGAAAGGATTCGGCAAGCACAATTAGGGGGAAATGAGAGAGAAAACCCGGCTCAAGCGGCAAACCCTACCCCAACATTGGCACCAACGGGAGACGAGGACAACATTTTATAAGCAGACCGAAAGGCTATTAATGCCTTTTTCGCCCAACGTCCTCTTAAGTTCTTAGGCGAACCAGACCCCATACAAGTCGAGCAGTTGATGACAGAGATTAATAGATTATTTAGAATATTTTCATGTAATGACAAAATGAAGGTCTTATGTGCTATTCATCTATTAGTTAAAGATGCTAATGAATGGTGGTAGACCTTGCTAATCACCATGCCACCACCGAATGAGGTGACCTAGTAGACTTTTGTAGAAGAGTTTAATAAGGAGTACCTTCTAGTGCGATTCCAGAGTCAGAAAGTAATTGAATTTGAACGGCTCTACCAAGGAAGGATGTCGATCGCCTAGTATGCAACAAGATTTAATGCATTAGTAAGGTATGTGCCTTCGATTGCCAATGTACAAGAAAATAAGGCACAAAGGTTCCAACAAGGACTTAGGTCATATCTGAGAGAGAGCCTTACACCTTTATTAATCAAAGATTATGCATCAAGTATATAGAGGGCAATGGCGTTGGAAATAGAGGCACTAAGGACCAAGGAAATAAGGCAAGGGCAGAGATTTTTCAATCCTGGTGTTACGGAAATTGAAGTAGGGAAAGAAAAAAGTAAGAAAGGAGGAATGGGGAAAGGAAAAGCCAATCCCAAGAAGAGGAATTCCCCAGTTTGCAAAAAGTATCAAAAATGCCATCTAGGAGAATATTTGAAAGGATCAAACAATTGTTTTAAATGTGGTAAAATGGGTCACATGGTAAGGGACTATGGAACAGCTAAAGCAAAAATTATTAAGTGCTTTGTTTGTGATGAAGTAGGGCATATCACCCAAATTATCCAAATAAGGCACAAGGAATAGAAGGGCGAGGAAGACCAGCCCAGCAAAAGATAACTGCAACTGCTAACAGACAGGGCACTTCCACAAATCCAATGCAGGTGCATGCGTTGACTCGTACTGAGTCACAAGAGCAAGAGGAGAGTGGTTACAGGTATGGTTTATATTTTAGAAAATTCTATCGTAGCATTGTTTGATTCTGGTGCTACGAATTCATTTGTAGTTTGTCAATATGTAAGCACTCATGCACGGCTCGTAGAGAAAATAAACAATATTATTCATGTAGAATCCCCTATATATAGGTTGGCCAGTATTAGCCAAGTATGTAAAGCATGCCCAATTAGGATAGGGTCAATGATATTGAAGAGGACCTAATCTTATTGCCGATGACGAAGTTCGACATAATATTATGGATGGATTGGCGAAGCCAATGGGGAGCCAACATAGATTGCAAAAATAAGAGGGTGTTGTCGAAATAGCTCCAGATAGGAATATCACCATCGGCAAGTTAAGGCAGCCTAAGGATTCTACAATACTGATATCATCAATGAAGGCAGTTAAGATGGTCTGCCAACAATGTTAATCTTATTTAGTGTCAGTTAGTATAGTGGAAGGGAAGGAAATGAAAATGGATTAGATTCCAGTTGTCAATGAGTTCCTGAATGTGTTTCCAAAGGAATTATCTGAATTACCCCCAGAAAGAGAAATGGATATGGTAATCGACATCATACTGGGCAAATCCCCGATTTCCAAGACCCCTTACCAAAATGGCTCTAGCGGAAATGAGTGAGTTGAGAACTCAGATTCAAGAGCTCCTAGATAAATTCTTTATTAGACCCAGTGTGTCATCCTGGGGACCTCAGTGTTGTGTGTTAGGAAAAAGGATTGGAGTTTAAGACTCTATATAGATTACAGAGAATTAAATACAGTCACTATAAAGAATAGATATCCCCTTTCTTGAATTAATGACTTATTTAATCAACTAAAAGGAGCAACGATTTCCTCTAAGATAGATCTACAGTCAGGGCACTATCAATTGAGGATTAGTCTTACTGGTATTCACAAGATAGCCTTTCGGACTAGATATAGATACTACGAATTTTTGGTAATGCTATTTGGACTTATGAATGCCTTTGCTGTATTCATGGACATGATGAATAAAGTATTTCGAGATTATTTGGATCAGTTTGTTATGGTATTTATTGATGATATCTATTACTCAAAGTCAGAGGAAGAGTATAAAATACATCTCCGAAGGGTATTAGAAAGGTTAAGGAAAGAGAAGTTATATGCCAAATTGAAGAATGTGAATTCTGGTTGAAACAAGTAGCATTTCTAGGTCATATTATATCTGAGAAGGGAATTCAAGTTCACCGTTAGAAAATTGAAGCATTGCTTAACTGGCCGAGACGAACAAGTATTATAGAAATCAAAAGTTTTCTAGGGTTGATAAGCTTTTATCGAAGATTTGCTGAGGGATTTTCACAATTATTTGTGCCACTAACTCGATTAACCCGAAAGAGAGTTAGATATTGTGGTCAGATGGATACAAAAATAGTTTTCAGAAATTGAAGCAACAATTAGTAGAGGCACCTATTCTAACTCTACCTAAAGGATATGATGGGTTTATTTATGGTCTATAGTGATGCTTCAAGAAAAGGATTGGGATGTGTACTCACGCAAAAAGGAAAAGTGATAGCCTATGCATCCTAACAGCTAAAGCCAAATGAGGTGAATTACCTTACACATGACTTAGAACTTGCGGCAGTGGTGTTTGCCTTGAAAATTTGGAGACATTATATATATGATGCCAAATGTGAAATATATATTGATTATAAAAGCCTTAAGTATATTTTTACTCAAAAGGAGCTCAATATGAGGCAAAGGCAGTGACTTGAGTTATTAAAGGATTATAATCTTAATATACTATACCATCCAAGTAAAGTTAACGTAGTAGCTGATGCATTGAGTAGAAATGCTAGCATAGTACAGTTACTCTAGAGGAAGGATTGCTTCGGGAAATGAGACAAATGAAGTTGATAGTATGCCCACCGGGAATACAGGTAAGGTTATCTCACATGCAAATACAATCCTCATTGTTTGAACAAATTAAGACTGCACAGCAGAATGATTTGAATTTACTAAGGTATGTAGAGAAAATGAGGCAGAAAGATTCGAATAAATATACCATAGATGATCATGGTATATCTTGCTGAATGGAAAGAGCAAATTTTAAAGGAGGCACATTTCTCTCCATTTTCTATACATCCAGGAAGCACAAATATTAAGATCTAAAGAAAGGATACTGGTTGAATAATATGAAAAGGAAAATTGCAGAATATGTAACTAAGTGTTTGACATGTCAAAATGTAAAAGCAGATCATCAACAAACACCTGAAAAATTACAATCACTTAAAGTTCCTGAGTGGAAATGAGATGACATTACCATAGATTTTATAGAAGGGTTACCCAGAACTCAAGGTAAAAATGACACTACATGGGTAATAATAGATCGATTATCTAAAGTTGCACATTTCTTACCCATAATAAGAAATTTTACTATGGAGAGGCTAACCAACATATATTATAAGGAGATTGTTCGTGTCCACGGGGTATGGAAGTCAATAGTGTCTGATCGAGATACTACCTTCATGTCTCGATTTTGGAAATATTTACACCAAACCCTAGGCACACAGCTAAAGTTTAGTACTATATTTCATCCCCAAACTAATGGGCAAACAAAGCGAGTAAACCAAATCATTGAGGATATGCTCCAGATGTGCACATTAGAGCTCAGAGGATCATGGGATGAATATGTTTCCATAACTGAATTTGCCTACAACAATAACTACCAATCAAGTATTCAAATAACCCCTTTTGAAGATTTATATGGGCAAACATGTCAAACCCCATTGAACTGCGATGAAGTTGGAGAAAGAAAGTTAGCCCCAAACTTGTCTAGAAGAATGGTAGAGAAGCTACAAATGATACGCCAATGTATACTAACAGCCAAAGTTGGCAAAAGAGTTATACAAATTGCAAGAGAAGGGATTTGAATATCCAAGTTAACGAACTTGTGTTTATTAAAGTAACACCATTCAAAGGAGTCACAAGGTTTGGGAAAAGGAATAAACTGAATCCCAGATATATTCGGCCGTTTGAGGTAATGGAGAAAATTGGAAAATTAGCCTACAGGGTAGCCTTACCTCCAGCTTTAGCCTTAGTCCACAATGTGTTTCATATTTCCATGTTGAGAAGGTATATACTAAACCCACCCATATCATGATAGCGGAAAATTTTCCAATTCAAGATCATTTAAAGTATGAAGAAAGACGGATCAAAATTTTGAATCATAAGACACAAAAGCTTCAGAATCTGGAAATGAAATATGTCAAAGTCCAATGGAATTAATATTCTGAGAACGAAGCAACATGGGAACTACGGGAAGAAGTTGAAAGAAAATATCCTCAGTTGTTTAAAAAGTAATTAGTTTTAGGATAAAATCTATTATAAGGGGGGGAGGATTGTGAAACTCAGGATATTTTGAGACCAATGAATGTAAATTAGAAATGTTATAATTATTAATTATATGCCTTGAGTTAGATGGATGAGATTAAGGAAAATGATTTAGCAAGGTGATTAAGTTAATCACTCTTTCTTAATTTGGATTAGTGTGCACAAAAGTCAAATATGGTGTAGGAAATGATGAGTTGGCATGTTTAATTAAATTCCGTTATCCATGTCATTTATTAATAATTATTGGGTAAGTTAGGTTATTTCTTAATAAATTCGTAACATGAAGTGTATAAAGGCAAATTAGCATGAAACTTGGAGGGTAAATACATGTTAACATGTCCTACCCAATGAATGGTGTGGATTATAATAATTATGATTAAAATATTATGATAATAATTAAATTTCATGAAATTGTATGAAATATTTTCAAATGCTTATACCTTGATGTAGGATGATCATTTTGAGATGAAATTTTTTTATGGATGGTTAAAACAAGGTATTTTACAATATGAATAGATTTGATTAAGTCAAATTTCATTGCAAAGTACTAAACCACTTATGGTTAATAACCATTGAACTTTTACTTTCAAAAAGTGACTTATAATTAATGAAAAGTTAAGGTAATTAATGACTCAATGTGAGGTGTCTTATGGAGGTAAATTAGGACAAATTTTCTTTAAATAAAGCTACAACAAAATACATAAAGTTACAACTGCATTAATGGGAATTAATTAGGGGGAAATTGGGCATCTTTTCACATTCGAAAAAAAGGGAAGGTCAGCTGATGTATGGACGTGATCACCTTGGGATGGGTGCTAATTTAGACCATCCGTATAAAAAAATATTAAAATAGCAATATGTGGGTGAAAATGTGATAACGCATAATAGGATAATGACTGCAAATTTAAACATGAAAATGATGTAGAAATTAAGAATTAAATACATTAATAAAAAAGAGGCAAAAAGGAGGTAGCTTGGTCATTTTTTGTGGACAGCAACTGTGGCGCCCCGAACTGAGGCGTCCACATAGGCCTTACTCCGAGATCTTGTCTATTGGTAAACGTGACTCAGGATTGTTGCCCTGATCACACAGCGGGTTCTTAATTAGATCTCATCCAAATTTTTTATCATTTCTTTCTTTTTCTTTTCTTTCATCACATAAACATGTACTCATCATCATTCATAATGGACTTATCCATATCATCATAAATCATCAACTTCTCATATTATTCATAACTTCATAATTTCATACAACCTATCTCCTTTTTCATCATATCCCATTGGGGAATCTATTCATATAAAAATCTACTAACCTTTACAGATTTCTCTTTTCCTTTAGCAACACATGCCCTTCATCTCTAGGCTTTCCCTACACTTGTCTGAGGTTGGGAAAACAAAACATGAGTCGAAACTCAATAAGCAAGCATTTTTCATTTTAAATGCATTTCTCTCCATTCGGTAGAAGACACTTACCAAGTGATCAACTACCAACGAAATAGAAACCTTTTCGTAAACCATGTTTTTGAAACCTTTCATAAACCATTCATGTAAACCATTCGTAAATGCATTTCTCTCCATTCGATAGGAGACACTTAGCAAGTAATCAACTATCAATGGAATAGAAACCTTTTCATAAAAATCATTTCATAAACATTGGACGTGAAAATGCTTCCTTTCCACTTCTGACATAAACCTTCGTGTGCGGGTACGCTAGCCTAGGGAACATCTCACATAGCATGGTCCAATACACCAGCTGTCTCCGACTTGGCCTCATCAAGGGGAACCTCTCTTCCTCTTGACGCCTACATGGTTCCTACATGCATGACTTTTGATTTCCTGGCATTATATACCTCTTACACTAGGTGACTTGTCATTCTCATGTAGAGAATTATTTGCACCATCCCTTAAAAACATCATTTCAAATCCATGCTTTCCTTTTCAATCCATGTATGAAAATGCAATGCATTCATTCACACATAACATTCCTTTGCCTCCACCTCTGGGGAGGACGCCATCGGCACACAGCCCATACGACTCGTTAATAGTGAAGGGAGACCCTCTGATCCACTTTCTACCTCCACTAAAGTCTCTTCCTTGTGCCCTCACTTCTCGAGAGGACGCTATCGGCACACAGCCCTTGCGACTTGGCAATGGTGAAGAGGGATCCCCGATCATACTTCCTCCACCAAAGCCTCTTCATTATGCATCGTACATGTGCACATGTCCATTAACATCACATGATATCAATATGCTGACATGACTTTTCATAAAAATTCATAAACATTCATCATTTCAAAACATTATAGGAATGATCACCCTTAAACACATTTCATAAATACTTGAGAATAAAATCACATTTTCAAAGTTGTGCTTGCTTACCTCCTCAGTTTATGTCTTCCACATTTTCCTTTCCTTTTCCTATACAAGGAAAAATGATATTTTATCTATATTTTTCCATGTCTTAGATTGCTTCCCATGTATGCTTTATAATCGTTTATTACCTCATTCCTATAGAGGTTAATCTTATAAAGATATTTGGTCATTACCTCCTTATATGGATTTTTTTATCCATAAATCTTTTAAAAATTCCATCCATAATCCTCATAAAATATAAAAATAAATCCCTATTTTTTCCCCAAAATCACACAGGTCATTGTTCATAGCTATTGTAGTAATTTTACTGTTCACCCGATGTTACTGTTCACAACAACGTGGGTTACTATTCATGGTTTCCAAAAATTGACATTTTTTCTAAAAATAAAGAATGTCATGATATAGCTCTCAGTTAATATATCATGGGAAAATTCTTGAATTTTGAATTTATCATCATTAACTTTGCTAAATAAATCATTTTCTCCATATACTAAAAATTAACATAATTTCACTTAAGCAAAATCCTTAATTTAAAAAATTATGAAATTAATATATCATCATTTCAACATCATATTTATCATATTCATTTATCCCGAATCATCAATTATCAATTTTGGAGCATTATTTACACATATCATACGCTATCTTCCCGAATGCTCTATCTTCGCTCTAAATTTTCGATGTTTAGGCATAATTACGTTTGGGCATTATAAATTTACTTATTTTCTCATGCTTGGGCATTATCTAAATATGGTTTTACCCTACTTAACATTCAAAAGAAATTTGGATAGAATTCACTTACCCAAAGTGGAGATATCCCATTTTTTCTCACACTTTCTCTCTCTAACTTCCTCCTTTTCTTTCTTGGACGTGTGGGGGGTGTGGGAGCTGGGCTTTGCTCAAGTTGGAGCTGGGTGAATGTGCTCTTGGATGTCCACCCCTGCCCCCTATTTATAGGGTTTAATTTTTCATCAAATTGGAATTTACCCCCTTGCTTGAGGTATTAAATTGCAAATGTATTTTTTATAATTTTAAAAAGTGCATGGAGCCTTGTGCAGCTCACCCTAGGCCTTATCTAGCCCCCCTATGGCAGCCCTATTTTTCTAGATTTTTTTATTTATTAAAATTTATTTATTTTAAGCGACTTAAATCCTAGCCCTTGATTTATGATCATGATGAATTTGGACTGTTGATTTTGGTCAATTATCCAACCACCCCCTGCCATGCCCCTGCCATAGCTTCTGTTTTATTTAATTTTTTTATTTTTTAATTATTTATTTTAATAAAAAGTCAAAAGTAACATTAATTGAAAAGTTAATTTACTTTTTTATCTCCATTTGATGTTTCATCTTGACCCTTAATTTGTGATTTTCATCACATCTTAACCCATTTATCATGTTTATCATGAATTTTTATCCATCTATAAAAAATTTCATCGAAATCCGACGTCCGGATAATTTTTCACTAAAATCCAAAATTGGATTAAAATATAAAAAAGAATTGTTATTTTGTCCTGTAGTGATTAAATCTCTTTTTCGTCTTTTTTTGATTAAGTTAATCCAAGTGATTAACTCTTAATCACGTGTCTTAATCCCAAGGTTAGTATTCACATGCACTATTCACATGCACAATTCATCCAAATTTCATAAATAATTATTTTAACCTCTATTCACACATATTTCATACTCATGAATGTATATTTCCCACATAAATTACCTACGGTTTACAACCCTAAGGTTTTATACACGTGTCTAAGATCGGAATTTCACAGCAACATTTGAAAAAAAAATTCAGCAAGGGATGTCCAACTAAGGAGGAAGAAAGGAAAAAAAGGAGGAGAAGAAGAAAATTCAGCAAGGGCAAGGAGGTGTGAGCAATAACAACACAAGTAGGTGCCCTATGCATGCTTTGGTTTTTATAATTAAGATATTTTCCTGACTCAAGTGATGCCTCACAATTTGGGTTCATTTATGAATATTATATGGGTGGTTTACATAGCCCGTGATATGTTCATTAAATGTCAAACGAGTGGGAAGCTTCAATTCAAGTATTAAGGAAGTGATATGAATGATTTAAGGCTGCATTTACTAAGGTAGCCACACTAAAATTATATTAAGTTTCAGAAATATATATCTGTTATGGATGTTTATTATGTATTGATAAGTTGAGTTGTTTTAGTGTTTAATTGATGTAATTCCAAGCTTACATAATGATCCATAATTGGATGGAGTTATAGGTTGGTAACTTGGAAATTTTTTTATCCATTTTAGGTGGGAATGGCGCTTGATTTAATAAGGATGTATATGGTAATTATATGTGTGAAATAAGTTACCTATGGGGTAATTAAGGGACGCCCAAACTGTTCAGGGTGGAAATCAAATTCTGTTTTATACATGTGTTGATGGTGACGTCTAAATGATTAACCATGAGTTAATTGACTAATTGCTTGGTTCTTACTCTAATTAATGTGTAAATGAATGTCTAAACTAAGCAAGATTTGAGGGAAAATTTCTATATAATGTCAACTTGATCGTTATATGATATATGTGTAACTAAAGGGTGCAATTAAAGGGGATTGATGACAAAGGTAATGGTTGATTACAATATTACATGAATACTTAGCTAAGATACAAATATGAAAGAAAAATGTAGTAAAATGAGAAAGTATAGGACTATTTTAAGGAAAGTTATAAATTTCAAAAATTTTGGGATTAAAATTAGTAGTCGTAACTTATAAACAAATGCCTTGAATGAATACCCAAGATTGGAACACTAAGTATGGATGTTAAATAATAAAAGTGAAGTGTTAAATTTCAATACGTTGAGTTCAAACTTAAGTGTTATAAATGAACTTGAAAGAAATTGACCCCAAATAAGGGTGTCAAAATGAAAAGAGTGGTTAACTATGGGAATCCTAATTTACGCTAATAGGTGGATTATTGTGGCGCCCCGAACCGAGGTGCCTAGAAGTCTTACTCCGGGATCGTTTTGATTGGGAAACGTGACTCAGGATTGTTGCTCTGATCACACGGCAGGATTTTTTTATCAACAATATAGGAAAAATTCTCATCATTCATCAAATTTGAAATATATTTCACATAACACAGTTATGATAAAAAACTTGTGGAACCCCGATCTTTGAGACGTGTACAAAACCCTAGGGTTGTAAACCCTAGGTAATATATTTGAGAAATATATATTGATGGATATGAAATATATGGAAATGAAGGTTAAAATAATTATGCAGGAAATTCGGATGAATAGTGCACGTGAATAGTGCACGTGAATAGTGGGATGTGAATAGTAAACGTGGGATTAAGGAAATATGTTAAGTTAATCACTTTGGATTAATTTAATCATAAAAGACGAAAAAGGAAGCTTCCCACTACAGGACAAAAATGTTTTTTGGATTAAAATATGAATTTTCGGATTTTTAATTGATTTTTGAAGAAAATGAAGAAAAATTCATATCTTGCAATCCGGACATCGGATCAAGATGAAATTTTTTTATGGGTGGCCAAGATATGATGATGGATATGATGAATGGTCCAAGATTAATCAAGGATCATGAATTAAGGGTCAAGATTAAATGTCATTTGAAAAGGGAAAAAGTAACTTTACTTTTTCATTAATGGCATTTGACTTTGATTAATTTTAATTAAATAAAATTAATGCAAAGCCTGCAATTGCTGCTGGAGCATGGACTTTTGGGGCATGATCCAATGGCCCATGATCATCCTTATCAAAGATCAATGGCTAGAATTAATTTAGCCTAAATTAATTAATTTTAAAAATAAAAAATAGGTAAAAATAGGGCTGCAATAGGGCTGCTGGAGCAGGCCTAGGGGGGGCTGCACAATGCTCCATGCACCTTTTAAAATTAGAAAAAAAACACATTTGCAAATTTACACCTCAAGCAAGGGCGGGTAAATTGCAAATATGTGAAAAATTAAAAAGTATAAATAGGGGGCAAAGGTGGACGTCCAAAGGCACTCCGAGCTTGAGCAATTCAAGCATTCCCACCCCCAAAACACGTTTTGTCCATAGAGAGAGAAGGAGAGAAGGAAGGAAAGAGAAAATGGGAAGGAAATGAGAAGTTCTCCACTTGAGGTAAGCAATTTCTTCCCAAATTTATTTTGGATGTTAAGTAGGGTAAAATCATGCTTAGATAATGCATAAGCATGAAAAAATAAGTAAAGTTATAATGCTTAATTGGAATCATACCGAAACATCGAAAATTTGGAGCAAAGATAGAGCATTCGGAGAAATCATGTATGATATATGGATATAATGCTCCAAATTTGATAAATGATGATTTGGGATGTATGATTATGATAAATATGATGTTGTAATGATGATATATTAATTTCATGATTTTTGGAATTAAGGATTATGCTTAAGTGAATTTATAATGATTTTTAGTACATGGAGAAAATGATTTATTTAGCCAAGCTAATGATGATAAATTCATAATTCATGAATTTTCCATGATATACTAAGCATAAGCTATGTCATGGTATTTTTTATTTTTGGGAAAAATGTCAATTTTTGGAACCTATGAATAGTAACACCGTTGCTGTGAAAAGTACGTGAACAGTGATTATGAACAGTAATATGCTACAGTGACATGAACAGTGAACAGCGTATTTTGGGAAAAAATTGAGATTTATTTTTATATTTTATGAGGATATATGGATGAAATTTTCAAAGGATTTATGGATAAAAATCCATATAAATGAGTAATGATTAAGTATCTTTATACTATTAACCTCTATGGAAATGAGGTAATGGATAATTATAAAGCATGCATGGGAAGTACACTAAGACATGATATGATATAGATAAAATATCATTTTTCCTTGTATAGGAAAAGGAAAGGAAATGGTGGAAGACACAGACTGAGGAGGTAAGCAAGCAAGCTTTCTAAAATGTGATTTTATTGTTTCATTGTAAGCAAGCAATCCTTTTGAAAATGTGATTTTATTCCCAAGTATTTATGAAATGTGTTTAAGGATGGCCATTCCTATAATGTTTTGAAATGATGAATGTTTATGAGGTTTTATGAAAAGTCATGCCGGCATATTGATATCATGTGATGTTCATGGACATGTGCACATGTATGATGTATAAGGAAGAGGCTTTAGTGGAGGTAGAAAGTGGATCAGAGGGTCCCCCTTCATTATTGCCGAGTCGTATGGGCTGTGTGCCGACGGCGTCCTCCCCAGAGGTGGAGGCAAAGGAATGTTATGTTTGAATGAATGCATTGCATTTTCATACATGGATTGAAAAGGAAAGCATGGATTTGAAATTATGTTTTTAAGGGATGGTGCAAATAATTCTCTACAAGAGAATGACAAGTTACCTGGTGTGAGATGTTCCCTAAGCTAGCGTACCCGCACACGAAGGTTTATGTCAGGAGTGGAAAGGAAGCATTTTCACATCCAATGTTTATGAAAAGGTTTCTATTCCATTGATAGTTGATGACTTGCTAAGTGTCTCCTATCGAATGGAGAGATACGCATTTACGAATGATTTACATGAATGGTTTATGAAAGGTTTCGAAATATGGTTTACGAAAAGGTTTCTATTCCATTGGTAGTTGATCACTTGGTAAGTGTCTTCTATCAAATGGAGAGGAATGCATTTAAAATGAAAAATGCTTGCTTATTGAGTTTCGACTCATGTTTTGTTTTTCCAACCTCAGACAGGTGTAGGGAAAGACAAGAAATGAAGGGCACGAGTTGCTAAAAGAAAAGAAGAATCTACAAAGGTTAGTAGATTTTTGTATGAACAGATTCCCTAATGGGATATGATGAGAAAGGACATAGATTGTATGAAATTATAAAGTTATGAATAATATGAGAAGTTGATGATTTATGATGTTATGGATAAGTCCATCATGAATGATGATATGATGAAAGAAAAAGAAATGAAAAAAAAATTGGACGAGATCCAATTAAGAACCCGCCGCGTGATCAGGGCAACAATCCTGATTCACACTTACCAATCGACAAGATCTTGGAGTAAGGACTATGTGGACGCCTCGGTTCGGGGCGCCACAAAACTGTTCCATAAACATTTTCATAAAAATATTCCTTTCCATCTCAAAATTATCATCGTTGTCTTCACATAAAGTTTACATATACATCATTTATATCAAAAACTACATAAGATTTGGCATGCTTCCTTCATCATGATTTCCTGTCTATTGTTGAAAATGCATGGGTGAGTAATAATACTCAGTAAGCAAACCATACATACTTTTTCAATCATTTTCATGCATTTCATAAAATGCAAATGCAATGCATACATAGCATTCATGACATTCATTTGGATGCGACGCTAGCTAGGCGCCCATCCCATACATGCTCCCATTTCAGGGAGGTTGCCGCCGGCCTGTGACTATTAAGCGACTTGGCAATAGCGAGTGGGACATCAGGTCCGCTTACTACCTCGACTAAGGCCTATTCCTCGTGCACATGCACATTCACATTCACATGCCGGCATGATATTTGCAAATCATAAACAATTTCAAAAAAAGCATTTAATAAACAATTTAACAAACGAACTTCAGTTCAAGTAAAACAGTTATAGGTATGGCCAACCTTAAATAAATTTCATAAAGCAACTTGGAAACAATTTCAAGCATTTTGGAAGTAATTTGCAAAATATATAACTTGCTTACCTTCTCAGTGGGTGTCTTCGACCTTTTCTTTTCCTTTTTTTATTCAAGGAAAAAGGATAATTTTATTTCTTCTATTCAAGCTGCTTCCCATGCATGCTTTATAATATTTGCGCATTATTTCTTTATATGGATATTTTTATCCATAGGTTCCTTAAAATTTCCATCCTTATATTTAAATATTAATCTCAAATTTTCTCCAAAATTATGCTTTTTACTGTAGCAAATCACTGTTCATCCGAGTTACTGTTCACAGAGACGTGGTTACTGTTCATGGGTTCCAAAAATTGATATTTTTTTCCAAAAATAAAAAATACCATGACATATCTTATGCTTGGTACATCATGGGAAAATTTATAAATTTTGGATTTATCATCATTTACTTGGCTAAAAAAATCACTTTCTCCATATACTAAAAATCAATATAAATTTACTTAAGCATAATCCTTAATTCCAAAAATTATGAAATTAATATATGATCATCCCAACATCATATTTATTCATCCCAAATCATCATTTATCAATTTTGGAGTGTTATTTTCTCATACCATATGTTATCTTCCCGAATACTCTATCTTCGCTCCAAATCTTTGATGTTTTGTCATAATTTCTATTAAGCATTATATATATACTTATTTTCTCATGCTTAGGAATTATTTAAGCATGGTTTTACCCTACTTAACATTCAAAAGAAATTTGGATAGAAATTACTTACCCGAAGTGGAGATACTCCTCTTTTTCTCACACTTTCTCTCTCCAACCTTCTATTCTTCTTTCTACTCAAGGCTAAAACGTGTGGTGATGAGAAATGAAGTTTCTCAAGTGATTTTTGAGCTTGGTATGGCTGTGAATTCGTCCAAGGCATGCTCCCCTATTTATGGTGCTTCAAATTTCATGAATTTGCATTTTACCCCCTCTAGCTCAAGGTGTAAAATTGCAAAATATGTTTTTTTCTAATTTCCAAAGATGCCTTGTGCCAAGAGAAGCCACCCTAGGCCTTCTCCAGCCCCCTATAGCAGCCCTAATTTTCTACCTATTTTTTGATTTTTAAAATTAATTAAATTAAGCTAAATTAATCCTAGCCATTGATCTTTGATTAGGATGAATTTTGACCATTGATTTTGGTCAAGATACCCCCCGCACGACCTGACATGTAGCTTCTTTGCTTTTAAAGTTTTTAGTTTTTATTTATTTATTTTAATTAAAAGTCAAATGCTTAATTAATGTAAAGTTGATTCACTTTTTCACTTTGTATTTGATGCTTCATCTTGACCTTTGATTTGTGATTTTCATCACATCTTAATCCATTCATCATGTCCATCATGAATTTTTAACCATCCATAAAAAATTTAATCGAATTCCGACACCCGGATTGCAATTTATGAATTTTTTTCTATTTTTCCACAAAAATCCAAATTTGGATTAAAATATCCAAAAGAATTGCTATTTCATCTTGTAGTGATTAAATCTCTATTTTGTCTTTTTGTGATTAAGTTAATCCAAGTGATTAACTCTTAATCATGTGTTTTATTAACATTTACTATTCACGTGCACTATTCACGGGTTTAAATTCCTAATTGCATTATTTCAATCTCTAATAAACATATCCATCAATATAATTCATGAATTTTCATTTTTTCATAAAATAATTACAAAATTACAAATATCGAAATGGCGCGTATACGGTCGAAATGACGCGTATATGGTCAGGGTTTCACAATTCTCCCCCCCTTAGAATAGGTTTCGTCCCGAAACCTATCTTTTCTTGAATGATTGAGGATATTTTCTTTCAACTTCCTCTCGTAACTCCCAAGTGGCTTCCGATTCTGAATATCGATTCCATTGAACCTTTACATACTCGATCTCCCTGTTCCGAAGCTTCTTGATCTTGGAATCCAGTACTTTGATTGGCCTTTCCTCATAGTTCAAGTGTTCTTGTATTGGCAAATTCTCTGCTATCAACATATGGGTCGGATCGGATACATATTTTCTAGACCAGCCCTAAGTGTCATCCACAATTGCGGTTCTTGTATTCATTTGCATGCATCTACATGAATGGCTAAATCCTTTATAAGTGATATTTGTGGGTCCGATTACCTTTTGTGTAAATGAACATCTTTGATGTGATATGTGTGATTTGGAATGACTACGACATGAAATGATTAAATGGTTGTCTGTATGTATGAATATGATTGGATAAGAATGATGTGAAATTTTACTGTGTATGATTAGAATGATGTATTGGGATTAGTTGATGGATGTAAAATATCAATACATGTTGATAGTAAATGTGGACATATTTCAGGGTATAAATGAACATGTGCCATGATGTAGAACTTTTTTTTTTAAATGAATCATATGATGAAAATTGAAAAAAAACCATCGCGTGATTAGGGCAACAATCCTGCTCACTTTTACCAATCAATAAATGATCCCAGAGTAAGGCTCCGACACCTCGGGTTGGGGCGCCACGAATGGGGTTTGCATATTTTTCTGAGAATATCAAAACAGAGGCAATGGGGTATAACCTGCTTGAATGCCTTTTTGATCTTGGTCTTCTATGGACTATCTTTTGCAAAATAGCCAAATCTTTTGCAAATAAAACATTTGTCTTCTGTTTGTCTCGATTTTTCTTTTTTTCTTTTTTGGAAAATCGATAGCACTTTTTCTTGACTTCTTTAAATTTCGGCTTGTATTTTTCTTCCATTTTGCATTTTTATGGGACAACGTGCAATCACAGTACAGGATTATGGCCATTGATGAGTTCCATAGATTCCTCCACTGATGATGCTGAAAAAAGCCAAAAGAATTCTTCCCGGTTATTAAAGTACCTTTAGCCATTCAAACTCTAACCTCCCCCATTGCTTCTATTTTGATATTCCCCCAAAAATATGCAAACTCCATCAAAGTCCCAGCTCTGTTTGACACTGATGCAGTGGCCTCCACTGCCTCACCAAACATCTTACCTCCATCATATTGGCAACCATACCATAAGATTTTTTGAGCAGTGAATGGGGAAAATGTTTGAAGTCAAACTCATTAGCAAGTCAGTCGTCATCCACCTATTCTCTAACTTGTGGATCAAGCATCACCTTGTCAGGACAAATGTTACAAGTAAATCACTAATTCTTGGGTTTGATATTTTGCAGCAATACAAACTAAGGTGGTTTGCTGCTGTTCTTCATTATGGAGAATAAATACTCATGTGTAATACGAGTTATTCCCTCTTCACTATCGACCCTGCAGAACTTTTCGAAGCCACTAAGAAACAAATCTTGTTTACTAATGGAGTGGAAAGCCACATAGAATTCTCCACCAAATGTACCAAGCCCTTATGAAAAAACCCTAAACTATTTATCAGGCTTCCTTTTAAGAAGAATGAAGATATCAATTCAACCCAAGCTATCCATAGCAGAATGCCACCATCACATTATCAGATGGCATAACAAGACCTACAACAACTTCAACATGAAGGTCTTATAGAAGACATGTCTTCTCAATGTGCCATGTCAGGCATTTTATGTCAACAAACGAGCAGAACAAAAGTGAGGTAAAATTCTCATGGTCATTAACTACTAGTAGTTAAATCAATTTTTAGTTGATATCAAATTCCCCCTTCTGCAAAAAAATAGCATTTTCCAACAATTGAAAGGGACCAAAAAATTTTCAAAATTTGTGATACCCGGACCCAAGTAAGGTTTATTTATATGCAATTGGCATATAAATATGAATCATTTATGATTTAGATGAGTTATGAATAATTTTCATTGCAATATTGATGATTTAATTGCAATTAGGGCAAATGATTATGAATGATCAATATAAGTCGATATGGGTCAATGTGATTAAAGAGGCTTAATGAAGATTAAGTAATGTGAATATATTGAGGATAATTACTTCATGTATTATGGTTTAACTAATGGAGATTATGTTGCTAATTATGGAGTTAAGGTAGCAAATGCTAGAAAATATGTAACTCGGCGCTAGGAAGGCGGATTAAGATGAAAATTGACAAGTAAGCACATAATTTATTGCTTAACCCGATGGAAATGATGGATTATGAAAATAATGATGAAATTAGGGTGAAAATCGATCATCACCATCAAAATTCAAAGATGATTTCAAATGAGGATAAATTGAGCTAGAAAAGTCAGATTGAGACAAAATTTGAAATGAACGGTTAAAATTATGAGATTCATGAAATGAGAGGATTGGATTAAGCTAATGATGATGGGATATTGGTTGCACGAAAATGGGTGTATATTATTGATTTTTGTGCACCAAAAATGTAAGCTTGTGTTTATGCTAAAGTAAGGTGATTAATTACATTTTTAATGGAAAAAATGAGGTGGCAAAAAGGAGAAAATTACACATGGATTTTATGAATTAATTAAAGTGAAAAAATTCATGATATTATCCAGTGATTAATGAATTAATTTAAGGAGCTAAATGGATTAGCTCAAAGGAGTTTGAAAAGGTGGGCCACCCATGGACGTGAAAGGGGCTGTTTACATGGAATTTTGATTTTTAAAAATTACAAAATATGTAATTAAGTAAGCTACATGACAAGGATGGTTAATGGGATTATTTTGGATGGATTTTGTGGCAAGAAAATGCCACAAAGTCAATGATAAGTGGACCCCATCAAAGTGGACAGCAAGTGCACAGCAGGAGATATGGACGGTTAGGCTGCTGTATTTGATTTTTTTTAATTTTTTTTAAAATAAGCTAAGTGGACCCCTAAGTAACCTATTAGCTGGGGTGGTTAATTAGCCATTAATTAAAGTGGAATGATGTGGAAAAAATGACAAAAAGGGCTGCTGAAATGGACGTCCAAACAAGGGGGCAGATTGTGTCCATTAATATATGGATTTTGATGATTTTTTTAAGATAATTACTTAATTTAAATGGACCATATTTTGCCATGTCAGCAATAAGGGGTAAACACACATTAATTTTCTGCTAAATGATGTGGCAAGTGGGTCCCACAAAGCTAGAAAATCCAGCTAAACTAAGGGTGGCCGTCCATATGGGTAGGAGAGAGAAAGAGAAAAATCAAATGGGAAAAAAATATATCCAAGCAAAGCAGTGCACGTCCCTTATTCCAGAAGAAAGAAAGGGATAAAAAGAGGAGAAAAAAGAAGGAAAAATTGGAAGAAAGAAGAAGAAACCAAGCTTGCAAAGTGGATTTCAAGTATGACTCAATTCAAGTAAGTATACTTCTCTTGAAACTTCTTAAATTCACAAAATAAGTTTCTGTTTGGATTGGATATCATGATTAGATTATGAATCATGATTTAATGGATTATATATGTTGGGTATAATAATTAATAACAAATGATTAAAGGTTTTTGCATATCTATTGAAATTAGATGCAAATACGGAAGCAAAACCTAGAAGAAATGAGATAGAAATCCAAAATATGAACGAAATAGAAAATAAATGAATTTTAGCATGAAAAATGTGTTTGATAACTCATGATAGGGTGATTAAGGAATGACCTAAGTTTCAGCTCAAAAGGGTAATCATGTTGGAAATTAAAAATCCGAGAAGATAAACCTAAAGAGGGTTGAACGGGTGTCAGGATCAGCTGTACCAAATGATTTTTAGTAACTTTTAAGAAAGGTATTTTGAGCTGAAAATTTTATATGATATGGGATAAATCATTATTAACAGTATAAAAAAATAAAAAATTGTTTCTTAAAGGTATAAATATACCGAATAATTAAAGTGATTAGAGTTGTCTGAAAATTGATGCTTCTATCTAGAAGAGGACAAATACCAAAATAAATATAAATAATTTAGATGTTGAGCTGGAAATATTTATTTTGGTTATATCATTAATTTATTAAGGTATTATATAAATTTAAGGTTTAAATTACTTGATTTGATTATGATTCAAAAATTAGAGAGATCAGTGCGTCTGATTTTAGCATTATGGACAGATTGAGGAATAAATCAAAGTAAATGTTAAATTCCAGATTTTTGGGTTGGAATTTAAATTACAATGGGATATAAACAAGTATCATAAGTGACTATAAGTATTTAACCTATTAGAGATGGGTTTTAGAAAGGATGGAACTTAGGGTTACGTATAAGACCCGATTTCCATGTTTTGATGTCGAAAATGATAAATGGATTATTTGAAGCGTTAAAATGAAAAAATGCATAAAGATATGATTGGAACACGTGGATTAGGTTGCGGTTTTAGTAAATAGTGATAATCTCAAAATTTGAGATTATTATATGATACCTAAGTTAGCAACTAAGTGCTTAAAATGAGCACCGATGTATGAAAAATGAAAACTATGTTAAAAATGATAAATGGAGGTAATGAACCTCCAAATAATGATTTAATGAATGACTATTATATTTATGTAAGATTACCCTACATAAGGGTATTAAAATGAATGAATGGATGGTTGATATGTATAGGCTATGTGCTAAGTATGAGTACCCGACTTTAAGGATAAGTGGGTCAAGCTAAGTCCAAATGAATTTATGTAAGTTGGAAAACCTAAGGGATTTATGTATTTGAAGTTGATGTTAATAAATGAATTATTATTTTTATTTATTTAGGCAAAGGCAAAGGAAAAGAATGGAAGAAGGGGATTATGGCGATCTCAGGTAAGCAAGTGAACTTTTCAAATTATGGATTTTTCTCTATATGTTGAAATGATGATTATGTCAATGCTTTTATGATTATGTTTTGACGAATGGGCAAGCACAAGTTTTGAAAATGATGGCTTTAATGCAAATCCACAAGTTTTGAAAAATGATGGCTTTAATGGGAAGCCTTGAGGTTTGCTTCATGAGAAGCAAGCGACACTTTTTAAGATAAATAATTTATCACAAGTGTTACGAAGGTTGGGAATGCTTTATGTTAATGGAATTGAGAAATTTGCTTATGAGTAAGCAAGTTCTCCATGATGATTGTTTTAAAGGATTTTATTGATTTATGCCGATGGTTTTAAGAATTTGCTTTTAAGTAAGCAAGTTCTTTAAGACGTTGTTTCAATAGTATTTTATAAGAAAAAGAGAATTTTGCCCTTTTTCACAAAGCAACAAATGTAAATAAATTTTAAATTTCTCTTATGATGTTTAATGATAAATAATCATGTTATAAAAGAAAAAAAGAAAAAGGAGATTCGATTTATGAAAAAGATTGGTTTTATTATGTCATGATAATTAAATATAAATGATGATTTAGACATAGTCCATACATTTTGAAATGATATTCGAAAAAGTTTTGATTTTCTTTAGATAAGGAAATATATATTGAAAATGTCTTGAAAAATTTTATACGAATGTGTTGAATGGAATTTAAGGATGACCAACCTAATAAGTTGATTTCATAAAATAGTTTAATTTTGGGTTGCTAAAATGGCATACAGAAGACTATGCAAGCTCCTCTTTATGTATAAATGGTCATATATATATGTGGACAATAATTTGATTTTAAGGTGGTTGAAAATGGGATAACACAATTGCATAACTTTTGTGAGCAAAAGGCCTCGAAATAGACACCAATAAAATGCTAGAAAAATATATGATTTATTTTTGAAAATCCAAAAGTTTTGAAAATTTTAAGGATTTTAAGAGGTATTGTTTTCTCAAACATTTCAAATGATTGTTAAAATATTTTACTCAAAATGTATTTAAAAGAATTTAAGGAAGGCCATCCTAAAACTAAATTTCAAATAACAACTTGTTTAAAGCGGGTGCGCTCGCTTTACTAGTTAACACGGAATGCGGTCTGTGATGTGTTTTCAAAAATGATTTTTCTAAGATACAGACTTCGATCTGTGATGTTTTGCAAGTATGGATGCAAGCTGCGGTCCGTGATCCCAGTTTAAAAGGATATGGGCTGCGGTCTGTGATTCTTTAAACCAAACGGACTGCGGTCCGTCAGGATGACGTATGGTGCACCAGTACAAGGAATAGGCTGGTTGTAGAGCACAGTCGGGATGGCCGGGGCCCACTCTGCATATGGCCAAGTCGCTAAGGGATGACAGGACGCCAGCGGCACCCTCCCTAAGATAGGAGCAGGATGACAAAACAGCCGCCAGGTTAGCATGCTGTTAAGGATTCTCTTCCAAAAGGTAGAGCGATCACTTGCTAAGTGTCACTACTAGATGAAGAGAAATGCATTTACTCATATTTTGCTATTGAAAAGCCCAAAGAATGGGACATAAAAATATTTTTACGAAAAGTATCCTAAAAGAATTTTTATGAAATGATTACCCTAAAGATAGGGTGTTTTATAATAAGGATGAAAGGAATGATTTCTATGCAAATGCTTTTAAGAAATGGAATATGTGGTTTATGCCTTGTTTGCTATAAACAAGCCCCAAGACAGGGATCATGAAACGGATATATGTCAAACTTGGTTTTGGACATAAGAATGTCCATTTCCAAAGGATTTAAATGATACATGTTTATGAACATGAGAATGTTCAATGCCCAAGTATTTTCATGTAATGTGTTTTAAGACATATGAATGTTCATTGTTAAGATAGTTATGTCAAAAATGTTTTGAGACATCAAATGTCTCTTGGCTAAAGGATTTATGAGAAAAATGTCTTGGACAAGAAATGTTCACTGGCAAAAGATGGTTTTATGTAAATATTTTGGAACATTATAAATGTTCATACAAGACTAAATGAAATAAATTATAGAGGGTAAAACGCATATGTTTTGCCTTAATAAGCCCAGACGTGGCTTGTAAATGATTTGAAGGATGAAGTTTTATGAAAATGTTCAAGGACATGGAACTGTCCTTATGAACAAGGATTTCATGATAATGTTTTAGAACTTATGCATGTCCTCAAGTAAAAAGGTGTTCAAGATGTTCAAGAAAAAAGTTTTAAAGGTACCGAGAAACTCAAGAGGTTGCGAACCTAAGCATGAGAAGAAAGGTACGTGTATGGCGCCCCAAACCGGGGTGCCTAGAAGCCTTTGTGGCGCCCCGAACCGAGACGTCACTTCCTTACCTCAAGATCTATCGATTGGTAAATGTGAATCAGGATTGTTGCCCTGATCACGCGGTGGGTTTTTAATTGGAATATGTCCAGAATTTTTTTCGATTATTCATCTGTCATCATTCATAATCTTGACATGACAATCATCATACATTGCGATATTTCACTTGTAATAAAAATCATCATTTCATTCATAACACCTTTATATGCCTGTCGTTATACACTGAATCATTGTATAAATCATACTTTAATACATTCAGTCATTAATTCACATGGAACTTAGAACTCTAGCTAAGTTTGGATATACATAAACACATAGTATCTTTTCATGCCTTCCTGCCGTGAAAGTTTTCATAACTTAGGCATCACAATTTACATCCATACATCCATACATTCAACCATTGAATCATTTTTAGAACTTAATATTCTCATTAAGTTCACATACACATTAGCTTACCTTAGCATATTTATGCTTTTTCATTCCTCATAGCCTTCAAGGCTATCATCATGTACCTTCCTCCATGTCTGAGGTTCGCAACCTTCTGAGTCTCCTCAGTACCTGTCTAAGGGTTTGGAAAACAAAACGTGAGTGACAACTCAGTAAGCAAGCATTTTAGGGCAAGGCTTCTTGAAAACCTTTTTCATAAACATTGGGAATACCTTGTTCCTGAGGACATGCATATGTCCTAAAATACCATCATGAAATCCTTTATTATAAGGACAATTTCAAGTCCTTGAATGCTTTCATAAAGCATTCATTCTTAAAATCATTTACAAGCCGCGCCTGGGCTTGTTTAGGCAAAACATATACATTTTACCTTTAATGATGAGTTTCCATTAATCTTATATGAACATTTTTAATGTTCATAGCCATTACATGAAATCATTCGGTTGCCAGTGGACATTTTCCGTCCAAAACAACATAAATACTTAGGCAACGGAGACATCTCATGTCTCAAAACATCATTAACATAAACCATCATAAAATTCCTTAGCCAAGAGACATTTTATGTCTCAAAACATCATTCACATAAGTCATCATAAAATCAAGAGACATTTCATGTCTCAAAACATCATTTACATAACCTTATTGGCAATGGACATTCATATGTCCTTAAACATAAATCACATAAGCCTTTCTCGGCAAAGGACATTCTTATGTCCAAAAACATTCTTTATTTAGGCTCTCTTACAAATGAACATAAATCCTTTTCATAATTCCCCGTCTTGGAGCTTGTTTATAGCAAACAAGGAAAACCATTTTCATGAATGCATTTGCATAAACACATTTCCTTTAATTCTTGTTATTTACACTTTTGTGTAAAACCCCCTTTCTTTTAGGGTAACCATTTCATAAAAATCCCTTTAGGATATTTTCATAAAATCATATTTTCATAACCCAATCTTTGGGCTTTTCAGAAATAAAACATAAGCAAATGCATTTCTCTCCATCCAGTAGTGACACTTAACAAGTGATCATGCTACCTTTTGGAAGAGAATCCTTAACAACACGCTAGCCTGGCGGCTGTTCACTTATCTTGCTCCCATCTCAGGGAGGGCGCCGCTGGCACTCCTGCCATCCCTTAGCGACTTGGCCTTATGTAGAGTGGGCCCCGGTCATCCCAACCGTGCTCTACAACCAGCCTATTCCTTGTACCGGTGCACCGTACGTTATCCTGACGAACCGCAGTCCGTTTTGGTTTGAAGAACCACAGGCCGCAACCCATGTTCTTTTAAACCGGGATCACAGACCGCAGCCTGCATCCATATGCACAAAAATCTTAGACCGAAGTCTATATTTTACAATTATTTTCAAAAACACATCACAGACCGCAGTCTGTGTCAACTTGTAAGCGAGCGCACCCACTTTAACAAGTTGTTATTTGAAATCCAGTTTTAGGATGACCTTCCTTAAATTCCTTTAGAAACGTTTTGGGTAAAATATTTTGATAAACATTTGAAATGTTTGAGAAACAATACATCTTAAAATCCTTTTAATCAAAAAGAATTTCAAATCCTTTGGATTTTCATAAATAAAACATATTTTTCTCTAATATTTTCTTGGTTTCTATTTCAGGATCTTTTGTTTACAAAAGTTATGCAGTTACGCTATCCCCTTGTCCTTCACTTAAAAATTTAATAATTGTCCACATATCAATCATTTCCACATAGAGGAAAATTGCATAGTCTTTTGCATGCCATCAAGCAACCTGAAATTAAACCATTTTATGAAATCAACCATAGGAGGTTGGTCATCCATAAATCCCTTTCAACACATCCGTAGAAACATTTTTCCAACATTTTCAACATAGATTTCCTTATCCAAAGGAAACCAAAACTGTTCAAATATCATTTCAAAACATGTGGACTATGTCCAAAACGTAATTTAATATTGAATTATCTTGACCTAGTAAAACAAATCTTTTTCATCATTGTTTATCGCGAGTTATTGTAGAAATAACTCAAAACTCATTTACCAAACATATTTTGTGAAAAAGGGTAAAATTTCCTTTTTCTTATAAAACGCTGTTGAACCATATCATATAGAACTTGCTTCCTCAAAAGCAAATTCTTAAAACCATCGAGATCAAACATGAAATCCTTAAAACATTAGCATAGAGAACTTGCTTACTCTTAAGCAAAATTTCTCAATTCCATTAGCATGAAGCATTCCCATCCTTGGCAACACTTAGGATAAGTTATTTATCTTAAGAAGTGTAGCTTGCTTCCCATGAAGCAAACCTTGAGACTTTTCGTTAAAGTCATCATTTTTCAAAGCTTATGGCTTTGCATTAAAGCCGTCATATTCAAAACTTGTGCTTGCCCATTCGTAAAAACATAAGCATAAACATAGACATTTCAATCATATCAATCACATAGAAAGAAAATGCATTTTAGAAAGTTTGCTTGCTTACCTGAGATCGCCATAATCCCTTTTCCTTCCATTCTTTTCCTTGCCTACATGAACATAATATGGTTTTTCATACATTTCTTGTCATTGCATTCCATTTAGTTTTCCAACCCATTTTCATTAGCATATATCCTTCATAATTCATCATACACATATATGGCTTAATTTGCATATATTAGCACCGTTTTCACACATTTGGCTATCACACATCATAGCCTATACATATAACATGCACATAACCATAAAATTAGGGTATTCATTCCAATATCATAAAAATTCATTCCATATGCATCATTCATAGCTTTATTAAGCTTACTTTGCAATTTTTCCCATTTTTTCCAAAAATACACATACGGGTGTTTCTTCTACGTACCTAGCATTGCCTAAACTTCATAATTCAAATCCAAACTTTTGGATTAATGACATGTCATTCCAAACAGATCCATAAACATGAAATTCATATCATTTTCATGCATTTTTGTATAAAATCATTTTTCATAAATCATTCATCACCCGTTTATCATTATCCCTTCACATAAGCTCATTTAGCACTTAAACATGATGCATTTTTTAAAATTTCTTAACTCATAAATTTAACCCATTTTCAAGTGGGTTAATTACCCTTTAATACCACTTTACTTAATTTATTTTTATGAGGTTTAAATCCATTTTCCATAGGTTTCCAAAACAGTTAGTTTGGAACCCACTTTTAACCCGTTTAACGTGTCCTTTGACACATAACCTTAGGTCATTATATAAATTCGAAATGTCAGCATATAATTGCACTTTTCTTGATCCATATTTAATTATTTAACACATAAATAAATTTGGATCATTTATACATAGGTTTCATATTTCTTTTTGATTTCTTTCTCAAACTAACCACATATGCTGAAATCAGGCGTACTGAAATCTTAAAATCTTGAATTAATATCAAATAAAGTATTTTTGATCTGAAATTTCTACCATACCTTAATAACTTCATCAATTAACTTTCATAAAATTTTCAGCACGAAATATTGACATTACATATTTATTTGGGCATTTTTACCTTGATGAACAGTAAACTTCATTTTCAGTCAGCTTGAATGACGTTATTTATGGGGTCTATTTACACCCATAAAAACTCATTTTTAAGTTTTTCCTGTTATCCCCAATATGTCTTGTACATCCTGTAAAATGTTCAGCCCGAAAAACCTTGTAGAAAAATTATTAAAAATCATTTTCTACAGCTGATCCTGTAACCCGTTTTACCCTGTTTGGGCTAATATTCACGGATTTTTAATTTCCAACGTACATATCCTTTTAAGCTGAAAATTGGTTAGTTAGCATGAAAATTGTTCTAAAAAATTTTCATACCAAAAATCATCCATTTACTGTTCCGAACATAATTTATTGTTCAGCATCATTTGCTTTACATATTTGATGCATAAAAATCAAATAATCATATACTTACTTGAGCAAATGAGAAATCTCTCTTTTTCCCCCTTCTTTTCCCTTTGTTTTCCTTCCTCCTTGCTGGCCAATTTGGGGACGTGAGCTGCTGTTTCTTGGGGAAGGAATTTCCAGCCCTTGGAAATTTCCAAGAACCCTCTCTCTCTCTCTCTCTCCCCACATGCACGATCACCCTTGTGTAGCTTGATTTTCCAGCTTTGTGGGCCCCACTTGTTGCTGCATTTCCACACTCATTCAATGCTCCTCTATCTACCTTATGAGGTGGATTAATATGGACCAAGTAAAATACATTTTCACCATTTTTCAAAAGTCAAAAACTGCATCATATTTGACCGTCCACTTGTCCTTCTTTACTTAGCCCTTAAGTAACTTGTTACTTGCTCTCCAAGAAATCCATTTCTCATGATAATTAGCTTAATCCATTCCATTCATCTCATAGATTTCATTATTTTATTCCATCGTTTCAAATTTTATCTCAATCCGACGTTTCTACGTCGAGTTATGACCACTTGAATATATCTTTTGGATTTAGGAATAAAAATGATTAATTATCACCCTAATCCCATCATGATTCCCTTAATTCAATCCATTCAACATAAACATCTCATAATTTCATTCAACCGTTTCAAATTTCATCTCAATCCCAACTTCCTAGCTCCCGTTACACGCGTTTGAAGTTAACGGTTGAAATGAACTTAGACTTAAAAAAATTCATAATTCTCATTTCATCAAGAATTTTCATAATATTTTCATTCCATAATACCAAGCCTAATATTAAAAATCTTCATTTCAAATTTCACTTGAATCCGCCTTTTAGGCGTTGAGTTATGAATTTTCCAATATTTTCCTTCATACTTGACAATTTCCATCATTATTTCCATAATTCATTTTAAATCACGAAAAATGATTTTTCATGATATTATTGCACACTTAAATCATAAATAATTCATTCTAAACTCATTATCTCATTTAGGCTCAAAATGCTTAATCACATCATTAATGCTAACCCATAACCCTAATTGCCATAATTAGCAAAAATCATAAAATACCTTCATAATTCCATAATTCATAAATAATCATCAAATATATGTTCAATGCATACATATGGCTTACTTGGGTTAGGGTTTCACAGCCTTACTCCGGGATCTTATTGATTTGTAAACGTGACTCAGGATTGTTGCCCTGATCACACAACGGGATTTTTAATTACATCTCGTCCAAATTTTTTTTTTCATTTCTTTCTTTTTCTTTTCTTTCATCACATAGACATATACTCATCATCATTCATAATGGACTTATCCATATCATCATAAATATCATAAATCATCATCTTCTTATATTATTCATAACTTCATAATTTTATACAACCTATGTCCTTTTTCATCATATTCAATTAGGGTATCCATTCATACAAAAATCTACCAATCTTTGTAGATTTCTCTTTTCCTTTAACAACACATGCCCTTCATCTCTTGGCTTTCCCTACACCTGTCTGAGGTTGGGAAAACAAAACATGAGTCGAAACTCAATAAGCAAGCATTTTTCATTTTAAATGCATTCCTCTCCATTCGATAGAAAACACTTACCAAGTGATCAACTATCAAATGCACATAAATTTTTTCATAAAAATCATTTCATAAATATTGGATGTGCAAATGCTTCTTTTCCATTCCTGACATAAACCTTCGTGTGAGGGTACGCTAGCCTGGGAAACATCTCACATAGCATGGTCCATTACGCCGGCTTCTCTGACTTGGCCTTGTCAAGGGGACCTCACGTCCTTTACCCTGATTAGCCTACTTGGTCTCCTACATGCATGACTTTTGATTTTCCCGACATTATATATCTCTTACACCAGGTAACTTGTCATTCTCATGTAGAAAATTATTCGTACCATTCCTTTAAAATATCATTTCAAATTCATGCTTTCCTTTTCAATACATGGATGAAAATGCAATGCATTCATTCACACATAACATTCCTTTGCCTCCACCTCTTGGGAGGACGACGTTGGCACACAGCCCATGCGACTTGGCAATAGTGAAGTGGGACCCTCTGATCCACTTTCTACCTCCACTAAAGCCTCTTCATTATGCATCATACATGTGCACATGTCATGAACATCACATGATATCAATATGTCGGCATGACTTTTCATAAAAACTCATAAACATTCATTATTTCAAAACATTACAGGAATGGTCACCCTTAAACACATTTCATAAATACTTGAGAACAAAATATATTTTCAAAAGGGTTTGCTTGCTTACCTTCTCAGTCCGTGTCCTCAACCTTCTCCTTTCCTCTTCCTATATAAGAAAATTGGATATTTTATCCATCTATTTCATGTCTTAGATTGCTTTCCATGCATGCTTTATGATCACATACTACCTCATTTTTATAGAGGTTAGCCCTTTATAAATACTTGGTCATTACCTCCTTATATGGATTTTTATCCATAAATTCTTAAAAATTAAATCCATATATCCTTATAAAAAAATAAATCTCAAATTTTCCCAAAATTACGTTGTTCAATGTTCATAGTTACTGTTCATAATCAGTGTTCACGTTTACTGTAGCAAGTACTGTTCATCCGAGATTACTGTTCACAGCATGTTGGTTACTGTTCATGGGTTTCAAAAATTGACATTTTTTCCAAAAACAAAAAATACCATGACATAGCTCTCAGTTAGTATATCATTGAAAAATTCATAATTTTAAATTTATCATCATTAACTTGGCTAATTAAATCATTTTCTCCATATACTGAAATTCAACATAATTTCACTTAAGCATAATCCTTAAATCCAAAAATCATGAGATTAATATATCAGCATTCCAACATCATAACTATCATCAACATTCATCCCAAATTATCATTTAGCAATTTTGGATCATTATTTGCACATTTCATACATGATTTTCCCGAATGCTCTATCTTCGTTCCAAATTTTTGATGTTTTGGCATAATTCCAATTAGGCAGCATAACTATACTTATTTTCTCATGCTTAGGCATTATCTAAGCATGATTTTACCCTACTTAACACCTAAAAGAAATTTGGGGAGAATCTCCTTACCTTAAGTGGAGAACTTCCCTCCTACCCGACTCTTTCTCTCTCTTTCCTTCTCTTTCTCCTCCTCTTCTCTCCTCCTCAAGCTAAAACGTGTTGGGGGTGGAAAAATGTCCAAATTTGGAGCTGGGTGGTGTGCTTTGGTCGTTCACCCCATGATCCCCTTTTATAGGGTGGCATTTTTCACATATTTGCAATTTACCCCCTAGCTCCATGGGTTAAATTATAAATAATTTTCTTCAAAATCCATGAGATTTCTTGAGCCATGTGCAGCCTCCCCTACTACTGTTCACACCCTCCTAGTTGCCTATTTTAATTATTTTTATTTCATTAAACAATGTATATTTTAATCTTAATTCATCCAAACCGTTGATCTTAAGATAAGATTGATTTTGGCTCCAAAATCCATACATGTCAACATCCCAGCTGCTCCTTGGTTTAAGTGCAGATTGCTTTAATTAATTTGATTTTTAATTAATTAAAAATAACTCAAAAGTCAAATTATAATTAATGAAAAAGTGAAGCTACTTTTTGATCTCCAAATGACGTTTAATCTTGACCCTTAATTCATAGTTTTTGAATGATGTTGGACCATTTACCATGTCCATCATCATATTTTGGTCATCCATAAAAAAATTCATCTCAATCCTATGTCCGGATTGCAAGATATGAATTTTTCTTCATTTTCTTCACAAAAATCCATAAAAATCTGAAAATACTAAATAAATCAAAAAGTGGCTATTTTTTCCTTTTGTGGGAAGCTTTCTTTTTTGTCTTTTTGTAATTAATTTAATCCAAAGTGATTACCTCATCATTTCACTTTAACCATATGGTTACTATTCACGTTCACTATTTATCCGAATTTCATAAATAATTATTTTAACCTTTATTCCCACATATTTTCATACTCATGAATGTATATTTTCCTAATATATTACCTAGGGTTTTATACACGTGTCTAAGATCGGGGTTTCACAACATGATGGTAGCCAAGTGCGCTAAATGGAATGGGATAGCATGATTAAGGTTCCAAGGTATGTTAATGTATATGAGAACTTATGTAAAGTTGTAAGATTTATATGATTCAATGATTGAATGTATGAATGTATAGAATGTATATGTTATAATTAGGTCAAGAGGACTTTCGTTATAGAAAAGCATGTTGAGAAGTTATGATATGAATTATGAATTTTATTACAAGTATATTGGTGCTTGTATGATGAATGATGTAGAATGTTGTGAAACCCTAATTTGAGTAGAAGTTATGTAAATGCTATTCAATGATTTATGTATGAATAATGTATTCATAATTGAAGTAATTGCAATTTTTAAGATTTTTACAATTAGGTCATTTGTGGGAATGATGTTTAAATTTATCAATTGAAGATAATGTCGTTTAATATGATTGAAATATCATACTGAGGATGGATAAATATTAGTATGCCATGAAAAATTTAATTAAATTAAATAAGGTGATTTATGGAGATAAGGAGGCTAATTATAGAGCCAAGTTGAGAAAATATTGAAAAATTCATAACTTGATGACCTTAAGGTGGATTAAGGTGAAAATTGAGGGGGAAGAACATAATTTTGTGCTTAATCATATGGAAAAATTAAATTATTAAAATTTTGATAAAAATTGATCATCACCGTTCAAAACTTAAAATGATCATAACTTGGGCTAGAAAGATCGGATTGAGATGAAATTTGAAATGAACGACTAAAATTGTGAAATCAAGGTTATGAAAGGATTTGATCACGCAAATGATTATGGGATTAAGCTTGCATAAAATTTTGATTAGAGATTTTGACTTTTCAAACCATAAAGTAAATAACATTTTTGATGAAATTGAATAAAATAAGCAAATGAATAACGACAAATTTGAGGTGTCAAGAGGGGGTATTTGCAGAGTATTTTGTGAATTACTAAAAATGAGAAAATCCCTGCAATTATCTCTTAATTAAATGCATAATTAAATGGTTCAAAAGGAGCATGGAATAGGTGCCAGCTATGGATGTGTAAACAGCCATATAACTTCATTTTATGAAATATTTTTTTAATAAAATAAATACCAAAAGTCAACTATGAGTTAATGAGGATAAATATGCATTAAATTAAAGTGAAAATTTGGATCAAAAAGGGTAGATCTGGGCCGTTGAATGGAAAAAGAAAAAATGGACAGCAACATGCCTCTTAGATGATGTGGACGGTTTGGCAGCTCTATGCATGTTTTATAATTTTTTTTATTAAGATAAATGACCCTAAATGTCCTACACTATATTTCATCTCTAATGCTCTGTAAGGTGACCTCTTGTGATGGAGGTTGAGGTGTCTGGTCTGGGATGGGAGATCCTTGTGGAGAGTAGGATCCGTGCGACACAAGAGATACTGGCTCCTCTGGAACGTCTCGGGGTGGAGCAGGTGGTGCCTCGGGAGGCTGCTCCCTCTTAGTTTGTGCCTGTCTTGCTGGTTCGCCCAACTTTTCTCGAATCCTATCATCCCTGAACTGCTCCAAATTGATCTTCATTCGTTGGAGCAATGCCTTATTGATGGCATTTGTGGTTTTAGGGACTTCAAATGGTTCACCATCAATGTCTACCTCATAATATTTGAGGATCCTCGTGATCCATGTCCTGTAGGGTAGAACTCCTCTCGGATTGTCCTTTCGACATGCCAAGGCTTCTAGGAATAGTCTTGGGAGGCTAATCTTGACTTTGTTGACTAATTTCTATAGAATCATGGCTTCCTGCGTGTTGAGTTGATTCCTTCCACCGCCTTTCGGATAGATGCAGTGAGCAATGAGTAATCGGAGGACTCTCAGCCGTGGAGAAAGATCCATGTAATGTAGGAACTTTGTTCCTGCATGATACTTGTTACTCTTGGTTAGCTCATTGTAGATTTTCTCCATTGTAAGATCCTGGGGAAGTCGCTCTTCTTCGAATGGGACTTCGAGAATACTGCCTATTTTCTCTATTGCTTCTTCTTGATCTGGGTTAGCCATTGTTCCAAAAAATATTTCTGTGCCTTTGACAAAGGTTGAAAAATTGTTATCATCCCATAGATAGTAAAACATCCTTGTCAGATCAGGATATACTCTTTCATCTGTCTTCAGCAATCTTATCCATCCCTGATAATCCAGTAGCTCTTCTATGTCGAACTCATAATCGTTGAGAAATTTAAAATCAATGATCTTTGGGATGAATACCTTTCTTTCGTTGAAATGTTTGTAGAATCTACTATACTGAAGCTCTGTTTTGAAGTAGGTTGTGGGCATTTTTAGAACTTGCCCCTTTTTGATTGGGATCCTTCCAGTGTTTGAGCTTTGAGGTTGACTTTCTGACCTCTGAGCTCGATCTGAGGATTAGGTAGCGGTTTGAAATCTGACCCTTCGACCCGTTGAGGTTGAAGGTTCCTCTCTGGCTCGTTTCGCAGAAGTCCTCTGTCTCCTAGGAATTTCTTCCTCTGTATTTGACCTTGAAGGTCTGGGTACAGGTTTAAGTGAGGGCTTGGAGACAGCTAGTTTGGGAAGTATGGGTTTTGGCGCCATTGAGTTTGGTTTTGGGATTTGGTTGAAGATGAAGATTGAGGTAGCTACTGAAAGGAGAGAAATAGAGTTGCCGGAGTTGCAAGTTTTTCTGAAAACAGAGAAGGAGAAAGAGAGAGAGAGAGGGAGCGTTAGCCGGTGATTTCGGAGAGGAGGAAGGCTGCCGGGAAAATGAGAAGAGAAAGAGAGGGAAGAAAAGAAGAAGAGAAGGGAAGAAGAGAAGACGGACGATCGCGCGCGGAGTCGACTTTGCCCTAGGCGAAGTTGACTTCGACCCCTCGGAGTCGACTTCGCCTCAGAGGCGGAGTCGACTTCACATCTCCCAAGTCGACTTCGCTGGAGTCGACTTGGCTTTCCCGGAGTCGACTTGACTCATCGACTTGACCTTTTTAAGATTTTATTTTCCTATATGATTTTCCTTAATTTAACTCTATCATTCCCATATCATTTCTAATTTTATAAAATGACTCCTTTGCTAATGGCTTAGTAAAGATATCAGCAATTTGATCTTCAGTTTTCACATATTCTAAACAAATATCATGATTCTCAACATGTTCTCTAATAAAGTGATGTCTTACATCTATATGCTTGGTTCTTGAATGCAATACAGGATTCTTAGTCAAACATATAGCACTTGTATTATCACATCTAATAGGAATATTGAAATAATCAATGTCATAATCTTTCAATTGTTGTTTCATCCAAAGTAGTTGGGCACAACAGCTTCCGACGGCTATATATTCGGCTTCTGCAGTAGATAGGGCAACACTGGTTTGTTTCCTTGAGTACCATGAAACCAACATATTTCCAAGAAATTGACAGGTTCCACTAATACTTTTTCTATCTACTTTGTAGCCGGCAAAATCCGCATCCGTATAGCCGATTAAGTCAAATGTTGACCCCTTTGGATACCATAGTCTAAGATTGGTAGTATTTATCAAATATTTAAAAATTTTTTTTACAGCCAATAGATGTGATTCTTTAGGACATGCTTGAAATCTAGAGCACATACAAACACTAAATAAAATATCTGGCCTAGAAGCAGTTAAATATAACAATGATCCTATCATGCTTCTATAGAGCTTTTGATTGATACATTTACCGTTTTGGTCTGTGTCGTTCTTGATTGTAGAACTCATTGGAGTATTTGCCCCTTTACCATTATGCATTCCAAATTTCTTGAGCATTTCTTTGACATATTTGGATTGATTTAAGAATATTCCTTCCTTTTGTTGCTTGATTTGTAGTCCGAGAAAGAAATTCAGTTCTCCCATCATGCTCATTTCAAATTCGCTCTGCATGATCTTAGAAAATTCTTGGCATAAAGTTTCATCAGTAGCTCCAAATATAATATCATCTACATAAATTTGTACAATTAAAATATTTTTACTTTTATATTTAATGAACAAAGTAGTATCAACTTTTCCTCTTTGAAACTGATGATCGATCAAAAATCTGTTTAACCTTTCATACCAAGCTCTTGGGGCTTGTTTTAGTCCATATAACGCTTTGGTCAATTTATAAACATATTTTGATTGATCCTTTTCTTCAAATCATGGGGGTTGTTCAACATATACTTCTTCGTTCAAATATTCGTTCAGAAATGCGCTTTTTACATCCATTTGAAACAATTTGAAATTCATATGAGAAGCAAATGCTAGTAAGATACGTATGGCTTCTAATCTAGCCACAGGTGCATATGATTCTTCAAAATCAATCCCTTCTTCCTGGGAATACCCTTTGGCTACTAATCTAGCCTTGTTTCTAATTACAAGTCCGCTTTCGTCCAATTTGTTCCTAAATATCCATTTGGTACCAATAATGGTATGACCATTTGGTCTAGGAACTAAATGTCACACATTGTTCCTTTCAAATTGGTTTAGCTCTTCTTGCATTGCTATAACCCAGTTTTCATCATTGAGAGCTTGTTCAATGGTAGTTGGTTCGATCTTTGACACAAAAGCATATTGTCCACAAATGTTTTGCTTTGATCTTCTAGTTTTCACTCCTTCATACACATTTCCAATGACTTGCTCAATTGGATGGGAATTTTTGAACTTTAAATCAGTTGGAGGTTTGTAAGAGTCATTACCTTCACTTACCTCTTCCTCCATGGAGTTTTCTGGTTTGAGCTCGATTTCCTTTGGTTGTTCTTTTCCTTTTGTTTCGTCTACATCACTTAATTCATCCTCCTTTCTCGGAGTTTGGTTAAATTCATCAAAGACAACATGTATTTACTCTTCTATAGTTTGATGTCTTTTGTTGAAAATTCTATATGCTTTGCTATTTTATGAATAACCCAAGAAAATAGCTTCATCGCTTTTGGCATCTAATTTTCTCAGATTTGTTTTTCCATTATTTAGCACATAACAAATACATCCAAAAGTATGGAAATATGATATGTTTGGTTTTCTGCCCTTCCAAAGTTCATATGGGGTCTTTTTCAATATAGCTCTAATGGTAACTCGGTTCAATACATGACAAGCTGTATTTACAGCTTCACCCCAAAATCTCTTGGATAGTTTACTCTCATTGTGAGGACCAGGTATTTTATTTTATTTTTATTACAACTTTTCTCTATTTATGAGGTAACTTATGAACATGCTAATAAGAATTTTACGATATTAATGGATACATAACATATTTGGGCATGACATTTAGAGAATGTATAGTGTATATGTGCATGTATTATGATCTTAGCACGTTGAGTATAAATCGATGGTGTATGATTAGCGTTCCATTGATGGGCACTACGACTATTGTTTCCTTCGCAGAGTAGGTACGGGGTTCGACCTGCCCGGTCAGGTCGCGGGGGTCAAGGGGGAGACGCCCCTTGCGGGGGTGCAGGGGGCAGCGCCCCTGAAGAAAATTTTAATTATTTAAGTCGTAGGAGTGGAAGAGTAAATTACCAAATGTGATTAGACCCGACTCATGCTCCGACCCGTCCTGGACCCGATCCCGACCCGATGGGGGTTCGATATGAAGCGAAGCCCGTGCGTTAGACTCCATTTTCTCACCTCACGCCCGACTATTTTTCTTCTTCTTCTCTTCCCGATCTCTGCGTCTTCTCTTCTTTCTCTTCTACTCAGTACGATCTAGCAGTAGATCTCTTCGAGAAAACCCTACTAACTGCCTCGAAGGTGATCGATTTGAATCAAGGAAGCTCCAAATCTCTGCAAGCTAAGCCTAGGGTCGCTGTTTTGGGGAAAATCACGATCGAGGTAAGTAGATGTCGTTCCTTCTCGATTTAGTGATGAAATTTTACGTTAAACGCGATACGAGGCTAGAGGGAATGTATAGCTTCTAACGACTCCATGATATTAGGCGAAGAGTTCGTAACAGTTAGGGTTCATGGTGAATTTACTTTGAATGCGTGATTTCTATGATGTAAAAGACTTCTTAGCAGTTGTTATATTGTTGAAATGTGACGTGAATTGATTTGCCCCAATCGAGAGTATGAATTGAAGGTTCTTTCATTTCGTACCTATCATGTGTTTGATAAAATGCTTGTGTGACAGATCTATGTGTTGTATCTGAATTGTGTTGATGTTGTATGCGTGGTTTGCGATGTGTTTCATTGTCTGTTATGTATGATGCGTTATCTCAAATAGTTGGTTGTAAGGGTTGTTCATGGCCCCTGATTGACATGAGGAGAGGGTTGTTCATGGCCCTTGATGAACATGAGTAGATGATTGGTTGTGTTGGTCAATTTGTGTGTGTATGGTTATATGTATACGATCTTGGGAGTGGGTATTGGACCCATGTGTATTAGCTTCATCACTGTATGAGTATCCATCATTATGCTTATTTGCACTTTGTGCTAACCACTATCTACTTACTGGGTCTATTTAGACTCATATCATTGTTATTGTGGTTTTAGATCGCAGGCCAGAAGGAGAACTTAAGGATGGGACAAGTTGAAGATCAAACATAAGAGACCATAGCACAATGTGTTAATTTTAGCTCTTTTAAATTTGTGCTCTTTTGATATTCATATATGTAGACGGTTACTGAGATGGATTTACTTTGATAAGTAATTGTATTTGTTATTTTGGATTGGATTATAACCTTTGTGGATGCACGTATGCATGATCATTAGGTATGCCTGATGTGTATGGGTAACATTCAATGATTTTCTTTCTATATGAATGTTCTTATTATATGAAGATGTAAGTATATAAATATAGAATTGAAATATTTATGATTATCAGGTCATGTTTCCATATTAACCCTTGTATATTAAGGGGAGATGCTGCCGAATTTTTCTTAGAATCTGTAGCCCCATTGATTAATTATTGAGTATTTCTATGAATGGGGCGTTACAGAAAGTGGTATCAGAGCATAAGAATGTTCTAAATTGTTGAGTTAATGAAGGAAAGAGATTAGGCGAGTATCTAGTACAATGTGTTAAGTTCGTAATATATTGTCAAAATTGCTAGTCTAGGTTATTGAGATGGAATTTGGAATATCTTTGGTTGATGAGTTAGTGTACATTGGTCAAGCTTATGTTGCTTAATCTTAATTATTTATGGATGTTGTACAGAAGATGGCACCAAAGACAAGACTTAACAAGGGAAAGGGCATTATGGAAGAGGGTGGACCAAGTGAAACGATAGTCCCACCTCATGAAATGCCACTTGCTATTGAAGGCCAACAACAGGAGCAAGTTGCACAGGAGAGGTCCCCACTTCAAGAAGACGAGGAGAACGCAGATGATGATGCATACTGGGAGAATCCTAGCAGAGGTTATCATGGGATACACAGTCAAGGAGGAGTAGGAACCAGTAGTGGTGAGATTCCTATAGGACCAGAGGTAAATACTGGGGCACAAGCAGGTGTGGAGGCTATGATGGGAATGATGAGAGGTATGATGCAGAATTTTCAAGAATTTATGCAAGCTCAGATGGAGAGAATGACGGCAAGCCTGGACACTCAAAGAGAACAACAAAGGACTTCAGGTGACACAAACCGTGCAGGTCCAAGGATGGGAGCAAGAAGACAAGAGCAAGAAGGAAGAAGGCCTCAAGAAGAGAAGTTAGACATCAAAGCATTCCAGGAGATGAAGCCTCCTATATTTCAAGGAGAAAGAGATTATTTAGTTGTGGATCGATGGGTAGCGAAGATGGAAAAGATTTTCAACTATATGGAATGCACAGAAGAACAAAAGGTCAAGTATGCTCTTTATGTGATGGAGGGGGATGCAGAACAGTGGTGGGATGCTGAGAAGGCTGTGTTACCAGATGGGGGTGGAAGACTACGATGGCCCGAATTTCTGGAAAGATTTCTTGCCCACTATGTGCCTGATAGTGAGAAAACACGTCGAGCATCAGAATTCATGCACTTAGTACAGGGGAAAATGACCGTGGAAGAGTATGATGCTAAATTTCGGTCGCTTTCTAGATTTGTTCCGTGGATAAGGACCAATCCACAAGAAAGGGCACGTAAATTTCAAGAGGGACTGAAATTCTCTATTCGAAGGGGCTTAGCACCCTTCATGTTACGTGATTATGGAGAAATGCTTGATCGAGCCCGCATGATAGAACGGGAAGAAGAAGAGCAAGAGAGGATTAAGGAAAAGAGAAAAGGGCCAAGAGGAGAAGTACAAGGACACAAGAAGCAGAGGACTATTGAGGGTGAAACTTTTACATTTAAGTCAGCCTGTTTCCAATGTGGTCAATTGGGTCATAAAAAAACATCATGCCCGCAATTGGTAGGTCAAGGGGAAGAGCAAACCAGGGGACAAGCACAAGCCCATGTTAGGGAGCAACAACCACAACAGCCACAGGTTCAAAGACAGAGGACAGGACGACATATTGTTTGCTTCTACTGTCGTCAACAAGGGCACATTAGGAGGGATTGCCCTATACTCTTAGGTGGAGGAGCAGTAGGGGCAGCTCGGATACAACAACAATTACCAGTTCATAATATTCCTCCTGGTGGGATGCAGGTTGGGAGAGGACCCTATCCTCAGCAGGTTCGCCCTCAGGTCGATAGAAGACCACAAGTGATGGCAGTGGTTCAAGCTGCAAATGCACAAGAGGCACAATCCGCAGAGAATGTGGTTACAGGTAACCTTCTTGTTAGTGGATGCATGGCCTTTGTATTGTTTGATCCTGGTGCATCACGATCGTTTGTGTCAATAGCTTTTGTGAAGAAAGCCAAGTTGATTAAACATCCCATGCATGAGCTAATGAGGGTGTCTACCCCCTTGAGAGCAGTTAGTATAGCAACTGAAATGTGTAGATGTGTTCCTGTGATGATTGAGGGTAGACAGTTCCTAGCGGATTTGATAGTATTGGAGATGGAGGGATTAGACATTATCTTGGGCATGGATTGGTTAGCTAAGTATGATGCTAATGTAGGTTGCCGATCAAAGCAAGTTATCCTTAAGCTACATAATGATATGGAATTCATATTCAGAGGATTACCAACAGGTGGGTTACCCAAATTGGTGTCAGCCTTAGGAGCAATGAGTTTGGTTCGAAAAGGTTGTCTTGCTTATCTTGCCTCAGTAGTAGATATCAACCTAGTGGACAAACAGTTGGATGAGATCCCTGTGGTACGTGAGTTCCCTGATGTGTTTCCTGCAGATTTGCCTAGTTTGCCACCCGAACGGGAAGTGGAATTTGGAATAGATTTGCAGCCTGGAGTGGAGCCAATTTCAAGAGCTCCTTATCGCATGGCACCAGTAGAGATGGCTGAATTGAAGACTCAGTTGCAGGATCTATTAGATAAAGGATTTATTCGGCCCAGTGTGTCACCATGGGGAGCCCCAGTTTTGTTTGTGAAAAAGAAAGATGGGAGTTTGAGGTTATGCATTGACTATCGCGAACTCAATAAAGTGACTATTAAGAATAAGTATCCATTGCCTCGTATTGATGATTTGTTAGACCAGCTGCAAGGAGCAAGTAAGTTTTCAAAGATTGACTTACAATCTGGGTATCATCAAATGAGAGTTAAAGAGTCAGATATACAGAAAACAGCATTTAGGACTCGGTATGGACATTATGAGTTCCTAGTCATGCCTTTTGGTTTAACAAATGCCCCTGCAGCATTCATGGACTTAATGAATAGGGTATTTCGGCCATATTTGGATCAAATTGTGGTTGTGTTTATCGATGATATTTTGGTATATTCCAAGAGCAGTGAAGAGCATGAAGGACACTTGAGATTGATTTTACAAAGGCTAAGGGAAGAAAAGCTTTATGGAAAGCTTAAGAAGTGTGATTTTTGGATGAACAGTGTGGGCTTTTTGGGTCATGTTGTTTCTAAAGATGGAATATCTGTGGACCCGCATAAGATAGAGGCCGTGGTAAACTGGCCTAGGCCATCCAGTGTTACTGAGGTGAGAAGCTTTTTGGGTTTAGCAGGGTACTATAGGCGATTTGTGGAAGGGTTCTCTACCATTGCCACTCCGATGACGAAGCTCACACACAAGGGGGTAAAGTTCGAATGGACAGACAAGTGTGAAGAAGCATTTCAAGAGTTGAAAAGACGGTTAGTAGAAGCACCTGTGTTAACTGTACCTTCAGGAAATGGTGGATTTGTGATATATAGTGATGCATCAAAGAAGGGATTGGGATGTGTCCTTATGCAACATGGTAGGGTGATAGCCTATGCATCAAGACAATTGAGACCACATGAGGTGAATTATCCAACTCATGACTTGGAGTTAGCTGCAGTGATCTTTGCACTGAAAATATGGAGGCACTACTTATATGGCGGACGATGTGAAGTATATACTGATCACAAAAGTTTGAAGTACATCTTTACTCAAAAGGAGTTAAATATGCGGCAACGAAGGTGGCTAGAGTTAATAAAAGATTATGACCTGAGTATTCATTATCATCCAGGTAAAGCAAATGTTGTTGCAGATGCACTGAGTAGGAAATCTGGGAGTAGCATGGCTAGTTTACTTACTGGTCAAGAAAAATTATTTGAAGAAATAAGAAGAATGGACTTGCATGTGTGTGTTGATGGGGTAGCAGCACAAATTAGCCAATTAAAGATTCAACCTACTCTTAGAGATGAAATTAGACAAGCACAAGAGGAAAGCCAAGATGAATCCTTTCAAAAGGTGAGAGAGAGAGCATTGAAAGGAGAATTGCAAGATTTTATAATTGGGGCCGATGGTATTATGAGATTCAGGGGTCGTATGGCCATTCCCAGGAGAGCTCAAATTTTACAAAAGATACTCGAAGAGGCACATTACTCACCTTACATGATTCACCCTGGGAGTACAAAGATGTATCAGGATTTAAAGATGCACTATTGGTGGGATGGAATGAAGGGTGATGTGGCTAAGTATGTGGCCAAGTGTTTAACATGCCAGCAAGTCAAGGCCGAACACCAGAGACCCGGAGGAGCATTGCAACCCATTGAAATTCCAAAGTGGAAGTGGGAAGGTATAGCGATGGACTTCATTGTTGGACTACCACGCACAGTGGCAGGATATGATAGTATTTGGGTTATTGTGGATAGATTGACTAAGGTGGCACATTTTATTGCTGTTAAAACCACTTTTACAGCTGAAAAGCTAGCATGGATATATCATAAGGAGATCGTGAGACTCCATGGGGTGCCAATGTCTATCATCTCAGATCGGGGATCAGTGTTCACATCAAGGTTCTGGAAGGCTTTACATAGAGCAATGGGCACTCAATTGGATTTTAGCACTTCCTTCCATCCGCAGTCTGATGGCCAAACAGAACGAGTGAACCAACAGTTAGAAGATATGTTGAGAGCTTGTGTCTTGGAATGGGGTAGCACTTGGAGTGACCATCTGGCTTTGGCAGAATTTGCATACAACAATACTTATCATTCCAGCATTCAAATGGCTCCTTTTGAGGCATTGTATGGACGAAAATGTAGATCGCCACTTTGTTGGGATGAAGTGGGGGAGAGTACTATAGTTGGCCCTCAAATGATAGCAGACACAGTGGAGAAGGTATCACGAATTCGGGAACAGATCCGCATTGCCCAATCTCGTCAAAAGAGCTATGCAGATACTAGGAGGCGAGAGCTAGAGTTCCAAGTGGGAGATAAGGTATTTTTAAAGGTATCCCCAATGAAGGGTGTGGTTCGGTTTGGTACAAAAGGAAAATTAAGTCCAAGATATATCGGTCCCTACGAAATCTTGGAACAAATTGGAAAGGTAGCGTATCGCATTGCTTTGCCACCTTTCTTAGTTGGGGTGCATGACGTATTCCATGTCTCATCATTAAGGAAATATGAACCAGATCCGTCACATGTGCTTAGGCCTGAGGAAATAAGAGTAGAAAAGAATTTGCAATATGTTGAGAGGCCAGTTCGAGTCTTAGATAGTAAGGAGAAACAATTGAGAAATAAGACTATCAAGCTGCTCAAAATCCAGTGGAGTAATCATACAGAAGATGAGGCTACTTGGGAGCTGGAGAAGACAATGAGGGAGAAGTACCCTTATTTATGGGAATGATTGCAAGTTTCGAGGACGAAACTTTTCTAACGAGGGTAGTCTGTGAGGACCAGGTATTTTATTTTATTTTTATTACAACTTTTCTCTATTTATGAGGTAACTTATGAACATGCTAATAAGAATTTTACGATATTAATGGATACATAACATATTTGGGCATGACATTTAGAGAATGTATAGTGTATATGTGCATGTATTATGATCTTAGCACGTTGAGTATAAATCGATGGTGTATGATTAGCGTTCCATTGATGGGCACTACGACTATTGTTTCCTTCGCAGAGTAGGTACGGGGTTCGACCTGCCCGGTCAGGTCGCGGGGGTCAAGGGGGAGACGCCCCTTGCGGGGGTGCAGGGGGCAGCGCCCCTGAAGAAAATTTTAATTATTTAAGTCGTAGGAGTGGAAGAGTAAATTACCAAATGTGATTAGACCCGACTCATGCTCCGACCCGTCCTGGACCCGATCCCGACCCGATGGGGGTTCGATATGAAGCGAAGCCCGTGCGTTAGACTCCATTTTCTCACCTCACGCCCGACTATTTTTCTTCTTCTTCTCTTCCCGATCTCTGCGTCTTCTCTTCTTTCTCTTCTACTCAGTACGATCTAGCAGTAGATCTCTTCGAGAAAACCCTACTAACTGCCTCGAAGGTGATCGATTTGAATCAAGGAAGCTCCAAATCTCTGCAAGCTAAGCCTAGGGTCGCTGTTTTGGGGAAAATCACGATCGAGGTAAGTAGATGTCGTTCCTTCTCGATTTAGTGATGAAATTTTACGTTAAACGCGATACGAGGCTAGAGGGAATGTATAGCTTCTAACGACTCCATGATATTAGGCGAAGAGTTCGTAACAGTTAGGGTTCATGGTGAATTTACTTTGAATGCGTGATTTCTATGATGTAAAAGACTTCTTAGCAGTTGTTATATTGTTGAAATGTGACGTGAATTGATTTGCCCCAATCGAGAGTATGAATTGAAGGTTCTTTCATTTCGTACCTATCATGTGTTTGATAAAATGCTTGTGTGACAGATCTATGTGTTGTATCTGAATTGTGTTGATGTTGTATGCGTGGTTTGCGATGTGTTTCATTGTCTGTTATGTATGATGCGTTATCTCAAATAGTTGGTTGTAAGGGTTGTTCATGGCCCCTGATTGACATGAGGAGAGGGTTGTTCATGGCCCTTGATGAACATGAGTAGATGATTGGTTGTGTTGGTCAATTTGTGTGTGTATGGTTATATGTATACGATCTTGGGAGTGGGTATTGGACCCATGTGTATTAGCTTCATCACTGTATGAGTATCCATCATTATGCTTATTTGCACTTTGTGCTAACCACTATCTACTTACTGGGTCTATTTAGACTCATATCATTGTTATTGTGGTTTTAGATCGCAGGCCAGAAGGAGAACTTAAGGATGGGACAAGTTGAAGATCAAACATAAGAGACCATAGCACAATGTGTTAATTTTAGCTCTTTTAAATTTGTGCTCTTTTGATATTCATATATGTAGACGGTTACTGAGATGGATTTACTTTGATAAGTAATTGTATTTGTTATTTTGGATTGGATTATAACCTTTGTGGATGCACGTATGCATGATCATTAGGTATGCCTGATGTGTATGGGTAACATTCAATGATTTTCTTTCTATATGAATGTTCTTATTATATGAAGATGTAAGTATATAAATATAGAATTGAAATATTTATGATTATCAGGTCATGTTTCCATATTAACCCTTGTATATTAAGGGGAGATGCTGCCGAATTTTTCTTAGAATCTGTAGCCCCATTGATTAATTATTGAGTATTTCTATGAATGGGGCGTTACACTCATTTAACATGGTTCTAGTCATTTCTTGTGTTGTCCGATTTTTCCTTTCAACAACTCCATTTTGTTGAGGAGTTCTTGGTGCAGAGAATGTATGGTGAATTCCTTTTTCATTGCAAAATTCTATGAATCGGCTATTTTCAAATTCACCACCATGGTCACTTCTAATGGAAATAATTGAGCTTTGTTTTTCATTTTGCACCAAATTTGAAAACGAGACAAACATTGAAAATGCATCATCTTTGCTAGCTAAGAGTATGATCCATGTAAATCTAGAAAAGTCATCCACAATTACATATACATACTTTTTCCCACCAAGAGTTAAAATGTCTGATGGCCCATAAAGATCCATATGTAGTAATTCAAGTGGTCTAGTTGTTGAGATTTCCTGTTTGGTAGAAAATGACATTTTCGGTTGTTTAGATAGTTGACAGGCTTTACAAATATTATCTTTGTCATATTTGAGTTTTGGTAAGCCTTGTACCAAATTCTTTTCCATAAGGTTTTGATATTTGACATATTTATATGTCCAAGCCTTGCATGCCATTTCCATGGATCATTTTCTATGGCTATTAAACATTTTCCTTCTAAGTCATCAAGGCAAACCAAATATACATTTCCATGTCTTTTGCCAATAAAAATTATGTGCTTGTCATCATCAATAACATTACATATAGAGGATTCAAATACAACTTTATATCCTTTATCACACAGTTGACTAATGCTCATTAGGTTGTGTTTGAGTTCTTCAACAAATAGAACATTTTCAATACATGCATTTGAAATACCATAGACATTTCCTTTACCTTTTATTTTACCTTTCTCGTTATTTCCAAAAGCTACTGTTCCTTCATCACATGGGTTGATCTTGTGAAATAATCCTTTTTCTCCTCTCATATGTCTTGAGCAACCGCTATCCATAAACCATACGTTATTGACCTTAGCTTTAAGACATACCTGCAAAAATTAATTTGAGTGGAGCTCATCATTTTGGTACCCATTTTATGGGTCCGTTTGGGTTAGTTAACCTTTGAAGTTTGAGTTGATCCAACTTTGATCCCATAAAACCAATGCATTTTGGCATCCAAACCAATTTAGTACCTAGGTTTTGCAGTTTTCTAAGTTTACATTGATAGATCTTATGTCCAAGCTTGTTGCAAAAGTTACAAGCTCCCGGAAGTCTAGAAATAGGGAGCCATTTGGTAATTTGTTCATTGGTTGGTCTTTTGGTCCAAACTGTTCGATTTATCTTTGGTTTAGTAAAATTGGTTTTGATATTATTTCTTGGAGCGTTAGTTTCAGTTTGTTCAAGTGCATTGTACCCAAGTCCTTTCTTGCAAGTTTGAGTTGTCATTTTCAAGAATATTTTTACATTTTCTCCTGGATTAGAGAACTTGGCAAGAGATTCATTTAATGATTTATTCTCATTTTTAAGTTTTTCTAATTCATTTTCTAAGGTATTCTTTTCATCTTTTAACTTGTCTAATTTTTCAGCAAGTTTACCAGTTACAATTATTACTGCATCACATTATCTTTTCTTAATTGTAAACTTGTTTCCTAATTTCTTTATTTCTTCATATAGTGAATCATATGCTTGTTGAAGTTCCTCTAATTCAGCACATTTAAGACATTCATTTGTAGAGAAATTTGAACAGGATTTCAGTTTGGAGGTTACCCCTTGACTACTCGTGCAATCCGTTGAAGTGGCTTGATCCTCCAAGGTTTCCATTGCTGCAAAGCATATGTCGGTGTCTGCTATGCAACAGATTCTTGCACAATCTGCTTCGCATTCTTCACTTGAGGAGCTATTCGTTGTAGATTCTTCTTCATTTACGTACATGCCTCTTCCTTTGTTTCTTTGAAATCTTTTGTTGTCGCCTCGATCTTTTCTTTGTTCCTTTGCCTTGTTTTCTTCGGGCGTTGGACATTGGGCTTGCATGTGTCCCGAACCGCCGCATCGGTAACATTTGGTTGTTTCTTTCTTTTTCTCTTTGGAGTTTCTTTCTTTAAAATTTCTGAAATTTCTTCCTTTCCTCACAAATTTTCTGAATCGTTTTGTGAGTAGGGCAATCTCATCGTCATTTTGTGAAGATGAAGTATCGTCTGAATCTTGTGCAGCTTTTAAGGCAATTGCTCTTTTGCCTTTGTGATGATCTTCATTTCTTTTCTTAATTAGCTCATGTGACATTAATGAGCTAATTAAGTTTTCTAGCTTCAATGTGTTGAGGTCCTTAGCTTCTTCTATCGCAGTAATCTTTGGAGTCCAAGATTCCGGTAGAGCCCTTAAAATCTTCATAACCTGTTCAGATTCAGATATAGCCTTTCTAAGACCTTTCAAAGCATTAGTAATTTTTGAGAATCTAGAAAACATTTCAGAAATATTTTCTGTTTCTAACATTCTAAAATTTTCTAATTCTCCAATCAAAATGTTTCTTCTCGTCCCTTGGACTTGAGAAGTTCCTTCATAGATGGAGGTTAATGTATCCCATATCTCTTTGGCGGTTAAACAAGAGGATACTCTATCATATTCAGATGCCGTGAGAGCACAAAATAGTGAATTCATAGCTTTGGCATTGCTCTTCACGATTCTTACTTCCTCATCGGTCCATTTGGAAGCTTTTTCATCAATGGGCAAGATCACACCATCTTGAATCGCAATCCAAGAGTCCATATCGGTAGCCATGATGAGTTATTTCATTCTTAGCTTCCAATATCCAAAATTGTTCCCATCAAACAATGGTGGCCTAGTAAAGGATTGACCTTCGGCAAATGCGGGAACGGAAGTAGATTGGGATGCCATGTCAATAAGATCTCTTTGGTAAGCTCAAAGACCTGCTCTGATACCACTTGTTGGTCCCGAGTTAATGGTAAAACCCAAGAGGGGAGGGGTGAATTGAGTTCTTATAAAATTCTTTGGTAAATTAAAACTTAACCCCTTGAAAGCTTAATCCCCTTGATTGAAACAAATAGAGAGCAATGAAATAGTGAAAGCAATAAGGTAAACAGTAGGCAAGATTTATAGTGATTCGGGCAACCTCTCCCTACTCCACTCTTCCAAGCTCATACACCGTTGTGACTTGGGTTCCACTATGTATTCCGTGAATACACTTAGAGTCTCCGTTCTCTTCTAGATTCTAGCTCTAGGGGGCATACACAATCAGAGCCTATGCTCTCTTCTAGATTTTAGCTCTAGGGGGCTTATACACTTGATACGAGTAGGTGATGAGTTCAACTCCAATCACAACTCTACTTGTAACGTCTTGGTTTGTTACAAGAAACTCAAACCAAGACCAATAACAAAGAGTAATGAAAATAAGGAATATCTACACTTTACAAAGTTGTGTAGGCAGGATTGAGCTTGAGGAAGAATTTGTAGATGTAACCGGTTGTATGTCGTTGAAGCTACTTGCAACTTGAAGCTTGTTCTTCCTTTGAAAGTGTATAGATCACTCAAATTTAGAGAAAAGCAAATGGGAGCTCTTGTTTGCACTTCTTTTCTCTTTGTAGACAATGTAGTAGTTTTCCAACGTTTGCTTGAGTGTCTATTTATAGAATGGGGAAGATTTGAACATTATAGAAGTGGTTGGCGCGCAATAAATGTTCCAACGTTCAAAAATTCGAACGTTGCTTCCCCAAGTTGCAGGTGGAGTCGACTTCGTCTGCGACTTGGCTTCCCAAGTCACAACTGGAGTCGACTTCGTGTGCGATTTCAGTTCCGCATTTCTCAAGTCTGAGTCTGGGTCGACTTGGTTTCAGACTTGACCTCAAGTCGATATTGGAGTCGACTTGGGTTGCGACTTGACTCGTTCTTGTGCCGAAAATAGTTTGACCCTTTTCCTTTAGTTTGCTTGGCTTCTTTCTTTGATCATTTTCATTCTGGAATGGCTTCACACATTTGTAGTCTTTGTGAATCTTTGAAGAACTTGTCTTTGATTCACTAGTCTTCATGACTTGAGTTTCTTCATCTTGAAATACACTTGGAGCTTTGCCTTGGACTTGAGAGACTTAAGTTGATAATGAGCTTGTACCCTTGATTTGGATTTGAGAAAACTCAAGTTGATTCATGGAATGAGCTTGAATCTGCATCTTTGAACTTTGAAAGCCTCAAGTCGAAGTTGGGGTCGACTTCGTCTGCGACTTTACCCAAGTCGTAACTGGAGTCGACTTCGTCTGCGACTTCGGTATTTTTGTGCCCCAAAATCAACTCTGGAGTGTTTTTGCCGTCTCAAGTCGATGCTGGAGTCGACTTCGTTTGCGACTTGGCTTCCCAAGTCGCAAGTGGAGTCGACTTGGCCTGCGACTTCACCTGCTCTTCTTCTATTTTTAAAACTGGTCGTGGGGTTCAATTTGGAGTCGAAGATGGAGTCGACTTTGGGATCGACTTCACCCTAAGTCGAAGCCCAAGTCGACTTGGAGATCGACTTGGCTATTTCCTTTCCTTAAACCATTCAACATAAACATTAGTATTTACATTATACTCAAATTTAACTTTGTTAATCATCAAAACTCATGCTTTGGTCAAATTTGTTTTGTTTTAAACATTGTTTCCAACAGAGGTAAGGTTGTGACGCTCGAGTCGGGGGCGCCACATTTGGTGATCAGTCTTAACCCTTTGGCATGTTAAGCACTTAGCCACATATTTAGCAATTTCTTTCTTCATATTATTCCACCAATATATTCTTTTGATGTCTAAATACATCTTGGTGCTACCTGGATGCATCAAAAATGGAGAAAAATGTGCTTCCTTCAATATCTGATCCTTGATTCCTTCTTGATTGGGTATACATAGGCGACCCTTATATCTGTACATTCCATACTCATCTTATATATATTTATTGGGATTTTTCTTGATAATTTTCTCCACATAACTTTTTAAATCCCCATTTTCTTATTGAGCTATCTTAATTTGCTCAAATAAATTTAACTAGATTTGTAATTGAGACAATCTAACTTATTCCCCAGTTGGGCATACAATTAATTCTAGTTATCTCAGTTCTTGTATTAGCCCTTTTTCCTTTGTGATGAGATGTGCTAAGATAATATTTCTACTTAGCGCATCGGCTACTACATTAGCTTTGCCTGGATGATATAAAATATTGATGTCATAATCTTTAAGTAACTCGAGCCATCTTCTTTGCCTCATATTTAACTCATTTTGAGTAAAAATGTACTTAGGGCTTTTATGATCAGTATAGACCTCACATTTAACTTCATACAAATAATGTTTCCAAAATTTCAAGGCAAAGACTACTGCTACCAATTCTAAGTTATGGGTTGGATAGTTTACCTCATTTGGCTTGAGTTGCCTGGATGCGTATGATATAACCTTTCCATTCTGCATTAGTACACATCCTAATCTTTTCTTTGAGGCATCACTATAGATCACAAACCCTTCCTTCTCTGTAGGTAGTGTTAGAATTGGCGCTTTTACTAGTCTTTTCTTTAACTCTTGGAAGCTATTCTCATATTCCTGTGTCCATTCATACCTAACTCCTTTCCTTGTCAGCTTTGTGAGTGGAGCTGACAATTGTGAGAATCCAAATCTCCTATAGTAGCCAGCTAACCCTAGAAAGCTTCTTATTTCTGTGATATTTCTTAGTTGTGGCCACTTTGTTATTGCCTCAATCTTTTGAGGATCTACCTGTACTCCCTTATCGGATATAATGTGGCCGAGAAAGGCTACCTGTTTCAACCAAAATTCACATTTCTTGAATTTAGCATATAATTTCTTCCTTCGAAGAATTTCCAACGCTATCCTTAGATGTTTCACATGCTGTGCTTTTGTCATTGAATAAATTAATATATCCACAATGAATACTACCATAAATTGATCCAAAAATTCTCGATAAATTTTGTTCATCATATCCATAAACACAGCTGGGGCATTTGTTAGTCCAAATGGCATGACTAAGAATTCATAATGCCCATATCTTGTTCTGAATGTTGTTTTATGGATGTCTTTTAGACATATCCTCAACCGGTGGTACCCTGACTGTAAATCAATTTTTGAAAATGTAGAAGCTCCTTTTAACTGATAAAAAAGATCATCTATTCTTGGGAGTGAGTACTTATTTTTTACTATTACTTTATTCAATTCTCTGTAATTAATACAGAGCCTCAAACTCCCATTTTTTTCCTTACAAATAGTACTGGAGCTCCCCAAGGTGATGCACTGGGTCTAATAAACCCTTTATCTAATAAATCTTGGAATTTTACTTTCAACTCAGCTAATTCGGCTGGCGTCATCCTATATGGGGCTTTAGATATTGGAGTTGTCCTTGGGATAATTTCTATTTCCATATCCATGTCTCTTTCCGATGGTAAATTACATAACTCTTTTGGAAAAATATGTAGAAATTCCTTTACCACTGGAATTTGTTCCATAGGTACCCAATCTCTTTTTATTGTGTTTATAGAGACCAGATAGGCTATACATTGTTGGTGTATTAGCTTAGCTGCTTTCATAGCTGATACCATCATTATTGTGTTTTCTGGCTGTCTTATTTTACTAATCTCTATTTCATCTTTTGGTGCTTCAAATTGTACCTTTTTATTTCTGCAATCAATTGTCGAACCCCATTGACTTAGTCAATGCATCCCTAGTATGACATCAAATTTTGTCATTGGTAACAGAATGAGATTAGCTTCCAGTATTTTTGTCCCTATCCTGATAGGACATGCCTTGCAAATTTGATTTATACTTGTCAATCTATATACTGGAGACTTTACATGTACGGTACTACTAGTTTCTTCTACTCGAAGTGCGTGTATGGTCACGAATTGGTATGAAATAAATGAATTCGTAGCTCCTGAATCAAATAAAGCTACTGTAGGATTTCCCAAAATGTAAATCATACCTGTAATTACTTTTTCCTCCATCTCCTGTGACTCTGTTCGTGTGAGGGCTTGGACATGTACTGGGTTGACAGTAGTACCAGGCCGATGGGCAATGGTGAGGACCTTTTGCTGGGCCAGCCTCCCTCGGGCTGGTGCTTCTTGTGGCTTATTTGGACAATTAGGTGAAATGTGTCCAACTTGACCACAAATGAAGCACTTTATTGTTTTAGCTTTGTCGGTCCCGCAGTCCCAGGCCATGTGACCAACTTGGCCACACTTGTAGCATTTCCCCGATCCTTGTAAATATTCGCCTGAATGGCGTTTGTGGCAAGTTCTGCAAGTTGGGGTTCTCTTTGTCTTGTCGCCGATCTTCTTTTTCCCGACGATTACCTTTTTTCCTTTATTAGCCTCACCTTCCTTGGAGGCTGTAAAGAATTATTTTTGAGCTTGCCTAAGCTCTTAAGTCCTCATTGACTCTATTTCCAATGCCCTAGCCCTCTCGATGCTAGAGGCATAGTCTTTTATTAGTAATAGGGCTAACCCCTCTCTTAGTTGGGGCCTTAATCCCCTCTGGAACCTTGGTGCCTTATTCTCTGGCACATTGGCAATCCATGACACGTATCTTACCAAGGCGTTGAACTTTGTGGCATATTCCGTGATTGTCATCTTGCCTTGGTAAAGTTTCTCGAATTCTATTACCCTCTGACTCTGTAGCGCTACAGGGAGATATTCTTTGTTAAATTCTTCCAAAAATTCATGCCACGTAACTTGCTCCGGATGTGGCATAGTGACCATCAGCATTTCCCACCATTCATAGGCATCTTTTACCAGTAGGTGGGTAGCGCACAACACTTTTTGCTGATCATTGCAGGGTGATATCTTGAATTGCTTCTTGATTTCTGTGATCCACTGCTCTGCAATGAGGGGGTTTGGTTCCCCTGCAAACTTGGGCAGGCGCTAGGCAAGGAAAGCATTTATAGCTTTCTTGTCATCTTCTAGAAGACTATCCTCCCTTCCCCTTGATGTTTCGGGGTTAGCCAAGGTGCCTAGTCTCTCCCTGTCTCCTCTTGATGGTGGGGCCTGCTGGTTCCGCATTTCTTGTAATAAACCAGCAGCCTGAGTTGTCCATTGCTGCATAGCTTTTTCGATTGCTGTCACTATTCTTTATTCTATATTGACCTCTGCTTGAGGTCTAGAGCTTCGCTCTCGTCGTGGGTGGGTCCTAGAGGATTGCTCTTTGGATTCCGCCCTATTAGTCCTTTTACTAGCCTAACCCCTTGTTTGTTCGATTAATTCCTCCATCGGGGCCTTTCCCTAGTTAGCTCTTACTTTAGTTCTGGTGAGTGGCATTTTCGACTTCACAAAACATTCATTAATATAACATCAATATTTATCATATCATGATACACTTACTCAAATAAAGATAGTCACATGATCATATAATTCACATACATTATACATTGTCATCAAACCTTTATACATATATCAAACTTTTGTACATAGGCTAGCCTAACCCTATGTACCTATTTTCAATAATATTTATATATTTATAAAAAAAGAAAAAATATGTTTTGGCGGTGGCTGTCTTTCTGATCCTCATCCTTTTTAACATCCCCTTCTCCTTAACCTCAGGAATCTTCTAAGACTGAATGATACCTGTGTGCGTTCCTCAGTGATCGTACTGGTATCAGACCAGTCTCGAGGTCCTGGGTTCTCGTCTTCCTCTTCGCTATCAGACCACTCTATAGGGTCCTCATCATCGTTTGCAGGAGGGGCGGGAGGTGGGGCTTCGGGCATTACTTCTAACTCTATGACCCTTAGGATAACCTCACAAGGTTGTTTAGGAGGGGGTTGCTCCGTTACTTCTTCTCCCCTTGCCAGAGCTTCTCGGCGTTCCTGGACAGCCTCTATCTCCTTGCAGTCTACCTGGGCCCATGGTGTTCCATATCGGAACTGAATGTATCTAACATCAAATCTAAACCATGGTCCTAGATTAGGTGGAACTGGGGCGACTCTCCTTCGCCAATACCTTTCTAGGTCCTCCTCAGCGACCCAATCAGTGACCACCTATGGCCTAGGCAGTGGGCTAGCTGGGGTATATTCAGGAGAGTCTGGGAGCGCTAGCGCCTTGCTAGAGGACTCTGCCCAGTGGATTTCAAATAATACTGAAAACCCTGGTAGTTGGCTAGGGAAGATTGTAGGTACTGGAGGGCGACATGCTTCTGGTCCCCTAATATATGAAAGAGCCTGGTAACTAGTGGGAACTGGGGGTCTTATGGTTAGACCTTCTTGGGAGGCTAACCATTTATTAATTCTTTCCCGAGCCCGTTCCCTTTCCCTCTCTTTCTCCTCCTCTAATTCTTTTGCACTTAATACAACTTTTCCTTTATCTTCCATCTACATATAGATCATCAATGATAAATAAATCAATCAAAATCATGAGTTCATGTATTCTAACTTGATCATTTCTTTCCTCTTCTGCCTATTTACCAATCCATGCTCCGATACCAACTTCTGTGGCGCCCCGAACTGGGGTGCCTAGAAACCTTACTCCGGGACCATTTTTGATTGGTAAACATGACTCAAGATTGTTACCCTGATCACACGGCATGATTTTTTTTATATTTATAATATCAATACATGGAGAATTATCACCATTCATCCAACTTGCAATATATATCAGAGTTATGTTCAAAGTCTATTCATAAACATCATCATTGAAAAGATATTTTTCATTTCCAAATTTTCATCATTGTCTTTACATAAAAATTTACATGTATAACATTTATATCAAAATTCGCATGTCATTTTGCATGCTGCCTTCATCATCATTTCCTGTCTATCGTTGGAAAAGCATGGGTGAGTCATAATATTCAGTAAGCAAGCCATACATAATTTTTCAATCTTTTTCATGCATTTCATAAAAATGCAAGTGCAATGCATCCATAGCCTTCATGATATTCCTTTAGATGCGACGCTAGCTAGGCACCTATCCCATACATGCTCCCATCTCAGGAAGGTCGCCGCTGGGCTGGGCCTGTGTAAGCGACTTGGCGATAGTGAGGAGGACATTCAGTCCGCTTACTACCTAAACTATGGCCTATTCCTCATGCACCATGATCATTTACATACATATGCCGGTATGATATTTGTAAATCATAATAATTTCATAAAAAAAATTTAACAAATAATTTAACAAACATATTTCAGTTCATGTAAAGCAGTTATAGGTATGGCCAACCTTAAATAAATTTCATAAAGCAATTTGCAAACAATTTCAAGCATTTTAAAAATAATTTGCAAAATATATAACTTGGTTACCTCCTTAGTCGGTGTCTTCGAACTTTTCCTTCCCTTTTCCTATTCAAGGAGAAAGGATATTTTATTCATTCCATTCATGTTGCTTCCCATACATGCTTTATAATTTTTTTGGTCATTTTCTCCTTTTATGGATTTTTTATCCATAAATTTTTTAAAATCCCATCTTTAAAGTATAAATATTAATCTTAAATTTCTCCAAAAATCTCGCTGTTTACTGTTCATAATTATTGTTCAGGTCACTGTTCACGATTACTGTACCAAATTACTGTAGCATGGGTTCCAAAAATCGATATTTTTTCCAAAAATAAAAAATACCATGACATAGCTTATGCCTATTATATCATGGGAAAATTCATGATTTTTGAATTTATCATCATTAACTTGGCTAAATAAATCATTTTCTCCATATACTAAGAATCAACATAATTTCAATTATGCATAATCCTTAAATCCAAAAATCATGAGATTAATATATCATCATTCCAACATCATAATCATTCTTCCCAAATCATCATTTATCAATATTGGAGCATTATTTACACATATCATACGCTATCTTCCCGAATGCTCTATCTTTGCTCCAAAATTTTGATGTTTTGGCATAATTCTAATTAAGCATTATAACTATATTTCATATATCACAGTTATGATCAAAAACTGTTCCATAAACATTTTCATTCGAATAAAAATATTCATTTCCATCTCAAAATTATCATCATTGTCTTTACATAAAATTTACATATACAACATTCATATCAAAAACTACATAACACTTGGCATGCTGCCTTCATCATCATTTCCCGTCTGTTGTTGAAAAAGCATGGGTGAGTAATAATACTCAGTAAGCAAGCCATACATAATTTTTCAATCATTTTCATTCATTTCATAAAATGCAAATGCAATGCATACATAGCATTCATGACATTCCTTTAGATGTGACGCTAGCTAGGCGCCCATCCCATACATGCTCCCATCTCAGGGAGGTCGCCGTCGGCCTGGGCCTATATAAACGATTCGGCAATAGCGAGGGGGACATCCGGTCCGCTTACTACCTCGACTATGGCCTATTCCTCGTGCACATGCTCATTTACATGTACATGCCGGCATGATATTTGCAAATCATAAACAATTTCATCAAAAGAATTTAATAAACAATTTAACAAAACGAACTTCAGTTCATGAAAAGTAGTTATAGGTATGACCAACCTTAAATAAATTTCATAAAGCAATTTACAAATAATTTCAAGAATTTTTGAAATAATTTGCAAAAGATATAACTTGCTTACCTTCTCAGTTGGTGTCCCAACTTTCTCTTTTTCTTTTCCTATTCAAGGAAAAAGGTTATTTTATTTCTTCCATTCAAGCTGCTTCCCATGCATGCTCTATAATATTTGGGCATTATTTCTTTATATGGCTATTTTTATCCATAGGTTCCTCAAAAATTCCATCCTTATATTTAAATATTAATCTCAAATTTTCTTCCAAAACCATGCTGTTTACTGTAGCAAATTACTGTATCAGTTACTGTTCATCCGAGGTTACTATTCACAGAAACGTGGTTACTGTTCATGTGTTCCAAAAATAAAAAATATCATGACATAGCTTATGTTTAGTATATCATGAAAAAATTACACATTTTGAATTTATCATCATTTACATGGCTAAAAAATCACTTTCTCCATATGCTAAAAATCAACATAAATTTACTTAAGCATAATCCTTAATTTCAAAAATTATGAAATTAATATATCATCATTCCAACATCATATTTATCATATTCATACATCCCAAATCATCATTTATAAATTTTGGAGCATTATTTTCACATATCATATGCTATCTTCCCGAATGCTCCATCTTTGCTCTAAATTTTTTATGTTTCGGCATAATTCTGATTAAGCATTATATCTATACTTATTTTCTCATGCTTAGGAATTATCTAAGCATGGTTTTATCCTACTTAACATCCAAAAGAAATTTGGGTAGAAATCACTTACTTGAAGTGAAAATATCCTACTTTTTCTCGCACTTTCTCTCTCTAACTTTTTCCTTTTCTACCTTGGACGTGTGGGATGGTTTGGGGTCTTGGAATGGCTCAAGTGGAGCTGGGATATGATGCCTTGGACGTCCCCCCTACTGCCCTATTTATACAGTTGGATTTTTCAAGAATTTGAAATTTGCCCCTAGCTTTGAGGTATTTAATTATAAATTGGTATTTCTTTTTAATTTTGAAAAATGCTTTGAGCCAAGAGCTGCCACCCTAGGCCTGCTCCAGCACACCCTATGCAGCCCTATTATTTTTTTATTTTTTTATTTTTAAAATTAATTAATTTAGGCTAAATAAATCCTAACCGTTGGTTTAAGATGAGATTGATCATGGACCGTTGGTCTTGGTCAAACCTCCCAACTGCCCCCTGGTCACGTCCCCTACTGCAGCTGCATTTACATTTATTTTTTTTATTTTTTAATTATTTGTTTTAAATAAAAAGTCAAAAGTTAATTAATGTAAAGTTGGGTTACTTTTTTATCTTCATTTGACTTGTCATCTTGACCCTTGATTTGTGATTTTCATCACATCTTAACCCATTCATCATGTTCATTATGAATTTTTAACCATCCATAAAAATTTTCATCGAAATTCGACACCCGAATTGCAAATTATGAATTTTTTTTATTTTTTCACAAAAATCCAAATTTGGATTAAAATATCCAAAAGAATTGTTATTTCATCCTGTAGTGATTAAATCTCTATTTTGTCTTTTTGTGATTAGGTTAATCCAAGTGATTAACTCTTAATCACGTGTCTTAATCCCTGGTTACTATTCACGTGAACTATTCACGTTGGTCAAATTATTTAGTCCTCCAATACACATATCCATCGATATAATTCATGAATTTTTATTTATCATAAAAATAATTACAAAAGGATTTAGGGTTACAAATCTCGAAATGACGCATATACGGTCGGGGTTTAACAACTTGCACTCTTGTTTTCTACTCTTTCGAGTTTTCAATCTTCTCTTTCCATTTTTCCATTTCTTTTTTATTTTATTTACTATATTCTCTTTCCACTTTTCTATTTTATTTACTATATTCTCTCCATATTCGACAGGAAAGCATTTAAAAATAAAATTTATAGTCCCGAATTCCCTATGGATCGATAATTTATATACTATAACCTAGGATCCATGCACTTGCTGTAAGATTGCAAACACAATGCTATGTTTATGTATTAGCAAAGGCAAAGAGATAAGCGAGGCGGAAAGCTAAGCAAGCAAGGTAAGCAAACAGTTTTTCTAAATGCTTTGTTTTATCAAATGTGATAAAATGTTTATTAATGATATTCTAACTGTCTAAATGAGTTAGCAAATGAATGATTTCAATTCTTTCTAAGTTGTTTAAGAATGGTCATTCCTTATCTAAATGTGTATTAAAATGTTATTTCCAATGGAATAAATGAATTGTTTACTGTTTTGCAATTATTTATGACAAATGATGATTCTTGAGTTTAGAATGAAAAATCATGCTAGCATGTCAAAGTTTATGTTTATGAAAGAAAGCATGTACAAAAAAGCATGAAGTCCACCTCAAAGGTGTAAGCAGACCGAATGTCCCCCTTTGGTGCGGCCAATTCGCTAAGAGAGGCCGAGGGCCGGCGGCGCCTCCCTGGAATGGGAGATAGGATGAAAGTGGATGGTTGCCTAGCTAGCTTCTATCCAAAGGAATGTCACGATTTTAAATAATGCATTGCATTCTTTATAACATACCCTAGACGAGTATGAGAAGCATGTTTTAAGATATACCCTCAAGTGGGTATAATGTGGCTTTCCAAGTTATTTTCAATGAAAACGTATTGCCTGAAAATCTTATAACTTTCTTATTGAGTTTTGACTTACAGTTTTGTTTTCCAAATCCTAAAGACAGGTGAAGGGGGAACCATGCAAGGAGCACAGGTGGATATTCAAGAATAAATGAATTTCTACAAGTTAACTGTGATTGAACTCTATGAATTGTATGATTGTGTATCTAATGACATTAATGGTGATTTAATGTTGTATAAGGATTTTATTATATTTATGACTGTATGGTGATTGTGACTATAAATTGTGAAACAAATTTTATGGTCAAATTAAGGCATGATTGATCATGATATGACTAAGTATGAAATTTATGATATCTGATGTGTATGCTAAATTGATTTCATGACCTAAAAAGGCATATGATAGAAATGAAATGTATAAATTGATATAAACTCCTAAGGCATTAAGATAAAGTGGATAAATATCCAATAATCTCGCTATGTGACAGGGCAATAATCTTGATCACGTTTACCGATCAATAAATCTTGGAGTAAGGTTGTGACGCTCGGGCTGGGGTGCCACACTAGTGTGCTGTTGATGATGGATTCTTTTCCAAAAGATAGAATCATCACATGCTAAGTGTCACTAATGGATGGGGAGAAATGCATTTGCATAAGTTTTTCTTTTGAAAACCCAAGGATTGGGACATAAAAGCATTTATACGAAAAGTTATCCTACAATGATTTTGTGAGCCATAATAAACAAGGTTACCCTAAAAATAGGGTGTTTTATACAAAAAGTGTAAATATCAAAGATGAGATAAAATGTTTTCTATGCAAATGCTTTCATAAAAAAATAGATTATATGTTTTATGTCTTGTTTGCTACAAACCAACCCTAAAACGGGAATTATGAAAAAGAATTTATGTGAGAGAATATTTTTGGATATAAAAATGTCCTTTTGCTGAAAATGGTTTATGTCAAAAATGTTTTGGATATGAGAATGTCCGTTACCAAAAACAATTGATGTGGAAAAATATTTTAGGACATGCGAATGTCCGTTTCCAAAAGGATTGATGTAGAAAAATATTTTAGGACATATAAATGTCCATTGCCAAAGAAAGTTTATGTTAAAGATGTTTTGGGACATAGAATGTCCTCTGACTAAAAGGATTTATGAGAAAAATGGTTTAGACGTAAAAACGTCCACTAACAAAAGAAGGTTTTTATGTAAAATGTTTTGGAACATTATAAACAGGACCAAAGAAATTACCTAAAAAGGGTAAAACACATATATTTTTCCTTTGAAAGCCCAGACGTGACATTCAAAAGGTTTTAAAGGTGTTTGTGAAAATGTTTTAGGACATACAAATGTCCTTATGCAAAAAGGTTTATGAAATGATGTTTATGAAAATGTTTTAAAGGAAAGTCTTTCCCTAAAATGCTTGCTTACTGAGTTATCACTCACATTTATTTTTTCAAACCTTAGACAGGTATCGGGAAGCTCAAAGGGTCGTGGACCTAAGCATCTAAGGAAAGGTAAGAGATTATATACAAATGTGGGCTAAAATGATTAGCCATGATGTATGAGATGGTATGTCTTAATGTTTTAAGCTAATTTATATGAATTTATTTAAAGTTCTAAGTTGTATGTGAACTGATGATTGGACGTATGTATGCATGAAATAAAAATGTCATGCTTAAGTCGAGAGGACCCTTAATGTAGAAGAGCAAGTTGAGATGTTATGAATGATATGTGCAATTGATTACAAGTGTATTGTCGGTTGCAAGATGAATGGAGTGAAATGTAAAAAAATGAAATGATAATGGATAAAAGGAATGAAAGGAAATTTTTTTTGGATGAGATCTAATTAAGAACGCGCCGCGTGATCAGGGTAACAATCCTGATTCACATTTACCAATCAATAAGATCTTAGAGTAAAGCAAGCAAGTTTCAAAAGAATTCAAGTTCCAACAAGTACATACAGAAAGTGAAGTCGCACCCAAAGTCGACTTCACATGCGACTTGGGTCAAGTTAGGGACCAAGTCGACCTGAAGTGGTACTTGAGGTATTTGCTGGGAACCGAAGTCGCACCCCAAGTCGACTCCAGTATGCGACTTGGGTGAAGTCGCACCCGAGGTCGACTTCATCTACAACTTGGGTCACAACGGTTGGAAAAATTCGAACGTTGGCGCATTAAATGCGCGCCACCTACCTCCAAACATTCGAATTTATTCTACCATTATAAATATGCATTCAAGTGAACGTGCTAGAGGTTAGGAAGAGCATTAACTGAGATTCAACTACCATCTTCTCAAGCATTAAGTGATCAACACAAGTTTCAAGTGAAGAACTACGTCCCAACTTACTGCATTCTTTAAAGCTGATCAAACCATCTCTTCTACGAGTTCTTGCACGATCTGAAACCTGCCTACGCAATCTGTAAAGTGTAGATTTGTTTATTTGATTCATTATTTGTATTTGATACTTGGTTTGATATTGGTGTTTTAAACCAAGTGATAGCAAAGTAGCGTTGTGACTTGAGTGGGACTCGTCACTTACTAATGCTGTGATTTGTACACACCCCTAGAGCTGGAATCTAGAAAAGAGTTGTTGCTCTAGTTGTATTTGATAATACATAGTGGAACCCAAGTCACAAAGGGTGTGAGCTTAGAAGAGTGGAGTAGGGGAGGTTGCCCGAACCACTATAAAATCCTTACCTACTGCTGTGATTTATATTTCTAATCTTATTGCTTTACTACTCTCCATATTATTCATTTGTTTCATTAAGGGGATTAAATTAAACAGGAGGAAATTTCTGTTTAAGTGAAAAAATTTTAAATACCCAATTCACCCCTCCCCTCTTCGGTAATAGCCACAACTTTGGGACCAACAAGTGGTATCGGAGTAGGTCTTTGAGTTAAACTAAAGAGATCTTTTGAAATGATATCCTAATCAACTTCCACCCCTACATTTGCTGAGGGCCAATCTTTCACAAGACCGCCTCTATTTGATGGGACTAACTTCAGTTATTGAAAGTTAAGAATAAAACAATTAATCATGGGTACGGATATTGATTCTTGGATTACTATCCAAGATGGTGTTGTGTTGCCTATTGATGAAAGAGCCTTCACATGGTCCGAGGAGGAAGTAAGAACTGTTAAAAGCAACGCAAAGGCCATGAACTCCCTCTTTTATGCATTAACGACATCGGAGTATGATAGGAAATCCTCATGCCAAACCGCTAAAGAAATATGGGACATTCTTACATCTATCTACGAGGGAACTTCTCAAGTCCAAGGGACTAGGAGAAATATCTTGATTGGAGAGTTAGAAAGTTTTAAAATGCTTGTAACTGAAAATATTTCTGAAATGTTTGCTAGATTTTCTAAGATTACTAACGCCTTGAAAGGTCTTGGAAAATCAATTTCTGAATCCGAGCAGGTAATGAAAATCTTAAGAGGGCTACCCGAATCTTGGATTCCAAAGATCACGACCATTGAGGAAGCAAAGGACCCCAACACACTACAGCTAGAAGATCTAATAAGCTCACTAATGTCTCACGAGCTAGTAAAGAAGAGAAATGAAGAGCAACACAAAGACAAAAGAGTTATTACCTTAAAAGCCGCACAAGCTTCAGACGACTCCACCTCATCTTCTCAAAACGACGATGAGGAGATTGCCCTACTTACAAGATGATTCAGAAAATTTGTAAGAAAATGGAGGAATTTAAGAGCTTCAAAGAAAGAAATCTAAAGGAGAAAAAGAAAGAAGCTACAAAGTGCTTTCGGTGTGGTGGTAGGGGGCACGTGCAAGCCCAATGTCCAACACTTGAAGAGACCAAAACAAATGAGCGAAGAGATAAGAAAGATCGAGGAGAGAATAGAAGATTTTAAAAGGTCAAAGGAACAGGCATGTACGTCAATGAGGAAACATCCACAACATGCAGCTCTTCAAATGAAGAAAACGAGGCTGATTTGCTGCATGGCCACCATGGAAGAAGACCTCAACCTATGTCTTGCAGCAACGAAAATTTTAGAGGATCAAACCGCTTCAACAAACTGCACAAGTAGTGAAGAGGTAACCTCTAAACCAAAATCGATTTCTATTTTTTCAAATGATTGCCTCAAATGTGCTGAATTGAAAAAACTACAACAAGCCTATGATTCATTATATGAGAAAATAAAAAAATTAGGAAACAAGTTCACAATGAAGAAAAGACAATATGATGCAGTAATTATTGTGAACGTAAAACTTGCCGAAAAAGTTGATCACTTGACAAATGAAAAGAACACCTTGATAAGAGAGATGGAAAAACTTAAAAAGGAAAATGAATCGTTAAATGAATCACTTGCTAAGTTCTCCAATCCAGGGAAAAGCATCAAAATATTTTTGAATATGACCGCCCAAAATAACAAGAGAGGATTTGGGTATTCTACATTTGAGAAGGGAGAAAGTAGTAAGTCAAATGCTCCAAGGACTCATAGAAACCAAGCAAAACCCATCCAAGCTAAACCAAAAATAAATCATATTGCTTTGACCAAAAGACTAACTTAGGAACCAACTACTACATGGCTTCTCACTCCAAGACTCCCGGGAGCTTGTAATTTTTGCAATAAGATGGGGCATAAGGTATATCATTGTAAAATAAGAAAGTTATATGACCTTGGTGCAAAATTGGTTTGGGTACCTAAGAGCATTGGATTTATGCCTTCAAAAGTAGATCAACGTAGATTCCAATGGTTAACTAACCTAAAGGGACCCATAAAATAGGTACCAAAAAGATAAGCTCCACTTGATTTGATTTTTGTAGATTCGTCTTAGAGCAAAGGCTAATAATATGTATTTTATGGATAGCTGCTGCTCAAGACACATGACGAGAGAAAAAGGATTGTTCCATAGGATCGAACTGTGTAATGAAGGAACGATTGCTTTTGGGAATAATGAAAAAGGAGTAATCAAAGGTAAAGGAAATGTTTATGGAATTTCAAATGCATGTATTGAGGATGTACTATTTGTTGAAGGACTCAAACACAATTTAATGAGTATTAATCAATTATGTGATAAAGGTTATAAAGTTGTATTTAAATCATCTATATGCAATATATTTGATGATGATCACATAATTTTTAGTGGCAAAAGACGTGGAAATGTATATTTGATTTGTCTAGATGAATTTGATGGAAAATGTCTAATAGCCATAAAAAATGATCCATGGATATGACATAAAAGGCTTGGACACATTAACATGTCAAATATCAAAACTTTGTGGAAAAAGAGCCTAGTGGAAGGGTTACCAAAGCTCGAATATGACAAGGATAAGGTTTGTAAGGCTTGTCAATTATCTAAGCAACCCAAAATACCAATCTCCACCAAAAAAGAAATTTCAATGACTAGGCCACTTAAATACAAGAAATGGCTAGAACTATGCTAAATGAGAGTAAATTGTCCAAAATATTTTGGGGTGAAGTTGTAAGTACAGTTTGTCATGTATTAAACCAAGTTACCATTAGAGCAATCTTGAAAAAGACCCCATATGAACTATGAAAATGTAGAAAACCAAACTTATCATATTTTCATGCCTTTGAATGTACTTGCTATGTGCTAAATAATGGAAAGACAAATCTAGGAAAATTAGATGCTAAAAGTGATGAAGCAATTTTCCTCAGTTATTCATCAAATAGCAAAGCATATAGAGTCTTTAACAAGAAAAATCAAATATTAAAAGAATCAATACATGTTGCCTTTGATGAATTTAACCAAATTTCGAGAAAGGAGAATGAATTAAGTGATGCAGATGAGGTATCAAAGAACCTGAAAATGGAACTACAAGAACAACAAGGAGAAGCCGAGGCAAAACAAGATAATTTCATGGAGGAGAGGGTAAGTGAAGGTAATAATTCTTATAAACCTCGAATTGATTTAAAATTCAAAAATGACCATCCAATTGAGCAAGTCATCGGTAATATCTATGAAGGAGTGAAAACAAGAAGATCAAGACACAATATTTGTGGAGAATTTGCTTTTGTGTCAAAGCTAGATTACTGCAATGCAAGAAGAGCTAAATCAATTTGAAAGAAACAATGTATGACATTTAGTTCCTAGACCCAAAGACTACACGGTTATTGGTACCAAATGGGTATTTAGGAACAAGTTAGATGAAAGTGGACTTATGACGAGAAACAAAGCCAGATTAGTAGCCAAAGGTTACTCTCAAGAAGAGGAAATAGATTTTGAAGAATCATATGCATCTGTGGCTAGATTAGAAGCCATACATATCTTATTAGCTTTTGCTTCTTACATGAACTTTAAACTTTTTCAAATGGATTTAAAAAGTGCATTTTTGAATGGATACTTGAATGAGGAAGTTTATGTTGAACAACCTCAAGCTTTATATGGACTAAAACAAGCTCCACGAGCTTGGTATGAAAGGTTAAGCAAATTTCTGATTGATCATGACTTTCAAAAAGGAAAGTTGATACAACATTATTCATCAAGAATAAAAATAATGATATCTTAATTGTTCAAATTTATGTTGATGATATCATATTCGGTGCTACTAATGAAACTATGTGCCAAGAATTTTCTGCGATTATGCTGAGTGAATTTGAAATGAGCATGATGGGAGAATTGAACTTCATTCTTGGACTGCAAATTAAGCAACAAGCAAAAGAGATCTTCATAAATCAGTCCAAGTATGTCAAGGAGATGTTAAAGAAGTTTGGAATGCAGAATAGCAAAGGCACAAACACACCAATGAGTGCAAATATCAAGATCGATAAGGATGAAAAGGGTAAACCTATCGAACAAAAATTGTATAGAAGCATAATAGGATCTTTATTATATTTAACTACTTTTAGACCAAATATTTTATTCAATGTTCGCATGTGTTTAAGATTTCAATCATGTCCTAAAGAATCATATTTAATAGCAGTAAAAAGAATTTTCAGATATTTGATAAATACCACTAATCTAGGACTATGGTATCCAAAGGGGTCAACTTTTGATCTAATCGGCTACTAAGATGCGGATTTTGCCGGTTACAAAGTAGATAGAAAAAGCACTAGTGGAATATGTCAATTTCTTGAAAATATGCTGGTTTCATGATTTTCAAGAAAACAAATTAGTGTTGCTTTATCTACGGCGGAAGCTGAATATATAGCCGCCGGGAGATGTTGTGCCCAATTACTTTGGATGAAACAACAACTTAGGGATTATGGTGTTGATTATCATGATATTCCAATTAGATGTGATAATACAAGTGCAATATGTTTGACCAAAAATCCTGTGTTGCATTCTAGAACTAAGCATATAGATGTGAGACACCATTTCATTCGTGAGCATGTTGAAAATCATGACATTTGTTTGGAATATGTTAAAACCGAGGACCAAATCGCAGATATCTTTACCAAACCATTAGCAAAAGAGTCATTTTTATAAAACTAGGAATGACATAGGTATGATTGAATTAGATTAAAAGCATAATATGATAGGGGGAGCATTTTAGAAAAATCAAATTTGGATGAGCCAAGTCGACTTCGCCGAAGTTGACTCCACAAGGTCCAAGTCGACTTCGCCTGGGGCGATGTCGACTCCGGTTAGGGCAAGTCGACTCCAGCGCACGTCGCTTCATTTTCCCGTGCCGGTTTTCTTTTTCTTCCTTCCCTTTCTTTTCTTCCCTTTCTTTCTTCCTCTTTCGACGCTATTCCCTTCTCCCGTCAGCTCTGTTTCCTCTCATCTTTCTCCCATTCCAGCATCATCACTCATCTCTCTCTCTCAGCTCGTGCTTCTCTCTCAATTTCTCTCTCGTTTTTCTATCCCTATTTTTCTCTATTCGGTTTTTTTTTCTCTGTCTTTCTTCTTCCTCTGAGCTAGTCTTCCTCTCTTTGTTTCTCTCTCTCAGTTGGTCACTCTCTCTCATTTTTCTCTCTCACTTAGAACCCATCCCCCTTTCTCTCTTTTTCTCTCTCTCTCTCTCTCTCTCTGAACTCAGCTCTCTCTCTCTCTTCATTTCTTCTCTCTCCAGATCCCTCACTCACCCTAAGTTCCCAAGCTCATATATTTGCTCTACAAAATTCCCATTCTCAAAAATTACATCTAGAAATTCGTTCCCATTTCTTAACCCATCTCAAACCAATCACATGGCACCCAAAGTTGTCACCAAACCCTCAAAACAAGTGGTATCTAGACCTTCCAAATCGAACACAGGCGAGGGGGTACCACGCCGGCAATGAACCCCATCCAAAAGGGTTCGAGAGGAGGCGTCCGCATCAGCAGGACGCCGTGTGAATTTTTGCGAGGCTAATCCATCTTCATCCGCGCCCCGACATGACAATTCAGGCACTGGGTCTAGCAGCGAGACACTATCTGCTGCAACAGATAGGGGACACCGACCCAGAAGGCACAAGTGCTGAAGATGCCGACTACCTACTTCAAAACAGAGCCACAACACAGCAGGTTCTACGGGCACTTCTATGAGTGTAAGATATTTGTGCCCAAAATCATAAATTTGAAATTCCTGCATGATTATGAATTTGGTATAGAAGAATTGTTGGAGTTTCAAGGATGGACAGGGCTCTTGAAAGTCGATGACTGGGTATATCCTGATCTGACCCACATATTTTACTACCTATGGGATCAGGAGTATTACATTACCTTTGTCAAGGGAAAAGAAATAAACTTAGTTTTTGGAAATGGAAATCATAAGGAAAATGCAATCCATAGAATTGCTCACATGTTGGATGTCCCTAAGGAAAAGGGGCCGATTCCAGACAGGTTGTCACTGATTCAATTGTATAACTAGTTGACAAAAAGCAATAAACATCACCCGGGAATCAAATTCCTACATTACATGGACCTATCTCCAAGGCTACGGGTTCTAAGGCTGTTGATTGCTCACTGCATATACCCAAAAGGAGGAGGTCGAAATCAATTGAACCCATAGGAGGTGGAAATATTATGGAAAGTGGAAAATAAAGTCAAGGTCAACCTGCCTGCACTGCTTGTGGAAGCATTGGCTTCAAAGAAGGATAACCCCCGAGGGGTATTGCCGTATAGGACGTAGATCACCATGATCATTCATTACGTGGATATAGATCTTGATGGTGAGTCATTTGAAGTATTGAAGCCAACAAATGCAATAAATAAGGCATTGTTGCAAAGAATAAAGATAAATGTGGAACAATTCAGGGCTGAAAGAATACGAGAAAGAATGGGACAACCGGCCCAAGAGGAAGCCGGGGGAGCACATGTTGACGGGGAGCAGCACCCGCCTCAGCCACAGGCAGTCCCAACTCCACCACCTACAGTACCAGTTGAGCTTGCATCGCCCCATTCCCATGGGTCATGTTCCCCTAGAGGCTCTGAGATTCCTAATCTCCATCCACGTCCGCATATAAGGGACAACTTAGTAAATGCCATTAGGGAGCATTTGGAGCAAATGGAGGACACACTTACCTCCCAGATAGCCGAGATTCATATAGCGATTATGGATATGCATACTTGATAGGACCGTATGGATCATGAACTTTGAACCATTAAATATCGGCTTGCATCAAGGAGCAGTAGAGTTCGGCCCATACCCAATTTGGATCTATTTGTCAACGAGTTTGTGCAGGGTGCACCCACAGCTCAGCCACTATCCTCATTCTACTAATCTGCCCATATCAGGCCCACTCCACCGGCCATTCAATCACCCTATCCAATTTTAGCTTTTCAATACGCCGAATCTCAATTTCTAGATCTCCATTTTTGATTTCTTGACAAAAAGGGAGAGAGTTAAGTTGAGTTTCTAGGATAGGAGTTGAGGTTGAGTTGAGTTTTAGGATAGTTTACTTTCTTTCATAGGATGGGTAGCTTGTACTCATATAGGACATTTTGCATATTGTATAAAATATTTTGATTGTATATGAAAAAGTTCTGTTTATGTTCTGTTTTTGAGTGAATTGAAATGGTTGAATAAATGCTTTTAACTTGTGCTCTGTATGGTATATGCAATTGTTGAAAATGAAATATGTATGTTAATTTCATTAAGTTTGAAATGCAATGAAAATGACTCATGAATATCCTAAAATACCAAAACAAGATAACATGGTATATTCTAAGTAAATGAAAGGTATAAACTCAAATTTGTTTTGTTAATCATCAAAAAGGGAGAGATTGTTGGAATCAATGGTAAATTAAGCACAATCTATGTTTTGATGATTAACAACTTAATTTGAGTAAGTTTTGGGTACTAATATGTTTTATGGAAACTGTTTAAAGGATAGAAAATTAAATATCAAAATCTGACAGATCAAGTTGCAAAACCAAGTCGACTCAGCTATCAACTTGAGTCAAGTCGATACCCAAGTCAACCTCAGGATCGACTTGGAAAGAAGCAGGACTTTCCAGTGATGAATTTTGATCCAAGACAGGTGAAGTCGTAAGGCCAAGTCAACTCCATCTGTGACTTAGGTGAAGTCGCAGACCCAAGTCGACTCCACCATCGACTTCAGGTACTCAAACCTTCCAGCATTGAGAATGGGATCCAAGATAGGTGAAGTCACAAGTCCAAGTCGACTCCAGTTGTGACTTGGGTGAAGTTGTAGACCCAAGTCGACTCCACCATCAACTTCAAATGCTCAAAACTTCTAGCGTTGAAATTCTAATCCAAAACTGGTGAAGTCGCACACGAAGTCGACTCCATGTGTGACTTGAGTGAAGTTGCATCCTCAGGTCGATTCCACATACGACTTGAAGTGAAGTTGATCCCCAAGTCGACGCAGATATCTGACTTGAGTCAAATTGAAGATGAACATAGTCTAGACAAGAAATTCTACATGATAAAATCATTCAAGACTATATTCTACTCAAAGAAATTCATTTGGATATTTCCATGGATTCGCATCCTAAATCCAAGGCATGAAGACAAAGTTTCTAAGAGAAATTTAACATAACAAACCTTCAAGATTGAGTGTTCAGTGGAAGAACAAATACAAGATGAATGACAAGTAAGCAAGTTTCAAAAGAAATTCAAATTCCAACAAGTGCATACAGAAAGTGAAGTTGCACCCGAAGTTGACTTCGCCTACGACTTAGGTCAAGTTCAGGACCAAGTCGACCTGAAGTAGAACTTGAAGTAATTGCTGGGAACCGAAGTCGCACCCTAAGTCGATTCTAGTATGCGACTTAGATGAAGTCACACCCGAGGTCGACTTCATCTGCGACTTAGGTCGCAACGGTCGAAAAAATTCTAATGTTGGCGCATTAAATGCGCAGCACCTACCTCCAAAGTTTCGAATTTACTCCACCATTATAAATATGCATTCAAATGAACGTGCTAAAGGTTAGAAAGAGCATTAACTAAGATTTAACTACCATCTTCTCAAGCATTAAGTGATCAACACAAGTTTAAAGTGAAGAACTACGCCCCAACTTACAGCATTCTTTAAACCTGATCAAACCATCTCTTCTACGAGTTCTTCCACGAGATGAAACCTACCTACATAATCTGTAAAGTGTAGATTTCTTTATTTGATTCATTATTTGTATTTGATACTTGGTTTGATATTGGTGTTTTAAACCCAGTGATAGCAAAGTAGCATTGTGACTTGAGTGGGACTCGTCACCTACTTGTGCTGTGATTTGTACACGCCCCTTAGAGCTGGAATCTAGAAGAGAGCTGTTGTTCTAGTTGTATTTGATAATACATAGCGGAACCCAAGTCATAAAGGGTGTGAGCTTTAAAGAGTGGAGTAGGGAAGGATGCCCGAGCCACTATAAAATCCTTGCCTACTACTGTGATTTATATTTCTGATCTTATTTTGTGCACATGAACCATTCTTGACATGCTAGCATGATTTTTCTAGTATAAATTCATAAGACAGTATTTTTCATAAACATTTAACAAAGCGGTTATGTAACTTAGTTAGCAAACACGTATTGAACTAAGGAATGGTCATCCTTAAATATCTTAGAAATAAATTCAAAAATCATTTGCTAAACCAATAGAAGCAGTTGGAATATCATTTGCAATTATTTTAGAATAATTTAAGAAACAAAATCATTTAGAAAATTTTGCTTGCTTACCTTGGTCACATGAGCTTTCCGGGTCAACTTTTTCTTTGCCTTTGCCTATGTTGGAAACAATGTTCAAAATAATTTAAATTGACCAAAGCCTGAGTTTTGATGATTAACAAGGACTTATTTGAGTATATAAGGAGTACTAACATGTTTGACAAATGTTTAAGGAAAGCAAAGAAGTCAAGTCGATCTCCAAGTCGACTTGGACTTCGACTTGGGTGAAGTCGATCCCAAAGTCGACTCAAATATCGACTTGAGAATGAATCCCAAAAGGCAACAGGTGAAGTCGCAGGTCAAGTCGACTCCACTTGCGACTTGGGAAGTCAAGTCGCATACGAAGTCGACTCCAGCATCGACTTGGAGTATCCAGAGCTGAAAAGTGGAAACGAACATAACGAAGTCGCAAACGAAGTCGACTCCAGGTGCGACTTGGGTGAAGTCGCAGGCCAGGTCGACTCCATCCACGACTTGAGATGTTCAAACTTTCAAAGATACAGTTTTAAAGATATTCAAGAGGATTTATCATTCAAGTCCAAGGAATCAAGATGAAAAACAAATGAGTCAATTTCAAAGTTAAGAATCATGTTCTACATTCAAATCAAGTCTATCAAGCTCAAAGCAAATCTTCAAGCTAGCTTCCAAATGGAGTAAAATCCAAGTCATGAAGATCAAGTGAGTCCAAAGCAAAGCAAGGAACATACATATATTGTGCAAGAACTCAAAGCATTCAAATGGTTTGCAAGATTCAAGACATTTCAAGAAGATCAAGGCGTTTCTGCAATAGACCAAGCCAAGTCGCAACCCAAGTCGACTTAAGGATCGACTTGAGTTGAAGTCTGAAAGCCAAGTCGACCCAAGTCTCAGACTTGAGTTTCTGAAGAACCCAAGTCGCAGGCCAAGTCGACTCCATGTGCAACTTGGAAGCCAAGTCGCAGGCCAAGTCGACTTCATCTTAGACTTGGAGAATAACGGTCAAATTTTTGAACGTTGGAGTTCATTTATTGCACGCCAACCACTTCTACAACGTTCATATTTTCCTCAATCTATAAAAGGACATTCAAATGAACGTGAGAAGAGACAAGGGACACTACTCAAAAAGATCAAAGAGAGAAAAGAAGTGCAAGAAAGATTTTCAAATACCTTTTCTCCATACTTAAGTGTTTCAAAGGAAGAAAGAGCTTCAAACTACAAGTTGCTTCAACAATCATCATTCAAGCCACTTTTGATTTCTTCCACGAGCTCAAAACTGCCTACACAAATCTGTAAAGTGTAGTTCTTATTCATTTCTTTATTTGGTTATATAAAACTTGATTTAGCTTGGGTAGCTAAGATCAAGTATATGGAAAGTAGGGTGTGATTGGAGTGAGACTCATCACCTACTTGTGCAAGTGATTGTATATGCCCCCTAGAGCTTTGAATCTAGAAGAGAGCAAGTGGCTCTAGTTGTATATGCCCCCTAGAGCTTTGAATTTAGAAGAGAGCAAGTGGTTCTAGTTGTGTATGCCCCCTAGAGCTTTGAATCTAGAAGAGAGCGGTGACTCTAAGTGTATTCTTGGAATACATAGTGGAACCCAAGTCACAACGGAGTGTGAGCTTGGAAGAGTGGAGTAGGGAAGGTTTGCCCGAACCACTATAAATCTTGTGTTCTACTTGTTTTCACTGATTTATCTTATTTGCTCTCCATTCGCTTAAAAAAGGGGATTAACTTTTTCAAGGGGCTAAGATCTTTGAGATTATCAAAGAAATTTTAAAGAACCCAATTCACCCCTCCCCTCTTGGGTTTAGCCATCAACTCGGGACCAACAAGTGGTATCAGAGCAGGTCTTTGAGTTTATCAAAGAGATCTTATTGAAATGGCATCCCAATCTACTTCCGTTCCCGCATTTGCTGAAGGCCAATCCTTTACAAGGCCACCGTTGTTTGATGGGAACAATTTTGGATATTGGAAGCTTCGTATGAAGCAACTCATCATGGCTACCGACATGGACTCTTGGATTGCTATCCAAGATGGAGTAACCTTGCCTACCGATGAAAGAGCTTCCAAATGGACCGATGAGGAAGTAAGAACTGTTAAGAGCAACGCCAAAGCTATGAACTCTTTATTTTGTGCTCTTAATGCTTCTGAATATGATAGAGTATCCTCTTGCTTGACCGCCAAAGAAATATGGGATACGCTAACCTCTATCTATGAAGGAACTTCTCAAGTCCAAGGGACGAGAAGGAATATTTTGATTGGAGAACTAGAGAACTTTAGAATGTTAGAAACAGAAAATATTTCTGAAATGTTTGCTAGATTCTCTAAGATTACTAATGCTTTAAAAGGTCTTGGAAAAGCAATATCTGAATCTGAGCAGGTCATGAAGATTTTAAGAGCTCTACCCGAATCATGGACTCCAAAGATCACTGCAATTGAAGAAGCCAAAGACCTCAACACGCTGAAGCTCGAAGACTTAATTAGCTCACTTATGTCACATGAGCTAATTAAGAAAAGGAATGAAGATCAACACAGGGGCAAAAGAGCAATTGCCTTAAAAGCCGCACAAGACACCGATGACACATCTTCTTCTCAAAATGACGACGAGATTGCTCTACTCACAAAACGATTCAGAAAATTTGTGAGGAAAGGCAAAAATTTCAGAAGCTTCAAAGAAAGAACTCCCCGAGAGAAGAAGAAAGAATCAACAAAGTGCTACCGATGCGGCGGTTCGGGACATATGCAAGCCCAATGTCCAACTCCCGAAGAAATCAAGGCAAAAGAACAAAGAAAGGATCGAGGGGACAATAGAAGATTTCAGAAATATAAAGGAAGAGGCATGTACGTGAATGACGAGGAATCTACAACGAGTAGCTCCTCAACCAACGAAATCGAAGCAGAAGAATGTGCGAGAATTTGCTGTATGGCACAAATCGAGCAAGGAGAACAAACTACCTCAAAATGCACAAGCAATGAAGAGGTAAGTTCCAAATTCTCCCTTCCTAATTCAAGTTATTCTTCCTCTCATGAATGCCTCAAATGTGCTGAGTTAGATGAGCTACAAATGGCATATGATTCTTTATATGAAGAAATGAAGAAATTAGGAAGCAAGTTTACAATTAAGAAAAAACAATGTGATACAGTAATAATTATAAATGGTAAACTTGCAGAAGAAAATGATTTGCTAAAAAAGGAGAACAAATCATTAAATGAATCATTAGCCAAGTTCTCTAATCCAGGAGAAAACGTCAAAATGTTTTTGAATATGACCTCCCAAACACATAAAAGAGGTCTTGGGTATCATACATTTGAGCAAGGAGAAAGTAGCAAATCAAATGTGAAATTACTTGAGAAATATCAAACTAAAACTGCATCTATATACAAGCCACAAAAGAAAAATTTTAAGTGGACTAGAAGACCAATGATTGAACCTTTATATGCTTGGAGACCTACTCCAAGATTACCTATGGCTTGTAATTTCTGCAATAAGATGGGTCATAAAACTTACAAATGTAACTTTAAGAAACTATATGACAATGGTGCTAAATTAGTTTGGGTTCCAAGAAACACAAGATTTGGGCTTTCAAAGTTAGATCAACTTAGATTAGATTCTATTACTAACCCAAATGGACCCATAAAATGGGTACCAAAAAGATAAGATTTATTTCCTTATTTTTCAGATATGTTTTAAGGCAAAGGCAAACAATGAATGGTTCATGGATAGCGGTTGTTCAAGGCATATGACTGGTGAAAGAAGTTTGTTTCATAAACTTAAGCCTTGCAACGATGGAATGGTTGCCTTTGGAAATAATGAAAAAGGTAAAATTAAAGGTAAAGGAAATATACTTAGTACCTCAAATGCATGCATGGAAGATGTTTTATTTGATGAAGGACTCAAACACAATTTAATGAGTATTAGCCAATTATGTGATAAAGGATATAAAGTTGTGTTTGAATCATCTATATGTAATGTATTTGATGGAGAACATATCATGTTTAGTGGTAAAAGACATGGAAATGTTTATTTGGTTTCACTTGATGAATTGAATGGTCAATGTCTTATGGCCATTGATAATGATCCATGGGTTTGGCATAAAAGGCTTGGACATGTAAACATGGGAAATATAAAGACCCTATGGAAAAAGAATTTGGTAGAAGGATTACCAAAGTTGAAATATGACAAAGACAAAATTTGTAAGGCATGTCAAATATCAAAACAACCCAAAATGCCTTTCTCTACCAAAAAGGAAATTTCCACCACTAGGCCACTTGAATTGCTACACATGGATCTATATGGGCCATCAGACATTTCAACCATTGGTGGAAAGAAATATGTGTTTGTCATAGTTGATGATTTTTCAAGATTCACTTGGATAATTCTCTTAGCTAGTAAAGATGAAGCCTTCTCTATGTTTGCAACTTTTGTAAATTTGGTGCAAAATGAAAAACAGAGTACTATTATGACCATAAGAAGCGATCATGGTGGCGAATTCGAAAACAAACGATTCATGGAATTTTGTAATGAAAAAGGAATTCACCACACATTTTCTGCACCAAGAACTCCACAACAAAATGGAGTAGTTGAAAGGAAAAATAGAACTATACAAGAGATGGCTAGAACTATGCTAAATGAGAGCAATTTATCCAAGAAATTTTGGGGTGAAGCTGTGAGTACAGCTTGTCATGTTTTGAACCGAGTTACCATTCGAGCAATCTTGAAAAAGACCCCATATGAACTATGGAAAGGAAGGAAACCAAATATATCTTATTTTCATGCTTTTGGATGTACATGTTATGTTTTGAACAATGGAAAAGCCAACTTGGGAAAATTAGATGCCAAAAGTGATGAGGCTATATTCCTTGGTTATTCATCAAATAGCAAAGCATACAGAGTATTCAACAAACGAAACCAAGCTGTAGAAGAATCCATACATATTGTATTTGATGAAATTAACCAAAGTCCGAGAAAGGAGGATGAACTAAGTAATGCAGATGAGACGAAAGGCAAAGAACAATCAAAGGAACCAGAGCTCAAGTCAGAAAATCCAGAGGAGGAAGAGGTAAGTGACGGTAATGACTCTTACAAACCTCCAACTGATTTAAAGTTCAAAAATGCCCATCCAATTGAACAAGTTATTGGAAACATATATGAAGGAGTAAAAACTAGAAGATCAAAACAAAACGTTTATGGCCAATATGCGTTTGTATCAAAAATTGAACCAAATACCATTGAACAAGCTCTTAATGATGAAAATTGGGTTATTTCAATGCAAGAAGAGCTAAATCAATTCGAAAGAAACAATGTATGGCATTTAGTTCCTAGACCAAACAATCATACAGTCATTGGTACAAAATGGGTATTTAGGAATAAATTAGATGAAAGCGGTCTTGTAATTAGAAACAAGGCAAGATTAGTAGCCAAAGGGTATTCCCAAGAAGAAGGAATTGATTTTGAAGAATCGTATGCACCCGTGGCTAGATTAGAAGCCATACGCATCCTACTAGCATTTGCTTCTCATATGAACTTCAAATTGTTTCAAATGGATGTAAAAAGCGCATTTTTAAATGGTTATTTGAATGAAGAAGTATATGTTGAACAACCCCCTGGTTTTGAAGAAAAGAATCAATCAAAGTTTGTTTATAAATTAACCAAAGCATTATATGGACTAAAACAAGCACCAAGAGCTTGGTATGAAAGGTTAAATAGATTCTTGATTGATCATGAGTTTCAAAGAGGGAAAGTAGACACTACTTTATTCATCAAGTACAAAAATAAAAATATTTTGATTGTACAGATTTATGTGGATGACATAATATTCGGTGCTACTGATGAAAATCTTTGTCAAGAATTTTCTAAGATAATGCAGAGTGAGTTCGAAATGAGCATGATGGGAGAATTAAATTTCTTCCTTGGACTACAAATCAAGCAACAAAGTGAAGGAATATTTCTGAACCAGTCCAAGTATGTCAAAGAGATGCTCAAGAAATTTGGAATGCAGAATAGCAAAGGGGCAAACACTCCAATGAGCTCAACAATCAAAATCGACACGGATGAAAAAGGTAAAAGTATCGATCAAAAGCTTTATAGGAGCATGATAGGATCTTTGCTTTATCTAACTGCTTCTAGACCCGATATCTTATTTAGTGTTTGTATGTGTTCTAGATTTCAAGCATGTCCCAAAGAATCACATCTACTTGCTGTGAAAAGAATTTTTAAATATTTGATGAAAACCACAAACCTTGGACTATGGTATCCAAAGGGGTCAACCTTTGATCTAATCGGCTATTCGGATGCAGACTTTGCCGGATATAAAGTAGATAGAAAAAGTACCAGTGGAACTTGTCAATTTCTTGGACATATGCTAGTTTCATGGCATTCAAGAAAACAAACAAGTGTTGCACTATCTACTGCGGAACCCGAATACATAGCCGCCGGTAGTTGTTGTGCCCAATTACTTTGGATGAAAAAGCAATTAAAGGATTATGGTATTGATTATGTTGATATTCCTATTAGATGTGATAATACAAGTGCAATTTGTTTGACTAAAAATCCTGTATTGCATTCTAGAACCAAACATATTGATGTGAGACATCATTTTATTCATGAACATGTTGAAAATCATGATGTGTGCTTAGAATATGTAAAAACAGAAGACCAAATTGCTGATATCTTTACCAAACCTCTAGCCAAAGATTCATTTTGTAAGATTAGGAATGATATGGGGATGATAGAGCTTAACTAAGGAAAAATGCATAAGAAAATTAAAATTGGAAAATGTCAAGTCAATGAGTCAAGTCGACTCTAGGGACGCCAGGTCGACTCCGCTTCAGAAGCGAAGTCGACTCCGCTAGGGTCGAAGTCGACTCCGCCCCCAGGCGAAGTCGACTCAAGAAGGACCGAAGTCGACTTCGCCTAGGGCAAGTCGACTCCGCGCGCGACCGTCCGAATTCCGGAAATTCTTTCTTTTCTTCTCTCCTCTCTTCTTTCTTTCTCATTTTTTCCGGCCTCTCTGTTTTTCTCTTCTTCTCCGGGGATTCTCTCTATTTCTCCATCTTCGGCGACAGTCTTTTCTCCGGCAATTTCTTCTTCCATCTCCGGCAAAACTTTTCCGGCAAATCCCTTTCTCTCTTTCACTAGCATTCCCTCTCAGATTCCATAAATCCCATCTCAATGGCCCCGAAGAAAGCCGTCTCCAAACCATCAAAAAAGCCTGTGCCTAGACCTCCCACATCTCACACTGAGGAAGAAGTTCCTAGGAGAGCTAGGACACCTGCAAAACGGGCTCGAGAAGAACCCTCAACTTCGACGGGTAAACGGGTTCGATTCCAAACCTCCACTCAATCATCTGATCAAGCACCCAGGTCGGAAAATCAACAAACCTCACAGAGTACACAATCCGGAACAAGCAGAAGGGGCACTGCAGCTGGGAAAGCCCAAGTTTTGAAGATGCCCACTACCTACTTCAAAACCGAGCTCCAACATAGCCGTTTCTACAAAAAGTTCTACGAACGGAAGGTATTCATACCCAAGATCATAGATTTCAATTTCTTGAAAGAATATGGATCCGACATAGAAGATCTATTGGATTTTCAAGGATGGACCAACTTGCTAAAGGAAGACGAAAGGGTCTATCCAGATCTTACTCGAATGTTTTATTATCTTTGGGATGAAGAATACTTTGGAACATTCGTCAAAGGAGTCGAAATGGATCTTGGAATCGGGATAGTTGCAGGACCTACTGAAGTAATGAGTCATTTAGGACACATACTTGGAGTCCCGTATGAGGATGAGCCTATTCCAGAAGATCTTACTATAGATCAAATGTATAATCAGCTCACCCGGAGCAACAAGTACCATCCGGGAATCAAATTCCTTCGGTACATGGATTTGTCACCTAGGCTACGGGTACTAAGGCTTCTCATTGCCCACTGCATCTACCCAAAGGGCGGTGGAAGAAATCAATTGAATCCACAGGAAGCTGGGATACTATGGAAAGTGGCCAACAGGGTCAAAGTAAGCATTCCCAAATTATTTCTAGAAGCCTTGGCAAATAGAAAGGACAACCCACGTGGAGTCCTTCCCTATGGCACATGGATTACAAAGATTTTGGAATTCTTCAAAGTGGATATTGAAGGCGAGCCTTTCGAAGTGCTCAAATCCACAAATGTCATAAATAAATCTCTCATACAAAGAATGAAGATCAATTTGCTTGAATTAAGGCATGACGCCTCAGAAGAAGAGCATCAAGAGGACCAAGCACAAGCTGAGGGGGAGCAACCTCCCGAGGCACCGGCTGCTCCAGAAGAGCCATCATCGCCTCAATCCCACGGCTCCTACTCCCCACAAGGATCCGCTGCAAGAGAACGGGTGCCTCCAACCTCTTCTGAGGAAGTCATCCTAAAGGATTTGAAAGATGAAATCATAGCCATGAGGGCTGAAATGGGACAACAAGAAAACCGGATGACAAGTCTTGTCACCGGTGTTCTTAATGCACTTGAAGATATGCATTCCCGACAAGATAGAATCGAGCGGGAAATGCGACATATCCGCTATCATCTTGCATCAGGCCATCATAAAAAGAGACCCATGCCTGAACTCGATCCCTACGAGTCGGGATCAGTTCATAGAGAAGCAACTCCCGATCACGCTTCTCTTGTTTACTCCTCGGCCCATCATTGTCCCATCAAACCTATTCCATATCCTATCTCTCAATTTCAATTTACCAAGTCTTTGGTACTTTTTGAATGATTGACAAAAAGGGGGAGGAAGATAATTAGATTTGAGTGTTTTTATTTTGAGAGTGTTTTTGGGTTGGGTAGTTTGTATCTAGGATAGTTTCATTTATGCTTCATTGTATTCTGTAATGAAACTTCATATATATAATGATGTTTGATATGATATGATAACTTGTTTATGATTGATATATGTTTGATATAGAGTTTGAATGAATGATATATTTGATCAATGATTACAATACGAAGTACTCTTAATGATTAATAAAGTATTCAACATGATTTACTTGAAACGTATTCAAAAAGCTCTGACCTATAAGACAAATGCTCTGTTTTTCAAAAGACATATGAACATGATTAATGCTTGAAAGGTACCAACTCAAATGAAGTTTTGTCAATCATCAAAAAGGGGGAGATTGTTGGAAACAATGTTCAAAATAATTTAAATTGACCAAAGCCTGAGTTTTGATGATTAACAAGGACTTATTTGAGTATATAAGGAGTACTAACATGTTTGACAAATGTTTAAGGAAAGCAAAGAAGTCAAGTCGATCTCCAAGTCGACTTGGACTTCGACTTGGGTGAAGTCGATCCCAAAGTCGACTCAAATATCGACTTGAGAATGAATCCCAAAAGGCAACAGGTGAAGTCGCAGGTCAAGTCAACTCCACTTGCGACTTGGGAAGTCAAGTCGCATACGAAGTCGACTCCAGCATCGACTTGGAGTATCCAGAGCTGAAAAGTGGAAACGAACATAACGAAGTCGCAAACGAAGTCGACTCCAGGTGCGACTTGGGTGAAGTCGCAGGCCAGGTCGACTCCATCCACGACTTGAGATGTTCAAACTTTCAAAGATACAGTTTTAAAGATATTCAAGAGGATTTATCATTCAAGTCCAAGGAATCAAGATGAAAAACAAATGAGTCAATTTCAAAGTTAAGAATCATGTTCTACATTCAAATCAAGTCTATCAAGCTCAAAGCAAATCTTCAAGCTAGCTTCCAAATGGAGTAAAATCCAAGTCATGAAGATCAAGTGAGTCCAAAGCAAAGCAAGGAACATACATATATTGTGCAAGAACTCAAAGCATTCAAATGGTTTGCAAGATTCAAGACATTTCAAGAAGATCAAGGCGTTTCTGCAATAGACCAAGCCAAGTCGCAACCCAAGTCGACTTCAGGATCGACTTGAGTTGAAGTCTGAAAGCCAAGTCGACCCAAGTCTCAGACTTGAGTTTCTGAAGAACCCAAGTCGCAGGCCAAGTCGACTCCATGTGCAACTTGGAAGCCAAGTCGCAGGCCAAGTCGACTTCATCTTAGACTTGGAGAATAACGGTCAAATTTTTGAACGTTGGAGTTCATTTATTGCACGCCAACCACTTCTACAACGTTCATATTTTCCTCAATCTATAAAAGGACATTCAAATGAACGTGAGAAGAGACAAGGGACACTACTCAAAAAGATCAAAGAGAGAAAAGAAGTGCAAGAAAGATTTTCAAATACCTTTTCTCCATACTTAAGTGTTTCAAAGGAAGAAAGAGCTTCAAACTACAAGTTGCTTCAACAATCATCATTCAAGCCACTTTTGATTTCTTCCACGAGCTCAAAACTGCCTACACAAATCTGTAAAGTGTAGTTCTTATTCATTTCTTTATTTGGTTATATAAAACTTGATTTAGCTTGGGTAGCTAAGATCAAGTATATGGAAAGTAGGGTGTGATTGGAGTGAGACTCATCACCTACTTGTGCAAGTGATTGTATATGCCCCCTAGAGCTTTGAATCTAGAAGAGAGCAAGTGGCTCTAGTTGTATATGCCCCCTAGAGCTTTGAATCTAGAAGAGAGCAAGTGGTTCTAGTTGTGTATGCCCCCTAGAGCTTTGAATCTAGAAGAGAGCGGTGACTCTAAGTGTATTCTTGGAATACATAGTGGAACCCAAGTCACAACGGAGTGTGAGCTTGGAAGAGTGGAGTAGGGAAGGTTTGCCCGAACCACTATAAATCTTGTGTTCTACTTGTTTTCACTGATTTATCTTATTTGCTCTCCATTCGCTTAAAAAAGGGGATTAACTTTTTCAAGGGGCTAAGATCTTTGAGATTATCAAAGAAATTTTAAAGAACCCAATTCACCCCTCCCCTCTTGGGTTCAGCCATCAACTCGGGACCAACAGCCTATACATGTAAGAATGACATAGCATTCATATAAATTTCATTTGCTTGCATTCAACTTAGTTTTCCAACCCATTTTCATTAATATTCATAACCCACTTGAATTCCAAGTCGGGTGTGTATATACAACATACTTATGCATCAAACCATTCATTACACACATGTTCAATACTCATATTTAGGGTAACATTCATACATATATCATACCACATTCATTAATCCCCATATGGAGTAATAAACCTCCACCTTATCATTTTTCACATATTTTTCATAATTCACATATTGTGCTTATTCTTAAGCACTCAGTTAATGTCATAACCCTCATATATTAATCTCAAATTTTGATATTATCATTATTGACCAAAACAGAAATATAATTCACACATTTTCATCATATTTTCATGCATTTTTGCATTTTAACAATTCACATAAACCATTTATTATTTTCTCATGCCTATCTCTCCATGCATGTTCATTCTATAACACATAATTCATGTGTTTCTTAAAATTTTTCAAATCAGCAACTTGGCCTCTAATTTAGTGTGATTATACTACTTTATTAACACTTTACGTAGTGTATTTTTACGGGATTTTAATCCACCAATTATAGGGTTCCAAAACGGCAACTTTGGGACCCGTTTTATACACTTTCAATGTCCCTTTTGATGCTTATCTCTAAACAGATTTTTAATCAATGAATTCCAGAAACTAATCACACTTTTCTTAACCCAAATTTAGGTTATTATCACATGTTTAAACTCCATAATTTGATTCCCTTCAAAACAGCACCTTCCATGTATATTTTGTATACTCTTTTCACTCCACTTTACATGTTTCTACACATGCCCTAAAATTTCAGATTTAAGGCAAACTTAATCAACTTATTTTGGACGTCTAAAACACCTTAGATTTAGAATATTTTATCCTCTAAATCATTCATAAATTATTTAAGAAAATTTATGTAACATATACATCACAAAATCATAGAAATTGAGTCATATACATAACCCTAAATCCTATCTTTCCTAAAATTCATAATTTATGCTTAAATCAATATATGTATTTCATTAAATCATGATTCATAGCCTAATCATGATATTATTTCAAAACAACAACTCACTGCATGGATTTAAGAAGTTTCAAGATAGATTATCAACTCATGTCCCTTTCTATCATCCACTTCAACTTCTTAAATCATAAAAATCCATTCATACTATTTAATACCTATTCAATACTCTAATTAAGGGTGTCATATATTACCCTTTAAAGGTTCTTTATGAACCATATCCATGTCTCAAAATTTAAAGTAGAAAACTTAGAATTAAAGAACCTAATATATCATGTATACTTACTTGATTGTTGTCAACTTTGATTCAAGCTATCCAAGCTTGGTTCTCCTCCTTTCTTTCTCATTTTTCTCCTTCATTTTTTTCCTTCTCCTTTTCTTACCTTCTTCTTCTTTTTTTGCTGGAAAATATGGATATCCCCTTGCTGCCCCCTTTTTGGGTATTTTTCATTTGATTTTTTTTCATTCAAATGGGTGTCCCATGTGTGCTTCAACATATACTTATAATACAGATTTTTGGGCCCACATTTAGCACATGATTTGAGGTCATTTTAATACATGTCTATCCCTTGTTGTGTTGTCACCATATTACCCTAGTAAATTATGTAATTATCATAATTCAAAATTCACAAAATCAGCTCAATTGAATGCTCATGTTGCTGTCCATATGAGCATGTCCCATGCAGCTTCCTTTTTGCCATTTTCTACAAAATTTGCAGCCTTAATTAATGGGTATTTATACACCCTAACTAATAGACTACTTAGATATATATTTATCATAAAAAAATCAAAAAAATCTAAACATCCAACTTTTTTATGTCCCCTATTGCAGCTCACCTTGTTGTCCACATAAAACATCCATATGCAGCTGTCTTTTGCAATTTTTACACAAAAATGCAGCTTTATTTAATGGTCATTTAATCACCCTAGTAATTAGCTTTTTTAGCTGTCCATCTAGCATTTAAAAAAAATCACAAAAATTCCAAAAAGCTTCCTTGGTCGTCCACCTCTCTTCAATGCTCCATTGTTGTCCACTTGATGATCACATCCATATGGCCTTCATTTGATATTTTTGACCACAATTTTCTACCCAATTTAAATGCTCATTTATTTACCTTGATCCCTAGCTGACTTTTTTTATAATTAAAATAAATCAAAAAATCTACTTTTTGAAGCTCATAGCCGTCCACTCTATGCCACCTCCCTTAAGCTAGTCGTTAGCTCCTTAAATCAGAATTTATTCATGAGATATTTTCATGGATTTTTTCATTTTTAGTGCCTGCAATTTACCCCCTTTTGACACATATTTTATGCCATTAATAATGCATTTAATCCCTTTACTATTTGACATAAATGCAAGGGTACTTTTTGGTACATAAGTCAAAAGCGCTCCACCTTTTTATAGAGGTTATCCTTAAAAATACTTTACCATTATTTCCTTATATAGATTTTTATCCATAAATCCTTAAAAATTTCATTCTTAGATTTAAATATTAATTTCAATTTTTCTCCAAAATCACGCCGTTACTGTAGCAAATCATTGTAGCGGATTACTATAGTAGTTACTGTAGCAAATCACTGTTCACCCCGAGGTTACTTTTCACAGAAACGTGGTTACTGTTCAAGGGTTCCAAAAATTGACATTTTTTTCAAAAATAAAAAATACCACGACATAGCTTATGCTTAGTATATCATGGTAAATTTCATAAATTTTGAATTTATCATCATTTACTTGGCTAAAAAAATCACTTTCTCCATATACAAAAAATCAACATAAATTCACTTAAGCATAATCCTTAATTCCAAAAGTCATGAAATTAATATATCATCATTCCAACATCATATTTATCATTTTCATACATCCCAAATCGTCATTTATAAATTTTGGAGCATTATTTTCACATATCATATGCTATCTTCCCGAATGCTCCATCCTTGCTCCACATTTTTGATATTTTGGTATAATTTCAATTAAGCATTATATCTATACTTATTTTCTCATGTTTAGGCATTATCTAAGCGTGGTTTTATCCTACTTAACATTCAAAAGAAATTTGGGCAGAAATCACTTACCCGAAGTGGAGATACGCCTCTTTTTCTCACATTTTCTCTCTCTAACTTACTCCTTTCTTTCCTTGGACGTGTGAGATAGTTTTGGGGCCTGAAATGGCTCAGTGGAGCTGGGATTTCTTGGCCTTGGACGTTCTCCCTGCTTCCCTATTTATAGGGTTGGTTTTTTCAAGAATTTGGAATTTACCCCCCAGCTTTGAGGTATTTAATTATAAATTGGTATTTCATTTTAATTTTGAAAAATGCCTTGAGCCAAGAGCAGCCACCCTAGGCCTGCTTTAGTCCCCCTATGCAGCCCTATTTTTCTTAATTTTTTTGATTTTTTAAAATTAATTAATTTAGGCTAAATGAATCTTAGCCGTTGGTTGATGATGATGATCATCATGGACCATTGATTTTGGTCAAGATCTCACCCATCCCCTGCTGCAGCTGCTGTTTTAATTAAATTTTTTATTTTTTATTTATTTATTTTAATACAAAGTCAAATGCACATTAATGGAAAAGTTAATTCACTTTTTCAATCTTTATTTGACGCTTCATCCTGAGCTTTGATTTGTGATTTTCATCACATCCTAACCCATTCATCATGTTCATCATGAATTTTTAACCATCCATAAAAAATTTCATTGAATTCCGACGCCCGGATTGCAATTTATGAATTTTTTATATTTTTCCACTAAAATCCAAATTTGGATTAAAATATCCAAAAGAATTACTATTTTGTCCTGTAGTGATTAAATCTATATTTTGTCTTTTTGTGATTAGATTAATCCTAGTGATTAACTCTTAATCACGTGTCTTAATCCTTAGTTACTATTCATATGCACTATTCATCCGAATTTAATAAATACTTATTTTAACCTCTATTCCCACATATTTCATATTCATAAATGTATATTTTTCAAATATATTACCTAGGGTTTATAACCTTAGGGTTTTATATACGTGTCTAACATCGGGGTTTCACAATATTAGACTAATCGAGACCCCACTTTGAACTCTTGTATGTCTTGTAAGCAAACCATACTTGGAATTTCGAAATCTTTGAGTTAAGAAAAGTACTGAACCCTAACGAGATGTTAAATTTTTTTTGAACATGTACTTATTGAAAATACTTGGATTTTTGTCCTGAATAATTTGATGAAACTAATATACCAAGGAACCAATTTTGTTTTCTTTCAAAATCAAAGTAATCCTTTCTAATTTATCAAAGATTTTTCTAATACACACAATTTTCATTTAAGAAGGTAGTTTTCCCCATATACATAAAAAAATCTTATTCTGGTTGAAGAATTTCCAAACCCAAAACTCAATTTCATCAATTCATGGACATGATTAAGGCATTTTTTCTGATGAGCCTACCTTTGAGAGTATAACAATTATTTACCTATATTAAGCTTGGATTTAAAATTTCTTTTCTAAACCTTAATTCCCACTTAATTGAACCAATTTTGAATTTGAATTATGAGCCTAAAAAATATAATGGGAATAATGTTTGACCTCTTGACTTGTACAAATGATGAAAATGACTTCCTAGATACCCTAAAATATGCTGAAGGGATTTATTTGTTAAGAAAAAAGGAAAAAAGTTCCCTATCTACCCTGAAATATGGTGAGGGAATTATTGCTAGACGCAGTTTAAAAAAAATTATAAATAAAAAAATGTTAAACCAAGGGTAAGAACAAACTCTTAAAAAAAGAATGAAAGCACTAAGTGTGGAGAAGACATTATTTGTCCCACCGAGTCCTTATGATCCATGAATTGGTTGATTGAGTTGGTAGAGGAAATTTGAATGCAAGACTTTGATGAGATATATATGAAGTAATTTGACTGATATTTTTCTGCATCATACCATTACTTGAATTGATGAATGTGTGTATTGAATAACCAGATAAAAATGAAAAATATTTGATAATTAGGAGTTTATATTACGGGAGTTTTTTTGAACTCTTAATGATTGATAGCAGAGTAGGTGACAGAGTGTGCAGTATGAATTGAGTAAGAAGAATTTTTTACTAGGCTTTTTAATAAGTGTCATGTTTATAATTTTTGATTTAACATCCTCATTAATTATTCAATCACATTTTCTTTTTGCTAGAAGTTTTCGAAAGACTAATTTGAAATATTGCAATTTATTCTATAAATTCTTCTGTATTTGCTTGAAGACAAGCAAAGGTTCAACTGTGGGGATATTTGATAATTGGAGATTAATAATATATTTTCTAGGCATTTTATACTAATTTGGTAGGTAACTAATTGAGTTTAATGTGAAATTTGCTCTAAAATGTGATTTTGCAACAATTGGGTGTTAAACATTAAGTTCAAGATATTTAATAACTTTTATAATCTTTTGGCTTGAGATAACATTTTAATTGTTACTATAAAATTAAATGTGTTTGAATTAAGTTTTATGTTTGAATTAAGTTTTATATTGTAAACCCATTTACTAATTTGACAATTAATGACTTAAAATATTTTTTTATGCAGGAAAAATAAATTTCAATCGTGAGCCCCATAAGGTTGACCATCCAAATTTTTTAATCCAGGCCATCAAAGCTTATCTCAACCATCCATTTCAATAACTAGAAATTCGCCCACAAAATCAAATAGATCCAAGCGTCGTCCACTAAATCCCATGCAATCACGTCCATTCAGCAGCCACCCTTGTTAATCTCAGTCGTCAACTTTTTAAAGCCAAGCCATCCTAGTTGTCCACGCCATTTGCCAACCAAAACTGCAGCTGTACATCAAGGACCACAAAATAAAGAACAAATTATTGACCTGGATTTCTTTTCTCTAGAAATTTCCACCGTTCGGATTTTTCAAATCCATCCATTCGTCACCCGCCCAAGCTGATCTTCACCATCCAATTCTTTTTAAACCATCCTTGCAATTCGCATTAATTCATGCATTCCATTGCCCATTTATGAAGCAAACCAAATCTATAAGATTCCACTGTCCAAATATAATTAAAGGCATAAAAATAAATCCCAGTAGGCCACATCCATTCCTTTTCATGCTATAAAATTCAAGCCATTCAATTCTAGACACCGGTTTCTCCCTAACCATGAAATTTCAGCCCAAATAAAATTCAGTCATTCATCCGTCTCTTGCAGCATCTGCACATGCGCAATTGTGATCCATCGCAATTCAAATTGCGTAAGACAAATCAAGATACACATCTTCAACTCATGATGACCCTTATAAATAAGGGATGCGCGCAGCTGTTTGTGGGAGAAATTCCAGAGAAAACTTACAAAATTTTAGGGAGGGAGAGAGAAAGTGAGGTGATGAGGAGGTGAGGAGCACGGTCAAGAGGCAAACCGGCAAGTTGCGGAGAGTGACCAACACACCACCATCGGGGCGTCCAAACAATAAGCTTTTCTATTTGTTTCCTTTTTAATTTTAATTGCCTTGTTTAAAATGATTTTGAATTTTAATTTTATTTTTGACTTAAACATGCCTGGCTAAGCCCTAAATCTAAGGTTTAGGATGTAGCATGCGTACACTGTAGCATGATGTGTAGTTTTAATTTATTTATGATAGATATTGTTGTTAATATAATATCTTGTGATTTTAATGCTTACTTTGTACATGGGCCTGTACTTTGGCATGATTCCATGTATTTGGTGATGGAACCAAGAGGGGGAAATCTAGTATACGATAATCAAGATATTAAACCTGAAAATCTAAGACCATGAGAATAGGCATGATGACCTTGAAGAATTTCTTGAACAATCACAGAACTTAATGGATTCTAATTAATTTAATCCCATGAGAATAGGTTGTTAAGAAAATCAGGGTATTCCTTGTAGGTTTCGAGAGAAGGTGCAAGTATAAATTAGAGTTTGTTTTCTTTTAACAAATAATATTCGGGTTAAGTAATTATACCACTACCCGTTGCAAAAGTCGCATATGAAACCCTAGTGTTGGAAATATGTGGAAAACAAGTTAAATCTATGTTTTGATGATTAACAAATCAATTTGAGTAAGTCTTGGCTACTAACATGTTTGTGGATATGTTTAAGGGATATACATTTGAAGAACATAAAGCATGGAAGGCCAAGTCGTTCCCCAAGTCGACTCCAAGATCAACTTCAAGAAGCCAAATCTGTCCAGAGTTGAAAATGAGAGAAGAACAAGTGAAGTCGCAGGCCAAGTCGACTCCACTTGCGACTTGGGAAGCTAAGTCACAAATGAAGTCGACTCCAGCATCGACTTCAGTCGGGAAAAACACTCCAGAGACGAATTCGGGACAGCAAAATGCCGAAGTCGCAAACGAAGTCGACTCCAGTTGCGACTTGGGAGAAGTCGCAGACGAAGTCGACCCCGAGTTCGACTTGACGTTCTTCAAAGTCCAAAATACAGATTCAAGCTCCTTTTCAAGATCAACTTAAGATTTTCAAGTCTAAGGCAAAGCTTCAAGCATATTTCAAGATGAAGATCAATATGAATCAAAAGCAAGCAAGGTGCATGAATATATTATGCAAGATTCAAGTTCTCCTCAAAAATTCACAAGGTTCAAGCTAATCCAAAAAGAATCAAAGACATGTTCTTCAAGATTGACAAGATCTACAAGTATGAGGAGCCATTCTAGAATGAAATCAATTAAAGGAAAGAAGCCTAAGCAAAACAAAGCAATCTCCAAAGTTTTCAAGATCATCAAAGCCAACTGACAAGGGGAAGTCGCACCTGAAGTCGACTTCACCTGCGACTTGGGTTAAGTCGATACCCAAGTCGACCCGACTTGGAACTTGAAGTTGCGACGGAGAGGCGAAGTCGCACCCGAAGTCGACTCCATCTGCGACTTGGGCGAAGTCGCATCCGAAGTCGACTCCACATGCGACTTGGGTCGCAACGGTCGGATATTATTTGAACGTTGGCGCATTTAATGCGCGCCAACAACCTTCTAACGTTCGGATTCCCTCCACAATTATAAAAGGGAGTTATTGTGGACGAGGGAAGTAGCTGAGAATCATTAAGTGTGCATAACTACCACATTCAAGAGCTTTAAAGAGATCAAGCCACTCAAAGAAGAAGAACTTCACTTCAAACTGCAAGAGCTCAACTTCGGAATCTTCAAAGCCTACATTACAAGTTCTTCTCTGCGCCAAATTGTTTCTACACATCTGTAAAGTGTAGACTTCTTTTATTATTTCTTTGTTTGTATTGAACTTGATTTAGTTTGAAGAACTAAGATCAAGTGAAAGCAAAGTAGTGTGTGATTGGAGTGGAACTCATCAACTACTTGTGCTGAGATTTGTTGAGGCCCCCTAGAGCTGGAATCTAGAAGAGAGCAGTGACTCTAATTGTATTGAGAGAATACAATAGTGGAACCCAAGTCACAAGGAGTGTGAGCTTGGAAGAGTGGAGTAGGGAGGTTGCCCGAACCACTATAAAAATCCTGTGTGCTTGATTTATATTTCTGCTCTTTACATTACATTGCTTTTCATTTCGTTTCTTCATTAAGGGGACTGGATTAATCTGGGGTTAAGTTTCTGTTTAAGTTATAAATTTTTAAATACCCAATTCACCCCTCCCCTCTTGGGTTTTGCCATCAACTCGGGACCAACACCTAGATCCTAAGTACTTGCATCCTTATTTTCTACTACTCGTTCTAGTTCTCAAATTTATTCTCTTCCCATTTTTCTTATTTTTCCATTTTATTCGCTATATTCTCTTCATATTCGATACAAAACCATTTAAAAGAAAAATTTATAGTCCTAAATTCCCAGTAGCTCGATAATTTATATACTACAATCTACGACCCGCACACTTGCAGTGAGATTGCGAACATAAAACTTTCTTATCAACATATTATATCTAATCAATCATATTCAATTAGAAAGGATCGATAACAATTCTTTCCTTTTCATATGAATTTATTGTACAATTGTAACTCAAATTCCACCTGTATGACACAAGTACCTTTATATGAAAACATAATATATCCATTTATCATTTAAAATTTAAAAGAGAATTTTGCTAATTTCATCTATCATTTTCTTTTTAGATAGTGCCTATCTCTACGGTGTACTAGTGTAAACTCCTTAATGAGTGTATGTGGCGCCCCAAACTGAGCGACACATCCTGAGCCTTACCTCTTGATCGTATTGATTGGTAAACGTGATCAGGATTGTTGCCCTGTCACACGGTGGGTTTTAACGGTGTTTAACCGATTTAATATTTTCTTATAGGAATTTGATTTCTCATATTTTCATCTCAAACATATCTAAATCATTTCCAACTCATGCATAACTAAGCCATTTCAAATCCATTCAGCACATATACACAACATGATGTTCGAGCAACATTTCAACTTTTGCCTAATTCAGATGTCACTGCATGTATAGATCACAGTCATCAGTATAAAACATTCAAATAGTTGACATCTATTCAACATGAATTATTCCATAACATAGGAATACTAAAGTTTCTCCATGACTTTCTCAAGCTGGAACTTCCTCCTTCGCTATCACTTGTCCTTCACCTGTCTTTTGGGTTTGGAAAATAAAATCGTGAATCGAAACTCAATAAGAAAGCTATTTGCATTTTACAGGCAAATCATTTCAGGTAACATTTTGCATTTAAAATCATATTGGAAAGCAACTTATACCTTATTGAAAGGTATATCTTGGAAAACATAATTCCTGTACCCATCACGAGTACGATATGCATAATGTCATATGAAAACATGAACATAATCATCATAATTTCCTTAGGATGGAAGCTAGCAAGGTGACCATCCATTAGCTTCCATCCACGTTAACTTCCATTTCATAGAGGGTGCCGCCGGCCTTGGCCTATTTTAAGCGACTTGGCCACACTAAGGAGGGACAATCGGTCCGCTTATACCCTTCAAATGGACCTAGTATCCTGTGCACATGAACTTTTGCATAAATCCATCTTTAACATGCTAGCATGATTTTTCAATCAGAAACATAGATTCACATCATTTTTCCATAGCATTTATCAAAGAAGATTTCATAATATTGCATTTGAAGTAAAAACATCATTTCAACACTATTTTGCTAAGGGATGGCCACTCTTAAACATATTAGAAATAATATCCACAATTTCATGAAACAAGTTAAAGCAAAAATTGCATTTATGTAAACAATTTAGAAAACAAAATTTATTTAGAAAATTTGCTTGCTTACCTATGTCTCTTAGCTTTCCGATTCCGCTTTTTCTTTGCCTTTGCCTACATGAGAATAATATATATTTTTCATATATTTCTTTTTCTCATATTCATTTAGTTTTCCAACCCATTCCACACACATATATCATTTATTCGACTTCACAAGTCATTATACACATATATAGCACATTTTTACACATTTCGTCGGCTAACACATTGTGAAACCCCAACCTATGTAGGACTCAATGGGATGCATTGAACATATATACATGACTTATATGTGATGAAAATGAATTTTGAATGATTTTTGTGAATTATGTCACATTTTGAATTAGGGTTTCTATTGGAAACGGTGATTAAAAATTTAATCGCAGGAGCCCAAAGTGAGACGGTATGACCAGTGAGGCTTAGTGAGAATTTAAAGGTGACAAGGTGTCATGAATAATCATATTAATAATCATGATTTAATTTATGGGATTAAAGTGTAATTTTGGAATTAAGGTGAAAAATGATAGAAAAATTCATAATTTGACGCCTACAAGGTGGGTTTCGATGAAATTTGAAAGGTAAGCTCACGACGGTGGGCCCAATCTTATGAATGGATTGGATTAAGGGAATCATGATGGGATTAGGGTGATAATTAATTATTTTTATTTCCAAATCCAAAAGATGAAACGTCGGTTTGAGATGAAATTTGAAACGATGGAATAAAATTATGAAATCTATGAGATGAATAGAATGGATTAAGCTAATTATCATAGAAAGTTCATTTCTTGGAGAGCAAGTAACAAGTTTCTTAAGGGCTAAGTAAAGAAGGACAATTGTGGACAAGTGGACGGTCAAGATGTGAGCAGATTTTTAGTTTTATTAAAAGGTGTAAAAATTATTTTACTTGGATAAGATTAATCCAGCACATTAAGAGGATAAGGAGGCATTAATTGGCTGTGGAAAACAAGCTCTAAAAGTGGGGCCCACTGCTGGAAATTCCAGCTCCACAAAGGCATGCTTGTTCACATGAAAAAAGGGTTGGAAAATTTCTTACGTGCTTGAAATTCTTCCCCAAGCAACAGCAGCTCGCGTCCAGCTCTAGAGCCAGCAAATAAGGAAGAAAAAGAAGGAAAAGAAAAGGGAAAAGGAGGGATTACCCATTTAAGCAAGTAAGTATATGATTATCTCGATTTTATACCTCAAATCTAGAAGTTATATGATGTTGTAAACTAAAATACGAACGGAATAGTAAAAGGATGAATTATAGCATGAAAATTTTAATAAATATGAGGTGATTAAGGAACGACCCAATTTTTAGCTTAAAAGGATGAGTACTTTGCAAATTACAAATCCGAGAAAATTAACCTAAACAGGGTAAAGCGGGTGACAGGATCAGCTGTAGAAAAGGATTTCTAATAATTTTGATACAAGGAATTTGGGGCTAAATATTTTACATGATATATAAGATATAGTTAGGATCATAATAAAAAATTAAAAATTATGTTTTTATGAGTATAAATATACCGCATAATTAACGTCATTCAGGCTGTCTGAATATGGATTCTGCTGTCTAGCAAGGTAAAAATACCAAACAAATATAAATTCTTAATTATTTGTGTGGGAAATATTTATTTAGGTTAACTCATGTAGTTATTAAAGTATGGTAAAAATTTCAGATCACAAATAATTGATTTGATATTAATTCAATATTTTGAGATTTCAGTACGCCTGATTTCAGCATATGTGGATAGTCGGAGAAAAAAATAAAAACGAAATATTAAATATATGTATAAATGATCCAAATTGATAAATATGTTAAAAAAATAAATTTGGATTAATAAAAGTGTGATTATATGCTGAAATTTCTGATTTATATAATTGCCTAAGGTTATGTGTCAAAAGACACCTTAAACGGGTGAAAAATGGGTTCGAAAGTTGCTGTTTTGGAAACCTATGATTAGTGGATTTAAATTCCATAAAAATACCCTAAGTAAAGTGATAATTATCATGCTGAAATGTGGATTAAATTTTTGACTTGTGAAATTTTATGAAAGGCCTCATATATGTGTTGTTAAATGACTATATGTGAAAAAATAGACATGCATGAGTGGTAAATGACCTATGTAATTTTTTTTTGTGAAAAAATTCATGAAAATATGATAAATTTCGTGAATATGTATCTGTTTAGAATTTCATGATGTAATTCCAAAATTTGGAATTAATTAATGAGGCTTAAGGCGACTATGGGTGCTTAAAATGAGCAATGATGTGTGAATTTTGGAAAATAAGTAGCAAATATCTTAAGAAAGGTAATGAGCCATTAAATGATAATTATTGGATGAATTTCATATGTTTTAATGGTTACCCTACTTATGGGACCAAATGTGATGTGTAATAGTCCATGTAGTTCACAAGTATGTGCTATATGGGCATAACGACTTGAGAAGTTGAAGGAATTATGTATGTTAAAGGAAATGGGTTGGAAAACTGAGTTGAATGCAAGCAAAGAAAATATATGAATGTTATATCATTCTTATATATATAGGAAAAGGCAAAGGGATAAGCAAAATGGAAAGCTAAGCAAGCAAGGTAAGCAAGCAGCTTTCTAAATGATTTTGGTTTTCATTACAAGGTATTTAAGGATGGTCATTCCTTGTTTATATGTGTATTGAAATGTTTATTTCTATCGAAATAAATGATTGCTTATGGTTTCACAATTATATTTGAAATGTGTTGAAATATGAGTTTATATAATGTTTCATTGAAACAATGTTTTAAAAGGGATGGTGCAAAGAATTCTCTACATGAGAATGACAAGTTCCATGTGTAAGGGGGTATATGATGCTGGGGTGACTAAAAGTCTTGCATGGAATGAAAATCAAGTAGGCTAGTCGAGGTAGTAAGTGGACAAGGAGTCCCCCTTGAAGTCACCAAGTCGGAAAGGACCGGTGAGGTAAGATAGTCGAGGTAGTAAGTGGACAAGGAGTCCCCCTTGACGTTGCCAAGTCGGAAGGTCCGGCGCCAAGGATGGAAAGGATCATGTCATGAGAACGTTTTCCCCGTGCTAGCATACCGTCACATGAAGGATAACGTCATCAATGTAAATGATGAATTTGCGCATCCAATGTTTATGAAATGTTTACAAATGGTTTACGTGAATGGTTTTTCATGAATGGTTTTCATGAAATGTTTATGAAAGTTTTATGAAAAAGTTTCTGCTCCGTAGGTAGTTGATCACTTGCTAAGTGTCTCTACTGAATGGAGGGAAATGTTTTTAAAGAATGTTGCTTTCAAAATGAATTGCATGAAAACCCTATGCTTGCTTACTGAGTTATCACTCACGTTTTGTTTTCCAAACCCAAAGACAGGTGGAAGGAAGGAGGCAAGGAGCACAGGTGGAGATTCAAGGATGAATGAATTTCCATGAGTACCTGTATATGAATCTAAGGGTTGAATGATTATATGAATATTAACAATTAAATTGTTATTCGATATTGTAGAAGAATTATGCTATGTTTTATGCCTATGGATTGGAGAAAATTTTTTATGGGTAAATGCTAAGGCATGAAATATCATGATATGGTTAAGTATGAAGATTATGAAATGACATGTGTAACTCTCAAATGATATAATGGCCTGAAATGACATTTGATGGAAATAGAATGTATAAATGATATAAAATCCTAAGGAGTTATGATTAACTGGATAAATATCCGTTAAAATCCGCCGTGTGACAGGGCAACAATCCTGATCACGTTTACCTATCGAACGATCTTGAGGTAAGGTTGTGACGCTCGGGCTGGGGCACCACACACATAACATAACCTATATAACCCCATAAATAGGGTATCCATTCATCCACATAAAATTCATTCAATAATTATCATTTATAGGTTTATCAACCTCAATTTTCTACTTATCCATTTTTTCTAAAATACACGCATGGTTGTTTCTTCTATGCACATATCATTGCCTTAGTTCCATAAATCAAGTCCAAAATTTTGGAATTAATATCATAAAATCTTAAACAGATACATAAACATGGAATTCATCTTATTTCCATGCGTTTTTTCACACGCTTTTCACAAGTCATTCATCACTTATACACATTTATCCATTCACATATGCCCATTTGGCAACACATACTTTATGTATTTCATAAAATTTTCTAAATCTGAAATTTAATCCATTTTCAGCATGTTAATTACCTTTAATTATCACTTCATTCAGGGTATTTTTATGAGATTTAAATCCACTCACCATACGTTTCCAAAACAGCAAGTTTGGAACCCATTTTTCACCCATTTAACGTGTCTTTTGACACATAACTCTAAGAAGTTTAATAAGTCCGAATTTTCAGCAAATAATTCCATTTTTCCTAATATAAATCTAGGGAATTAACACATGTTTGACATCCATAAACAAGTTTATCTCAAAACAGCAAGTTGCTTAACCGTTTTCGGTCCCGTTTCCACTCCATTTAACCATCATTTCATAAACCCAAAAAAAATCAGATTGATTTTATTTTCCCAAATCCTTTTGAGCATTAATAATACATTAAACCTAGGGTATTTTACCCTACATAGCATTCACAAATCATGCAAATCTATTTCCATAGCATTTTTAGCATAGAAACGAAGAAATCGGGTCATATTTACCCCTTTGCATTCCATATTTTCTAAAGCTCATCATTTAAGCACGAAATAACATATATTGTACATTAATATATGATTCATAACCTAATCACATCGTCGAAATAAAACAGCAACTTTTCATGGAGGTTTAGGGTTTATCAACATGAGTTTTCAACTCATATATCATTCAAAGCTTCACTTTTCATCATCTAAATCATGAAAATTCATGCATATAAACTAACACCCATTCCATATTAAATCAAAGGCATGTTAAATCATCATTTTAAGGATTTTTTAAGCATCCCTTTCATATTCCCATTTTGGAGTTCAAAAAACTCAAAATAATCAACTCAAACAACACGTATACTTACTTGGTTTAGTGCTAACTCAAACCCTAGCACTTGGAGATGATTTCCTCCTCCAATCCACTTCTTTTTTTTTTTTTACTTTTCCTTCTTCCTTGTCTGGCCAAGAGGGACGTGAGTTGCTGCTGTTGCTTTGGGGTGCAAAATTCAACACTTAGCAATTTTTCTAACCTCCTCTCAAATGGATGTGCATGGGTTTATAAGTTGGATTTTTTTCTACCTGTGGGCCCCACAATTTGCTAAATTTTCCACTCACTTCCTTATCTCCTTCATGTGTTGGATGAATTACAGCCTAGCAAAAATGGGTTTTTACCATTTTTCAAAAATCCAAAATTACTTTAATCCATGGCCGTTCAAGCTGCTCCCCAATCACGTCCCTTGCTGCCCATATTTTCCAGCAATTTTTCTATTTTTTTAATAATTCCTATTTAAGGTTAAAACATACACTTAAATTTTCTTTAATTTATATATTAATTTGGTTTTAAAAAATTATCAAAATGGTAGCAATAAACATATTTTTGCACGTCCCAATGCCCCATAAGTTGTCCACTTTTTCACTCTCCTTTTCAGTTATATTTTATAATTTTTATTGCTATATATTGACATGATAGAATGCATATCTTTATGTCCTTGCATCTCAGCTTCGTTTACACATATTTTAAATATTAAAAATTCAAAAAGAAGCAATATGGCAGCCCCTTGGACGTCCCCTTGTGCCACATTGCCTATGCTCACTTGAGCACTCATAGCTTCATCAATTGTGGACATTCATTGCTGGGATTTTATTTGGATATTTGCATTTTATATTAATGCATAAAATACCTTAGAAATATGCTGCATTTGACACCTCAACTCCCATTAAAACCATGCAATTATGTCAAGTACTCTAGCATTAAATGCAAGGTACTCTTGAGGTGCATTAGTCAACCAAGCTCACCTTTTTCAATGCAGGTATTTTTCCAAAATTTCAAGCTTAATCTAAGACATCCAAAATAAACATATCATAATTTCATTCAACCGTTTCAAATTTCATCTCAATTCAATTTTCCTAGCTCCCGTTATAGTCATTTAAAGTTAACGGTTGAAATTGAGATATGATCAATCAATCATAACACTCATTTCATCAAGAATTTTTATAACCCAATAATTCCATAATACCAAGACCAACATCGTTAATTTTCATTTCAAATTTCACTTGAATCCGCCTTACAGGCGTTGAGTTATGAATTTTCTAATATTTTTCCACTTAACTTAACAATTATAACACCAATGCTCATTATTCATTTTAAATGAACTAAAATGATTTTCCAAGATGTATTAGCACATTTAAATCAACAAAAATTTGCTCTAATCCCATTGTCTCATTTTAGCTCAAAATGATTAATCACATCATTATTGCTAATTCTTAACCCTAATTGCAATAATTTGCAAAATCACATAAAACCTTCATAATTCAATAATTCATATATAAATATCATATACATGATTAATGCATACATATGGGTTCTACGTTGGTTAGAGTTTCACAATCCTCCCCCCTTATAATAGATTTTGTCCGGAAACCGTCAATTCCTTAAATAGCTGGGGGTATTTCCTTTCCACTTATTCCTTTAGCTCCCAAGTGGCTTCATTTTCGGAATACCGGTTCCATTGTACCTTCACGTATTTGATTCCCGATTCCGAAGCTTTTGCACCTTGTGATCGAAGATTCTCACTGGCCTTTCTTCATAATTCAGATAATCTTGAATCGGTAAATTCTCAGCCACTAGTATATGTGTTGGGTCCGGAACATATTTTCTAAGCATCGATATATGAAATACATTGTGAACTAGGGCTAGCGCTGGGGGTAAGGCTGCTCGATATGCCAACTTCCCAACCTTTTCCAAAATCTTAAATGGTCCAATATACCTGGGATTCAACTTTCCCCTTTACCCAAACCCTGTAACTCCCTTGAATGGTGTGACCTTTATAAACACGTATTCACTGACTTGGATGTTTAAATCCCTTCTCTTGCAATCTGTATAACTCTTTTGCTGACTTTGGGAAGTGAGTATACACTGGCGAATAGTTTTCACCTTGTCTGTCATCCGTTGAGACAAGTCTGGGGCTAACCTTTTCTCTCCAACTTCATCCCAATTCAACGGCGTTCGACATCGCCGACCATATAATGCTTCAAATGGAGCCATTTGGATGCTAGCTTAGTAACTATCGTTATATGCGAATTCCGCAATTGAGATATATTCATCCTATGATCCTCCAAACTCTAAAGTACACATACGGAGCATGTCTTCAATAATTTGATTCACTCGCTCCGTTTGTCCATTGGTTTGAGGATGAAAGGCTGTACTAAACTTAAGTTGGGTGCCTAAGGTTTCGTGCAAGATTTTTCAAAACCTCGACGTAAATGTTGCATCTCGATATGAGATAATCAACTTTGGCACTCCATGGAGTCGTACGACCTCTTTATAATAAACCTTAGCCAGCTTTTCTGCTGTATAAGTCCTTTTGATAGGTAGAAAGTGCGTGATTTTCGATAACCTATCTACGATTACCCATATAGAATCGTTTCCTGCTTGGGTCCTAGGTAATCCTTCAATGAAATCCATGGTAATGTCGTCCCACTTCCATTCAGGAATTTCTAAGGACTGTAGCTTACCAGGTATTCCCTGGTGATCTGCCTTCACTCGTTGGCAAGTTAAACACTTAGCCACATATTCAGCGATCTCTCTTTTCATATTATTCTACCAATATGCTTTCTTGAGATCCTGATACATCTTAGTACTTCCCGGGTGAATAGAAAACGACAAAAAATGTGCTTCCTTAAGAATCTGTTCCTTCAACTCAACTGTGTTAGGTATGCAGAGGTGACTCTTGTACCTGTACACACCTTGCTCATTAATAGCAAATTCAGCCAACCCCTTTTTCTTCATTTTCTCTACATGGGTATGTAGGTCTATATCCTTTTGCTACGCAATCTTGATCTGCTCAAAAAGTGACGATTGTATGCATAATTGTGATAATCTGGTGTGAACTCCTGGTGGACATACAATCAATTCCATTTGCCTTATCTCCTTAAGCAAACCTTCCTTCTTAGTGATAAGATGCGCTAAGCTGACATTTCGGCTCAATGCATCAGCTACCACATTTGCCTTACCTGGATGGTATAAAATCTCCAAATCATAATCCTTCAATAACTCGAGTCATCTCCTTTGTCTCATGTTTAACTCTTTCTGAGTGAAAATATATTTGAGGCTCTTGTGATCAGTGTAAATCTCACACCTTGCACCATACAGGTAATGTCTCCATATTTTTAAGGCAAATATCACAGCTGCTAACTCTGAATCATGTGTGGGGTAACTTATTTCATTGGGCTTTAACTGTCGCGATGCATAGGCTATCACTTTACCCTTTTGCATCAAAACACAACCCAATCCCTTTCTTGAAGCATCACTATAAACCACAAACCCTTCAATTCCTTCGGGTAGAGTTAGAATGGGTGCTTCTACTAACCGCTATTTCAATTCCTGGAAACTGCGCTTGCATTCCTCAAACCAAACATACCTAACTCACTTACGAGTCAACTTGGTTAACGGGACTGACAATTGGAAAAACCCTTCGACAAATCTTCTATAATAGCCGGCCAACCCTAGAAAACTTTGAATTTTTGTAACGGTCATCAGCCTTGGCCATTTCAATACCGCCTCAATCTTTTGAGGATCAACTTGAATACCCTTTTCAGATGTTATATGCCCGAGAAAACCTATTTGTTTCAACCAAAACTCACATTTCTTCAACTTGGCATCCAATTTTTCTTTCCTCAACCTTTCTAAAACCCTTTGCAAGTGGTCTTCATATTCTTTCTCCGTTTTAGAGTAAATTAGGACATCATCAATAAATACAACTACAAATTGATCTAGATAGTCCCGAAAAATCCTATTCATCATATCCATGAATACATTAAGGGCATTAGTAAGTCCGAAAGGCATTACCAAAAACTCATAATGTCCATACCTAGTTCGAAATGCCGTTTTCATTTTCAATTAACATTAAATCGTTATATACGCATTTCATTATCACATGGTCACAACCAATTCAGTCAATCATAATATATCACATCAGTCAAACTCATTCATTCATATATTTTTAAAGCATCTGGAATTCAGTATATCAATATATTCATTCACATTCATCATATTCACATCATCTCATCCATAGTTAGTACATGTAAAAGTAAATCACACTTATGTACACATTTACCATAGCACACACATTTCACACTTATATACATGTCAGTCTATCTTGGCAACCATAACTAATGTCACATTGTCATCAAGCCACACTTATATATACACAACTTATAAGCCAAAACAAGAGATAAGAAAGTTCATCGTCCTCCTGGACCTCTCCTTAGACGTCTACGTCTACGTGGAACTTGTGAGGGTGCCTCTGTGAACGTGCTAGTGTTGGACCATGTGAAACCCAAATCTAAGCAGGGTCCAATGTATGCCTTGGACCTATATATATGATTAAACGGAATTTTTGGATGATTTTAAGATTTTATGATATGTTGCAATTAGGGTTTAATTAAGAAGGGTGATTAAAAATTTAATTGTCGGAGCCCAAAGTAAGTCGGTATGTGAAACCCTAACCCAAGTAAGCCATATGTATGCATTGAACATGTATTTGATGATTATTTATGAATTATGGAATTATGAAGGTATTTTATGATTTTTGCTAATTATGACAATTAGGGTTATGGGTTACCATTAATGATGTGATTAAGCATTTTGAGCCCAAATGAGATAATGGGTTTAGAATGAATTATTTGTGATTTAAGTGTGCAATTATATCATGAAAAATCATTTGTCATGATTTAAAATGAATTATGGAAATAAAGATGGAAATTGTCAAGTGTGAAAGAAAATATTGAAAAATTCATAACTCAACGCCTAAAAGGCGGATTCAAGTGAAATTTGAAATGAAGATTGTTAATATTAGGCTTGGTATTATGGAATGAAAATATTATGAAAATTCTTGATGAAATGAGAATTATGAATTTTTTTAAGTATATGTTCATTTCAACCGTTAACTTTAAACGGCTATATTGGGAGCTAGAAAACTCGGATTGAATTGAAATTTGAAACGGTTGAATAAAATTATGAGATGTTTATGTTGAATGGCTTGGATTAAGCATGACATGTTGGGAAAGTGCCTGCTTAGAAAAAGGTGGCTATGGTTGACTTATGCTCCAAGAGAGTACCATATCATAAATGCAAAGGTGCATAACATGATGGCATGGAATTAAATGAGATATGAGGTGTCCATTGCAGGAATTTTTGAGGGAATTTATGCATTTAAATAAAATGCATAATGCCATGAATTATCCAACCATTTAATGCATATTATGATGGAATTTCAAAGTCATGGAGGAGGTGTCCAAGAAGGGACGTTCAAGGGCCTTGGGGCTGCCCAATTTGTTTTTTTTTTTTTTTTTTAAAAAAAATGCTAAATGTTGCAAGGATAAAATTACATGAATTGTGCAACCAATAATGGAGAGTTTCAGCAATTAAAAAAATGCAAAAAGGGGAGGATATGCAGCTGAAACCGTAGATTGCATGAGGGTGAAATAATGTGCAGAAAAATGGCAGTTTTAGCTATTTTATTAATTTTTCTTAAAGCCAAATTTATGGAGGAATTAAAGGGTAATTAGGAGCATAAATTACCCACGTTTTGGTGATTTTAAAAAATGAAAAACTGCTGGAAAATCCAGTTACAAGTTGACGTGCAAAAATGGATAGCTTTGATGGTCAAGATGATGCAGATTTTGTGGATTTTGTAAAAAGAAAAAATGCAATTTTACTTGGCCCATATTCACCCACCTCATATGGTAGATGAGGGAGCATTGAATGGGCGTGGAATTGCAGCACAAGTGGGTCCCACAGCTGGAGAAAAGCCAGCCCTACCAAGGAGTGCACGTTCACATGAGAGAGAGAGAGGGTTTTTGGAAATTTCCAAGTGCTGGAAATTCTTCTTCTCCAAGCAACAGAAAGCCACGAATTTTTTCAGCAAAGGAGAAGAGAAAACCAAGGGAAAAGAAGGGGGAAAAGGAGAGATTTCTCATTTGATCAAGTAAGTATCGATTATTTGATTTTTATGCATCAAATCTGGAAAGTAAATGATGCTGAAAACTAAATTATGGTCGGAACAGTAAATGGATGAATTTTGGCATGAAAATTTTTGAGAAAATCCTCATAGTATGATTAAAGAACGACAAAATTTTCCTCTTAAAAGGATATGTATGATGCATATTAAAAATCCGTGAAAATTAGCCCAAACAGGGTAAAACGGGTTACAGGAACATCTGTAGAAAATGATTTTTAATACTTTTTATACAAGGATTTTCAGGCTGAAAATTTTACTGGATATACAAGAAATATTTGGTATCACATAAAAAAATTAAAAATGAGGTTTTGATAGGTGTACATAGACCCCATAAATAACGTCATTCAGGCTGACCGGAAATAGAGTTTACTGTTTAGCAAGGTAAAAATCCCCAAATAAATATGTAATGTCAATATTTCGTCCTGAAAATTTTATGAATGTTAATTGATGAAGTTATTAAGGTATTGTAGAAATTTTAGATTAAAAATATTTGAGTTGATATTAATTCAAGATTTTAAGATTTCAGCACGCCTGATTTCAGCATATGTGGTTAGTTTGAGAAAAAAATCAAAAGGAAATTTGAAACCTATGTATAAATGATCCAAACTGATTTATGTGTTAAATAATTAAATATGGATCAAGAAAAGTGCAATTATATGCTGAAATTTCTGATTTATATAATGACCTAAGGTTATGTGTCAAAAGACACGTTAAACGGGTGAAAAGTGGGTTCCAAACTAACTGTTTTGGAAACCTATGGAACATGGATTTAAACCTCATAAAAATACCTTAAATGCAGCGGTAATTAAGGGTAATTAAACCGCTGAAATATGGATTAAATCTCTGACTTAGAAAAGTTTATGAAATCCATTATGTATATGTTGCCTAATGGGCATATATGAAAGAACAGATATGCAAGGGTGATCAATAACTTGTGAAATTTACTTTTGTGCAAAAATGCATGAAAATATGATATATTTCATTAATATATATCTTTTTAGAACTTCATGAAGTTAATTTCCAATTTTGGAATTATGTAATGAAGCCTAAGGTCATAACGGGCGCTCGGAACGGGCACCGATGTATGAATTTTGGAAAAAATGTAAAAGATGGTAAATGAAGGTTAATGAACCTATGTATGATAGTTAATGGATGAATTTTGTATGGTTGAATGGATACCCTATTTTTGGGGTTATATATGTTATGTGTTAGCCAATGAAATGCATAAAAATGTGTATTTATGTTTAATGACTTAGAAGACAAATGAAGGATATATGTTAATGAAAATGGGTTGAAAAACTAAATGGAATGCAATGACAGGAAATATATGACAAACCATATTATGTTCATGTATGCAAGGAAAAGAATGGAAGGAAAAGGGATTATGACGATCTCAGGTAAGCAAGCAAACTTTCGAAAATGCCATTTTCTTTCTATGTTATTGATATGATTGAATTGTCTATGTTTATGCTTTATGTTTTATTGAAATGGGCAAGCACAAGTTTTGAATATGACGGCTTTAATGCAAAACCATAAGTTTTGAAAAATGATGACTTTAATGAAAAGTCTTATGGTTTGCTTCATGGGAAGCAAGCGACACTTCTTAAGATAAATAATTTATCCTAAGTGTTGCCAAGGATGGGAATGCTTCATGTTAATGGAATTGAGAAATTTTGCTTATGAGTAAGCAAGTTCTCCATGTTAATGTTTTTTTAAGGATTTCATGTTTGATATCGATGGTTTTAAGGATTTGCTTTTAAGCAAGCAAGTTCTATATGATATTGTTCAACAGTATTTTATAAGAAAAAGGGAATGTTATCCTTTTTCACAAAATATTGATTGTAAATGAGTTTTGAGTTATTTTTACAATAACTCGCGATAAATAATGATGAAAAAGATTTGTTTTATTAGGTCACGATAACTAAATAGTAAATGATGGTTTGGACGTAGTCCACATGTTTTGAAATGATGTTTGAAAAGTTTTGATTTCTTTTAGAAAAGGAAATCTATGTTGAAAATGTTGGAAAAATGTTTCTACGGATGTGCTGAAAGGGATTTATGGATGACCCACCTCCTATGATTGATTTTATAAAAGATTTAATTTCAGGTTGCTTGATGCAAAAGACTATGCAATTTTCCTCTATGTGAAAATGATTGATATGTGGACAATTATTTAATTTTTAGGTTATGGACAAGGGGATAGCATAATTGCATAACTTTTGTAAACAAAAGGTCCTGAAATAGAAACCAAGAAAATATTAGACAAAAATATGTTTTATTTGTGGAAATTCAAAGGATTTGAAATTCTTTTATTAAAAGGATTTTAAGATGTATGGTTTCTCAAACGTTTCAAATGTTTATCAAAACATTTTACTCAAAACGTTTTTAAAAGAATTTAAGGGAGGTCATCCTAAAACTGGATTTCAAATAACAACTTGTTAAAGTGGGTGCGCTCGCTTACAAGTTGACACGGACTGCGGTCTGTGATGTGTTTTTGAAAATAATTGTTAAATATAGACTTCGGTCTATGATTTTTGTGCATATGGATGCAGGCTGCGGTCTGTGATCCCGGTTTAAAAGTGTGAGGACCAGGTATTTTATTATATTTTTATTATAACTTTTCTCTATTTATGAGGTAACATAGAACATGCTAGTAAGAATTTTACGATATTAATGGATACATAACATACATGGACACGACATTTAGGAGATGTATAGTGCATATGTGCATGTATGATTAGCGTTCCATTGATGGGCACTATGACTATTGTTTCCCTCGCAGAGTAGGTACGGGGTTCGACCTGCCCGGTCAGGTCGCGGGGGTCAAGGGGGCAGCGCCCTTGCGGGGGTGCAGGGGGCAGCACAAATTAGCCAATTAAAGATTCAACCTACTCTTAGAGATGAAATTAGACAAGCACAAGAGGAAAGCCAAGATGAATCCTTTCAAAAGGTGAGAGAGAGAGCATTGAAAGGAGAATTGCAAGATTTTATAATTGGGGCCGATGGTATTATGAGATTCAGGGGTCGTATGGCCATTCCCAGGAGAGCTCAAATTTTACAAAAGATACTCGAAGAGGCACATTACTCACCTTACATGATTCACCCTGGGAGTACAAAGATGTATCAGGATTTAAAGATGCACTATTGGTGGGATGGAATGAAGGGTGATGTGGCTAAGTATGTGGCCAAGTGTTTAACATGCCAGCAAGTCAAGGCCGAACACCAGAGACCTGGAGGAGCATTGCAACCCATTGAAATTCCAAAGTGGAAGTGGGAAGGTATAGCGATGGACTTCATTGTTGGACTACCACGCACAGTGGCAGGATATGATAGTATTTGGGTTATTGTGGATAGATTGACTAAGGTGGCACATTTTATTGCTGTTAAAACCACTTTTACAGCTGAAAAGCTAGCATGGATATATCATAAGGAGATCGTGAGACTCCATGGGGTGCCAATGTCTATCATCTCAGATCGGGGATCAGTGTTCACATCAAGGTTCTGGAAGGCTTTACATAGAGCAATGGGCACTCAATTGGATTTTAGCACTTCCTTCCATCCGCAGTCTGATGGCCAAACAGAACGAGTGAACCAACAGTTAGAAGATATGTTGAGAGCTTGTGTCTTGGAATGGGGTAGCACTTGGAGTGACCATCTGGCTTTGGCAGAATTTGCATACAACAATACTTATCATTCCAGCATTCAAATGGCTGCTTTTGAGGCATTGTATGGACGAAAATGTAGATCGCCACTTTGTTGGGATGAAGTGGGGGAGAGTACTATAGTTGGCCCTCAAATGATAGCAGACACAGTGGAGAAGGTATCACGAATTCGGGAACAGATCCGCATTGCCCAATCTCGTCAAAAGAGCTATGCAGATACTAGGAGGCGAGAGCTAGAGTTCCAAGTGGGAGATAAGGTATTTTTAAAGGTATCCCCAATGAAGGGTGTGGTTCGGTTTGGTACAAAAGGAAAATTAAGTCCAAGATATATCGGTCCCTACGAAATCTTGGAACGAGTTGGAAAGGTAGCATATCGCATTGCTTTGCCACCTTTCTTAGTCGGGGTGCATGATGTATTCCATGTCTCATCATTAAGGAAATATGAGCCAGACCCGTCACATGTGCTCAAGCCTGAGGAAATACGAGTAGAAAAGAATTCGCAATATGTAGAGAGGCCAGTTCGAGTCTTAGATAGTAAGGAGAAACAATTGAGAAACAAGACTATCAAGCTGCTTAAAATCCAGTGGAGTAACCATACAGAAGATGAGGCTACTTGGGAGTTGGAGGAGATAATGAGGGAGAAATATCCTTATTTATGGGAATGATTGCAAGTTTCGAGGACGAAACTTTTCTAACGAGGGTAGTCTGTGAGGACCAGGTATTTTATTCTATTTTTATTATAACTTTTCTCTATTTATGAGGTAACTTATGAACATGCTAGTAAGAATTTTACGATATTAATGGATACATAACATACATGGACACGACATTTAGGAGATGTATAGTGCATATGTGCATGTATGATTAGCGTTCCATTGATGGGCACTATGACTATTGTTTCCCTCGCAGAGTAGGTACGGGGTCAAGGGGGCAGCGCCCTTGCGGGGGTGCAGGGGGCAGCGCCCCCGAAGAAAATTTTAATTATTAAGTCGTATGAGTGGGAGAGTAAATTACTAATTGCAATTAGACCCGATCCATGTTCCGACCCGACCCGATAGGGATTCAGTAATAAAGGAAGCCCGCGCGCGCTAGGGTTCATTTTTTTCATCCCGCACCCGGCTATCTTCCTTCTTCTTCTCTTTCCGTTCTCTGCGTCTTCTCTTCTTTCCCCACCATTCAGTTCGGGCTAGCCACGGATTCATTCAAGGAAGCTCTACCGACTGTTTGAGGATCATCGACTCGAATCGTGGAAGTTCCGAATCTCTCCGTCTAAGTCTGGAGCACTGTTTTTGTGGGAAATTTCGATTCAAGTAAGTAGATGTCGCCCCTTCTCGATTTAGTGATGAAATTTTATGTTAAATGCGATGCGAGGCTAGAGGGAATGTATAGCTTCTAACGACTCCATGGTATTAGGCGTAGAGTTCGTAACAGTTAGGGTTCATGGTGAATTTACTTTGAATGCGTGATTTCTATGATGTAAAAGACTTCTTAGCAGTTGTTATATTGTTGGAATGTGACGTGAATTGATTTGCCCCAATCGAGAGTATGAATTGAAGGTTCTTTCATTTCGCACCTATCATGTGTTTGATAAAATGCTTGTGTGACAGATCTATGTGTTGTATCTGAATTGTGTTGATGTTGTATGCGTGGTTTGCGATGTGTTTCATTGTCTGTTATGTATGATGCGTTATCTCAAATAGTTGGTTGTAAGGGTTGTTCATGGCCCCTGATTGACATGAGGAGAGGGTTGTTCATGGCCCTTGATGGACATGAGTAGATGATTGGTTGTGTTGGTCAATTTGTGTGTATGGTTATATGTATACGATCTTGGGAGTGGGTATTGGACCCATGTGTATTAGCTTCATCACTGTATGAGTATCCATCATTATGCTTATTTGCACTTTGTGCTAACCACTATCTACTTACTGGGTCTATTTAGACTCATATCATTGTTATTGTGCTTTTAGATCGCAGGTCAGAAGGGGAACTTAAGGATGGGACAAGTTGAAGATCAAACATGAGAGACCCTAGCACAATATGTTGATTTCAGTTCTTTTAGACTTGTGCTCTTTTGATAATCATATATGTAGACAATTACTTAGGCGGATTCGTTTTGACAACTATAATGTATTTGGTATTTCAGATTGGATTATAATCCTTGTTGATGCACATATGCATGACTATTATATCTGTTTGTTGTGTAAGGAAAATATGTAATGATTTCCTTCTATATGAATGTTCTTATTATATGAAGATGCAAGTATATAAATAGGATTGAATGTTACAGATGGAAATGTAATGAATATCAGGTCATGTATTCCATATTACCCCTTGTATGTTATGGGGAGATGCTGCCGAATTTTTCTTAGATTGTGTAGCGCCGTTGATTAGTTATTGAGTATTTTTATGAATGGGGCGTTACAGAAAGTGGTATCAGAGCATAAGAATGTTTTAAATTATTAAGTTAGTGAAAGAGACCGATTAGGTGAGTGGTTAGAATACATGTTAAGTACATAGTATATTATCAGGGATGCAGTCTAGGTTCTTGATATGGGACTTGGAATATCTCTATGTTAAATTAGTCTGTGTACATTGGTCAAATTTATGTTGCTTAATCTTAGTTGTTTATGGATGTTGCACAGAGGATGGCACCAAGGACAAGGCTTAATAAGGAAAAGGGCATTATGGAAGAGAAATGCATGATCACTTGCTAAGTGTTGCTACTGGATGGAGAGAAATGCATTTGCTTATGTTTTATTTCTGAAAAGCCCAAAGATTGGGTCATGAAAATATGATTTTATGAAAGTACCCTAAAGGGATTTTTATGAAATGGTTACCCTAAAAGAAAGGGTGTTTTATACAAAAGTGTAAATAACAAGAATTAAAGGAAATTTGTTTATGCAAATGCATTTATGAAAATGGTTTACGTATTTTTTTTGCCTTGTTTGCTATAAACAAGCCCCGAGACGGGGATTATGAAAAGGATTTATGTGAAACGTGGATTGGACATAGGAATGTCCATTTCTAAAAGAGCCTAAATAAAGAATGTTTTTGGACATAAAAATGTCCTTTGCCGAGAAAGGCTTATGTGATTGATGTTTAAGGACATATGAATGTCCATTGCCAATAAGGTTGTGTAAAGGATGTTTTGAGACATGAAATGTCTCTTGATTTTATGATGGCTTATGTGAATGTTGTTTTGAGACATGAAATGTCTCTTGGCTAAAGGATTTTATGATGGCTTATGTTAATGATGTTTTGAGACATAAAATGTCTCTTGGTTAAAGAATTTTATGATGGTCTATGTTAATGATGTTTTGAGACATGAGATGTCTCTGTTGCCTAAGTATTTATGCTGTTTTGGACAGAAAATGTCCACTGGCAACCGATTGACTTCATGTAATGGCTATGAATATTAAAAATGTTCATATAAGATTAAAGGAAACTTATCATCAAAGGTAAAATGTATATGTTTTGCCTAAACAAGCCCAGGCGTGGCTTGTAAATGATGTTAAGAATGAATGCTTTATGGAAACGTTCAAGGACATAGAATTGTCCTCAAGAACACGGAATTTCATGATGATTTTTTTTAGGACATATACATGTCCTCATGGAACAAGGTATTCCCGATGTTTATGAAAAAGGTTTTCAAGAAGCCTTGCCATAAAGATAAAAGGCTTGCTTACTGAGTTGTCACTCACGTTTTGTTTTCCCAACCCTTAGACAGGTACCGAGGAAACTCCGAAGGTTGCAAACCTAAGACATGGAGGAAAGTACGTGATGATAGCCTTGAAGGCTATGAGGAATGGAAAAGCATAAATATGCTAAGGTAAGCTAATGTGTATGTGAACTTAATGAGAATATTAAGTTCTATATATGATTCAATGGTTGAAGGTATGGATGTACGTATGTAAAATGTGAAGCTTAAGTCAAGGAAACTTTGACCGTAGAAAGGCATGAAAAGATGCTATGTGTTTATGTATATCCGAACTAAGCTAGAGTTCTAAGTTCCATTGGAATTAATGACCGAATGTATGAAAGTATGATTTATACAATGATTCAGTGTGTAATGAAAGGCATGTAAAGGTGCTATGAATGAAATGATGATTTTTATTACAAGTGAAATATCACAATGTATGATGATTGTCATGTTAAGATTATGAATGATGACAGATGAATAATCGAAATTTTTTTTGGACATATTCCAATTAAGAACCCGCCGCGTGATCAGGGCAACAATCCTGATTCACATTTACCAATCGATAGATCTTGAGGTAAGGAAGTGATGTCTCGGTTCGGGGCGCCACAGACCATGCCTAGACCTCATCCTCTTCACTATCATTATCATCGTCTTCATTCTCCCCTACAAATTCCACTATCTCCTCCTCTTCCTCTTCCTCGAAGGGCTCGAGGAATTCCATAAGGTCGTCATCATCATTGACCTCGGTCAATCGAACAATTTCACCTTTGTTCTCCATTATATATAGCATAACCTCGTCGAGTTTAGGAGCTGCAGGTATTTCGATGACTCCCTCGGCACGACACCGTTCTATATATAGGGACATGTCTACTTCCCGTTGATGGAGTCTGTCCCAAGGTGCTCCGTAGCGAAACTGGGCACATCCATTGACGAACCTATACCACGGGCCTGCATCGGGGGGTGTAGGTGCTTGAGTCTTTGCCCAAAAGTCCTGTAGGTCCTGTGGGTCTACTCTGTCAGTTGGAACACGTGGGTCCCGGGGAATTCCAAGATAGGTTCCTGGTAGCACTCGTGCCCTAGGTTTGTAACTTGAGGGCTTTCGTAGTCCTTGTTCCTGTTGACCTGAGGGGACATGGTAGCTTTCCTGAGTGTGATCATGAGTGCGTATAGGTGAAAATCCTGGAGGAACGGATGGGAATGGTGCAATATTGTGTTGGGATTCCCACCACCTGTGTATATTCTCTTCCCTTTGTTGCCTCCTCTCCTCCTTTTTCAACTTCTCCGCACTCATCATCCGCTTACCCCTATTCGCCATCTGTAACATAGCAATCAAATGGCATTGTAACATAATTTATCATCATATGACATGCATTTCATCGTATTATATGCATACCTAATCATCAAATGGCATGTATTTCATCATGTTATAATTATACATAAGCATCGTATAATCATATCTAATTCATCACATAATCATGTGTAATTATGCACATCTCATCATATTCTATCAATTTCCTATACTTAGAAACTTTCCACGCCTATTTACCAATCCATGCTCTGATACCAAGCTCTGTGGCGCCCCAAACCGAGCGACACATCCTGAGCCTTACCTCGGGATCGTATTGATTGGTAAACGTGATCAGGATTGTTGCCTTGTCACACGGTGGGTTTTAACGGTGTTTAATCGATTTAATATTTTCTCATAGGAATTTGATTTCTCATATTTTCATCTCAAAACATATCTAAATCATTTCCAACTCATGCATAACTAAGCCATTTCAAATCCATTCAACACGTATACACAACATGATGTTCAAGCAACATTTCAACTTTTGCCTAATTCAGATGTCACTGCATGTATAAATCATAGTCATCCATATAAAACACTTAAATAGTTTACATCTATTCAACATGAATTATTCCATAACATAGGAATACTAAGTTTCTCCATGACTTTCGCAAGCTGGAACTTCCTCCTTCGCCATCTCTTGTCCTTCACCTGTCTTTTGAGTTTGGAAAACAAAATCATGAGTCGAAACCCAATAAGCAAGCTATTTGCATTTTACAGGCAAATCATTTCAGGCAACATTTTGCATTTAAAATCATATTGGAAAGCAACTTATACCTTATCAAAAGGTATATCTTGGAAAACATAAATTCTTGTACCCATCACGAGTATGATATGCATAATGCCATATGAAAACATGAACATAATCATCATAATTCCCTTAGGATGGAAGCTAGCCAGGCGACCATCCGTCCACGTTAACTCTCATTTCAGAGAGGGCGCCGCCGGCCTTGGCCTATTTTAAGCGACTTGGCCACACTAAGGGGGGACAATCGGTCCGCTTATACCCTTCAAGTGGACCTAGTATCCTGTGCACATGAACTTTTGCATAAATCCATCTTTAACATGCTAGCATGATTTTTCAATTAGAAACATAGAATCACATCATTTTTCCATAGCATTTATCAAAGAAGATTTCATAATATTGCATTTGAAGTAAAAACATCATTTCAACACCATTTTGCTAAGGGATGGACACCCTTAAACATATTAGAAATAATATCCACAATTTCATCAAACAAGTTAAAGCAAAAATTGCATATATGTGAACGATTTAGAAAACAAAATTCATTTAGAAACTTTGCTTGCTTACCTATGTCTCTTAGCTTTCCGATTCCGCTTTTTCTTTGCCTTTGCCTACATGAGAATAATATATTTTTTTCATATATTTCTTTTTCTCATGTTTCATTGAGTTTTTCAACCCATTCCACACACATATATCATTTATTCGACTTCACAAGTCATTATGCACATATATAGCACATTTTTACACATTTTGTCGGCTATCACATAACATAACCTATATAACCCCATAAATAGGGTATCCATTCATCCACATAAAATTCATTCAATAATTATCATTTATAGGTTTATCAACCTCAATTTTCCATTTATCCATTTTTTCCAAAATACACGCATGGTTGTTTCTTCTATGCACATATCATTGCCATAGTTCCATAAATCAAGTCCAAAAGTTTGGAATTAATATCATAAAATATTAAACAGATATATAGACAAGGAATTCATCTTATTTCCATGCATTTTTGCACAAAATCACTTTTCACAAGTCATTCATCACTTATACACATTTATCCATTCACATATGCCCATTTGGCAACACATACTTTATGTATTTCATAAAATTTGCTAAATCAGAAAATTAATCCATTTTTCAGCGTGTTAATTACCTTTAATTATCACTGCATTCAAGGTATTTTTATGGGATTTAAATCCACTCATCATAGGTTTCCAAAACAGCAAGTTTGGAACCCATTTTTCACCCATTTAACGTGTCTTTTGACACATAACCCTAAGCAGTTTAATAAATCCGAATTTTCAACAAATAATTCCATTTTTCCTAATCAAAATCTAGGGCATTAACACATGTTTAACATCCAAAAAAAAGTTTATCTCAAAACAGCAAGTTGCTTAACTGTTTTCGGTCCCGTTTCCACTCCATTTAACCATCTTTTCATAAACCCAAAAAAAATCAGATTTGAGTTTATTTTTACAAATCCTTTTGAGCATTAATAATACATCTAACCTAGGGTATTTTACCCTACATATCATTCACAAAGAATGCAAATCTATTTCCATAGCATTTTTAGCAAAGAAACGAAGAAATCGGGTCATATTTACCCCTTTGCATTCCATATTTTCTAAAGTTCATCATTTAAGCACAAACTAACATATATTTTAGATTAATACATGATTCATAACCTAGTCACATCATCAAACCAAAACAACAACTTGTCATGGAGGTTTAGGGTTTATCCACATGAGTTTTCAACTCATATATCATTCAAAGCTTCACTTTTCATCATCTAAATCATCAAAATTCATGCATATAATCTAACACCCATTCCATATTCAATCAAACGCATGTTAAATCATAAATTTAAGGATTCTTTAAGCATCCCTTTCATATTCCCATTTTGGAGTTTAAAAAACTCAAAATAATCAACTCAAACAACATGTATACTTACTTGGTTTAGTGCTTCCTCCTCAAATCCACTTCTTTTTTTCTTGATTTTCCTTCTTCCTTGGCTGGCCAAGAGGGACGTGAGTTGCTGTTGTCGCTTTGGGGTGAAAAATTTAACACTTAGCAATTTTTCCAACCTCCTCTCAAATGGATGTGCATGGGTTTATAAGCTAGTTTTTTTCCAGTTGTGGGCCCCACAATTTGCTACATTTTCCACTCACTTAAATGCTCCCTTATCTCCTTCATGTGTTGGCTGAATTACAGCCTAGTAAAAATGGGTTTTTACCATTTTTCAAAAATCAATAATTTTTTTAATCCATGGCCGTTCAAGCTGCTCCCCAATCACATCCCTTGCTGCCCATATTTTCCAGCAATTTTTCCATTTTTTTAATAATTCCTATTTAAGGTTAAAACATACACTTAATTTTACTTTAATTTATATATTAATTTGGTGTTAAAAAATATTCAAATGGTAGCAATAAACATATTTCTGCACGTCCCAATGCCCCATAAGCTGTACACTTTTTCACTCTCCTTTTCAGCTATATTTTATAATTTTTATTGCTAGATATTGACATGATAGAATGCATATCTTTATGTCCTTGCATCTCAGCTGCGTTAACACATATTTTAAAAATTAAAAATTCAAAAAGAAGCAACATGGCAGCCCCTTGGACATCCCCTTGTGCCACATTGCCTATGCTCACTTGAGCACTCATAGCTTGATCAATTGCGGACATTCATTGCTGGGATTTTATTTGGATATTTGCATTTTATATTAATGCATAAATGTAACGCCCCATTCATAAAAATACTCAATAACTAATCAACGGCGCTACACAATCTAAGAAAAATTCGGCAGCATCTCCCCATAACATACAAGGGGTAATATGGAATACATGACCTGATATTCATAACATTTCCATCTGTAACATTCAATCCTATTTATATACTTGCATCTTCATATAATAAGAACATTCATATAGAAGGAAATCATTACATTTTTTCCTTACACAACAAACAGATATAATAGTCATGCATATGTGCATCAACAAGGATTATAATCCAATCTGAAATACCAAATACATTATAGTTGTCAAAGCGAATCCGCCTAAGTAATTGTCTACATATATGATTATCAAAAGAGCACAAGTCTAAAAGAACTAAAATCAACATATTGTGCTAGGGTCTCTCATGTTTGATCTTCAACTTGTCCCATCCTTAAGTTCCCCTTCTGACCTGCGATCTAAAAGCACAATAACAATGATATGAGTCTAAATAGACCCAGTAAGTAGATAGTGGTTAGCACAAAGTGCAAATAAGCATAATGATGGATACTCATACAGTGATGAAGCTACTACACATGGGTCCAATACCCACTCCCAAGATCGTATACATATAACCATACACACAAATTGACCAACACAACCAATCATCTACTCATGTCCATCAAGGGCCATGAACAACCCTCTCCTCATGTCAATCAGGGGCCATGAACAACCCTTACAACCAACTATTGGAGATAACGCATCATACATAACAGACAATGAAACACATCGCAAACCACGCATACAACATCAACACAATTCAGATTCAACACATAGATCTGTCACACAAGCATTTTATCAAACACATGATAGGTGCGAAATGAAAGAACCTTCAATTCATACTCTCGATTGGGGAAAATCAATTCACGTCACATTCCAACAATATAACAACTGCTAAGAAGTCTTTTACATCATAGAAATCACGCATTCAAAGTAAATTCACCATGAACCCTAACTGTTACGAACTCTACGCCTAATACCATGGAGTCGTTAGAAGCTATACATTCCCTCTAGCCTCGCATCGCGTTTAACATAAAATTTCATCACTAAATCGAGAAGGGGCGACATCTACTTACTTGAATCGAAATTTCCCCCAAAAACAGTGCTCCAGACTTAGACGGAGAGATTCGGAACTTCCACGATTCGAGTCGATGATCCTCAAACAGTCGGTAGAGCTTCCTTGAATGAATCCGTGGCTAGCCCGAACTGAATGGTGGGGAAAGAAGAGAAGACGCAGAGAACGGAAAGAGAAGAAGAAGGAAGATAGCCGGGTGCGGGATGAAAAAAATGAACCCTAGCGCGCGCGGGCTTCCTTTATTACTGAATCCCTATCGGGTCGGGTCGGAACATGGATCAGGTCTAATTGCAATTAGTAATTTACTCTCCCACTCATACGACTTAATAATTAAAATTTTCTTCGGGGGCGCTGCCCCCTGCACCCCCGCAAGGGCGCTGCCCCCTTGACCCCGTACTTACTCTGCGAGGGAAACAATAGTCATAGTGCCCATCAATGGAACGCTAATCATACGTGCACATATGCACTATACATCTCCTAAATGTCGTGTCCATGTATGTTATGTATCCATTAATATCGTAAAATTCTTACTAGCATGTTCATAAGTTACCTCATAAATAGAGAAAAGTTATAATAAAAATAGAATAAAATACCTGGTCCTCATAATAAAATACTTTAGAAATATGCTGCATTTGACACCTCAACTCCCATTAAAACCATGCAATTATGTCAAGTACTCTAGCATTAAATGCAAGGTACTCTTGAGGTGCATTAGTCAACCAAGCTCACCTTTTTCAATGCAGGTATTTTTCCAAAATTTCAAGCTTAATCTAAGCCATCCAAAATAAACATATCATAATTTCATTCAACCATTTCAAATTTCATCTCAATCCGATTTTCCTAGCTCCCTATATAGCCATTTAAAGTTAACGGTTGAAATTGAGATATGATCAATAAATCATAACACTCATTTCATCAAGAATTTTCATAACCCAATAATTCCATAACACCAAGCCCAACATCATTAATTTTTATTTCAAATTTCACTTGAATCCGCCTTACAGGCGTTGAGTTATGAATTTTCTAATATTTTTCCACTTAACTTAACAATTATAACACCAATGCTCATTATTCATTTTAAATGAACTAAAATGATTTTGCATAATGTATTTGCACATTTAAATCAACAACAATTTGCTCTAATCCCATTGTCTCATTTTAGCTCAAAATGATTAATCACATCATTATTGCTAATTCTTAACCCTAATTGCAATAATTAGCAAAATCACATAAAACCTTCATAATTCAATAATTCACATATAAATATCATATACATGATTAATGCATACATATGGGTTCTACGTTGGTTAGGGTTTCATAGTGTATTGGTCTTAAATCAGTCTAGTGCATTTTCATCCTCATTTTCATTCTTTATGGACCTTGCATCGGGGTCTTTTATTATCATTTTCGCTTCCATATATATTCTATGGGCTCACTGTCATTCGTATTTTTTAGTAAATGGTCATTTAGTCATTCAGGAAGAGCTCCTCGACCACATGCTCGCTAGGGGCGCAACTTGGGTCGGGTAGGTCTAGGTACGGGTGGAACTTACCCCTGCCCATTTTGTAAAAACTTCTACCCTACCCTATTTTAGACCGGGTTGGTCCACAGCCTATCCTACCCAGTTTTCTTAAGAGCGGGTTGGTTCCGATTCGGTTCCAAATTGGTTCCTAGAACACAATCTATAAGAAAATGCAACTTGTGTAAAAAAATTCAATTTATATATAATAAAACATGAAATCTATTAAAAAAGTGCAATGTGTACATAATGAAATGTGTTTGGAATTGTCAACATTCATAGGGTTACAGATAAATATCCATGTGAATACAACCAATGACTTCTCAATAAGCTCTGGTTACTAGAGCATCTGAGATGGATTTCAAGCATAGGCAGTAGATTTAACCTATTAAATGTCCCATTATAGATGGTAAGAGCAACTTTACAAGGGTCGAATCAATACAACACCCTTAAACCTATAGGGCATTCATTTGTTGGCTATTTTGATTCTTCCTCTTTTCACCTTTCACCAAAATAGATGTGATTTTCACTCCTTCTGCATGATAGACATCAATCATCCTTATTGTAAATGTACTCGGATCCATTTTGAGTACTTGGCATATTTCTAGTGGAAAGGGAACTGAATACTCACACATGTTTCTTACCTAGACCTAATTTGAATGGCCATCCGAATCAACCCAACATCAAGAAAAGCCAAAACAAGCTTACCATAAATGCATAACATCATCCCAAAAATAAATAAATAATGAAAAAAATCTAACAATGACTAACAACAACAAACGTGCATAAATTAAATGCACATTAGCAAAATGTAGTACCTCTCTTTGGATACAAGCTGACAATAAGAGAGTGGGAGTGCGACCGAACGAGCCAGGCGGGCCGGAGAAGATGGATCTGGAGCAGATCAACCGAGCAAGGGGCAAGGGGCAAGGGCTGCAACCAAGTCTGGTCTCGTGGGCTGTGGCGATTTTGATTTCAAGCGAACTTTGTCGCAGTGCGGCTCTGTCTCTGGAGTCTGGTCTGGAATCTAGATCTGATCTGCCGATGTGGAGCAACCGAGAAGAGAATAAGGCAAGAAGCATGCAAGGGGAAGGACTTCGGCGTTCGGTCGTTCTGAGTCTTCTTGCAGGTAGGTGTAGGCGACAGGCAATGCGGAAGCAGTATTGCAAATTTGCTATGACGAAAAATGCATGCTACTCCACACGCCCGCAATTTTGCACATGCACTGGGAAATTCAGACATGATGCACTGGTCCACATGCGGACCATATAAATCCTAAAAAAACAGTGGCGTTAGATTTGAACGCTTCGTTAAAAAAAGAATAAAATTCTTTCGAAATTCACACTTTCTGACATCCGTTAAGACTTGTCTTGAAATTATTATTTAGAATTTTAAAAATAATTTTAGCAATGGAGAATGGAAAAATAAAATATAGAGATTCATTTTAAAATATGGAATTTGGATACTACTCCAGCTGATTGCACCGTTTCATACTCTGGTCTCTTCATATTCCACGCGCAACCTCATTGTTGCGTCAATAATTAGAATTCACGCAATCTCTTCATTTGATGCACACTTTGATGATGATATGTTTACATGAAATCCACTTTGCACATTATATTTAAAAAATTATTTATTTAGCTAAAAAAAATTTCATTTAAATCAAATCTTATATAGGAATATCCAATGAAAGCATAAAATTAACATATGCAATTATTTAATTTATACATCAATTTTAAAGCTCTTAACCAATTAAACTATTTTTCCTATGTAGTAAATAAATATCTTAACCAACTAAACTACTTTTCCTATGTAGTAAATAAATATCGTAGCAGCATTGAAGAGATTGCGTGAATTCTAATTCATGAAATTCTAATTGTCAAAGTGCATATGAAGAGATCGGAGTATGAAACGGTGCAATCAGATGGAGTAGGGAATAATCGCATAATGTTATCCAGCTGCCAAGGACCGCACCCCAAACTCCCAATTAAATCCAGCAAATATTGACAGGTGTTTGGATGGTTAGGCAGGCGCAGGCAACAGCCGCGACATGACAAGCGATAGTCTGTTAAACTTAATACATAATATATATATTTATATTTATATTTATTATAATAATATTCTATAAAATTCAGTTCGGTTTTGGGTACCCATCACCTGGAACTGACCCTACCAAAATTTCCCCAGATATTTTTTACCCGGAACTGAACTGATCCTACGGGTAACCATGGTGGAATCGAACCGACCCTATTTAGGATACCCATTGGGTTGACCCGTGGGTATCCGACCCAAGTTGCACCTGTAATGCTCGCGTTGAGCACCGACTTCCTTTATCATTATTCCTGTCTGACATAAGGGGTGGACTTGGAACTTATTGTGATAACTAGACCCAAATAAGGCTTATATATATGTGTGCAATTGGCATATAGATATGGATCATGTATGATTTAGATGAATTATGAATGATTTTCCTTGCAATATTGATGATTTATAGCAATTAGGGTAAATGATTATGAATAGTGATTATAAGCCAAAATGGGTCAATGTGATTAAAGAAGTCTAATGAGGATTAGGAAATGTGAATATATTCAGGATAATTACCTCATATATTATGGTTTAACTAATGGAGATTATGTGATAGTTATGAATTTAAGGAGGCAAATGCTAGAAAATTCATAACTCGACGCCAATAAGGCAGATTTAGATGAAAATTGAAAGGTAAACACATAATTTCATGCTTAATCTTATGGAAAAGTTAGATTATAAAAATTTGAATGGGATTAAGGTGAAAATCGATTATTACCATCCAAAATCCAAAAATGGTTTTAAATGATCATAACTTGAGCTAGAAAAGTCGAATTGAGACTAAATTTGAAATGAACAGTTAAAATTATGAAATCAATGCAACGAGAGGCTTGGATTAAGCTAAGTATTGTGGGATCATGGTTGCACAAAAAAAGGTAGAGCACCTTTGACTTTTGTGCACCATAAAGTAGCTCTCATTTATGTTAAAGTTAAAGTGATTAATTAAATAATTAATGGCATAAATGAGGTGTCGAAAGGAGATAATTACACATGAATTTTATGAATTACTTAAAATGACAAAATCTATGATAAAATCAAGTCATTAATGACATGATTTAATGGCTAATGGGCTAGCTCAAAGGAGCATGAAATAGGTGGCAACCCATCGTCTAAAGGGGCTTTTTATATGGAATTTTTTATTTTTAAAAATGCAAAATATGCATTTAAATGAGATACATGACAAGGGTGGATAATGGAATTAATTTGAGATGGATTTTTATGGCACAAAATGCCAAAATCCAAAGCCATATGGGACATATGCATAATGGACAGTAAGATGGGAACTTGAAGATGTGCACGTCAAGCAGCTTTTGGGATTTTTATTGATTTTTTTTAAATGCTAAATGGATAGCTAAGAAACATAATTACTAGGGTAATTAAGTGTCAATTTGATTAAAGTTGCAATTTTGTGGAAAAATTGCAAAAGGGGCAGCCATATGGGACAAGATCATTAAGTGGACCGCAAGGTATGTGGACGTCCAAGGCTGAATATCTGATTTTTTATGATTTTTTTAATATGCTATATAGACCCCTAAATAGGCTATTAGCTAGGGTGATTAAATAACCATAAATTAAAGTGGAATTAAGTGTGGAAAATTACACCAAAGCTGCTAAAAAGTGGACGTTCCAATGGAGACAACAACATGATCATGAATGCATGGATTTTGATGATTTTTTTAAGATAATTATCAAATTTACATGGACCATATTTTTCCATGACATTAAAGGGGATAAACATGTATTTAATTACATGTTAATTGATGTGGCAAATGGGGCCCACAAAGCTGGAAAAAAATCCAGCTTATACATGAAGTACACGTCCATAGGTGCAAGGGGTTAGAGAGAGAAAATGACAAAGGGAAAAACCCCCAAGCAAGGCAGTGCGCACGTCCCCATTTTCAACAAATATGAAGGCAAGAAAAAGAGGAGAAAAAAAAGAAGGAAAAAAGGGGAAGAAAGAAGATGGATTCAAGCTAGCAAAGTGGAGTTCAAGTTTGATTCAATTCATGTAAGTGTACCCCATGATTTGAGTTCTTTAATTTTATGTTTTTCACCTCAACTTATGAGTCATAAATTTGATTCATAATGAACCCTTAAAGAATGATTCATTATGCCCTTGATTAGGGTATTGATTAAGTTTTGAATGAAAAGAATGAAGTCAAGGGTTCAAGAGGATAAAAATGGAGATTAGGGTTGAATGTGGATTGATTAAACTAACTGAAATTTCCTTAAACCCCCATATGATGTTGCTATTTTGATGTGTATTTATAATGACATGATGATTCATGATTCGATGAATAGTATATGTTGATTTGGGCTTAAATTATGAATTTCAGAAAGGATATGACTTAGGGTTACATATATGACCCGATTTCTATATTTTTATGTTAAAAATGATATATGAATTAGCCCAAATGATTTATAGATGATTAAGGGGGTGAAGTACCCTAGATTTAGAGTACTTTGGACATTCAAATGGGTTAAAAAGGATTCTCCTAAATCTAATTTTTAGGGGCATACATGTGGATGTCCAAAGAGATACAAAAGGGTACTCAAAATGTGTATGAAAGTTGTTGTTATGCAAGCAAACTGTGAAACCTCGATCTTAGACATGTATATAAAATCCTAAGGTTATAAACCCTAGGTAATGTATTAATAAAATATATATTCATGAGTATAAAAATATGTGTATTAGAGGTTAAAGAAATGCAATTGTGGGATTGAACCATGTGAATAGTGCACGTGAATAGTAACATGAATAGTAACCAAGGTGATTAAGAGTTAATCATGTAGATTAACCTAATCACAAAATGACAAAAAGGAGATTTAATCACTACAGGACAAAATAACAATTGTTTTTTATATTTTAATCCAATTTTGGATTTTAGTGAAAAATGAAAGAAAAATTCATAATTTGCAATTCGAGCGTCGAATTTAGATGAAATTTTTTACGGATGGTTAAAAATCTATGATGGATATGATGAATGGATTAGGATGTGATGAAAATTACAAATTAAGGGTCAAGATGAATCGTCAAAAGGAGATAAAAAAGTAGCTTAATTTTTCATTAATACTACTTTTGACTTTCTATTAAATTAAATAATTAAAAAATAATAATAATAAATAAACAGCAGCAATGGCAGGGACGTGCAGGGGGTAGTTTGGGAATATTGACCAAAATCAATGGTCAAAATTCATCCTCATCCAAGATCAATGGCTAAGATTTAATTAGCCTAAATTAAATAATTTTAAAAATTAAAAAAATCATTAAAATAGGGAAGCATAGGGGGGCTGGAGTAGGCCTAGGGTGGCTGCTCTTGGCTCAATGCATTTTTAGAAATTATAAAAAAATACATTTTTATAATTAAATACCTCAAGCTAAGGGGTAAAATCCAATTTTGTGAAAAATCCAAACCTATAAATAGGGGGCAGGGATGGACGTCCAAGAGCACAAAATCCCAGCTCCACTTGAGCAATCCCAGCTCCCAAAATCCTCCCACTCGTCCAAGGAAAAAGAAGAGGAAGTTAGAGAGAGAAAGTGTGAGAAAAAGATGGATATCTCCACATTGGGTAAGTGATTTCTATCCAAATTTTTTTTGGATGTTAAGTAGGGTAAAACCATTCTTAGATAATGCTAAATCATGAGAAAATAAGTATGGTTATAACGCCAAAGTGGAATTATGCCAAAACATTGAAAATTTGGAGCGAAGATAGAGCATTCGGGAAAATCATGTATGAAATGTGAAAATAATGCTCTAATATTGCTAAATAATGATATAGGATGAATATTTATAATATTTATGATGTTTGAATGATGATACAATAATCTCGTAATTTTTAGAATTAAGGATTATGCTTAAGTGAAATTATGTTGATTTTTAGTATTCGGAGAAAATGATTTATTTAGCCAAGTTAATGATGATAAATTCAAAATTCATGAATTTTCGCATGATATATTAAACATAAGCTATGTCATGGTATTTTTTATTTTTGGGAAAAATGTCGATTTTTGGAACCCATGAACAGTAAACCACGTTGTTGTGAAAATTTGAGATTTATTTATATATTTTATGAGGATATATGGATGGAATTTTTAAAGGATTTATGGATAAAAATCCATATAAGGAGGTAAAGACCAAGTAAGATTAACCTCTATAGAAATGAGGTAATTGATGATTATAAAGCATGCATGGGAAGTAAACTAAGACATGAAATTATATAGATAAAATATCATTTTTCCTTGCATGCAAACCCTTTTGAAAATATTTTTTATTCTCAAGTATTTATGAAATGTGTTTAAGGATAGCCATTCCTATAATGTTTTGAGATGATGAATGATTATGAGTTTTTATGAAAAGTCATGCCGGCATATTGATATCATGTGATGTTTATGGACATGTGCACATGTATAATATATAATGAAGAGGCTTTGGTGGAGGTAGAAAGTGGATCAGAGGGTCTCCTTTCACTATTGCCGAGTCGTATGGACTGTGTGCCGACGGCGTCCTCCCTAGAGGTGGAGGTAAAGGAATGTTATGTGTAAATGAATGCATTGCATTTTCATACATGGATTGAAAAGGAAAGCATGGATTTGAAATTATATTTTTAAGGGATGGTGCAAATAATTTTCTACACGAGAATGACAAGTCACCTGGTGTAAGAGGTATATAATGTTGGGGAGATCAAAAGTCATGCATGTAGGAGACCATGTAGGCATCAAGAGGAAGAGAGGTTCCCCTTGATGAGGCCAAGTCGGAGACAGCTGGTGTATTGGACCATGCTATGTGAGATGTTCCCTAGGCTAGCGTATCCGCACACGAAGGTTTATGTCAGGAATGAAAAGGAAGCATTTGCACATTCAATGTTTATGAAATGATTTTTTTATGAAAAGGTTTCTATTCCATTGGTAGTTGATTACTTGCTAAGTGTCTCCTATCGAATGGAGAGAAATGCAATTACGAATGGTTTACATGAATGGTTTTCAAGAATGGTTTATGAAAAGGTTTCTATTCCATTGGTAGTTGATCACTTGATAAGTGTCTTCTATTGAATGGAGAGAAATGCATTTAAAATGAAAAATACTTGCTTATTGAGTTTCAACTCATGTTTTATTTTTCCAACCTCAGACAGGTATAGGGAAAGCCAAGAGATGAAGGACATGTGTTGCTAAAGGAAAAGAGAAATCTACAAAGGTTAGTAGATTTTTGTATGAATAGATTCCCTAATGGGATATGATGAAAAAGGACATAGGTTGTATGAAATTATGAAATGATGAATAATATAAGAAGTTGATGATTTATGATGATATGGATAAGTCCATTATGAATGATGATGAGTATATGTTTATGTGTTGAAAGAAAATAAAAAGAAAAAAAATTGGGCGAGATCCAATTAACAATCCCGCCGTGTGATCAGGGCAACAATCCTGAGTCACATTTACCCATCGACAAGATCCCGGAGTAAGGACTAGGTGGACGCCTCAGTTCGGGGTGCTACACAAACAAATTTTGGATTTTAAATATGTATTAATACCCTAAATTTGGGTTAAGAAAAGCATGATTAATTGCTGGAATTTATGGATTAGAAACTATTTTGATTTAAGTGTTAAAAGAGGCATTGAAAGGACGAAAAACGGGTCCCAAAGTTCTTGTTTTGGAACCCTATGATGAATGGATTAAAATTCCAAAATTAAACCCTAAATTATATGTTAATTAAGGGGTTTAATCATACTGGAATAAGAAACAAGTTATTGTGTTGAAAAATTTTAAGAAACACATAATCTATGTGTTATGAAATGGACATGTATGGAGAGATAGGCATGAGAAAATAGTAAATGGTTTATGTAAATTATTAAAATGAAAAAATGCATGGAAACATGATGAAAAATCTGGATTAAGGTACTATTTTAGTAAATAATGATAATATCAAATTTTGAGATTATTATATGACGCCTAAGTTATTAACTAAGTGCTTAAAATGAGCACCGTTGTATGAAATGTGAAAAGTATGATAAAAATGATAAATGGAGGTAATGAACCTCCAAATAATGATTTAATGAATGATTATAATATGTAAGAAAGTTTACCCTACATAAGGGTATTAAAATGAATGAATGGATGATTTGATATGTATAGGTTATGATGCGTATGAACACCCAAATCTAAATGGATTTATATAGGTTGGAAAATCCTAAGGGATATAAACATTTAAAGTTGATGCATATAAATGAAATGTTATTTTCATTTATCTAGGCAAAGGCAAGGAAAAGAATGGAAGAAATGGATTAAGGTAATCTCAGGTAAGCAAGTGAACTTTTCAAGTTATTGATTTTTCTCTATATGTTGAAATGATGTTATGTTAATGTTTTTACAAATGTTTTACAAGTGGGCAAGCACAAGTTTTGAAAATGACGGCTTTAATGAAAAGTCGTAAGTTTTGGGAAAGAATGACTTTAATGAAAAGCCTTAAGGTTTGCTTCATGGAAAGCAAGCAACACTTTTTAAGATAAAAATTTTATCATAAGTATTGCCAAAGATTAGGAATGCTTTATGTTAATGGATTGAGGAATTTGCTTATAAGAAAGCAAGTTCTTCATGATGATATTTTTAAAGGACTTTATGTTTTATGCCGATGATTTTAAGAATTTACTTTCAAGCAAACAAGTTCTGTATGATGTTGTTTCAAAAGTATTTTATAAAAAAGGAATTTTGCTCTTTTTCACAAAACAACATGTGTAAATAAGTCTTGAGTTATTTTTACGATAGTTTGTGATAAATAATTATATTTATGAAAGAAAAAGAAAAAAAGAAATTCGATTTATGAAAAAGATTGGTTTTTCTATGTCATGTTATTTAAATGTAAATGATAATTTGGACATAGTCCATATGTTTTGAATTGATGTTCGAAAAGCTTTCATTTCCTTTAGACAACGAAATATGTTGAAAGTGTCTTAAAAAATATTTATACGGATGTTGTTTAATGGGATTTAAGGATGACAAACCCCATAAGTTGATTTCATAAAATGGTTTGATTTCGGGTGGTTAAAGTAGCATGCAAAAGGCTATGCAAGCCCCTCTTTATGTAAAAATAAGATAGAAATGTTGTGGCTCCCCGAACCGAGCGTCACATCCTGAGCCTTACGTCGGGATCATTATTGACTGGTAAACGTGATCAGGATTGTTGCCCTGTCACAGGGCGGGTTTTTAACGGATATTTATTCAATTAAATATATTTTCATAGGAGTTTATTTCCTCATAATTATATCTCATGCATAACTAAGTCGTTTCCAACCATTCAACATATAGCAAAACATGATGTTCTAGAGACGTTTCAACATTCTCCTAAATCAGATGTCACTGCATGTATTAAACACAGTCGTCAACACAAAACATCAACATAATTACATTCATTCAACAAGAGTTTTTCTATATCATAAAACTGTTAATATTTTTCCCTCGCTTTAATGATATTGCCTTTACTCCTTTGCCGAGTCTCTTCTTTCACTTGTCTATGGGTTAGGAAACGAAAATGTGAGTTGTACACTCAATAAGGAAGCTTTATAAAATTTTCAAGCAAAACATTTCAAAAGTAACCTTTTTCAACAAAAACGTTTCTCTGCATTTAGTAGAGACACTTATCAAGTGATCAACTACCTGCGGAGCAACAATATTTTATTTATAATTATTATGGAAAGCAACATTATACCCCCTCGGGGATATATAATGACAATGTGATGAATGCATTTGATCCCTTAGGATGGAGGCTAGCTAGGCGACCATTTGTCCTCATCTTCTCCCATCTAGGGAAGCGCCGCCGGCCCTTGGCCTATTTTAGCGACTCGGCTACACCAAAGGGGGACAATCGGTCCACTTATTCCTTTAAGGTGAACCCTATGAATTATGCACATGAATTTATCCATGTCATGCTAGCATGATTTTTCACACATAATATCATAGGACAGAAATTTTCATCAATCAAAAAGCAGTTATATAAATCAATTTTCAATACATAGTGAACTAAGGAATGGACATCCTTAAAAATTTAGAAGTAAATTTCAAATAACATTTGCTATCTCAATAAAAGTAGTTAAAACATCATTTACAATTATTTCAAAGAAATTTAAGAAATAGAAATTTATTTAGAAAATTGGCTTGCTTACTTTTTCTTTTCCTTTGCTATGAAAGAATAACATAATATTCACATAAATTTCATTTTCTTGCATTTATTTAGTTTTCCAACCCATTTTCATAAATAGTCATAACCCGCTTAACTTCCAAGTCGGGTGTACATACATCATATACTTACGTATATTAATCCTTTTTTCCAACCCATTTTCATAAATAGTCATAACCCGCTTAACTTCCAAGTCGGGTGTACATACATCATATACTTACGTATATTAATCCTTCATTATATCACGTATTTAATTCCCATAGATTAACCTCAAATTTTGAGATTATCAAATCAGCAATATATTACACATTTTTCCATCTTATTTTTATGCATTTTTGCATATTAGCCCTTCGCATAACTAGTTTATCATTTTATCAATTTCCTTATTTCACATATGTCCATTTCTTACACCTAATTCATGTTTTCCTTAAAAATTTTCAAATTAGCAACTTGGCTTCCAATTCAGCATGATTATACACCTTAATTAACACTTATTTAGTGCACTAATTTCAAAGTTCCAAAAACAGCAACTTTGATATCCGATTTCCACCCTTTAAACGTCTCTTTTAATACTCCATTCTAAAAAAAAATTTAACCACTTGATTCCAGCAATTAATCCCACTTTTCATAACCTAAATTCAAGGTATTTTCACATATTAAAATTCCATATATAAGTTTTTTGCAAACAGCAACGTTTTATGTATGTAGGGTACCCATTTGCACCACTTTGGACGTACACCATTAAACCCTCAAAATTCCGATTTTAGGCAGTCCATGCATGGTCCCTTTTCATGTCCAAAGTGCCCTACATTTAGGACATTTTACCCTGCAATTTATCCATAATTTATTTGAATCACTTCATATATCATTTTCAACAGTTAAACGTGAATTTCGAGTCTTAAGAGTAACCCTAACTAACCTTCCTTCTACACTTCATAAATCATGCTAAATTTCATATATATTCAACATCAAAACATGAATTATCATGTAATTATATAAATTTAATAAAACAGAAACATTAAACAAAAATTTCAGCAAGTTTAGGCTAGTGTAGAAGCTCATACGTCACACTAATCACTTCCTTCTTACATCTAACTCCTAGTTGCATTACTTGTTATTATATTTTCATTAAATACCGTAATTAAAAGCATCATAAATCTTCATTAAAGGATTCATTATGAATCATATTCACATCCCATAAATTTAGTTTGAAACAATAGATTAAAATCATTCAACACAAACATACACTTACTTGTATAGTGTAGCACTCAACTCCACTTCTCAAGCAAGCTTCCTCAACTTAAATCCTTCTTTTCTTTCTCCTTTTTCTTCTCTTGTTTTTGGGTTTGAAAGGTGGTGGAAGAGGGGACGTGTGCTGCTGCTGGAAATGGGAGCTCAAAATGCTAAAAATTTTCTAAGTCCCCATCTATGCATATGGACGTTCCTCCTTTCTTAAACAATAGCTGGAAATTTCCAGCTAGTGGACCCCACTTGCCACCTCATCTATGCTCATTCCAATGAAATTTTATCCCCTTAGCTGACTTGTCAACTTGTGGACCATTTAAATTATTTTTTTTCTTAATTATCTAATGCATTTAAGCATCTCAAATCTGTCTACCAGATCACGTCCACAATAACTGCTATTTTCATATTTGTTTCAATGAATTTTGCAGCTTTTTTATGCATATTTATATACCCTACTACCTAGGCTAATTATTCATGCATTTAGCAATTTTTAAAAATTAAAAAAAAACACATTTCTAGCTGCTTGAACAGTCCTCATTTTTCTACTCCATTTTTGCTACCTGTACACGTCCCTGATTTCAGCAGCTTATCTTATCATTATTTATTATGGTGCAAATTTATTTAATTATTCATTTAATTACCTAGTAGTGTAGGTCATTTAGGGTCATTTTAGCATAATTTAAAAAATTATAAAATATGCATAAGGCTGTTAAACCGTCCACATCATCTAAGAGTATGTTGCTGTCCATTTTTCCTTTTTCTCTCAACGGTCCAGATCTGCTCCTTTTTAATCCGAATTTTTACTTTAATTTAATGCATATTTATCCTTATTAACTCATAGTTGACTTTGGGTATTGATTTTCTGTGGCACCCCAAACCCGAGCGTCACATCCTGAGCCTTACCTCGGGATCGTATTGATTGATAAACATGATCAGGATTGTTGCCCTGTCCCACGGCGGGTCTTGTCGGATACTTATCCTATTAAATATGGTCATGTCAAAATTCATGAAACAACTCATGTTCTCATAATTTCATTCTCATACATTTCTAAGTCATTTCACCCCATTCATTACATACAAACATGTTGTTCAGCGACATTTCAACTTTTGCCTAAATCAGATGTCATTGCATGTATAAATCACAGTCATCCATAAAAACATTCGAATAGTTCACATCTATACATCATAAAACACTGCATATACTTTTACAACCATTTCATATAAATTTCATAACAGGAGTTTTCATAAGTTTTTTCATGGATTCCTTAACTTGGCACTAGCTCCTTTGCCATGTCTTGTCCTTCACCTGTCTTTGGGTTTGGAAAACAAAATCGTGAGTCGAAACTCAATAAGCAAGCTATTTACATTTTATAGGCAAATCATTTCGGGCAATATTTTTGCATTTAAATCAACTTGGAAAGCATTCTATACCTTATCCAAAGGTATATCTTAAAAGCATGAAATCCTGGACCCATTATGGGTTCCATATACAATATGCCATATGAAAACATGAACATGTAAACCATTTCTCCCTTAGGATGGAAGCTAGCCAGGCGATCATCCGTCACGTTAACTCCCATTTCAGAGAGGGCACCGCCGGCCTTGGGCCTGTTTTAAGCGACTTGGCCACACCAAGGGGGGACAATTGGTCCACTTATACCCTTCAAGTGGACCTCATAACCTGTGCACATGAACTTTCACATAAATTCATCTTTAACATGCTAGCATGATTTTTCAATTAGAAACATGGAAACATATCTTTTTCCATAGCATTTATCAAGAAAGATTTTATAACATTGCATTTGAAGTAAAATATCATTTCAACATCATTTTGCTAAGGGATGGCTATCCTTAAACACATTAGAAACAATTTCGATAGTTTTGTCAAACAAGTTAAAGCAAGAGTTGCATTTATGGAAATAATTTAGAAAAGCAAAAATCGTTTAGAAAATTTTCTTGCGTACCTGAACTTCTTAGCTTTCCACCACCACTTTCTCTTTGCCCTTGCCTACATGAAAATGATATGATTTTTCATACATTTCCTTTTCTCATATTTAATTTAGTTTTCCAACCCATTCCATATACATCCATCATTTATTTGACTTCATAAGTCATCATACACATATACAGCTTATTTTGCACATATTAGCACATTTTATACACATTCAGCTACCATACAACGTAATGCATACACATAACCCTAAAATTTAGGGTATTCATTTCAATATCATAAAATTCATTCCATAAACATCATACATAGCTTCATTAAGCGTACTTTGCCATTTTTTCCCATTTTTCCACAATACACCCATTGGTGCTTGCTTAAGCTCATATTATTGCCTTAGGCTTCCTTAAACAATCTCAAAATTTGAAATAAATCATCACACCTTCAAAACAGATGTATAATCATGGAATTCATCTCATTTTCATGCATTTTTGCATAAAATCATTTTTCATAAGTCATTCATCACCTATTCACCTTTATCCCTTCATATAAGCTCATTTAGCACATAAACATAATGCATTTCATAAAATTTGCTAACTCAGAAATTTAATCCATTTTTTAGGGGTTTAATTAACCTTAATTACCACTGCATTCAAGGTTTTTTTATGGGATTTAAATCCATTCAACCATAGGTTTCCAAAACAGCAAGTTTGGAACCCGTTTTACGTGTCTTTTGACACATAACCCTATGCAGTCATATAATTCCGAATTTCCCGCAATTAAATCCATTTTTCCTAATTCATATTTAGGGATTAAACACATATATCACATCCATGCATTATCATTTCTCAAAACAGCAAGTTCCCGCACGTTTTGAGTCTCGTTTCACGTCAGTTTGACGTTCTTTCATAAAAATCATAAAAATCAGTTTTAGAGTTTATTTTTCCCAAATCTCTTGGGCATCCATAATACCTTAAGCCTAGGGTATTTTACCATACATAAAATTCTTAAAACATACATTTCCATTTACATAGCATTTTTAACATAGAAACTACGAAATTAGGTCAAAATCAACGCTTTACATTCCATAGCTTCAAAAATTCATCACTTAAGCATAAACCAACATATATTTGGCATGAATACATGATTCATAGCTTAATCAAATCATCGTATCAAAACAGCAACTTGTCTTGGAGATTTAGGATTTATCAACTTGGATTTTACACTTAATACACATGCAAAAATCTCATTTTCATCATCTTAAGTTTAAAAATTCTAACATAGAACTTAATATTCATTCCATATTCATGCAAAAGCATATTAACACACCACTTTATAGATTCTTTCATCATCCTTTTGATTTCCAAGTTTTGAGTTTAAGAACTCAAGTTAAACAACTTAAACAAATCACATACTTACTTGGTATTGAGCCAACTCAAACCCTAATCCTTTGAGATGATTTTTCCTTTAAATTTCATTCCTTTTTCCCTTGGTTTCCTTCCTTTTCTTACTGGAAAATTTGGACGTGAGCTGCTGGGTTGGCTTGGACGTTTTCAGCACTTAGGAATTTTTCCAAAAATCCCTCTCATTTCAACATGCATGGGCTATATATGTTGCTGGAATTTTTTTCCAGCTGTGGGGCCCACTTGGTGCTGCAATTCCACACTCCTTAAACACACCCTTATCTACCATATGAGCTGGGTAAATTTCAGCCAAGTAAAATTGCATTTTTACCATTTTCAAAAATCATAAAATCAGCTTCATCCATGACCGTCCATCTGCCTTCCCATTCACGACCCAGCTGCTGCCCGTTTTCCATTTTTTTAATTCAAAAATGTGGGTAATTTGTACCTCTAATTACCCTTTAATTTGGGTATTAATTTGGTGTTAAAAAAATAATAAAAATGGCAGCAATAACCAAATTTCTGCACGTCATCTTGTCCATCATGCTGTTCATTTTTTTCAACTGTATGTAGCTGCATTTAAATATTTTTTTATTTCTATGACTTTGCATAATTGGTTGCATAACTTATGTACTTGCATCCCTGCAACATATATGCATGCTTTAGAAAATAAAAAAAATCAGATATAGGCACCAAACAGCCCTTGGACGTCCCCTCTTTGCCACCTTGGCTATACTCTTATAGCTACATCATTTCATGCATTAATTGGATGGATAATTCTCATATTTATGCATTTAATAGATTTTCATAAAATCCATAAGGAATGGCCTGCAATTTTCCACCACAAATTCCATTCCCATCATGCATTATCACTTGGTACTCTAGCATTAATGGCATGTTACTTTTGTGGAGCATAAGTCAACCATGCTCACCTTTTTCAATGCAGGAATTTTCCCAATATTTCATACTTAATCCAAGCCATTCAAAATAAATATCTCACAATTTCATTCAATTTTTTCAAATTTCATCTCAATCCGAGTTTCATAGCTCCCGTTATAGCCGTTTAAAGTTAACGGTTGAAATTGAAATATGATCAATAAATCATAAATCTCATTTCATCAAGAATTTTCATAGTCCATTTATTCCATAATACCAATCCCAACCTTAATAATTTTCATTTCAAATTTCACTTGAATCCGCCTTACAGGCGTTGAGTTATGAATTTTTCAACATTTTTCCATTAAACTTGTCATTTACCATAATAATTCCCATAATTCATATTAAATAATGGAAAATAATTTTTCATGTCGTATTTTCATATTTAAATCAACATCAATATGCTCTAATCCCATTGTCACATTTTAGCTCAAAATGCTTAATCCCATCATTATTGCCAATCCAAAACCCTATTTGCAATAATTAGCGAAATTGTATAAAATCTTCATAATTCAATAATTCACGTATAAACATCATATACATGATTAATGCATACTTATGGGTCTACCTGGGTTAGGGTTTCACATTTTATAAAAAAAATATTTCACAAAATGCCATTATATGGGCTGTTTGGACGTTCCCAACTGCCACATCACCCATGCTCCATTAAATTGTTTAATTGAGCATTTAATTATGAGATAATTGCAGGAATTTTTCCATTATTAGTAATTCACAAAATACCCTACCAATTACCTCCTTTTGACACCTCAAATTTGTCTTTATTCATTTGATTATTTTACTCATTTTCAACATAAATGCTAATCACTTTTTGGGTTGAAAAATCAAAACCACTAATCCCAATTTCGTGCAAGCTTAATTCCATCATCGTTTGCATGATCAAATCCTCCCATAACCTTAATCTCATAATTTTAACCGCCCGTTTCAAGTTTCATCTCAATCCGATCTTCCTAGCTCAAGTTATGATCATTTTAAGTTTTGAATGGTGATGATCGATTTTCATCAAAATTTTCATAATGTAATTTCCTCATGTGATTAAGCACAAAATTATGTGCTTCCACTTAAAGTTTCACCTCAATCCGACTTAAGGGCATCAAGTATGAATTTTCCAATATTTTCTTAACTTGGCTCCATGATTAGATTCCTTATCTCCATTTGTTTCATTATGGAATTTAATAATTTTTTTTTCATGGCATACTAACATTTATCCATCCTTATTATATTACTTCAATCATATTATCCCACATTGTCTCGAATGGATATATTTAAACAACATTCATAACAAATGACCTAGCTGTAACAAGTCATAAAATTTGCAAATAATTCATTTTTAAATATTATTCATACATGAATCAATCAATTGCATATACATGATTTCTACTCCAATTAGGGTTTCACAATCCTCCCTCCCTTATAATAGGTTTCGTCCCAAAACCATCTATTCTTTAAATAACCGAGTGTATTTCCTTTCTACTTCTTCTCTTAGTTCCCATGTAGCTTCACCTTCGGAATATCGGTTCCATTGAATCTTTACATATTCTATTTCTCTATTCCAAAGCTTCTGTATCTTGTGATCTAAGATTCTAATGGGTCTTTCTTCGTAATTCAGATGATCTTGGATCGGTAGATTTTTTGCTACCAGTACATGGGTCGGATTTGCTACATATTTCCTAAGCAGGGAAATATGAAAAACATTGTGTACTAAAACTAGTGCTGGAGGTAAAGCAATCCTATAAGCCAGCTTTCCAATCTTCTCCAACACTTCAAATGGACCAATATAGCTGAGATTCAGCTTCCCCCTTTTTCCAAATCTCATAACTCCTTTGAATGGCGTGACTTTTATAAACACATGCTCGCCAACTTGAATATTCAGATCTTTTCTTTTGCAATCTGTGTAACTCTTTTGCCGACTCTGGGCTGTGAGTATACACTGGCGAATAACCTGTATTTTGTCTGTCATTCTTTGAGACAAATCTGGGGCTAACTTCTTTTTTCCGACTTCATCCCAGTTCAATGGTGTTCGACATCGCTGTCCATACAACACCTCAAATGGAGCCATTTGAAAACTAGCTTGATAGCTATTATTATATGCAAACTCAGCTATAGATATATATTCATCCCACGAACCGCCAAATTCTAAAGTACACATACGAAGCATGTCCTTGATGATCTGATTTACTCGCTCCGTTTGTCCATCCGGTTGGGGATGAAAAGCAGTGCTGAACTTGAGTTGGGTGCCTAGGGTTTCATGCAAGCTTTTCCAAAATCAAGACGTGAATGTTGTGTCTCGATCGAAAACTATTGATTTAGGCACTCCATGAAGTCGTACTATCTCCTTATAGTAGACTTTGGCTAATCATTCTGCTGTGTATGTTCTCTTTATGGGTATAAAATGAGCAACTTTAGATAATCGATCCACTATTACCCATATAGAATCATTTCCAGTTTGAGTCTTAGGTAGCCCTTCAATGAAATCCATGGTAATATCATCCCACTTCCACTCAGGAATTTTCATGGATTGTAATTTTCCAGACATCCTTTGGTGATCAGCTTTCACTTTTTGACAAGTTAGGCACTTGGCTACATATTCAGCGATCTCTCTCTTCATATTATTCCACCAATATGCTTTCTTCAAATCCTGATACATCTTAGTGCCTCTTGGATGAATGGAAAACGATGAAAAATGCGCCTACTTAAGAATTTGCTCCTTCAACTCAGCTGTATTAGGTATGCATAAACGGCCTTTGTACCGACACATACCTTGCTCATCAACAGAAAATTCAGTCAATCCCTTCCTCTTCATTTTTTCTACATGGGCATGTAGGTCTGTATCATTTTGCTGTGTAGTTTTAATCTGCTCAAATAGTGATGATTGTATGCACATTTGTGATAACCTCGTTTGAACTCCAGGGGGACATACAATCAATTCTAATTGCCTTATTTCCTGAAGCAATCCTTCTTGTTTGGTGATAAGGTATGCTATGCTGACATTTCTGCTCAATGCATCGGCTACTACGTTTGCCTTACCTGGATTATATAGTATCTCTAAATCATAATCTTTTAATAACTCGAGTCATCTCCTTTGTCTCATGTTCAACTCCTTTTGAGTAAAAATATACTTAAGGCTCTTATGATCTGTGTAAATTTCACACCTAGTACCATACAGGTAATGTCTCCATATTTTTAAGGCAAACACCACTGCTGCTAATTCTAAACTATGAGTGGGGTAGCTTACCTCAATGGGCTTTAGCTGTCGCGACGCATAAGCTATAACCTTTCCTCTCTGCATCAGTACATAACCCAAACCCTTTCTTGAAGCATCACTATATATCACAAAACCATCATTTCCTTTGGGTAGGGTTAGAATAGGTGCTTCTACTAGCCGCTGCTTTAATTCTTGAAAACTGCACTCACATTCCTCAGACCATACATACCTAACTCCTTTACGAGTCAATCTTATTAATGGGGCTGATAACTGAGAAAATCCTTCAACAAACCTTCTGTAATACCCTGCTAAACCAAGAAAACTTCGAATTTCTGTAATGGTCGTTAGCCTTTGCCACTTCAAAATTGCCTCAATCTTTTGAGGATCAACTTGAATTCCTTTTTCTGATATTATATGACCCAGAAATTCTACTTGTTTCAAACAAAATTCACATTCCTTTAGCTTAGCATACAATTTCTCTTATCTCAGTCTTTCCAATACCTTTGCAAATGAGATTCATGTTCTTTCTCTATTTTAGAGTAAATTAAGACATCATCAATAAATACTACCACAAATTGATCAAGATAGTCCCGAAATACCCTATTCATCATATCCATGAATACAGCAGGGGCATTAGTGGGTCTGAATGACATCACTAAAAATTCATAGTGTCCATACCTAGTTCGAAAAGCTGTTTTGTGAACATTGGTAGGACATATTCTTAACTGATAATACCCTGACTGTAAATCAATGTTAGAGAAAGTGGTAGCTCCTTGTAATTGATCATACAAATCATCAATCCTGGGTAGTGGGTATTTATTTTTCACTGTGACCTTATTTAATTCCCTATAATCAATGCACAGCCTCAAACTACCATCCTTTTTCCTTAAAAATAATACCGGAGCTCCCCAGGGTGATACACTGGGTCTGATAAAACTTTTATCTAACAGCTCCTGTATTTGAGTTTTCAGCTCATTCATTTCCGCCGGTGTCATCCTGTATGGAGCCTTTGATATCGGAGCTATACCTGGTATGATATCCATTTTTGTTTGTGGAGGTAACCTGGTCAATTCCTTTGAAAATACATCTGGAAATTCTTTAACCACAGGAATTTGATTTATTTCTATCTCCATACCTTTCTCTACATTAACTGATACCAGATAAGCTTGGCACCTTTGGCGGATCATTTTGACCGCCTTCATGGACGATATTAATATCGTAGAATTTTCAGGTTGTCTTAGCTTTCCAATGACTATCTCTTTTTCTAGGGCTATTTCCGATTGTACCTTTTTATTTTTACAATCAATCGTAGCTCCCCACTAACTCAGCCAATCCATACCCAATATCACATCAAATTTCGTCATAGGTAATAGGATTAAGTCGGCTTCTAAAATCAATGATTCCATCCTAATTGGACATGCTTTTCATACTTGGCTAGTACTGGCTAATCTATACACAGGAGATTCTACATGGATTATCTCATTGGTTTCCACTACCGGTAGTGCATGGGTGGCCACATATTGGCATGCTATAAAGGAGTGACTAGCACCAGAATCAAACAAAGCAACTGCCGAATTTCCTAAAATGTAAACCATACCTGTGACCACCTTCTCTTCTTGTTCTTGAGACTCAGTCCGAGTCAAAGCATGCACATGTACCGGATTCATGGTAGTTCCCTGCTTATTCACTGTTCCAGGCATCTTGAGCTGCGCGAGTCTTCCACGACCTTGTGATGTTTATGCCTTATTAGGACAATTCGGAACAATATGTCCTATTTGATCACAAAGAAAACATTTAATGATCTTTACTTCACTCATTCTGCATTCCTTGGCTATATGGCCTGCTTGCCAACATTTATAGCACCGATTTGATCCTTTTAAACACTCGCCTGCATGTCGTTTTTTACATTTTCTGCAGAAAGGCGGGAGTTTCTTCTTTGGGGCTCCTTTCCCTTTCTTCACATTTCCTTTCTTACCCCTTTCTTTTCCCAATTCATTTTTCTTTGTTCCAAAACTAAACATTTTTGACCCAAGTCTTAGTTCCTGTGTTCTTAACGCCTCAATTTTCAATGCTCTTGCCCTCTCAAGACATGAAGCATATGTGAGAACTAGGTATTTTATTTTATTTTCATTATAACCCTTCTTTATTATGAGGTAATTTATGAACATGATACTAGGAATTTATGATGTTAATGGATTAATAACTTATACAAACATTGTTGAGCACTACAACTATTTTCCACCTCGCAGAGTAGGTACGGGGTTCCCGGGGGTCAAGGGGCCAGCGCCCCCGGAGAAATTTTTAACTATTAAGTCATAGAAGTGGGAAAGTAAATTAGAAATTGCGATTAGACCCGACCCATGCTCCGGCCCGGCCCGACCCGATGAAGGTTCAGTTATAAGGAGGAGCCTGCGAGTTAGGGTTCATCTTCCATTTTGCGCCCGACTCCATTTCCCTCTTCTTCTCTTCATGTTCTCTGCCTCTTCTTTTCTTTCCTCCTATTCAGTACGATCCAGCTATGGATTTCTTCAAGAAATCTCTACTAACTGCCTTGGAAGTCATTGATTCCAATCAAGGAAGCTCCGAATTTCTGCAATCCAAGCCCAGGGTTGCTGGTTTTGGGGAAAATCACGATTAATGTAAGTAGATGCTACCCTTCCTTGATTGGATGATGAAATCTCGTATTAAACATGATGTGAAACTGGGGGGGGTACGTGACACCCAACAAATCCATGGTTTGGAGTGTAGTGTTCGTAACAGCTAGGGTAAGTAAAGTTTGAGGGGAATTTGTCGTGAATGAGTGAATTTATGAAGTAGAGGACTCGTTAGCAGCTTTTGTATTCTTAAAATGTGATGTTAGTTGATTCGGATCAAATGAGGGTACGAACTAGAGTTTCCTCTTTCTGTGCCTACCATGTGTTTGTTAAAATGCTCGTGTGGCAGTTTTATACATTGAATTGAAAGTAAACCTTGTTGATGTTGTATGTGTGGTTGTGACATGTATTCTTGTATGTTATATATGAGGTGTTATTTAAAATGATTGGTTGTAAACGGGTTGTTCATGGCCCTTAATTGACATGAGGAGAGGGTTGTTCATGGCCCTTGATTGACATGAGTGGAGGATTGTACGCATCCTTCTATTTATATGTGGTTATATGCATACGATCTTGGGAGTGGGTATCGGACCCATATATTTTATTTTGATCATGACATGTGCATCCAAAACTTTGCTTATTCCACTTTGTGCTAACCATTATCTACTTACTGAGTCTATATAGACTCACATGATTTGTTATTTTTTTGTTCTTTAGATCCCAGGTCAGGTGGGGAATCTCAAGATGGGGCAAGTGGAAGACCAAATCTTAGAAACCATTAGAACATCTCTAATTAAAGTTATTTTAATGTTATGCTCTTTTGACATTAGCATTATGTATACGGTTATGGAGCTAGATTTGACCTTGATAAACAGATTGTATTCAGTATTTTGAATTGGATTATGATTTATGTGGATGCATGTAGTTATGATCATTCGGTTTGCTTATTGTGTATGGATAAGTTTGAATGATTTTCTTCCATATGAATTCCCTTATCATAGGAAGATGGAAGATACAAATATATAACTATAGAGTTGAATGTCACATAATGTAATGAATTTGAATTGCTTATGCATAACAGGTTGTGTATTACATACCACCCCTTATATATTATGGGGAGATGCTGCCATGTAGGTCATATGGTACCCTTTTGACTAGTTATTACGAATATTTAGAATTGGGGCGTTACAGCATAATCCTTTATTAACAAAGGTGTGAGGCTTTCTCTGAGGTATGGCCTTAGTCCCTGCTGGAACCTTTGTGTCTTATTGTCTGGCACATTAGCAATCCAAGGAACATATCGAACTAAGGCATTGAACTTAGTAGGGTATTCGGTAACAGACATTCTTCCCTGATAAAACCTTTAAAATTCTATCACTTTCTGGCTTTGTAACCCAACAGGAAGGTATTCTTTGTTGAATTCCTCAACAAATGTCGGCCAAGACACCTCTTCTGGTCATGGCATTGTGACCAACATCGTTTCCCACCATTCATGTGCATCTTTGATCAATAAATGTATGGCGCACAATACCTTCTATAGATCATTACACGGGGAAATTTTAAATAATTTCTTAATCTCTATTATCCATTACTTAGCCTATATCGGATCGGGTTCTCCTAAAAATTTTGGGGGTTGCTGAGCCAAGAATGCATTAATCGCCTTTCTATCAGGTTACATTAGCTGATTTTCATCTTTTGTGGGTACTGTCGTGGAAGTCGGGCCAGCCGTTGAAATAGCTCTATCTCTTTCAGTACTGACCAACTGAGCCTCTTGTGTACTTTCCCACAAACCTTGAATAATGTCTGCGGTTTGTGCTGCCCAATCACGAGTAGCCTACTACATTGCTTCCTTTACTGCGGCAGCTACCCTTTCTTCTATGAGTCGAGCCTGTCTTGACTCATATCCTTCTCCTATATTTTGTTCTGGACTTACATTTTCTCTTCTTTGTCGAGTTCTTGAACTTTCACTACTGGATTCAGGTTCTGGCCTTTTTGGTCTACTAGTCTCTCCAACCTCATGTTGGTTGGGGACCTCTTGAGCAACTTCCTTTCCTTTGTTTGTTCTCCTTCCTGATCTTGTTTCCACCATAATGTTTTTCTAAATATATAAAAGCACATAATCTTTCATTTATAATTGGGGTTAGATCGTCATATACGTATTATCAACACAAAATAAAAAATCAATTTGCACATTCATCATCATAAACATTCATAACCATTCATTCATTTCATATTATTTACATAAATAAACATCTATTATCATACATTCCATAAACCACAGTTTTCTAACGTCACACCATATGTTACATACATCACACTTATATATATATATGTACATCACATCATAGCAAAGTCTCCTAGTCTAATAATTATACATATTGAAGTTCATAAAAACAAAAAAAACTCATCGTCTACCCGCTCTCCTTTTGAAGTAATGATGACGCCTATGCCTAGACGACATTTCGCTAGGTTCCTTCGTGATAGTACTAGTATCTGACCAGGCATGATTGTTCTCTCCTCCACCATCATTATTATCATTACTACTATCACTGCTACTTTCACTTTCATTATCATCTTCTTCCTCATTTACCATTGGTTCAAGATATCGTAATGGTGCTCCAAGTGAAAATAAATTACCCATGCTTTTATCTACATGAATCATAACCTCACCAGGACGAGGAATAGGTTCAGGTGGCTCTATAAACCCTCGAGCAAGACCCTCTTCTATACAAGGAACCATTTCTTTCTCTCTCTGTTGAATACTTTCCCAGCTCTTTCCATATCGGAATTGAAGATATCCACCTTCAAATTTATACCAAGGTCCTAAATTAGGAGGTTTAGGTGCTGGAGTATTTTCCCAAAACCACTGCAGATCCTGAGGAGATATATAGTCTGTGGGAGTTCGAGGAAACCCTAAAAATCTAGAGCGATAGGCCGGTAGAACCTCAGCTCTAGGAGCCCTGCTGCTAGATTCCACAATAATTGGCCTTTGCTGGTACCTGTCCTGCAGATGAAGTGGAAGATTCTTAGGAGAGAAACCTAGAGGTACAGGTGGAAAAGGATTTGCATCATGTTTTGACTCTAACCACTTTTTAACACTTTCTTCGATTTTTCATTTCTTTTCTTCTTTCATCTCCTTCTTTAACTCTTCTGCACTCATAACTCGTTTTCTCTTATCGACCATCTGTTCACATATATAACTAAATTAGTTATACACTAGAAATAGCACCTTGCAAATCATTTTGCAATACATTATCATATATCATTCATACATGATAATGACCTTTACAATCCTCATAAAATCATATATATCATGTCCAATCCTCAAACTTAGACTTTTTTATGCCTATTTACCAGTCCATGCTCTGATACCAAGCTCTGTGGCGCCCCAACCCGTGCGTCACATCCTGAGCCTTACCTCGGGATCGTTATTGACTGGTAAACATGATCATGATTGTTACCTTGTCACACAACGGGTTTTTAACGGATATTTATCCAATTAAATATATTTTCATAGGAGTTTATTTCCTCATAATTACATCTCATGCATAACTGGGTCATTTCCAACCATTCAACATATAGCAAAACATGATGTTCTAGAGACATTTCAACATTCTCCTAAATCAGATGTCACTGCATGTATTAAACATAGTAGTCAACACAAAACATCAACATAATTACATTCATTCAACATGAGCTTTTCTATATCATAAGACTGTTAATATTTTTCCCTTGCTTTAATGATATTGCCTTTACTCCTTTGCTGAGTCTCTTCTTTCACCTGTCTATGGGTTAGGAAAATAAAAACTTGAGTTGTACACTCAATAAGTAAGCTTTATAAAATTTTCAAGCAAAACATTTCAAAAGTAACCTTTTTCAACAAAAACATTTCTCTGCATTTAGTAGAGACACTTATCAAGTGATCAACTACCTGCGGAGCAAAAATATTTTATTTATAATCATTATGGAAAGCAACATTATACCCCCTCGGGGATATATAATGACAATGTGATGAATGCATTTGATCCCTTAGGATGGAGGCTAGCTAGGCAACCATCCGTCCTCATCTTCTCCCATCCAGGGAGGCGCCGCCGGCCGTTGGCCTATTTTAGCGACTCGGCTACACCAAAGGGGGACAATCGGTCCACTTATTCCTTTGAGGTGAACCTTAAGCATTATGCATATGAATTTATCCATGTCATGCTAGCATGATTTTTCACACATAATATCATAGGACAGAAATTTTCATCAATCAAAAAGCAGTTATATAAATCAATTTTCAATACATAGTAAACTAAGGAAAGGACATCCTTAAAAATTTAGAATTAAATTTCAGATAACATTTTCTAAATCAATAAAAGTAGTTAAAACATCATTTACAATTATTTCAAAGAAATTTAAGAAATAAAAATTCATTTAGAAAATTGGCTTGCTTACCTTGTTCGTGAGAGCTTTCCGGATTGACTTTTTCTTTTCTTTTGCCTATGAAGGAATAACATAATATTCACATAAATTTTATTTGCTTGCATTTATTTAGTTTTCCAACCCATTTTCATAAATAGTCATAACCCGCTTAACTTCCAAGTCGGGTGTACATACATCATATACTTATGTATATCAATCCTTCATTATACCACGTATTTAATTCCCATAGATTAATCTCAAATTTTGAGATTATCAAATCAGCAATATATTACACGTTTTTCCATTCTATTTTTATGCATTTTTTCATATTAGCCCTTCGCATAACTTAGTTATCATTTTATCAATTTTCTTATTTCACATATGTCCATTTCTTACACCTAATTCATGTTTTCCTTAAAATTTTTCAAATCAGCAACTTGGATTCCAATTCAGCATGATTATACACCTTAATTAACACTTATTTAGTGCATTTCTATGAATTTTTAATCCACTAATTTCAAAGTTCCAAAAACAGCAACTTTGATATCCAATTTCCACCATATAAACGTCTCTTTTAATACTCGATTCTAAACAAATTTTTAACCACTTGATTCCATCAATTAATCCCACTTTTCATAACCTAAATTCAAATTATTTTCACATATTAAAATTCCATACATAAGTTATTTGCAAACAGCAACGTTTTATGTATGTAGGGTACCCATTTATTTGAATCACTTCATATATCATTTTCAACAGTTAAACGTGAGTTTGGAGTCTTAAGAGTAACCCTAACTAACCTTCCTTCTACAATTCATAAATCATGCTAAATTTCACATATATTCAAAATCAAAACATGAATTATCATGTGATTATATCAATTTAATAAAACAGCAACATTAAACACAAATTTCAGCAAGTTTAGGCTAGTGTAGAAGCTCATACGTCACACTAATCACTTCCTTCTTACATCTAACTCCTAGTTGCATTACTTGTTATTATATTTTCATTAAATACCCTAATTAAAAGTATCATAAATCTTCATTAAAGGATTTATTATGAATCATATTCACATCCCATAAATTTAGTTTGAAACAATAGATTAAAATCATTCAACACAAACATACACTTACTTGTATAGTGTAGCACTCAACTCCACTTCTCAAGCAAGCTTCCTCAACTTAAATCCTTCTTTTCTTTCCCCTTTTTCTTCTCTTGTTTTTGGGTTTGAAAGGTGGTAGAAGAGGGGACGTGTGCTGCTGCTGGAAATGGGAGCTCAAAATGCTAAAAATTTTCTAAGTCCCCATCTATGCATATGGACGTTCCTCCTTTCTTAAACAACAGCTGGAAATTTCCAGCTAGTGGACCCCACTTGCCACCTCATCTATGCTCATTCCAATGCAATTTTGTCCCCTTAGCTGACATGTCAACTTGTGGACCATTTAAATTATTTTTTTCTTAATTAATAATTTGTTAATTATCCAATGCATTTAAGCATCTCAAATCTGTCCACCAGATCACGTCCACAATAGCTGCTAATTTTCATATTTTTTTCCACAAATTTTGTAAATTTTTTATGCATATTTATATACCCTACTACCTAGGATAATTATTCATGCATTTATCAATTTTTAAAAATTTAAAAAGAATCACATTTCTAGCTGCTTGAACGGTCCTCATTTTTGCTGCCTGTACACGTCCCTATTTTCAGCAGCTTATCTTATCATTATTTATTATGGTGCAGCGTTATTTAATTATTCATTTAATTACCTAGTAGTTTAGGTCATTTAGGGTCATTTTAGCATAATTTAAAAAATAATAAATATGCATAAGGCTGCTAAACCGTCCACATCATCCAAGAGATATGCTGCTGTCCATTTTTCTTTTTTCTCTCAACGGTCCAGATCTACCCATTTTTAATCCAAATTTTCACTTTAATTTAATGCATATTTATCCTCATTAACTCATAGTTGACTTTGAGTATTGATTTTATAAAAAAAATATTTCACAAAATGCCATTATATGAGCTGTTTGGACGTTCCCAACTGCCACATCACCCATGCTCCATTAAACTGTTTAATTGAGCATTTAATTATGAGATAATTGCAGGAATTTTTCCATTATTAGTAATTCAGAAAATAACCTACGAATTACGGCCTTTTTTCATATCAAATTTGTCTTTATTCATTTGATTATTTTACTCATTTTCAATATAAATGATAATCACTTTTTGGGTTGAAAAATCAAAACCACTAATCCCAATTTCGTGCAAGCTTATTTCCATCATCATTTGCATGATCAAATCCTCCCATTTCCATAATCTCATGATTTTAACTGTCCATTTCGAATTTCATCTCAATCCGATCATCCTAGCTCAAGTTATGATCATTTTAAGTTTTGAATGGTGATGATCGATTTTCATCAAAATTTTCATAATCTAATTTCCTCATGTGATTAAGCACAAAATTATGTGCTTCCACTTAAATTTTCACCTCAATCCGACTTAAGGACATCAAGTATGAATTTTCCAATATTTTCTTAACTTGGCTCCATGATTAGCCTCTTTATCTCCATTTGTTTCATTATGGAATTTAATAAAAAAAAAATTTCATGCCATACTAACATTTATCCATCCTCATTATATTACTTCAATCATATTATCCCACATTGTCTGGAATGGATATATTTAAACAACATTCATAACAAATGACCTAGCTGCAACAAGTCATAAAATTTGAAAATAATTCATTTTAAAATATTATTCATACATGAATCAATCAATTGCATATACATGATTTCTACTCTGATTAGGGGTTCACAGAGCGTCACATCCTGAGCCTTACCTCGGGATTGTATTGATTGGTAAACGTGATCAAGATTGTTGCCGTGTCACACGACGGGTTTTAACGGTGTTTATCCGATTTAATATTTTTTCATAAGAATTTAATTTCTCATATTTCCATCTCAAACATATCTAAATCATTTCCAACTCAAGCATAACTAAGCCATTTCAAATCCATTCAACACACATACACAGCATGATGTTCAAGCAACATTTCAACAATTGCCTGAATCAGATGTCACTGCATGTATAAATCATAGTCATCAATATAAAACATTCGAATGGTTACAATCATTCAACATGAATTATTTCATAACATAGAAATACTAAAGTTTTTCCATTGCATCCTCTAGCTGGAACTTACTTCTTCGTCATCTCCTGTCCTTCACCTGTCTTTGGGTTTGGAAAACAAAATCGTCAGTCGAAACTCAATAAGCAAGCTATTTGCATTTTACGGGCAAATCATTTCAGGAAACATTTTGCATTTAAAATCATATTGGAAAGCAACTTATACCTTATCAAAAGGTATATCTTGGAAAACATAAATTCTGTACCCATCATGAGTACGATATGCATAATGCCATATGAAAACATGAACATAATCATCATAATTTCCTTAGGATGCAAGCTAACCAGGTGACCATCCGTCCACGTTAACTCCCATTTTAGAGAGGGCTCCGCCGGCCTTGGGCCTATTTTAAACGACTTGGCCACACCAAGGGGGGAAAATCGGTCCGCTTATACCCTTCAAGTGGACCTAGTACCCTGTGCACATGAAATTTTTCATAAATCCATCTTTGACATGCTAGCATGATTTTTCAATCAAAAACATAGAATTACATCATTTTTCTATAATCGTTTATCAAAGGAAATTTCATAATATCACATTTGACATAAAAAAATCATTTCAACACTATTTTGCTAAGGAATGGCCATCCTTAAACATATTAGAAATAATTTCCACAATTTCATCAAACAAGTTAAAGCAAAAATTGCATTTATGTAAATAATTAAGAAAAAGAAATTAGTTTAGAAAATTTTCTTGCTTACCTGTGTCTCTTAGCTTTCCAACTACGCTTTTTCTTTGCCTTTGCCTACATGAGAATAATATATTTTTCATATATTTCTTTTTCTCATATTTCATTTAGTTTTTCAACCCATTTCATTCACATATATCATTTATTTGACTTTTCAAGTCATTATGCACATATATAGCACATTTTTACACATTTCACCGGCTAACATATAACATATATAACCCCATAAATAAGGTATCCATTCATCCATATAAAATTCATTCAATAATCATCATTTATAGGTTCATCAACCTCAATTTGTCCTTTTATCAATCTTTTTTCAAAATACACGCATTGGTGCTCCACTTATGCACACATCATCACTTCATGCTTCATAAATAAATTCTAAAATTTGAAATAAATCATTATATACCCTAAAAAGATGTATAATCATGAAATATATCATATTTTTATGCATATTTGCACAAAATCACTTTTCACAAGTCATTCATCACTTATACACATTTATCCATTCACATATGCCCATTTGGAAACACATACACAATGTATTTCATAAAATTTGCAAAATCAGAAATTTAATCCATATTTCAACATTTTAATTACCCATAATTACCATTTCATTTAGGGTATTTTTATGGGATTTAAATCCACTCACCATAGGTTTCCAAAACAACAAGTTTGGAACCCGTTTTCCACTCATTTAACGTGTCTTTTGACACATAACCCTAAGCAGTTTAATAAATCCGAATTTTCAAAAAATAATTCTATTTTCCTAATAAAAATTTAGGGCATTAACACATGTTTAACATTCATAAACAATTTTATCTCAAAACAGCAAGTTTCCTACCCGTTTCGGTCCCGTTTCCACTTCATTTAGCCATCGTTTCATAAATCCATAAAAAATCAGATTTGAGTTTATTTTCCCAAATCCTTTTGGGCATCAATAATACCTTAACCCTTGGGTATTTTAACCTACATATCATTCACAAAGCATGCCAACCTATTTCCATAGTATTTTTATCATAAAAATGAAGAAATCGGGTGATATACATCACTTTGCATTCCATATTTTCTAAGATTCATCATTTAAGCACAAACCAACATTTGTTCTTCATTAAAACATATTTAATAACCTAAACATATTATCCATGTCAAACAGCAACTTGTCTTTTAGATTTAGGGTTTGTCAAGTTGAGTTTTTCAACTCAATACACATTCAAATCATCACTTTCACCATCTAAACATGGAAATTCATGTATAAAACTTAATACCCATTCAATATTCATTCAAAAGCATGTTAAATCATCATTTTAAAGATTCTTTCAGCATCCCTTTCATATTCCCATTTTGGAGTTTAAAACTCAAAATAACCAACTCAAACAACACATATACTTACTTGGTTTAGTGTTAACTCAAACCCTAACACTTGGAGATGATTTACTCCACAAATTCCCATCTTTTCTCCTTGCTTTTCTTCCTTCTTTTGCTAGCCAAAATGGACGTGAGTTTCTGCTGTTGCTTTGGGGTATAAAATCCAACAGTTAACCAACTTTCCAAAATCCATGCTATGTGAACGTGCATGACTTTATAGGGCTAGATCAAATCCAGCTGTGGACCCCACCATTTGCTGCATTTTCCACACACTTAAATGCTCCCTTATCCTCCTCATGTGTTGGCAAATTCTTAGCCAAGTAATATTGCATTTTATCAATTTTTAAAAATCCAAAAACTGCATTAATCCTAGACCGTCCAGCTGTTCCCCCAATCACGTCCTTTGCTGCCCATATTTTCCACCAATTTTTTCATTTCTTTATAATTCCCATTTAAGGGTAAAACATACAATTAATTTCCCTTTAATTCATGTATTAATTTGGTGCTAAAAAAATTAACAAAATTGCAGCGAACCAGCTTATTCATGCACGTCAACTGCCCATCAAGCTGTCCACTTTTTCCACTTTCATGGCAGCTACATTTTATAATTTTTATTTCTGGAAATTTGCATGATTAAATCCATATTTTGGTGTCCCTACGTGTCAGCAATATGTGACATATTTTAAAATAAAAAAAATCAAAATATTGAGCAATATACCCCTTGGACGTCCCCATAGTGCCACCTTGCCTATGCTCATGTTTTGCCTTTTGTAGCTTCATCATGGTGGACATTTAATGGCTGGATAATTCATGTATTTTTGTATTTCATATAAATACATAAAATACCCTAGAAATGGGCTGCATTTGACACCTCAACTCCCATTAAAATCATGCAATTATGCATTGTACTCTAGCATTAATTGATGGATACTTTTGAGGTGCATTAGTCAACGATGCTCAACTTTTTCAATGCAGGAATTTTTCAAAAATTTTAAGCTTAATCTAATACATCCAAATAAACATTTCATAATTTCATTCAACTGTTTCAAATTTCATCTCAATCCGATTTTCTTAGTTCCCGTTATAGCCATTTAAAGTTAACGGTTGAAATTGAAATATGATCAATAAATCATTATATTCATTTCATCAAGAATTTTCATAACCCAATAATTCCACAATACCAAGCCCAAAATCATTAATTTCTATTTCAAATTTCACTTGAATCCACCTTATAGGAGTTGAGTTATGAATTTTCCAATGTTTTTCCACTTAACTTAACAATTATCACACCAATGCTCATTATTCATTTTAAATGAATTAAAATGAATTTCTATGATGTATTTGCACATTTAAATCAACAAAAATTTACTCCAATCCCATTGTCTCATATTAGCTCAAACTAATTAATCACACCATTATTGCTAATCCTTAAACCTAATTGCAATTATTAGCAAAATCACATAAATCATTCATAATTCAATAATTCACATATAAATATCATATACATGATTAATGTATACATATAGGTTCTACATGGGTTGGGTTTCACAATCCTCCCCCCTTATAACAGGTTTCGTCCCGAAACCGCCTATTCTTTAAATAGCTGGGGGTATTACCGTTCCACTTCTTCTTTTAACTCCCAAGTGGCTTCATTTGTGGAATACCGGTTCCATTGTACCTTCACGTACTCGATTTCCCGATTTCGAAGCTTTTTAACCTTGTGATCCAAGATTCTCACTAGACTTTCTTCATAATTCAGATAATCTTGAATCGGTAAATTCTCAGCCACTAATATATGTGTCGGGTCCGGAACATACTTTCTAAGCATCGATATATGAAACACATTGTGAACTAGGGCTAGCGCTGGGGGTAAGGCTACTCGATATGCTAACTTCTCAACCTTTTCCAAAACCTCAAATGGTCCAATATACCTGGGATTCAGCTTTCCCCTTTTCCCAAGCCTTGTAACTCCCTTAAATGGCGTGACCTTTATAAACACGTGTTCGCCAACTTGGATATTCAAGTCCCTTCTCTTGCAATCTGTGTAACTCTTTTACCGACTTTGGGCTGTGAGTATACACTGACGAATAGTTCTCACCTTGTCTGCCATTCTTTGAGATAAGTTTGAGGCTAACCTTTTCTCTCCAATTTCATCCCAGTTCAATGGCGTTCGACATCGCCGACCATATAATATTTCAAATGGAGCCATTTGGATGCTAGCTTGGTAGCTATTGTTGTATATGAATTTTGCAATCGAGATGTACTCGTCCCAAACTCCAAGGTACACATTCGGAGCATATCTTCAATAATTTGATTCACCCACTCCGTTTGTCCATGGGTTTGAGGATGAAAGGCTGTACCGAACTTAAGTTGGGTGCCTAGAGTTTCATGCAAACTTTTCCAAAACCTTGACGTAAATGTTGCATCTCAATCCAAGATAATCGACTTTGGCACTTCGTGGAGTCGTACGACCTCTTTGTAATAAACCTCAGCTAGCCTTTATGCGGTATAAGTCCTTTTGATAGGTAGGAAGTGCGCGACTTTCGATAACTTATCTACGATTACCCATATAGAATCATTTCCTGCTTGGGTCCTAGGTAATCCTTCTATGAAGTCCATAGTAATGTCGTCCCACTTCCATTCAGGAATTTCTAAAAATTGTAGCTTACCAAGCACTCTTTGGTGATCTGCCTTCACCCGTTGGCAAGTTAAACACTTAGCCACATATTCGGCGATCTCTCTTTTCATATTATTCTACTAATATGCTTTCTTGAGATCCTGATACATCTTAGTACTTCCCGGGTGAATAGAAAACGGCGAGAAATGTGCCTCTTTAAGGATCTGTTCCTTATACCTATACATACCTTGCTCATTAATAGCAAATTCAGCCAACCCTTTTTTCTTCATTTTCTCGACATGTGTATGTACGTTTGTATCCTTTTGTTGCGCAACCTTGATCTGTTCAAAAAGTGAGGATTGTATGTGTAATTGTGATAACCTTGTTTGAACTCCTGGTGGACATACAATCAATTCCATTTGCTCTATTTCCTTAAGCAACCCTTCTTCCTAGGTGATCAGATGCGCCAAGCTGACATTTCGGCTCAATGCATCAGCTACTACATTTGCCTTACCTGGATGGTATAAAATCTCCAAATCATAGTCCTTCAATAATTCGGGCCATCTCCTTTGTCTCATGTTCAACTCCTTCTAAGTGAAGATGTATTTGAGGCTCTTATGATCAGTGTAAATCTCACATCTTGCACCATACAGGTAATGTCTCCATATTTTCAAAGCAAACACCACAGCTGCTAATCCCTTCATTAGGCTTTAACCGTCACGACGCATAAGCTATCACTTTACCCCTTTGCATCAGGACACACCCTAATCCCTTTCTTGATGCATCTCTATAAACCACAACCCTTCATTTCCTTCGGGTAGGGTTAGGATGAGTGCTTTTACTAACTGCTGTTTCAATTCTTGAAAACTGCGCTCACATTCCTCAGACCATACATACCTGACTCCTTTACGAGTCAACTTGGTTAACGGGGCTGACAGTTGTGAAAACCCTTCAACAAACCTTCTATAGTAGCCGGCCAACCCTAGTAAACTTCAAATTTCTATACTGGTTGTCAGCCTTGGCCATTTCAATACCACCTCAATCTTTTGAGAATCAACTTGAATACCCTTTTCAGATATTATATGCCCGAGAAATCTTATTTATTTCAACCAAAATTCACATTTCTTCAACTTGGCATATAATTTCTCTTTTCTCAACCTTTCTAAAATCCTTCGCAAATAGTTTTCATGTTCTTTCTCTGTTTTAAAGTAAATCAGGACATCATCGATAAATACAACCACAAATTGATCCAGATAGTCTCGAAAAATCTTATTCATCATATCCATGAATACAGCAGGGGCATTAGTAAGTCCGAAAGGCATTACCAAAACTTATAATGCCCATACCTGGTTCGAAAAGCCATCTTATGAGTATCGGCCGGACTTATCCTTAACTGATGGTACCCTGACTGTAAATCAATCTTGAAGAAAGTCGTAGCTCCTTGCAATTGATCGAATAAATCGTCGATCCTGGGCAATGGATATTTATTCTTTATTGTGACCTTATTCAGCTCCCGGTAATCAATGTATAACCTTAAAGTTTCATCCTTTTTCCTCACAAACAATACCGGAGATCCCCAAGGGGACACACTTGGTCTAATGAAACCCTTGTCCAACAGCTCCTGTATTTGCGCCCTTAGTTCATTCATCTCAACTGGTGCCATTCTATAAGGAGTTTTAGAAATCAGAGTTGTACCCGATAGCACATCAATAAACATATTGTAACACCTCATTCCAAGAATTTCTCAAGAACTAGTCAATGAGTACTACACAATCTAAGAAAAATTCGGCAGCATCTCCCCATAACATACAAGGGGTAATATGGAATACATGACCTGATATTCATAACATTTCAATCTGTAACATTCAATCCTATTTATATACTTGCATCTTCATATAATAAGAACATTCATATAGAAGGAAATCATTAAATATTTTCCTTACACATCAAACAGATATAATAGTCATGCATATGTGCATCAACAAGGATTATAATCCAATCTGAAATACCAAATACATTATAGTTGTCAAAGCGAATCCGCCTAAATAATTGTCTACATATATGATTATCAAAAAGAACACAAAACTAAAAGAACTGAAATTAACATATTGTGCTATGGTCTCTCATGTTTGATCTTCAACTTGTCCCATCCTTAAGTTCCCCTTCTGACCTGCGATCTAAAAGCACAATAACAAACGATATGAGTCTAAATAGACCCAGTAAGTAGATAGTGGTTAGCTCAAAGTGGAAATAAGCATAATGATGGATACTCATACAGTGATGAAGCTAATACACATGGGTCCAATACCCACTCCCAAGATCGTATACATATAACCATACACACAAATTGACCAACACAACCAATCATCTACTCATGTCCATCAAGGGCCATGAACAACCCTCTCCTCATGTCAATCAGGGGCCATGAACAACCCTTACAACCAACTATTTGAGATAACGCATCATACATAACAGACAATGAAACACATCGCAAACCACGCATACAACATCAACACAATTCAGATACAACACATAGATCTGTCACACAAGCATTTTATCAAACACATGATAGGTGCGAAATGAAAGAACCTTCAATTCATACTCTCGATTGGGGCAAATCAATTCACGTCACATTCCAACAATATAACAACTGCTAAGAAGTCTTTTACATCATAGAAATCACGCATTCAAAGTAAATTCACCATGAACCCTAACTGTTACGAACTCTACGCCTAATACCATGGAGTCGTTAGAAGCTATACATTCCCTCTAGCCTCGCATCGCATTTAACATAAAATTTCATCACTAAATCGAGAAGGGGCGACATCTACTTACCTTGACCGTGATTCCTCCCAAGACAGCGACCCTAGATGTGGACTGCAGAAATTCGGAGCCTTGGAGCTTCCCGGACTCGGATCTATGACCTTCAAGGTAGTTGATATAGTTTCCCTCAAGAGATCACAGGTGGTTCGAACTGAGTAGAAGAGAAAGTAGAAGAGGAGAAGAAGAAAACGCGGTCGGGCGCGAAATGGAAAATGAAGCCCTAGAGCGCGGGCCGCTTATGTTAATAGAATCCATTGAGTCGGGTCGGGGCATGGGTCGGGTCCACAAGTGGAGTCGAACCCCGTACCTACTCTGCGAAGGGGAAAAATAGTTATAGTGCTTAACAATGACACACTAATCATACACATTTTAATTTATACTCAGTGTGCTAAGATCATAATACATGCATATATGCACTATATGTTCCCTAGATACTATATTCATATATGTTATGCATCCATTAACATTATAAACTCCTAGTGGTATGTTCATAAGTTATCTCATAAATAGAGAAGGGTTATAATGAAAATAAAATAAAATAAAATAAAATACCTGGTCCTTACACATATCCATTTCCCTTTGCGGAGGCAATATGGTTAACTCATTTGGAAATATATTGGGAAATTCTTTAACCACAGGTATTTGATTAATTTCTACCTCCATGCCTTTCTCTACATTCACAGACACCAAATAGGCTTGACACTTTTGTTGGATCATCCTGACAGCTTTCATAGATGATATCAATATACTTGAACTGTCAGGTTGCTGCAATTTTCCAATGGTAATCTCCCTTCCTGGAGTTGCTTCAAATTGTACTTTCTTATTCTTACAGTCTATGGTCGCTCCCCATTGGCTTAGCCAATCCATACCCACTATCACGTCGAACTCAGTCATAGGCAATAGGATCAAATCAGCTTCTAGAATCAATGATCCTATCCTAATTGGGCAGGCTTTGCATACTTGGCTAGTACTTACTAACCTATCGACTAGAGATTCTAGATGTATAACCTGATTGGTTTCTTCTACTGGCAGTGCATGAGTGGTCACATATTGGCATGCTATGAATGAATGGGTAGCACCAAAATCAAACAAAGCTACTGCCAAGTTTCCTAGAATATAAACCTTACCTGTGACCACCTTCTCTTCCTGTTCTTGAGATTCTATCCAGGTCAGGGCATGCACGTGCACCGGGTTCGTAGAAGTTCTCTGCTTACTTGTTGCTCCAGGTATCCTAAGCTGAGCAGGTCTTCCACGTCCTTGAGATGTCTGCGCCTTGTTTAGGCAGTTCGGGGCTATGTGACCCACTTGATCACATATATAACACTTGACCACTTTTGATTCCCCAGCCTGCACTCCTTGGCGATGTGACTTGTCTGTCCACATTTGTAACACCGGTTCGAGCCCTTTAAACATTCGCATGTATATCGCTTTTGACATTTCTTACACAACGGCGAGCTTTTCCTCTTTTGGATTCCTTTTCCCTTTCTTAAGTTGCCTTTTCTAGCTTTCTCTTTTCCGGTTTCCATTTCCTTGGGACCCGTACTAAATGCCCTTGAACTCAATCTTAGTTCTTGAGTTCTCAAGGCTTCAATTTCCAAAGCTCTTGCTCTCTCAAGGCTTGAAGCGTAATCCTTTATCAGCAAAGGTGCAAGGCTTTCTCGCAGATATGACCTCAACCCTTGTTGGAATCTATGTGCCCTATTTCCTAGCACGTTTGCAATCCTTGACACATATCTAACCAAAGCGTTGAATTTTGTGGCATACTCAGTGACCGTCATCCTCCCTTGATACAACTTTTCAAATTATATCACCTTTTGACTCTACAATCCAACCGGCAGGTATTCTTTGTTAAACTCTTCCACAAAAGTTTTCCAAGACACTTCTTTGGGTCGTGGCATTGTGATTAACATCGTCTCCCACCATTCATGAGCGTCCTTTGCTAACAAATGAGTGGCACACAATACTTTCTAACGGTCATTGCACGGAGATATCCTAAATAATTTCTTAATCTCTGTCATCCACTGCTCTGCTCGGACCGGGTCGGGTTCTCTGGAAAACTTTGGGGGCCGTTGCGCTAGAAAGGCATTAATAGCTCTTCTATCAGCTTCCATTAGCTGGTTTTCATCCCTTAGAGGTACCGATGTGACAACGGGGTCCACCATCGGAGCAGGTCCTTCTCTCTATGTATTACCCAACAGAGCTTGTTGGGTTCTTTCCCATAATCCTTGTATAATGTCGGCAGTCTGCGCTGCCCAGTCTCTAGTGACCTGCTGCATTGCTTCCTTCACTGCTGTAGCCACTCTTTCTTCTATGAGTCTATTCTGCCTCGACTCATTTTCCGCCTCCATATTCCGTTCAGGGCTTTCATCATTCCTCCTTTGTTGATTCATTTGGTTCGATCCTTGTGTTACAGGCCTTCCTCTTTTAGGTCGACTAGATTCACCAACTTCATGTTGGCTTGGAACCTCTGTCGCTGCCTCTTTTTCTTTATTTTTCCTTAATCCTGCTCTTGTCTCCACCATTGTGTTAATTTTAATATATAACAACACACTTTTCATTTTCAATTAACATTAAATCATTATATCCGCATTTCATTTAAAATCAATGTTAAGTCATTGCATACGCATTTCATCATCACATGGTCACAACCAATTCATCTAACCACAATTAAATCACATCAGTCAGCTCATGCTCATTCATTCATACATATCTAAAACATCTGGAATTCAGTATATTAACATATTCATTCACATTTATTATATTCACATCATCACCTCCATAGTTAATACATGTGAAAGTAAATCACACTTATGTACACATATAGCATCGCACACACATTTCATACTTATTTTAGAAAATTTTCTTGCTTACCTGTGTCTCTTAGCTTTCCAACTCCGCTTTTTCTTTGCCTTTGCCTACATGAGAATAATATATTTTTTCATATATTTATTTTTCTCATATTTCATTTAGTTTTCCAACCCATTTCATTCACATATATCATTTATTTGATTTCTCAAGTCATTATGAACATATATAGCACATTTTTACACATTTCACTGGCTAACACATAACATATATAACCTCATAAATAAGGTATCCATTCGTCCACATAAAATTTATTCAATAATCATCATTTATAGGTTCATCAACCTCAATTTGTCCTTTTATCAATCTTTTTCATAATACACGCATTAGTGCTCCACTTATGCACACATCATCACTTCATGCTTCATAAATAAATTCGAAATTTGAAATAAATCATTATACACCCTAAACAGAAGTATAATCATGAAATATATCATATTTTCATGCATATTTGCACATAATCACTTTTCACAAGTCATTCATAGCTTATACACATTTATCCATTCACATATGCCCATTTGGCAACACATACATAATGTATTTCATAAAATTCGCTAAATCAGAAATTTAATCAATATTTCAGCATGTTAATTACCCTTAATTACCACTGCATTTAGGGTATTTTTATGCGATTTAAATTCACTCACCAAAGGTTTCCAAAACATCAAGTTTGGAACCCGTTTTCCACTCATTTAACGTGTCTTTTGACACATAACCCTAAGCAGTTTAAAAAATCCGAATTTTCAGCAAATAATTCCATTTTTCCTAATCCAAATTTAGGGTATTAACACATTTTTAATATTCATAAACAATTTTATCTCAAAACAGCAAATTGCCTACCCGTTTCAGTCCCTTTTCCACTCCATTTAGCCATCGTTTCATAAATCCATAAAAAATCAGATTTGATTTTATTTTCTCAAATCCTTTTGGGAATCAATAATACCTTAACCCTAGGTTATTTTACCCTACATAGCATTCACAAAGCGTGCCAACCTATTTCCACAGCATTTTTAGCATAGAAACGAAGAAATCGGGTCATATACATCACTTTGCATTCCATATTTTCTAAGATTCATCATTTAAGCACAAACCAACATATGTTCTTCATTAAAACATTTTTAATAACCTAAAAATATTATCCATATCAAACAGCAACTTGTCTTTTAGATTTAGGGTTTGCCAAGTTGAGTTTTCAACTCAATACACATTCAAATCATCACTTTCACCATCTAAACATGGAAATTCATATATAAAACTTAATACCCATTCAATATTCATTCAAAAGCATGTTAAATCATCATTTTAAAGATTCTTTAAGCATCGCTTTCATATTCCCATTTTGGAGTTTAAAACTCAAAATAACCAACTCAAACAACACATATACTTACTTGGTTTAGTGCTAACTCAAACCCTAACACTTGGAGATGATTTCCTCCAAAAATTCCCTTCTTTTCTCCTTGATTTTCTTCGTTCTTTTGCTGGCTAAAATGTACGTGAGTTTCTGCTGTTGCTTTGGGGCGAAAAATCCAACACGTAGCCAACTTTCCGAAATCCATGCTATGTGAACGTGCATGACTTTATAGGGCTGGATCAAATCAAACTGTGGACCCCACCATTTGCTGCATTTTCCACATAATTAAATGGTCCCTTATCCTCCTCATGTGTTGGAAAATTCTTAGCCAAGTAATATTGCATTTTATCAATTTTTAAAAATCCAAAAACTGCATTAATCCTAGACCGTCCAGCTGCTCCCCCAATCACGTCCTTTGCTGCCCATATTTTATAGTAACTTTTCCCTTTTTTATATTTCCCATTTAAGGTTAAAACATACACTTAATTTCCCTTTAATTCATGTATTAATTTGGTGCTAAAAAAATTAATAAAATTGCAGCGAACCAGCTTATTCATGCACGTCAACTGCCCATCAAGCTGTTCACTTTTTCCACTTTCATGGAAGCTACATTTTATAATTTTTATTGCTGGAAATTTGCATGATTGAATGCATATTTTGGTGTCCCTACATGTCAGAAATATGTGACATATTTTGAAAATAAAAAAAATCAAAATATGCCGCAATATATCCCTTGGACGTCCCCATAGTGCCACCTTGCCTATGCTCATGTTGTGCCTTTTGTAGCTTCATCATGGTGGACATTTAATGGCTGGATAATTCATGTATTTTTGCATTTCATATAAATACATAAAATACCCTAGAAATGGGCTGCATTTGACACCTCAACTCCCATTAAAATCATGCAATTATGCATTGTACTCTAGCATTAATTGATGGATACTTTTGAGGTGCATTAGTCAACCATGCTCAACTTTTTCAATGCAGGAATTTTCTAAATATTTTAATATTAATCTAAGACATCCAAAATAAACATCTCATAATTTCATTCAACCGTTTCAAATTTCATCTCATTCCGATTTTCCTAGCTCCCGTTATAGCCATTTAAAGTTAACGGTTGAAATTGAAATATGATCAATAAATCATTATACTCATTTCATAAAGAATTTTCATAACCCAATAATTCCACAATACCAAGCCCAACATCATTAATTTCTATTTCAAATTTCACTTGAATCCGCCTTACAGGCGTTGAGTAATGAATTTTCCAATATTTTTCTACTTAACTTAACAATTATCACACCAATGCTCATTATTCATTTTAAATGAATTAAAATGATTTTCCATGATGTATTTGCACATTTAAATCAACAAAAATTTACTCCAATCTCATTGTCTCATATTAGCTCAAACTGATTAATCACATCATTATTGTTAATCCTTAACCCTAATTGCAATAATTAGCAAAATCACATAAATCATTCATAATTTAATAATTCACATATAAATATCATATACATTATTAATGTATACATATTGGTTCTACATGGGTTGGGTTTCACAAATGTGGAAAATAATTTAATTTTATGATGGTTGAGGAGGGGATGGTAAAATTGTATAACTTTTGTGAGCAAAAAGGCCCTGAAATGGAAACCAAGAAAAGTTTAGAAAAATATATGATTTATTCTTGAAAATTCAAAATTTTTAAAGTTCTTTTATCATAAGGGTTTTAAGATGTATTGTTTATCTCAAACATTTCAAATGTTGATCAAAATATTTTACTAAAAATGTTTCTCAAAGAATTTAAGGAAGGTCATCCGAAAATTAGATTTCAAAGAACAAGTTGTTTAAAGTGGATGCGCTCTCTTTACAAGTTGACACGGACTGCTGTCGGTGATGTATTTTTCAAAATTATTTTTTTAAAAATACAGACCTCAGTCTGTGATGATTTTTCATGAATGGATGCGGACTGCGGTCTGTGATTCCGGTTTAAAAGGACATGGGCTGTGGTCTGTGATATTTTAAACCACACAGACTGCGGTCTATGAAAAGGATGTATGGTGCACCAATACAAGGAATAGGTCGGTTGTAGAGCACGGTCGAAGATGAACCAGCACCCACTCTACATATAGCCAAGTCGCTAAGGGATAGCAGGAGGCCAGCGGTGCCCTCCCTGAAATAGGAGAAGGATAAAGGAACAGCCGCTCGGTTAGCATGAGTTATGGATTCTCTTCTAAAAGGTAGAATGATCACTTGCTAATTGTCACTACTGAATGGGGAGAAATGCATTAGCTTATGTTTTGCTTTTGAAAAGCCCAAAGATGGGACATAAAAGCATTTTTACGAAAAGTTATCCTAAATGGATTTTATGAAATGATTACCCTAAAAATGGGGTGTTTTACACAATAATGTAAATAATAAGAATGAAAGGAAATATTTTCTATGCAAATGCTTTTAAGAAAATGATTATGTATTTTATGTCTTGTTTGCTATAAACAAGACCCAAGACGGGGATTATGAAAAATATTTATGTCAAACTTGTTTTTGGACACATGAATTTCCATTGCCAAAAGGATTAAATGAAAAGTGTTTACGGACATGAGAATGTACAATACCAAAGTATTTAAATGAAAAGTGTTTTAGGACATACAAATGTCTATTGCCAAAGGAAGTTATGTCAAAATGTTTTGGGACATCAGATGTCCCTTGGCTAAAAGGATTTATGATAAATATATTTTTGGACATAAAAAAATGGTCCCTTGCCGAAAAGGCTTATGAGAATGATGTTTTGGGACATGAGAATGTCCTTCCCTAAAAAGGATGTATGAAGAAAAATATTTTGGACGTAAAATGTCTACTGGCAAAAGATAGTTTTATGTAAATGTCTTGGAACATTAGAAATGTTCACACAAGACTAAAGAAAATTAATTAATGAGGGTAAAACACATATGTTTTGCCTTAACAAGCCCAGACATGGCTTGTAAAAGATTTTAAGAATGAATATTTAATGAAAATATTCAAGGACATAGAATTGTCCTCATGAACAAAGAATTTTATGACATTGTTTCAGGACATATAATGTCCTCAAGTAAAAAGGTGTTCAAGATGTTTAAGGAAAATGTTTTAAAAGAAGCCTTGCTCTAAAAGATAAAATGCTTGCTTACTGAGTTGTCACTCACGTTTTGTTTTCCCAAACCTTAGATAGGTACCGGGAAACTCAAGAAGATGCTAACCAAAGCAATGAAGAAAGTTACGTGATGGTAGCCATGTGGGCTATAAGGAATAGGATAAAACGATTTAAGTTCTAAAGTATGTTGATGTATATGTGAACTTAATTAGAGTTTTAAGTTCTATGTGACCCAATGTTGAATATATGTACATGTGGAATGTAAATGACATTGTAGAAAAACATGATGAGATGTTATGAAATGAAATATGAAATTCATTACAAGTGTATTAGTGCTTGTATGATGAATGATGTGGTGCCCCAGCCCGAGCGTCATAGCCTTACTCCAAGATCTATCGATTGGTAAATGTGATCAGGATTGTTGCCCAGTTACACAGTAGGCTTATTGGATATTTATCCACTTAAACTTAACTCCTTAGGAGTTTATACCATTTATACATTCAATTTCCATCAAATGCCTTTTTAGGTCATTTTAACATTTTAGAAATACACAATTGATCTCATAATTTCATACTTAATCATATCATAATAAATCATCCTTAATAATTGACCATAATAATTTTTCGCCTTCTATGGTCGCAAAACCATAACATAATTCATATACAACATTAATTTACAATATAACGTCATCATTCATACGTAAAGGCATATACAGGTGTTCATAAGAATTCATTTATTCTTGAATCTCCACCTGTGCTCCTTGCCTCCTTCCCTTCACCTGTCTTTGGGTTTGGAAAACAAAACATGAGTCGAAACTCAATAAGCAAACTGTAGGATTTTCCGGCAATTAATTTTGAAGGCAACATTGTTTAAAAGCATTTCTCTCCATTTGGTAGGAGACACTTAACAAGTAATCAACTACCTGCGGAGCAGAAACCTTTTCATAAACCATTCATGGAAATCATTCATAAACCAGTCATGTAAACCAGTTTAATCTCAATTTTTGGGCATTTCATAAACCTTGGATATGCAAATGCATCATTTCCATTCATGACATAATCCTTCATGTAAGGGTAAACTAGCTTGGGGAACATTCTTTCATAACATGATCATTTCTATCCTTGGCGGCAGACCTTCCGACTTAGCAACATCAAGGGCGGACTCCTTGTCCTGCTTTCTGCCTTGACTAGCCTACTTGATTTCCATTCCATGCATGACTTTCATCACCCCAACATTATATACCTCTTACACATGGAAACTTGTCATTCTCTTGTAGAGAATTCTTTGCACCATTCCTTTTTAAACCTCGCTTCAATGAAACATTGTTTAAATCCATGCTTCATCACTTTTCATAAATATTTGCGAAACAGTAAGCAATTCATTTATCATACTTGAAATAACATTTCAACACATATTAAAGTAAAGGAATGACCATCCTTAAATAACTTGGAAATAATTCATCAATCAATTGCAAAATAGTTCAAAACATTTAGAACATCATTTGCAATCATTTTATCATATTTTGATAAAACGAAAAGCATTTAGAAAATTGCTTGCTTACCCGCTTCGCCTTAGCTTTTCATATCGCTTATTTCTTTGCCTCTGCATATACATATAAGAATGGCATTGTATTCATAACATTTTTATTTGCTTGCTTAGTTTTCCAACCCATAATCCATTAACATACATAACCTACTTGAATTCCAAGTCGGATATACATACATCGCACTCACTTGTGCATTATACCATCCATTCCATATTGTGTTTTAAACCCATATTTAGGGTAAACACATCATATTAATTCATAATTCAAAATATGGGGATTTATATCTCCCATTCACCATTTTTCATCTATTTTTCATTTTTCCTACGTCAATGCTTATTTCAAGCACATAAGTGACCTTTTAAGCATCATAAATAAATCTCAACAAATTGAGGTAATTCAATAATCATCGATACAACAATACACTTATGCATTTCATCACATATTCATGCATATTTTGCATTTTAGCAACTTCACATAAATCATATATCATCAATTCATGCTTAGCCTTCCACATACACCCATCTTACAACACATAACTTGGGTGTTTCTTAAAATTTATCAAATCAGCAACTTGTGTCCTTATTCAGCATGATTAAACCCCTTAATTAACATTTAATTTAGGGTCTAATTTTAGATTTTTAATCCATTCATCATAGGGTTCCAAAACGGCAACGTTAGGACCCATTTTTCATCCTTTTAATGCTTCTTTCAAGACTTAAATCCTAACAGATTTTTAAGTCATAATTTCTAGCAACTAAACATGCTTTTTTTAACCCAAATTTAGGGTATTATCACATATTCAAAATTCATATTAGTTGCTTTCATAACAGCAACATCTTAAGCATGTAGGGTATCCATTTGACCTGTTTTGACATGTCCATATATATATATATCCTTAAAAATCAGTTTTGTTGGTCCCGAGTTAATGGCAATTACCCAAGAGGGGAGGGGTGAATTGGGTATTTAAAATTTTTCAATTTAAATAGAAATTTGACCCCGGATTAATCTAGTCCCCTTTATGAAGAAACAAATGGAAAGCAATATAGTGCTTGAGAGTAGAAATAAAAATCAACAAGCAAGATTTTATAGTGGTTCGGGCAACCTTCCCTACTCCACTCTTCCAAGCTCACACCTCTTGTGACTTGGGTTCCACTATGTATTTCACAAATACAACTAGAGCCACTGCTCTCTTCTAGATTCCAGCTCTAGGGGGCATCAACAATTCACTGCACAAGTAAGTGACGAGTTCCACTCCAATCACACACTACTTTGCTTACACTTGATCTTAGTTACCCAAACTAAATCAAGTTCAATACAACAAGAGAAAGTAAAAGAAAGTTTCTACATGTTACTGGTGTGTAGAGGCAGATTTGGCGAAGAGAAGAACTTGTAAAGCTGTGGCGCCCCAAACCGAGACGTCACAACCTTACCTCAAGATCTATTTTCGATTGGTAAATGTGATCAGGATTGTTGCCCTGAACACGCGGCGGGTTCTTAATTTGATCTCGTCAAAATTTTTTTCTTCCTTTCTTTCATCATATAAGCTCATGCTTGTCATCATTCCTAATGAACTCATCCATGTCATCATAAAATTTGTCATATAAGTATCTTTACTTTCATATTATAGGCAACATATATATGTTCTTGAATAAAAATTCACATAGAATTTTATACATAATCACTTATCTATTTACACCATACATAATCAATCTCATTTCATTATAGCAATACATTCATCCATCTATTCTTCAAACATACCGATACCTTTTAGCTTTGCTCCTTCCCTCGAGCCTTAAACCTGTCTAAGGTTGGGAAAACAAAATGTGAGTGATAAACTCAGTAAGCAAGCATCATTTTTTTCATTTAAATGCATTCCTTGCCCATTTGGTAGAAGACACTTATCAAGTGATCAACTACCAATAGGAAGAAACCTTTAATAGAAATCTTCTTTATAAAACACTAATAAAACTTTGTGCATATCCCCATTTGGAGGATTTTCAAAAGTGATGTCTATGCATCTAAATCATTTTTCATAGGGACACTTGTTTGTCCCAAAATAATTTTCATCTATCATGAGGACATGTCTATGTCCAAAAAATATTTTTCATATGGCATGAGGACAATTATATGTCCTAAAATATTCTTCTTATAACCTTTTGCCCATGAGGACATTTATTTGTTCCAAAACATCATTTATTTAACTTTCTTTATAACCCAACTCGGGGTTATTCAAAAATAATGTATGTGCGTAGAAATCTTTTATCTAGGCGGACATTCTCATGTTCAAAAACATTTTTTTCCATATAAGCCTTTTTTTTAGCCCGCATATAAGATACCAACCCTTTTTAAACCAATATGGCAGACATATTCATGTCTTAAAATATTTTTCCATATAAACCTCTTTTAACCCACATATGGTATCTTTTGAAAACTGAACATAAATCCATTTAAAGTCAACACAAATCCATTTAAAACTAACATAAATTCATTTAAAACCAAACAGAGTAGGTGCCCATTTTGGGACTTTTTAAAACATAGGGAACATATGTGTGTTCCAAAAACATATGGATTTGTGTCTCTGACCCTCAAGAAGGTTACACTTAACAAGAGATCATCCTCCCCTAGGAAAGAAATCATTCATGTGACTGCACTGCTAGCTAGGCGGTTATCCATGATCCTGCTCCCATTTCAAGGAGGGCGCCGCCGGCCTCTAGCCTTTCCCTAAGCGACTCGACTACAGGTAGAGGTGAGCTCTGATTCTCGACCATTTTGGTCTGTAACCGCCTCAACCATGAGCCTAGTATATCGTTTTGTGCACACTCATATACTAGCAATGATTTTCACAAAACGTAGCCCAGTCATTTGATTGTGCTCTTTTTCAAGCCTCAGCTTGATATGTATAAAGCCAACTTTAGTCCGCAGACTATGCCCTTCTCGAATTGAGAACTGGGCAGGATTATTTTGAAAAGAAAAATAAAATATTTTAAACCACTTAGTCGACAGACTATGCCCTTCTCAAATTGAGAACTGGGCATGGTTGTTTTGAAAATAAAATATTTTTGTAAATTATTTTCAAATACTGATGTTAGGATGACCACCCTTAAAGAGTTTAGAAATATTTTAATAAATCCATTTTATCAAACATTTGAAATAATTGAGAAGAAAATATTTTTCAAAACTTTAATGATTTGCTAAACAACTTTTGAAATTCTCATTTTAAGAAGCTTTTGAACTAATTCAAAACTCGCGGAGACAAAACTTTTCTTAATAATATTTTTATGAGCAAAACTTATGCAACTCACTTCCATCAACTGTAATGACATTATCTGTCTTGTCCACGTCACTTCCTGGTTATTCTTATATATATATATATATAGAGGAGTTTGCATAATCTTTTGATCATTATTTAAACATAAAATCCATCAAATCATTTTGTAAGACTAGTCACCCTTAAATCTTTTTAAAACATCAGAGTAAAGTATCTTCAAAGTGTTACAACTCTAAGAGTTGTAAAGCACCTTGATAGATTATTTCAAAAACTCCTATATAAATCCCAAAACTCGTATATAAATCTAATTTATGACATTTAATGGAAACTATTTCAAAATATCTATTTATTTCTAGAAACCATTTTGTAAAGAATTACATTTTTCAATAAAACTTCTTGGAAATAGAATTTCCATGGTTTGTTTTTGAATATCATTTTATGAAAGAGACAAACTCTTTCAATATAAAATTCTTTGTAAACCACACTTGTATGAACTCACTTATATTAAAACCATCATAAAACCCATATCATATTTTCAAGAACTGAGCTTGCTTACTCTATAAGCAATTCTCCACATCATTAATATAAACATGATCAAGTAAATTTAATACTTGAATGTAAACATTATGCTTGAAAATTCACTTACTTATCTCGTAAGCAATTATGAAACCAACTTATTATAGAAAGTTCATAAAATTCATAAAATTCTTTTGAAACAATATTTTGGAAAGCCCGCTTACTTACTTGTAAGCAAACTCTTTAAAATCTTTGATATAAGCATTTCCAATCTTGGCAACACTTATGATAGAATAATTATTTTAAGAAGTATTACTTGTTTCCCATGAAAAAATCCTTAAGGCATTTTATTTAAGCTATCATTTTCGAAACATAGGAGGAAATCAATATTTTGGAAAGTTCGCTTGCTTACCTTGATCACATGAGCTTCCCGGGTCAACCCTTTCTTTGCCTTTGCCTATACATGTAGAATGATAAAACATTCATGTAAATTCCATTTGCTTGCATTCACCTAGTTTTCCAACCTATTTTCATAAATATTCATAACCCGCTTAATCTCCAAGTCAGGTATACATATTTTACACATTTATGTATCTCAATCCTTCATTATGCCACATATTAAATTCTCATATACTAATCTCAAAATTTGAGATTATCAATTCAGAAATGCATTTCATGTTTATCCATCATATTTTAACATATTTTTTCATTTTAACATTTTACATAATGCATTTATCATCTTATCATGTGCACTGCTTCGCATATGTGCGTCTAACCACGTCTAATTTATATATTTCTCAAAAATTTTCAAATCAAAAACTTGTCCTCTAATTCAGAAAGTTTATACACTTAAATTAACACTTATTTAGTGTATTTTTACTAATTTTTAATCCACTATTTTCAAAGTTCCAAAAACAGCCACTTTGGAACCCATTTTCACCCGTTTAACGTTTCTTTTATCATATAACCTTAAAAAGTTTCATAAATCCGAAATTTCAGCACTTAATCCAACTTTTCCTAACAAAAATCTAGGGCATTAACATATATATAAATCTGGATCATTTCTGTATAGGTTTCATATTTCTTTTTGATTTTTTTCTCCAACTATCCACAAATGCTGAAATCAAACGTACTAAATTCTAAAAAACTTGAATTAATATCAAATAAAGTATTTTTGATCTGAAATTTCTATCATAACTTAATAACTACATGAAATAACTTTCATAAAAATTTCATCACGAAAAATTAACATAATATATTTATTTTGGCATTTACACTGTGCTGGACAATGTTGGGAGTTTAGGGTCAGCCTTAATCACGTGATTTATAGTTCATATTTATAACCATTAAAACCTAATTTTTATATTTTTTATATGATCCTAAATATGTATTATATTTTCTGTAAACTTTTCAGCCTTAAATTACTTTTATAAAAATTATTAAAAATCATTCCCTACAGCTGATCCTATCACCCGTTTTACCCTGTTGAGGTTAATTTTACCGGATTTTTAATTGGAAACTGGATTATGATTTTAAGCGAAAACTTTGTTCGTTCCTTAATCACTCCATAATTATTCTTCCCAAAAAGTTTCATGCTAAAATTCATTGATTTACTGTCTCTTTCATATTTTAGTTCACAACATCATAAAATTTCCAGATTTGAGATATAAAATCAAAATAATCATATACTTCCTTGATTAAATGGGTAATCCCTCCTTTTACCCTTTATTTTCTTCTATTTTCTTCCTCCTTGGCTGTGCTAGATTCTGGACATGGCTGCTGTTCGTGGAGTGCAAGTTCCAGCACTTTGAAAATTTCAAAAACTCCTTCTCTCACACATGGACGTGCCCCCTTAATAGGGCTGGATTTTCCAGCTTGTGGGCCCCACTGGTGCTGCATTTTCCACGGCTAACTAATATGTGCTTATCCCCCTAGCTGACATGGCAACTTTTCGTCCATTTAAATTAATTTTTCTTATTTATAAATCCACTAATTATCCATTGCATTTAATCATCATCATGCTGTCCATCAGATCACGTCCACCATCAGCTGCCTTTCTCCATTTTTTTCCAACGAATTTTGCAGCTATTAAATGAACATTTATATACCCTACTACCTATGCTAATTATCCATGCATTTATAAATTTTTAAAAATTTAAAAAAATCACATTTCTAGCTGCTTGAACGGTCCACATTTCAGCTCTCTTTTGCTGTCCATTTTCAACGCCCCTGTTTCAGCAGCAATTTCGAATTTTTTTCCACATGGTTCAGCTTTAATTTAATGCTCATTTAATCACCTAATAATGTAGGTCAATTGGGAATTAATTGAGAATAATTAAAAAATTATAAAAATTCCTAAAGCTGCCACAACCCGTCCACATCACCTGGATACATGTTGCTGTCCACTTTTTCATCTTCCTTTCAACAGTCCAGATCAGCTGCTAATAAATCCGAATTTCACTTTAATTTAATGCCAAATTAGCTACATTAACTCCTTGTTTACTTTGGGTATCCATTATATTATAAAAATATTTCACAAAATCCACTTTAGGGGCTGCTTGGACGTCTTTGCTTGCCATGTAAGCTACTCTCTCCTATGCTAATAACTTTTTGGTGTAAAAAGTCAAAAGAATTGATCATAATTTCATGCAAGCTTAATCCCATCATCATTTTCATGATCAATTCCTTTCATAACTTTAACCTCAAAATTTTAACCGTCCATTTCAAATTTCATCTTAATCCGACTTTTCTAGTTCAAATTATGATCGTTTTAAATTTTGGACGGTGATGATCAATTATCATCAAAATTTTCATAATCTACCTTTCCCATATGTTTAAGCACGAATTATGTGCTTCCATCTCAATTTTCATATTAATCCGCCTTATGGGCGTCAAGTTATGAATTTTCTAAGGTTTTCTTTACTAACTTGAGAATTATCCTTTTAAATTCTCATAATCCATATCAAATAATCTAAAATGATTATTCATGATGTATTGGTGTATTTTAATTACCAAAAAATTATTCTAATCCCTTTGTCCCACATTAGCTTATAATGATTACTCGAATCATCATTGCTAATCCTTAGCTCTAATTATCATAGTTTAGCAAAATTACAAAATCATTCATGACTCAATAAATTCACTTATAAATTACATGTAAATATTCAATGCATATATTGAATCCTACTTAGGTTGGGGTTTCATAAAAGCATTCTGAAAGATTCAACGAGCAGCTCTTGGCAGTTTGAAATTAATGCTCTTAGAGATGAGAGTTATGCTCGTTCAATGAATTCTCAGCTACTCTCCATGTTCATATTGAATGTCTTTTATAAATGTTGAGGGAATCCGAACATTTGGAAGTAGGTGGCATGCATTTAATGCGCCAACGTTCGAAAAATTTCTGACCGTTGCGATCCAAGTCGCAGGTGGAGTCGACTTCGGGTGCGACTTCGTCCAAGTCGCAGATGGAGTCGACTTCGGGTGCGACTTCGGCTGTCTGCAGCTTCTTCAAGTTCCAGTCTAGGTCGACTTGGTCCTCGACTTGACCCAAGTCGCAAGTGAAGTCGACTTCGGGTGCGACTTCACTTCCTCAGCTTGCTAGTTGAACTTGAAATCTTCAGAGATGACTTTGATCACTTGATTTTCTTCATATTGATTATTCTCCCATCATTTTATATTACTTAAGACTCTTTATGATTCTTCTATCTTAAAATATTTGATTCTGTGTCTTGAGTCTTGAATCTAGGAATGCATGGAAGATGTCCGAGTATGTGTTCATGATCCATGATGGATTCATGCAACCCTGCTTGCTTTGGTCTTCACTTGATCTTCACTTGATCTTCGTTTGATCTTCATTTGATCCAAGTAAAGTGTTTGAGTCGACTTGTTCTGCAAGTTCCACACTGAAGTCGAAGCTGGAGTCGACTTGGTCTGCGACTTCACCCAAGTCGCATGCGGAGTCGACTTGTGATGTGACTTCGGCAGCTCTCGTTCCCAATTTCAACTCTGGACAGAAAATCATGGTTGAAGTCGATGCTGAGTTGACTTGATCTGTGACTTCACCCAAGTCGCATGCGAAGTCGACTTGGGATGCGACTTCAGCAGTTCTCGTTCTTGATTTCAACTCTAGATAGAAAATCGTAGTTGAAGTCGATGCTAGAGTCGGCTTGGTTTGCGACTTCACCCAAGTCACATGTGGAGTTGACTTGGGATGCGACTTTAGCATCTTGGCTCCTCGATTTCAACGCTGGATGAAAATGACGGGTTGAAGTCGCTGCTGGAGTCGACTTGGGGATCGACTTGGCCTAAATCGATACCCAAGTCGACTTGGAAATCGACTTGACCTGTCATGTTTCATTTTCTTCATTTGTATATCCTTTAATCATCTTTACAAACATGTTAGTAACCAAAACTTACTCAAATTGATTTGTTAATCATCAAAACATAAACTTAGCTTATTTTCCACATGTTTCCAACAATCCTCCCCTTTTTGATGATTGACAAAACTGATTTGAGTGTATACCTTTCAATGTCTTTAAAACATATTATTTCATCTTGTTTTGGTATCTTTAGAATAATCATAGATCATTTGCATTTTGAGCTTTAACATACATATTTCATTTCCAATAAATCACAAGTTAATACCATACAAGCATTTAAAAAATGAGACTACTCAAATCCTAATCTCTTCTCCCCCTTTTTGTCAATTGATCAAAATATAGGGATGGAGCGGGTTAATCCTTTGAGAATGGTGGGGCTGCTCCCCCTGAACCTATGCTCCCCCTAAGCTTGTGCTTTTCTAAGTTAATTCAAACATTCCCATTTCATTTCTAATTTTAGAAAATGGTTCTTTTGCTAGAGGTTTGGTAAAATTATCTGCAATTTGATCTTCTGTTTTTACATATTCCAAACATATATCATGATTTTCTACATGTTCTCTAATAAAATGATGTCTTAGGTCTATATGTTTGGTCATAGAATGCAATACTGGATTTTTAGTTAAACATATTGCGGTTGTATTATCATATCTAATAGGTATATCTTTAAAATTCATGCCATAATTCCTAAGTTGTTGTTTCATCCAAAGCAATTGGGCACAACAGCTCCCGGCGGCAATATATTCGGCTTCCGCCGTAGATAGAGTAACACTAGTTTGTTTTCTTGAAAACCATGAAACCAACATGTTCTCAAGAAACTGACATGTTCCACTAGTGCTTTTTCTATCTACCTTGTAACCGGCAAAATCCGCATCCGAGTAGCCGATTAGATCAAAATTAGAACCCTTTGGATGCCATAGTCCTATGTTGGTAGTATTTACTAAATATCTAAAAATTCTTTGTACAGCTACCAAGTGTGATTCTTTTGGACATGACTGAAATCTCGAGCACATACAAACACTAAACAGTATATCGGGTCTAGAAGCAGTTAAATATAGTAAAGAGCCTATCATTATTCTATATAACTTTAAATCAACTGGTTTGCCTTTCTTATCTTTGTCAATTTTAATGGTTGAGCTCATAGGCGTGTTTGCCCCTTTGCTATTTTTCATGCCAAACTTCTTTAACATTTCTTTGATATACTTGGATTGGTTTACGAAAATCCCTTCACTTAGTTGCTTAATTTTTAGTCCAAGGAAGAAGTTTAGCTCCCCCATCATACTCATCTCAAATTCCTTCTGCATAAGCTCAGAAAATTCTTGACAAAGAATCTCATTAGTAGCACCAAAAATAATATCATCAACATAAATTTGAATAATCAAGATATCTTTTTCTTTGTACTTGATAAACAAAGTGGTGTCTACCTTTCCCTTTTGAAAGTCATGATCAATCAGAAATTTTCTCAATCTTTCATACCAAGCCCTTAGAGCTTGTTTTAATCCATATAATGCCTTGGTTAATTTGTATACAAATTTAGATTGATCTTTCTCCTCAAATCCAGGTGGTTGTTCAACATATATCTCTTAATTTATAAACCCATTCAAAAATGCATTTTTAACATCCATTTGAAACAACTTGAAGTTCATGTGAGATGCAAAAGCTAGTAAGATGCGAATAGCTTCTAATTTAGCAACCAGAGCATAGGATTCCTTAAAGTCTATTCCTTCTTCTTGTGAGTATCCTTTTGCCACAAGCCTAGCTTTGTTTCTTACCACAAGTCCACTTTCATCTAATTTGCTCCTAAAGACCCATTTTGTGCCAATGACAATACAGTCTTTTTGTCTTGGAACAAGATGCCAAACTTGGTTTCTTTCAAATTTATTTAGCTCTTCTTGCATTGCTATGATCCAGTTTTCATCATCAAGAGCTTGATCAATAGTGGTTGGTTCAATTTTGGATACAAAGGCGTATTGTCCACAAATATTTTATTTTGAACTTCTAGTCTTTACACCTTCATAGATATTCCCTATAACTTGCTCAATTAGATGGGCATTTCTGAATTTTAAGTCAGTTGGAGGTTTATAGGAATTATTACCTTCACTTACCTTTTCCTCCATTGATTCTTCTTGCTTTTCCACATGCAGTTTCTCAAGATTACTTGTGTCATCATCCGCATCACTTAAATCATCTTTTCTTTTGGAGCATGGATTAAATTCATCAAAAACAACATGTATTGACTCTTCTACAACTTGGTTCCGTTTATTGAAGACTCTATATGCTTTGCTATTTGATGAGTAACCAAGGAATATTGCGTCATCACTCTTTGCATCCAGTTTTCCCAAGTTGGTTTTTCCATTGTTTAAAACATAACATGTGCAACCAAAAGCATGAAAATATGAGATATTTGATTTTCTACCTTTCCATAGCTCACAGGGGTCCTTTTCAAGATTACTCTAATGGTAACTCGGTTCAAGACATGACAAGCTGTACTTACAGCTTCTCCCCAAAATTTCTTGGATAATTTACTCTCATTTAGCATTGTTCTAGTCATCTCTTGTATGGTTCTATTTTTCCTTTCAACCACTCCATTTTGTTGTGGAGTTCTTGGTGCAGAAAATGTGTGGTGAATTCCTTTTTCATTACATAATTCTATGAATCGTTTATTTTCAAACTCACCACCATGATCACTTCTAATGGTCATAATAGTACTTTGTTTTTCATTTTGCACCAAGTTTACAAAAGTTGCAAACATAGAGAAGGCTTCATCTTTGCTAGCTAAGAGAATTACCCATGTGAATCTTGAAAAATCATCAACTATTATAAACACATACTTCTTTCCACCAATGGTTAAAATGTCGGATGACCCATATAGATCCATGTGTAGCAATTCAAGTGGCCTAGTGGTGGAAATCTCCTTTTTGGTAGAGAAAGACATTTTAGGTTGTTTTGTCAATTGACATGTCTTGCAAATTTTATCTTTGTCATATTTCAATTTTGGCAATCCTTCTACCAAACTCTGCTTCCATAGGATCTTTTTTTTTGTCATGTTTATATGCCCAAGCCTCTTATGCTAAACCCATGGATCATTGTCAATGACCATTAGACATTGACCATCTAGTTCATCAAGTGAAACCAAATATACATTTTCGTGTCTTTTTTCACTAAACATGATATGTTCTCCATAAAAAACATTGCATATAGATGATTCAAACACAACCTTGTATCCTTTGTCACATAATTGACTAATACTCATTAAATTGTGCTTGAGTCCTTCAACAAATAATACATCTTCCATACATGCATTTGAAATACTATAAATATTTCCTTTACCTTTAATTTTACCTTTCTCATTGTTTCCAAAGGCAACAGTTCCATCGTTGCAAGGCTTGAGTTTATGAAATAAACTTCTTTCTCCAGTCATATGCCTTGAGCAACCACTATTCATGAACCAAACGTTACTTGCCTTTGCCTTGAAACATATCTGAAAAATGAGCAAATAAATCTTATCTCTTTGGTACTCATTTTATGGGTCCATTTGGGTTAGTAAACTGATTTAATCTTTGTTGTTCTATTCTTGAAAGCCCAAATCTTGTGTTTCTTGGAACCCAAACTAATTTTGCACCATGGTCATATAATTTCTTAAAGTTGCATTTATAGATTTTATGACCCATCTTATTGCAAAAGTTGCAAGCCATTGGTAGTCTAGGAGTAGGCCTCTAAATATGTAACGGTTCAAAAGTTGGCCTTTTAGTCCAAGCGACTTGTTTCCCTTTGGGTTTGTAAATAGGTGCAACTTTAGCTTGATTTTTCAAAAGTTTTGGCACACTTAATTTGCTACTTTTACCTTGCTCAAATGTGGAGTATCCATGACCTCTTCTATTGTTTTGAGAGGTCATATTTAGAAATATTTTCACACTTTCTCCTGGATTAGAGAACTTAGTTAATGATTCATTTAAGGATTCATTCACCTTTTTCAATTTTTCCACCTCTTTCAATAGTAGTTCATTTTCTTCTTTCAGTTTTGTTGTACTTTCAGCTAGTTTTACATTTACAACAATGATGGAATTGCATTGTTGTCTCTTTAAAGATAACTTGTTTCCTAGTTTTTTAATTTCCTCATATAATGAATCATATGCATGTTGTAATTCCTCTAATTCAGCACATTTGAGATATTCTTGAATAGAAGAATGAGTAGATTGAGAATAGCAAAATTTGAAAATTACCTCTTCATTACTTGTGCATTTTGTTGAGGTGGTTTGCTCTTCCAAAACTTCTGTTCTGCTCAAAGTTTCCTCTTGCTCAATCCGCGCCATGCAGCATATTCTTGCGCAGTTTGCTGCTTCAAAATCATCGATTGAGGAGCTACTTGTTGATGAAGTTTCTTCATTCATGTACATTCCTCTTGCCTTGGGCCTTTAAAATTTTCAGCTTTCATATTTTTCCTTCCTTTCTTGATGATCCTTTGATCTTTCTTCCGGTGTAGGACATTGAGCTTGCATATGTCCCATACCGCCGCATCTATAGCACTTTGTAGCCTCCTTCTTCTTCTCTTTTCGAGGTCTCTTTTTGAAATCTTCGAGGTTCTTTTCTTTTCTCACAAACTTTCAAAATTTGCGAGTAAGTAGAGCAATGTCTTTATCATCATTGTGAGATGAGGAGGTGGACTCATCTGAGTTATGGGTGACTTTTAATGTAATTTCTCGCTTTCCTTTGTGGTGATCTTTATTTCTTTTCTTGATTAACTCATGTGACATTAATGAGCTAATAAGGTCTTCTAGCTTCAATATGTTTAGGTCCTTGACTTCTTCTATTGTAGTAATTTTTGGAGTCCAAGATTCCGGTAGAGCTCTTAAGATTTTCATGACCTGTTTAGATTCAGAAATAGCTTTTCCAAGACCTTTCAAAGCATTAGTAATTTTAGAGAATCTAGCAAATATTTCAGAAATATTTTTTGTTTCTAGCATTTTAAAGCTTTCCAATTCTCCAATCAAAATATTTCTCCTTGTCCCTTGGACTTGAGAAGTTCCTTCATAGATAGATGTTAATGTATCTCATATCTCTTTTACAGTTAAACAAGAGGATACTCTATCATATTCAGAAGCGGTAAGAGCACAAAATAAAGAATTCATTGCCTTAGCGTTGCTCTTAACAGTTTTCACTTCCTCATCGGTCCATTTGGAATCTTTTTCATCAATAGGCAGGGTTACATCGTCTTGGATTGCAATCCAAGAATCCATATCTGTAGCCATGATGAGTTGTTTCATACGTAGCTTCCAATAGCCAAAATTGTTCCCATCAAACAATGGTGGCCTCGTAAAGGATTGGCCTTCAGCAAATGCAGGAACGGAAGTGGATTGGGATGCCATATCAAAAAATATGTTTGGTAAAACTCAAAGACCTTCTCTAATACCACTTGTTGGTCCCGAGTTAATGACAATTACCCAAGTAGGTGACGAGTTCCAGTCCAATCACATAATACTTTGCTTACACTTGATCTTAGTTACCCAAACTAAATCAAGTTCAATATAACAAGAGAAAATAAAAGAAAGTTTCTACACATTACTGGTGTGTAGAGGCAGATTTGGCGCAGAGAAGAACTTGTAAAGCAGTCTGAAAGATTCAACGAGCGGCTCTTGGCAGTTTGAAAGCAAGGTTCTTCTTCTAGATGTTGGTTTGATCACGTAATGCTTTTAGAGATGATAGTTATGCTCATTCAATGAATTCTCAGCTACTCTCCACGTTCATATTGAATGTCCTTTATAAATGCTAAGAGAATCTGAACATTTGGAAGTAGGTGATGCGCATTTAATGCGCCAACGTTCGAAAAATTTTCGACCGTTGCGACCCAAGTCGCAGGTGGAGTCGACTTTGGGTGCGACTTCGGTTGTCCGCAGCTTCTTCAAGTTCCAGTCTAGGTCGACTTGGTCCTCGACTTGACCCAAGTCGCAAGTTAAGTCGACTTTGGGTGCAACTTCACTTCCTCAGCTTGCTAGTTGAACTTGAAATCTTCACAGATGACTTTGATCACTTGATTTTCTTCATATTGATTGTTCTCCCATCATTTTATATTACTTAAGACTCTTTATGATTCTTCTATCTTAAAATATTCGATTCCATGTCTTGAGTCTTGAATCTAGGAATGCATGGAAGATGTCCGAGTATGTGTTCATGATCCATGATGGATTCATGCAACCCTGCTTGCTTTGGTCTTCACTTGATCTTCATTTAATCTTCATTTGATCCAAGTCAAGTGTTTGAGTCGACTTGTTCTGCAAGTTCCGCACTGAAGTCGAAGCTGGAGTCGACTTGGTCTGTGACTTCACCCAAGTTGCATGCTGAGTCGACTTGGGATACGACTTCGGCATCTCTCGTTCTTGATTTCAACTCTGGAAAGAAAATCATGGTTGAAGTCGATGCTGGAGTCGACTTGATCTGCGACTTCACCCAAGTCGCATGCGGAGTCGACTTGGGATGCGACTTCGGCAGCTCTCGTTCTCGATTTCAACTCTGGATAGAAAATCGTGGTTGAAGTCGATGCTGGAGTCGACTTGGTCTGTGACTTCATCCAAGTCGCATGCGGAGTCGACTTGGGATGCGACTTTGGCAGCTTGGCTCCCCGATTTCAATGCTGGACGAAAATGATGGGTTGAAGTCGCTGCTGGAGTCGACTTGGGGATCGACTTGGCCTAAGTCGATACCTGAGTCGACTTGGAAATCGACTTGACCTGTCATGCTTCATTTTCTTCATTTGTATATCCTTTAATCATCTTCACAAACATGTTAGTAACAAAAACTTACTCAAATTGATTTGTTAATCATCAAAACATAAACTTGACTTATTTTTCACATGTTTACAACAAGTTTTAGGGAAAATCTTTCTAAGCCTTTTTGGACACTCAAATTACCTTAATCCAAGGGTAATTTACCCTACATAACATCCATAAATCATTTGTTTACAAACAGCAACAAAAAATGATATGGAAAGCACCCATTTTGGCCCCCGTTTGGACGTTCCATACATATACCTTAAAAAATCAGATTTAGGGCAAACGCATCCAGCCCACTTAGGCCATCTAAAGGGTCCTTAATTTAGGGTACTTTACCCTATAATTCATCCATAAACAATTTAAGCGCTTCCTTGTACCATTTTTAGCTCAAAAATGGAAAAATCGGGCATTTCTTGAAACCATAAGTTCCTTTCTGCTAAAATCATTAACAAATGCGCAAATTAACATATGTAATCCAAAAGAACATGTATTACATCCAAATAATCATGCTTAAATCATATAGCAACTTGGTTTAGGGTTTTGAGAATTTTCAAGTGAGATTTCTTCTCAAAATTCAACCCTAACATCCATCTTATCCTCTTTAAACCCTTAAATTCATTTGCACCATTCAATCCTCATTCAGTACCCAAATCAAGGGCATCATGAATCATCCTTTAAGGGTTCATTATGAATCAAATTCATGATCCATAACTTGAGAGAAGAAACTTAGGATTAAAACATCCAATACTTGATCCATACTTACTTGATTCTAGAAAACTTTGAATCCACGCTTCCCTAAATTGGTTTCTCCTCTTTCCTTCTTTTCCACATTTTTTCTTCTTCTTTTTCTTCCTTTTCCTCCCCCTTGGTTGTGCTCAAAGCTGCTGCCTTTGTTTGGGGGTTTTCTCCCTTGAATTCTCTCTTTCTCTCTCTTTCTCTCCTTGCTGGCTTGAACGACCCCTTGCTACCACTTTCCTCCTTATTTCCTCCTTTCTTGCTGCCCAAGCAATCCCTTGTTATTATTTTTGTATTTTATAATTTTTAAATGCTGAATATATCCCCATATGGACGTCCCATGTGCTCCTTCTTATGCCCTTCATTTTTTGAAATTTTTGGGCCCACTTTGCCACCTCATTCGGAGGGTAATTAATTTCCCTCTTGTCCCTTGATGTGTTGGTAAACTCATAACTAAGTAAAAAGTTGGCGCCCCAAACCGAGGCATTTTTTTGTTACCTCAAGACCTTATCGATTGGTAAATGTGAATCAAGATTGTTGCCCTGATCACGTGACATTAATGAGCTAATGAGATCTTCTAACTTCAATGTGTTTAGGTCCTTGGCCTCTTCTATTGTAGTAATCTTTGGAGTCCAAGATTCTAGTAGAGCTCTTAGAATTTTCATGACCTGCTCAGATTCAGAAATTGCTTTTCCTAGACCTTTCAAGGCGTTAGTAATCTTAGAAAATCTAGCAAATATTTCAGAAATATTCTCTGTTTCTAACATTTTAAAGCTTTCCAATTCTCTAAACAAAATATTTCTCCTTGTCCCTTGGACTTGAGAAGTTCCTTCATAGATAGATGTTAATGTATCCCATATCTCTTTGGCAGTCAAACAAGAGGATACTCTATCATATTCAGAATTAGTAAGAGCACAAAATAATGAATTCATAGCCTTAGTGTTTCTCTTAACATTTTTTACTTCCTCATCGGTCCATTTGGAAGCTCTTTCATCAGTAGGTAGGGTCACACCGTCTTGGATTGCAATCCAAGAATCCATATCTGTAGCCATGATGAGTTGTTTCATACGTAGCTTCCAATAGCCAAAATTGTTCCCATCAAACACTGGTGGCCTAGTACAAGATTGACCTTCGGTAAATGCGGGAACGGAAATAGATTGGGATGTCATTTCAAAAGATCTCTTTGGTAAAACTCAAAGACCTGCTCTGATACCACTTGTTGGTCCCGAGTTAATGGCAATTACCCGAGAGGGGAGGGGTGAATTGGGTAATTAAAATTTTTAAACTTAAACTGAAAACTTTTACCCCAGATTAATTTAGTCCCCTTTAATGAAACAAATGGAAAGTAGTAGGATAAGGAAAACAGTAGGATAATGAAAGCAGAAATGAAAAACAGTAGACAAGATTTATAGTGGTACGGGCAACCTTCCCTACTCCACTCTTCCAAGCTCACACTCCTTGTGACTCGGGTTCCACTATGTATTTTGTGAATACAACTAGAGCCTCCGCTCTCTTCTAGATTCTAGCTCTAGGGGGCATATACATCTAGAGCCTCTGCTCTCTTCTAGATTCTATCTCTAGGGGGCATATACAATACTCAACATAAGTAGGTGACGAGTCCCTACTCCAGTTACAACTTTACTTTGCTATCACTCAATTTGAAACACCAAAATCAAACCAAGCATAAAAAATCGAATAACAAAATGAAATGAAAGAAATCTACACTTTACAGATTTGTGTAGTCAAGTTTCAGCTCGAGGAAGAATTCGTAGAAGTGATGAATCGATTGGCGTTGAAGCAAACAGCAAGTTGAAGCTCGTTCTTCCGTCAAAACATGTATAGATCACTCGATTTTAGAAGAAAGTGGAATATAGAACTTGGTAGCTTCTCTTTCTCTTTTTCTGCTCAATCTTATATATTTTCACGGTTACTTGAGTGTCTATATATAATGCAAGGTGTTAAACCCTAGTTTGTATAGAAATCATGTAAATAATATTGAATGAACTATGTATGAATGATGTATTCATATTTAAAGTATTTGCAATTTTTAAGGTTTTTTTACTTAGGTCATCTGTGTGAATAATTGTTTAAATTTACTAAGTAAAGGTAACTTGGTTTATTATGATTGAAATATCATATTAAACATGGATAAATATTAGCATGCTATAAAAAGTCTAATTAAATATCATAAGTGATTAATGAAGATTAGGAGGTTAATTACAGAACCAAGTTGAGATAATATTGAAAAATTCATAACTTGGAGACCTTAAGTCGGATTAAGGTGAAATTTGACGTGGAAGCATATAATTTTATGCTTAATCTCATGGAAAAATTAGATTATGAAAATTTTGATGAAAATTGATCATCCCCGTTCAAAACTTAAAATGATGATAACTTGGGCTAGAAAGATCGGATTGAGATGAAATTTGAAATGAACGGCTAAAATTATGAAATCAAGGTTTTGGATGGATTTGATCATGTAAATGATTAAGGGATTAAGGTTTTACAAAATTTTGATTAGGGATTTTGATTTTTCCAATCATAAAGTAAATAGTATTTATGATGAAATTGAATAAAATAAACAAGTAAAAGAAGACAAATTTGAGGTGTCAAGATAGGGTAATTTGTAGGGTATTATGTAATTTACTAAAACTGAGAAAATCCTTGTAATTATCTCTTAATTAAATGCATAATTTATGGGTCAAATGGAAAATGGAATAGGTGGCAGATTATGGATGTCCAAACAGCCTTATAGTTGGATTTTTGGAATTTTTAAATAAAAAAATGTATATCCAAAGTCAACAAGGAGTTAATGCGGATAATTTTGCATTAAATTTAAGTGGAATTTGGATTTATTAGTTGCTGATCTGGACTGTTGAATGGAAGATGAAAAGGTGGACAGCAACATGCTCTTTGGGTGATGTGGATGGTTTTGTCAGCTCAATGCATACTTTATGATTTTTTTATTAACCTAAATTGACCCTAAATGCCCTAATCTACTAGATAATTAAATGAGTGATTAATTAAAGCTGTGAAAAAATTTATTATGATAAGATCATCTGTTGCAAAGTTGGGACGTGGGCAGGCATAAAAAAATGGGCAGAAAATGGTAACCGTTCAAGTGGCCAGAAAAGTCGTTTTTATATATTTTTAAAAAATTTTAAAATAGTGGGCAGAAAATGGTGACCGTTCAAGTGGCCAGAAAAGTGATTTTTATATTTTTAAATTTTTTTAAAATGAATAGATAATTATCTTAGGTAATAGGGGATGTAAATGTGCATTTATTAATTGCAAAAATTCGTTGAAAAATGGGAGAATAGCAGCTGATGGTGGACGTGCAACAGATGGACAGCCTTGTGATGATTTAATACAATGGATAATTAGTGAATTTATAATTAAGAAAAAAATAATTTTAATGGCCCACAAGCTGCCATGTCAGCTAAGAGGATAGGAATGCATTGGAAATTGCATGGATGATGTGGCATGTGGGGCCCATTTGCTGGAAATTTCCAGCTAATTGCATATAAGCAAGGGGACGTCCAAGCATAGGGCTGGGCACTTAGAAAAAAATCTGCATTTCGAGTTTTCATTTCAGCAGCACCCCACGTCCCTCTTTTTCACCCCTTTCAAACCCCAAAATTTAGTGAAGAAACAAAGAAAGAAAATGAGGAGTTAAGAAGAAGAAGCTTGCTTGAGAAAAGGAGAAGTGAAGTAGCACTCAATACAAGTAAGTAGATGATTTGAGTTGAGTGATTCTAATTCAGTTTTTCTAATTTACTGTGTGAGTCGTGCATGTGTTTCATAATGGAACTTTTAATGAAGAGTTATGATGTTTTTCATTTGGGAATTTAATGAAAGTTTATGGCAAGTAGTATAGTTAAGAGTTAGAAGTAAGTAGGAAGTGATTTGTGTAATATATATGCTACAACACTAGCTTAAATATGCTAAAAAATTGTGTTTTAAGTTGCTGTTTAAATTAGTGAATGTAATCATGTGATAATTCATTAATTATTTTTGGTTATATCTGAAATTTAGCAAGTGTTGTGAAGTATACAAGGCAAGCTAGTTAAGATTTCTTCTAAGACCCGAAATTCACTCCTAAATGATGAAAATGATATATGAAATGATTTAAATAAATTATGGATGAAATGTAGGGTAAAATACCCTAGATATAGGACACTTTGCACATGAATAAGGGCATCACATAAACTGCCTAAATTCGGATTTTAACCGAAGTGAAAAGTGGACGTCCATATGGTGTAAACGGGTACCCTGTACATGTGGAAAATGTTGCTGTTTTGCAAATAACTTATATATGGAGTTTAAATATGTGAAAATGCATTGAATTTAGGGCAAATAAATTGAGATAAATTGGTGGAATTAAATAGATAAAAATCTGTTTATGTTGGAGTATCAAAAGAGACGTATAAAGTGTGGAAATTGGATGTCAAAGTGGCTGTTTTTGTAATTTCGAGAATTGTGAATTAAAAATTCGTAAAAAGGAATTAATTAGGTGTTAAATGAAGTGAATTAACATGCTGAATTAGTGGATAAGTTGTTGATTTGAAAAATTTTAAGAAATATACGAATTAGACGCAGTTGGACGTACATATGTGAAGCAATGCACATGATAAAAGGATAAATACATTATGTGAAATATTAAAATGAAAAAATATGTTAAAATATGATGGGAAAACGTGAAATGCATTGCTGAATTAATAATCTCTAATTTTGAGATTATTATATGAGAATTTAATATGAGGCATAATGAATAATTTAGATACGTAAGTGTAAAGTACGCATACCTGACTTGGAGATTAAACGGGTTATGAATATATATGGAAATGGGTTGGAAAACTAAATAAATGCAAGCAAATAGAATTTATATAGAATTTATGTTATTCTGTCATAGGGAAAGGAAAGGAAAAGGTTGATTCGGGAAGCTCTCACGAACAAGGTAAGCAAGCAACTTTTCTAAATGAATTTCTATTTAGTAAAATTTCTTTGAAATAATTGTAAAAGATGTTTTAACTGCTTTTCTTGATTTAACAAATGTTATTTGAAATTTATTTCTAAATTTTTAAGGATGGCCATTCCTTAGTTCACTAGGTATTTTAAATTGATTTATATAACTGCTTTATGATAAATGAAAATTGTTGTCCTATGATATTATGTGTGAAAAAAAACATGCTAGCATGTCATGGATAAATTCATGTGCACAATGCATAAGGTTCACCTTAAAGCAATAAGCAGACCGATTGTCCCCCTTTGGTGTTACCGAGTCGCTAAAATAAGCCAAGGGCCGGCGGCGTCTCCTTGTGTGAAAGGAGATGAAGACGGATGGTCGCCTAGCTAGCCTCCATCCTAAGGGATCATGATTCATTCATTACAGTATCATTGTATATCCTCAAGGGGGTATAAGGTTGCTTTCCCCGATGGTTTTAAATAAAAGATTTCTGCTCTGCAGGTAGCTGATCACTTGATAAGTGTCTCTACTAAATGGAGAGAAACCTTTTTGTTGAAAAAGATTTCCTTTAAAATAATTTGCTTGAAAATATATAATGCTTGCTTATTGAGTATACAACTCACGTTTTTGTTTTCCAAACCCATAGACAGGTGAATGAAGAGACTCGGCAGAGGAGCAAATAAAATATCATTTTGCAAGAGAATAACTTTTGCAGTCATGATGATATAGTAGAATTTATGCTGAATGAATGTAATTAAGTTGTTGTTTTCATAAGGACAACTATGATTATAACATGTAATGACATCTGATTTAGGAAAATGTTGAAATGTTTTTGATTTACATGCATCATTGTGTGTTGAATGGATGGAAATGACTTAGTTACTACCTGAGATATAATTAAGAGGAAATAAACTCTTATGAAAACATATTAAATTGGATAATTGTCCGTTAAAAACCCGCCGTGTGACAGGGCAACAATCCAGATCACGTTTACCTGTCAATACCGATCCCGAGGTAAGGCTCAGGATGTGATGCTCGGGTTGGGGGCGCCACGGAGATTGGTATCAGAGCATGGACTGGTAAATAGGGGTGGAAAAGTCTAAGTCTAAGGATAAAACATGATATATATGATTCTACGAGAATTTTATAGGTCATTACCATGATATATGATGATGTGTTGCAAAATGATTTGCAATGTGTTATTTTTAGTATATAACTAATGCAGTTATATATTTGAACAGATGGCTGATAAGGGAAAACGAGTGATGAGTGCAGAAGAGTTAAAGAAGGAAATGGAAGAAGAAAAGAAACGGAAAATTGAAGAGAGTGTTAATAGGTGGTAAGAGTCATAACCTAATGCAGATCCTTTTTTATTAGCACCTCCAGATTTTTCTCCTAGATAGCATCCACCTCATCTGCAAGATAGATCCCAGCAGAGGCCAAATATTGTGGAGTCTAGCCATAGGGCTCCTAGAGCTGAGGGTATACCAGCTTATCATTCTGGATTTTTAGGAACCCTTCGTACGCCAACAGATTTTATATCTCCTCAGGAACTGCAGCGGTTTTGAAATAGTAATCCAGCACCTGTACCTCTTACTTCGGGACCTTGGTATAAATTTGAAGGTGGATATCTCCAATTCTGTTATGGAAAGACTTGGGAGAGCATTCGACAGAGGGAAAGAGATATGGTTCCTTTTATAGAGGAGGATCGTGCCCGAGGATTTATAGAGCCACCTGAATCTACTCCCCGTCCTAGTGAAGTTATGATCCATGTGGATAGAAGTACGGGTAAATTAATTTCAATGGCAGCACCATTACGGTATCTTGAACCAGTGGTAGATGAAGAAGAAAATGACAATGAAAGTGAAAGTAGCAGTGATAGTAGTGAAATCAATGATAATGGTGGAGGAGGAAACAATCATGCTTGATCCGATACTAGCTCTATTACAGAGGAACCTACCGAGGTATCGCCTAAGCATAAGCGTTATCATTACTTTGGTAGGAGAGTGGTAGGCGTTGAGTTTTCTTTATTTTATGAACTTTAATATGTATAATTATGAGATCATAAGACTTTGCTAAGAGGTGTTGTACCTCTATATAGGTGTGATGTATGTAATATATGAGTGTGATGTTGTAATATAATATGTGATGTTAGGAACTAAGGGTTATGGAATGTATGATAATATATGTTTGTTAATGTGAATAATATGAAATATTGTGAATATGGATGATTATGAATGTTTGTGATGATGAATGTGCAAATTGATTTTTAATTCTATGCGGATAATATGTATATGATGATCTAACCCTAATTGTAAATGAAAGATTATATACCTTTATATATTCAGAAAAGCATTATGGTGGAAACAAGATCAGGAAGGAGAATAAACAAAGGAAAAGAAGTTGTTCAAGAAATCCCTAGCTAACATGATATGGGAGAAACTAGTAGACCAAAAAGGGCGAAACCTGAATCCAATAGTGAAAGTTCAAGAACACGATAAAGACGAGAAAGTGTAGGTCCAGAACAAAATGAAAGAGAAGGAAGTTAGGCAAGGCAAGCGCGTCTTATAGAAGAAAGGGTAGCGGCAGTAGTTAAAGAGGCGATGCAGCAGGCTACTCGTGATTGGGCAGCACAGACAGAAGATATTATTCAAGGGTTGTGGGAAAGAACACAGCAGGCCCAGTTAGGCAGTACCGAAAGAGATAGAGCCATTCCAACGGCTGGCCCGACCCCCATGACAGCACCCACAGTAGATGAAAATCAGTTAATGGAAGCAGATAGAAAGGCGATTAATGCATTCTTGGCTCAAAGACCCCCAAAATTTGCAGGAGAACCTGATCCAGTACAGGCAGAACAATGGATAACGGAGATTAAGAAATTATTTAGAATCTCTCCGTGTAATGATCGGCAGAAGGTATTGTGCGCTACACATTTATTGATTAAGGATGCGCATGAATGGTGGGAAACGATGTTGGTCACAATGACACAACCAGAAGAGGTATGATGGCCAACATTTGTTGAGGAGTTCAATAAGGAATACCTCCTTGTTGGTTTACAAAGTCAGAAAGTGATAGAATTTGAAAGGTTTTATCAGGGAAGAATGTCTGTTACCGAATACCCTACTAAGTTTAATTCCTTAGTTCGATATGTGCCCTGGATTGCTAATGAGCCAAGCAATAAGGCACAGAGATTCCAACAAGGACTGAGGCTGTATCTCAGAGAAAGCCTCGCTCCCTTGTTAATTAAAGATTATGCTTCATGTCTTGAAAGAGCAAGAGCATTGGAAATTGAGGCATTAAGAACACAAGAATTAAGGTTTGGATAAAAAATGTTTGGTTTTGGAACAAAGGAAACTGAATCAGGTAAAGAAAAGGGTAAGAAGGGAAATGTAAAAAGAGGAAAAGGAGCTCCAAAGAAGAAGCTTCCGCCTTTCTACAGAAAATATCAAAGGCGACATTCAGGCGAATGCCTAAAATGATCAAATCAGTGCTATAAATGTGGGCAAGCAGGCCATATAGCCAAGGAATGCAGAGCGGGTGAAGTAAAGGTCATTAAATGTTATATTTGTGACCAAACAGGACATATCGCTCTGAATTGTCCGAATAAAGCACATACATCCCAAGGTCGTGGAAGACCCGCACAGCTCAGGATACCGGGAACAGCGAATAGGCAGGGAACTATTGCAAATCCGGTACATGTGCATGCTTTGACTCGGACTGAATCTCAGGAACAAGAAGAGAAGGTGGTCACAGGTATGGTTTACATTTTAGAAAATTCAGCAGTTGCTTTGTTTGATTCTGGTGCTAGTCACTCATTCATAGCATGTCAATTTGTGGCCACCCATGCACTACCGGTAGAGGAAACCAATGAGAAAATTCATGTAGAGTCCCCTATATATCGGTTAGCCAGTGTTAGCCAAGTATGCAAAGCATGCCCAATTAGGATAGGATCATTGATTTTAGAAGCCAATTTGATTCTATTACCTATGACAGAATTTGATGAGATATTGGGTATGGATTTGTTGAGTCAGTGGGGAGCTACAATTGATTGCAAAAATAAGAAGGTTCAGTTAGAAAAAGCTCCAGAAAAAGAGACAGTCATTGGAAAGCTAAGACAGCATGAAACCACTACGATATTAATATCATTCATGAAAGCGGTCAAAATGATTCGCCAAAGGTGCCAAGCTTATCTGGTATCAATTAATGTAGAGAAAGGCATGGAGTTAGAAATAAATCAAATTCCAGTGGTTAAAGAATTTCCTGATGTATTTCCAAAGGAATTGACCATGTTACCTCCACAAAGGGAAATGGATATGACTATTGATATCATACCAGGTACAACCCCAATCTCAAAGGCTCCATACAGAATGGCACTGGCTGAAATGAATGAGCAGAGAACTAAAACACAGGAGTTGTTAGATAAAGGTTTTATCAGACCCAGTGTATCACCCTGTGGAGCTCCAGTATTATCCGACTGATGTTCAGAAAACAGCTTTTCGAACTAGGTATGGACATTAAGAATTTTTAGTGATGCCTTTTGGGCTCACTAATGCCCCTGTTGTATTCATGGATATGATGAATAGGGTATTTTGGGACTATCTTGATCAATTTGTGGTGGTATTTATTGATGATGTTCTGATTTACTCAAAGACCGAGAAAGAACATGAATTTTATTTGCGTAATGTATTGGAAAGGCTGAGAAGAGAGAAATTGTATGCTAAGCTAAAGAAGTGTGAATTTGGTTGAAATAAATAGATTTTCTCGGTCACATAATAACAGAACAAGGGATTCAAGTTAATCCCCAAAAGATTGAAGCAATTTTGAAATGGCAAAGGCCGACAACCATTACAAAAATTCGAAATTTTCTTGGCTTAGCAGGGTATTACAAAAAATTTGTTGAAGGATTTTCTCAATTATCGACTCCATTAACAAAGTTGACTCGCGAAGGAGTCAGGTTTGTATGGTTTGAGGAATGTGAGCGCAGTTTTCCGGAATTAAAGCAGCAGTTAGTGGAAGCACCTATTTTAACCCTACCTGAAGGAAATGATGGTTTTGTGGTATATAGTGATGTTTCAAGAAAGGTTTGGGTTGTGTATTAATGCAGAGAGGAAAGGTGATAGCTTATGCGTCACGACAGTTGAAGCCCAATGAGGTTAACTACCCCACTCATGATTTAGAATTAGCAGCAGTGGTATTTGCCTTAAAAATATGGAGACATTACCTGTATTGTACTAGGTGTGAAATTTATACAGATCATAAAAGCCTTAAGTATATTTTCACACAAAAGGAATTGAGTATGAGACAAAGGAGATGGCTTGAGTTATTAAAAGATTATGATTTGGAGATTTTATATCATCCAGGTAAGGCAAATGTAGTAGCTGATGCATTGAGCAGAAATGTCAGCATGGCGCATCTTATTACAAAACAGGAAGGGTTGGTTCAGGAAATAAGACAGTTAGAATTGATTGTATGTCCCCCTGGAGTTCAAACAAAGTTATCACAAATGTACATACAGTCATCGTTATTTGATCAAATTAAAACTGTGCAGCAACAAGATGCAAATCTACATGCCCATGTGGAGAAAATGAAGAGAAAAGGATTGACAGAATTTTCTGTGGATGAGCAAGGTATGTATCGATATAAAGGTCGCTTATGCGTACCTAGTACAACTGAGTTGAAGGAGCAAATTCTTAAGGAAGCACATTTTTCACCCTTTTCCATTCATCTAGGAGGCACTAAGATGTATCAGGATCTCAAGAAAGCATATTAGTGGAATAATATGAAAAGAGAGATCGCTGAATATGTAGCCAAGTGCCTAACTTGCCAAAGAGTGAAAGCTGATCATCAAAAGGTATCTGGAAAATTACAATCTCTGGAAGTTCCCGAGTGGAAATGGGATGATATTACTATGGATTTCATTGAAGGACTACCTAAGACTCAGCGTGGGAATGATTCTATATGGGTAATCATTGATCGATTATCTAAAGTTGCTCATTTTATACCCATAAAAAGAACATACACAGCAGAGAGGTTAGCCAAAGTCTACTATAAGGAGATAATACGACTACATGGAGTGCCTAAATCAATAGTTTCCGATCGGGACACAACATTCACATCTCAATTCTGGAAAAGTTTGCACGAAACCCTAGGCACCCAACTCAAGTTCAATACCGCTTTTCATCCCCAGACAAATGGACAGACAGAGCGAGTCAATCAGATCATCGAGGATATGCTTTGTATGTGTACCTTAGAATTCGGCGGTTCATGGGATGAATATGTATCTATAGTTGAATTTGCATATAATAACAGCTATCAGTCTAATATTCAAATGGCTCCATTCGAGGTGTTGTATGGACGACAATGTCGAACACCGTTGAACTGGGATGAAGTTGGAGAAAAGAAATTAGCCCCAGATTTGTCTCAGAAAATTGCAGACAAAGTACAAATTATTCGCCAGTGTATACTCACAGCCCAGAGTCGGCAGAAGAGTTATACAGGTTGTAAAAGAAAAAATCTAAATATCCAAGTTGGTGAACATATGTTCATAAAGGTCACACCATTCAAAGGGGTTACAAGATTTGGAAAAAGGGGTAAGCTGAATCCCAGGTATATTGGACCATTTGAAGTATTGGAGAAAATTTGAAAGTTAGCTTATAGGATTGCTTTACCTCCGGCACTTGCCTTAGTACACAATGTTTTTCATATTTCCATGCTTAAGAAATATGTAGCAGATCCAATCCATGTACTGGTAGCAGAAAACCTACCAATCCAAGATCACTTGAATTATGAGGAAAGAGCTATTAGAATCTTGGATCATAAGATACAGAAGCTTCGGAAGAGAGAAATAGAATATGTAAAGATTCAGTGGAATCGATATTCCGAAGGCGAAGCTACATGGGAATTAAGGGAGGAAATAGAAAGGAAATACCCCCAGTTATTTAAAGAATAAATGATTTCGGGACGAAACCTACTATAAGGGGGGATTGTGAAACCCTAGTTTGTATAGAAATCATGTAAATAATATTGAATGAACTATGTATGAATGATGTATTCATATTTGAAGTATTTGCAAATTTTAAGATTTTTTCAGTTAGGTCATCTGTGTGAATAATTGTTTAAATTTACTAAGTAAAGGTAACGTGGTTTATTATGATTGAAATATCATATTAAACATGGATAAATATTAGCATGCTATAAAAAGTCTAATTAAATCTCATAAGTGATTAATGAAGACTAGGAAGTCAATTATAGAACCAAGTTGAGATAATATTGAAAAATTCATAACTTGGAGACCTTAAGTCGGTTTAAGGTAAAATTTGAGGGGGAAGCATATAATTTTATGCTTAATCTCATGGAAAAATTATATTATGAAAATTTTTATGAAAATTGATCATCCCCGTTCAAAACTTAAAATGATGATAACTTGGGCTAGAAAGATCGGATTGAGATGAAATTTGAAATGAACGAATAAAATTATGAAATCAAGGTTTTGGATGGATTTTATCATGCGAATGATTAAGGGATTAAGGTTTCACGAAATTTTGATTAGGGATTTTGATTTTTCCAATCATAAAGTAAATAGCATTTATGATGAAATTGAATAAAATAAACAAGTGAAAGAAGACAAATTTGAGGTGTCAAGAAAGGGTAATTTGTAGGGTATTATGTAATTTTCTAAAAGTGAGAAAATTCCTACAATTATCTCTTAATTAAATGCATAATTTATGAGTCAAATGGAAAATGGAATAGGTGGCAGATTATGGACGTCCAAACAGCCTTATAGTTGGATTTTTGGAATTTTTTAATAATAAAATGTATACCCAAAGTCAACAAGGAGTTAATGTGGATAATTTTGCATTAAATTTAAGTGGAATTCGGATTTATTAGGAGCTGATCTAGATTGTTGAATGGAAGATGAAAAAGTGGACAACAACATGCTCTTTGGGTGATGTGGACGGTTTTGGCAGCTCAATGCATACTTTATGATTTTTTTATTAACATAAATTGACCCTAAATGCCCTACTCTACTAGATAATTAAATGAGTGATTGATTAAATCTGTGAAAAAATTTATTATGATAAGATCATCTGCTGCAAAGTTGGGATGTGGATAGGCATCAATAAATGGGCAGAAAATGGTGACCGTTCAAGTGGCCAGAAAAGTGATTTTTATATGTTTTTAAAATTTTTAAAATGCATAGATAATTAGCTTAGGTAATAGGGGATGTAAATGTGCATTTATTAATTGCAAAAATTCGTTGGAAAATGGGAGAATAGCAGCTGATGGATGGACAACCTTGTGATGATTTAATACAATGGATAATTAGTGAATTTATAATTAAGAAAAAAATAATTTTAATGGCCCACAAGCTGACATGTCAGCTAAGAGGATAGGAATGCATTGGAAATTGCATGGATGATGTGGCATGTGGGGCCCATTTGCTGGAAATTTCCAGCTAATTGCATATAAGCAAGGGGACGTCCAAGCATAGGGCTGGGTACTTAGAAAAAAATCTGCATTCTGAGTCTTCATTTCAGCAGCACCCCACGTCACTCTTTTTCACCCCTTTCAAACCCAAAAATTTAGTGAAGAAACAAAGAAAGAAAAGGAGGAGTTAAGAAGAAGAAGCTTGCTTGAGAAAAGGAGAAGTGAAGTAGCACTCAATACAAGTAAGTAGATGATTTGAGTTGAGTGATTCTAATTCAATTTTTCTAATTTAATGTGTGAGCTGTGCATGTGTTTCATAATGGAACTTTTAATGAAGAGTTATGATATTTTTCATTTGGGAATTTAATGAAAGTTTATGGCAAGTAGTATAGTTAAGAGTTAGAAGTAAGTAGGAAGTGATTTGTGTGATATATATGCTACAACACTAGCTTAAATATCTGAAATTATTTTTGGTTATATCTGAAATTTAGCATGTGTTGTGAAGTATACAAGGCAAGCTAGTTAAGATTTCTTCTAAGACCCGAAATTCACTCCTAAATGATGAAAATGATCTATGAAATGATTTAAATAAATTATGGATGAAATGTAGGGTAAAATAACCTAGATATAGGACACTTTGGACTTGAATAAGGGCATCACATAAACTTCCTAAATTCGGATTTTAACCGAAGTGAAAAGTGGACGTCCAAATGGTGTAAACGGGTACCCTATACATGTGGAAAATGTTGCTGTTTTGCAAATAATTAATATATGGAGTTTAAATATGTGAAAATTCATTGAATTTAGGGCAAATAAATTGAGATAAATTTCTATAATTAAAAGGATAAAAATCTGTTTATGTTGGAGTATCAAAAGAGACGTATAAAGTGTGCAAATTGGATGTCAAAGTGGCTGTTTTTGTAATTTCGAGAATTGTGAATTAAAATTCGTAAAAATTCATTAATTAGGTGTTAAATGAAGTTAATAAACTTTCTGAATTAGTGGATAAGTTGTTGATTTGAAAAATTTTAAGAAATATATGAATTAGACGCAGTTAGACGTACATATGTGAAGCAATGCACATGATAAAAGGATAAATACATTATGTGAAATATTAAAATGAAAAAATATGTTAAAATATGATGGAAAAACGTGAAATGCATTTCTGAATTAATAATCTCTAATTTTGAGATTATTATATGAGAATTTAATATGAGGCATAATGAATAATTTAGATACGTAAGTGTAAAGTACGCATACCTGACTTGGAGATTAAACGGGTTATGAATATATATGGAAATGGGTTGGAAAACTAAATAAATGCAAGCAAATAGAATTTATATAGAATTTATGTTATTCTGTCATAGGCAAAGGAAAGGAAAAGGTTGATCCGGGAAGCTCTCACGAACAAGGTAAGCAAGCAACTTTTCTAAATGAATTTCTATTTAGTAAAATTTCTTTGAAATAATAGTAAAAGATGTTTTAATTGCTTTTCTTGATTTAACAAATTTTATTTGAAATTTATTTCTAAATTTTTAAGGATGTCCATTCCTTAGTTCACTAGGTATTTTAAATTTATTTATATAACTACTTTATGATAAATGAAAATTGTTGTCCTATGATATTATGTGTGAAAAAAATCATGCTAGCATGTCATGGATAAATTCATGTGCACAATGCATAAGGTTCACCTTAAAGGAATAAGCGGACTGATTGTCCCCCTTTGGTGTTACCGAGTCGCTAAAATAGGCCAAGGGCCGGCGGCGTCTCCTTGTGTGAAAGGAGATGAAGACGGATGGTCGCCTAGCCAGCCTCCATCATAAGGGATCATGATTCTTTCATTACAGTATCATTGTATATCCCCGAGGGGGTATAAGGTTGCTTTCCCTGATGATTTTAAATAAAAGATTACTGCTCCGCAGGTAGTTGGTCAGTTGATAAATGTCTCTACTAAATGGAGAGAAACCTTTTTGTTAAAAAGATTTCCTTTAAAATGATTTTCTTGGAAATATATAATGCTTGCTTATTGAGTATACAACTCACGTTTTTATTTTCCAAACCCATAGACAGGTGAATGAAGAGACTCGGCAGAGGAGCAAATAAAATATCATTTTAGCAAGAGAATGACTTTTGCAATCATGATGATATTGTAGAATTTATGCTGAATGAATGTAATTAAGTTGTTGTTTTCATAAGGACAACTATGATTATAACATGCAGTGACATCTGATTTAGGAAAATGTTGAAATGTTTCTGATTTACATGCATCATTGTGTGTTGAATGGATCGAAATGACTTAGTTACTACCTGAGATATAATTAAGAGGAAATAAACTCTTATGAAAACATATTAAATTAGATAATTGTCCGTTAAAAACCCGCCGTGTGGCAAGGCAACAATCCTGATCACGTTTACCAGTCAATACCGATCCCGATGTATGGCTCAAGATGTGACGCTCGGGTTGGGGGCGCCACACAAGGAGAGATTTGAACGTTAGAGAGTTAGTTGGCACTTAATAAATGCGCCAACGTTCAAAAATTCGAACGTTACGACCCAAGTCGCAGGTGGAGTCGACTTCGGGTGCGACTTCGCCTGTGAGTAGACTGTTCAAGTTCTTCCTCAGGTCGACTTGGCCTTAGACTTGACCCAAGTCGTATGTGGAGTCGACTTCGGGTGCGACTTCAAATTCTTTCAATTTCCAAGTCTATCTTTCAAGTCGACTTGGACAGGGACTTGACTCAAGTCGCTGCTGGAGTCGACTTCGGTTGCGACTTGACTTTCTTCGCTTGCCTAGTGAACTTAAACTCTTTTGAAATGATTTTGTTTGCTTAATTTCTTCATGCTTGATTGTCCTTCCACTGTTTTATATTTCTTGGAACTCTGTATGATTATTTATCTCGAAAACCATTGGAATCCATGTCTTGAGTTCTTGAGTACTTGACTCTTGGAATGCATGAAAAGATGTCCAATTGATAGTTCTTGATTTAAATTGATGAATTCATGCATCTTTACTTACTTTTGGACTTGTTTTGATCTTCATTTGTTCCAAGTCAAATGTTTATGTCGACTTGGCCTTCAACTTCACTCAAGTCTAGCATCAGGTTGACTTGGTCTTCAACTTCACTCTTCAAGTTCTGTGTTTGCATCCTGAAGTCGATGCGGGAGTCGACTTGGCCTGCGACTTTGCCCAAGTCGCATGTGGAGTCAACTTCATTTGTGACTTCGGTAACTTTTGGTCCCTAATTTCAAAGCTGGACAAAAAATATGCTTTGAAGTCTAAGCTGGAGTCGACTTGGGGATCGACTTGGCCTAAGTCGATGCCTGAGACGACTTGGGGATCGACTTAACCTGCCATGCTTCATATTTTTTATTTTTATATCCTTAAACATCGCACAAAATATATTAGTAGCTAAAACTTACTCAAATTGAGTTGTTAATCATCAAAACATATATTTTGGGTAGTTTGCTTTTGATTTCAACACTTGTTTCCAACAATCTCCCCCTTTTTGATGATTGGCAAAACCAATTTGAGTTTATACCTTTCGATATGTTTTAAAAACATGTCATTTTTTCCTATTTTGACATTTTTAGGACAATCATAAGTCATATGTCTTTTGAACTGTTATACCTATTCCATTTTCAACATTCGCATATGTTATTTCCAAGAATCTCTTAAATCACAAGTTGAATTCATAAAACCATTTCAGATCACAAGTAATGATAGCATGAAACAGAACATAAGCGGTCAGAGCATTAAAGCAGAACATTTGTAATCAAAGCATAATACAAGTGATTGGAGCATAAGTATAAATGTTGCATTAATAATCAGAGCACAAACAACCTTTTTCATAAATAAACCTTTCATATATAATCAAAAAGTTTTATACTCTTGGAAATAATTGTTGAAATCAAATGCAAAATATCCAAAGCATGTGTTTTAATGATTAACAACACAATTTGAGTAAGTTTTAGCTACTAATATGTTTTGTGTATTGTTTAAGGATATAAAAATGAAAAATATGAAGCATGGCAGGCCAATTCGATCCCAAGTCGACTCAGACATCGACTTAGGCCAAGTCGATACCCAAGTCGACTCCAGTAGAGACTTCAAGCGTCAATTTTTGTCTAGCATTGAAATTGGGGACCAAAAGCTGCCAAAGTCGCAAATGAAGTCGACTCCACTTGCGACTTGGGTGAAGTCGCAGGCCAAGTCGACTTCAGCATCGACTTCAGTATGACAGTGCAGAACTTCAAGAGCTAAGTCGCAGGCCAAGTCGACTCAAATATTCGACTTGGAACAAATTAAGATTAAAACAAGACCAAAGGCAAGCAAGTTGCATGAATTCATTCATTTAAAATCAAATACTATAAATTGGACATGTTCATGCATACCAAGACTCAAGTTTTCAAGAATCCGAGACATGAAGCTAAAGGATTTTTATGCAAAGTAAATATACTAAATTTCAAATGATGCAAATCAAAGGAAGAACACTTATGTTGAAGAAGTTAAGCAAGCAAAGACATTTCAAAAGAGTTTTAAGTTCACTTGGCAAGATAAGGAGGTCAAGTCGCAAATGAAGTCGACTCCAGCATCGACTTGGGTTAAGTTCCAGATCAAGTCGACCTAAAAGACAGACTTGGAAGTTGGAGGAATCCGAAGTCGGACCCGAAGTCGACTCCACCTGCAACTTGGGTCAAGTCCAAGGCCAAGTCGACCTGAGGAAGAACTTGAACAGCCTGAGCACAGCCGAAGTCACACCCGAAGTCGACTCCAGCATGCGACTTGGGCGAAGTCGCACCCGAAGTCGACTCCATCTGCGACTTGGGGTCATAACGTTCGAATTTTTGAATGTTGGCGCATTTATTACGCGCCAACCAACTTCATAACATTCAAAATTCTTCCGCCTCTATATATAGACGATCAAGCAAATGTGGAAAAATACAAGATAGAGCTCAAAAAGAGGAAAAAATAGCTACTAAGACTTACAATCCACTTTATTCTACATTTGAGTGATCTATACACTTTTAAAGGAAGAACAAGCTTCAAAGTTTCTGTTTGCTTCAACACAGAATGATTCGTCGCTTCTACGAATTATTCCTCGAGCTGAAATGTGCTACACAAATCTGTAAAATGTAGATTTCTTTCATTTCATTTCGATATTCAGTTTTTGATGCTTGGTTTGAGTTTGGTGTTTTAAACTAAGTTATGGAAAAGTAGGGTTGTGACTGGAGTGGAACTCGTCACCTACTTGTGCTGCTTATTGTATACGCCCCCTAGAGCTAGAATCTAGAATAGAATGGAGGCTCTGGTTGTATATGCCCCCTAGAGCTGGAATCTAGAAGAGAGCGAAGGCTCTAGTTGTATTCGCAGAATACATAGTGGAACCCAAGTCACAAGGGGTGTGATCTTGGAAGAGTGGAGTAGGGAAGGTCGTCTGAACCACTATAAATCTTATCTATTGTGTTTCATTTCTGCTTTCATTATCTTATTGCTTTCCATTTGTCTCATTAAAGGGGATTAAACTAAACCGGGGTAAAAGTTTCTAATTTAAGTTTAAAATTTTTAATTACTCAATTCACTCCTCCCCTCTTGGGTAATTGCCATCAACTCGGGACCAACAAGTGGTATCAGAGCAGATCTTTGAGTTTTACTAAAGAGATCTTTTGATATGGCATCCCAATCCACTTCCGTTCCCACATTTGTCGAAGGTCAATCCTTTACTAGGTCACCATTGTTTGATGGGAATAATTTTGGCTATTGGAAGCTACGTATGAAACAACTCATCATGGCTACAGATATGGACTTTTGTTTTGCAATCCAAGACGGTGTGACCTTGCCTACTAATGAAAGAGCTTCCAAATGGACCGATGAGGAAGTGAGAATTGTAAAGATCAACGCCAAGGCTATGAATTCATTATTCTGTGCTCTTACTGCTTTCGAATATGATAGAGTATCCTCTTGTTTAACTGCCAAAGAGATATGAAATACATTAACATCTATCTATAAAGGAACTTCTCAAGTCCAAGGGACAAGGAGAAATATTTTGATTGGAGAATTGAAAAGTTTTAAGATGTTAGAAATAAAAAATATTTCTGAAATATTTGCTAGATTTTCTAAGATTACTAACGCCTTAAAAGGTCTAGGAAAGGCAATTTTTGAATCTGAGCAGGTAATGAAAATTTTAAGGGTGCTACCCAAATCAAGGACTCCAAAGATTAGTGCGATAGAAGAAGCCAAGGACGTAAACACATTGAAGTTAGAAGATCTTATTAGCGTTAGTGTCACATGAGCTAATCAAGAAAAGAAATGAATACACCACAAAGGCAAAAGAGTCATCGCCTTGAAACCCGCACAAGATTTGAATGACACCACCTTGTCATCACAAAATGACGATGAAATCGCCTTACTTACAAAACGATTCAGAAAATTTGTAAGGAAAGGTAGAAATTTCAGAAACTTCAAAGAAAGAAACTCTAAAGAAAAGAAGAAAGAAACAAAAAAATGTTACCGATGTGGCGGTTCGGGGCATATGCAAGCCCAATGTCCAACGCCCGAGGAAACTAAAGCAAAAGAGCAAAGAAAGGACCGAGGTGATAACAGAAAATTCGAAAGAATCAAAGAAAGAAGCATGTACATAAATGAAGAGGAATCAACAACATGCAGCTCTTCAAGTGAAGAATGTGAAGCGGATTAGAAAGAATTTGTTGCATGGAAAATTCTGACGTATGTTATGCAGCAACGGAAATCTTAGAGGACCAAGCTACTTCAACGAATTGCACAAGTAGTCAAGAGGTAACCTCTAAACAAAAATCCTTTTCAATTTTTTCTTCCACAAATGAATGCCTCAAATGTGCTGAATTAGAAGAACTCCAACAAGCTTATGATTCATTATATGAGGAAATAAAGAAATTAGGAAACAAGTTTACAATAAAGAAAAGAAAATGTGATGCAGTAATGATTGTGAAAGGTAAACTTGCTGAAAAGATTGATAAATTGAAAAATGAAAAGAATACCTTGTAAATGAGTTAGAGAAACTCAAAAATGAAAATGAATCATTAATTGAATCGCTTGCCAAGTTTTCTAATCCAGGAGAAAGTGTGAAAATATTTTTGAAAATGACTACCCAAAGTTGTAAGAAAGAACTTGGGTATACCACATTTGAGAAGGGAAAATCTAATGCTCCAAGGAACAAAACCAAACCCATTCATGTTAAATCCAAGATAAATCATGTGGCTTGGACCAAAAGACCAACCGGGGAACCAATTACCAAATGGCTTCCCATTCTTAGACTCCCGGGAGCTTGTAACTTTGCAACAAGTTGGGACACAAGGTTTATCAATGCAAATTAAGAAAATTACAAAACCTTGGTGCAAAATTGGTTTGGATGCCCAAAATCATTGGATTTGTAGCTTCAAAGGAAGATCAACATAGACTCCAATGGATAACTAACCCAAATGGACCCATAAAATAGGTACCAAAAAGATGAGCTCCACTTGACTTGATTTTGCAGGTTTGTCTTAGAGCTAAAGCCAATAACTTATGGTTTATGGATAGTGGCTGCTCAAGACATATGATTGGAGAAAAATGACTGTTCCATAAGATCAACCTATGCAATGAAGGAACAGTAGCCTTTGGAAATAATAAAAAAGGTAAAATAAAAGGTAAATGAAATGTTTATGGTATTTCAAATGCATGTATTGAGGATGTACTATTTGTTGAAGGACTCAAACACAACCTAATGAGATTAGCCGATTATGTGACAAAGGATATAAATTTGCATTTGAATCCTCTATATGCAATGTTTTTTATGATGAACACATAGTATTTAGTGGCAAAAGACATGGAAATGTATATTTGGTTTGCCTTGATGAACTTGAAGGAAAATGTCTAATAGCCATAGAAAATTATCCATGAATATGGCATACAAGGCTTGGACATATAAATATGTCAAATATCAAAATATTGTGGAAAAAGAATCTAGTACAAGTGTGAAACCCTAGTTTGTATAGAAGTCATATTGAATGAACTATGTATGAAGGATGTATACATATTTGAAGTATTTGCAATTTTTAAGATTTTTGCAGTTAGGTCATCTGTGTGAATGATTGTTTAAATTTACTAAGTGAAGATAACGTGGTATATTATGATTGAAATGTCATATTAAATATGGATAAATATTATCATTCTATAAAAAGTCTAATTAAATCTCATAAGTGATTAATGAAGATTAGGAGGTTAATTATAGAATTAAGTTGAGATAATATTAAAAAATTCATAACTTGGAGACCTTAAGTCGTATTATGGTGAAATTTGAGGGGGAAGCACATAATTTTTTGCTTAATCTCATGGGAAAATAAGATTATGAAAATTTTGATGAAAATTGATCATCACCGTTCATAACTCAAAACGATCATAACTTGGGCTAGAAAGATCGGATTAAGATGAAATTTGAAATGAACGACTAAAATTACGAAATCAAAATTTTGGAAGGATTTGATCATGTAAATGATTAAGAGATTAATTTTGCACAAAATTAGGATTAGAGATTTAACTTTTCAAATCATGAAATAAATAGCATTTACGATGAAATTGAATAAAATAAACAAATGAAAGAAGACAAATTTGAGGTGTCGAGAGAGGGTAATTTTTAGGGTATTATCTAATTTACCAAAAATGAGAAAATCCCTACAATTATCATTTAATTAAATACATAATTAAATGGGTCAAAATGGAATATGGAGGAGGTGGCAGCAAGGACGTGCAAACAGCCATGTATATGCATTTTATAAAATATTTTTATAATATAATGGATACTTAAAGTCAATTATGAGTTAATGAGGGTAATTTTTCATTAAATTAAAGTGAAATTCGGATTTATTAGGAGCTGATCTGGACCGTTGAATGGGAAAAGAAAAAATGGACAGCAGCATAATCCAAGGGAGATGTGGACGGTTTGGCAGCTCAATGCTTACTTTATAATTTTTTTTATTAACCTAAATTGACCCTAAATTCCCTAATCTACTAGATAATTAAATGAGTGATTAAATAAAGCTGGAAAGAAATTAATTTTGATAAGATAAGTAGCTGTAAAATGGAACGTGTGCAGGCAAAAGAAAATTGGTGCAGACAATTTTGACCGTGCAAGTGACCAAAATGGGATTTTTTGTATTTTTTAAAATTTTATAAATGCATAGATAATTAGCCTAGGTATTAGGGAATACAAATGTGCATTTATTAGTTGCAAAAATTCATTGAAAAAATTGGAAAATGGCAACTGATGGTGGACGTGATCTGGGGACAGCTTTGTGATGGTTTAATGCAATGGATAATTACTGAATTTATAATTAAGAAAAAAATAATTTTAATGGCCCACAAGCTGCCATGTCAGCTAAGAGGATAGAATTGCATTGGAATTTTCATTCTTGAGGTGGCATGTGGGGCCCATGAGCTGGAAATTTCCAGCTAATTACATAAAAGCAAGGGGATGTCCAAGCATGTGTTGGGTACTTAGAAAATTTCTGGAAATTTCGTGCTCCCATTTCAACGGCAGCTCACATCCCCCCTTTCATCATTTTTCATACCCCAAAACAAGGGAAGAAAAAGGATAAGAAAAGGAAGAATTAAAGTGAAGAAGCTTGCTTGAGAAGAGGAAGTGAAGTAGCACTCAATACAAGTAAGTAAATGACTTGAGTTTGAGTGATTCTAATTTAGTTTTTCTAATTTAATCTATGAGATATGAATATGTTTCATAATGAAACTTTTAATGAAGAGTTTGGATGCTCCTAATTAGAGAATTTAATGGGAATTTATTTGCAAGAAGTACAATTAAGAGTTAGGTGTGAATAGAGAGTGGTTAGTGTGATGTATAAGCTTCTACTCTAGCTTAATCACGCTGAAATTGTGTTTTAAGTTGCTGTTAGAATTAGTGAATGTAATCACATGATAATTCATGACTTAGTGTTGATTATATCTGAAAGTTAGCATGTGTTGTGAAGTATAGAAGGTAAGCTAGTTAATATTTCTTCTAAGACCCGAAATTCACTTTTAAATGATGAAAATGATATATGAATTGATTCAAATCAATTGTGGATGAATTCTAAGGTAAAATACCCTAAATATAGGACACTTTGGACATGAAAAAGGATATTACATAAACTGCTTAAATTCGGATTTTAAGAGGAGTAAGCATTGGACGTCCAAATAGTGTAAACGGATACCCTATACATGTATAAAATGTTGCTGTATTGCAAATTACTTATATATGGATTTCAAATATGTTAAAATGCATTGAATTAGGGTAAGAAAATTTGGATAAATTTCTGGAATTAAATAGATAAAAATATGTTTATGTTAAAGTATCAAAGGAGATATATAAAGTGTAAAAATTGGATGTCAATGTGGCTGATTTGAAACTTTGAAAATTGTGGATTTAAAATTTGTAAAAATGCACTAAATAGGTGTTAAATGAAGTGAATAAATTTTCTGAAATAGAGGACAAGTTTTTGATTTGAAATTTTTTTAAGAAAAGTATGAATTAGACGCGGTTAGACGCATATATGTGAAGGAAGGCATATGATAAGATGATAAATGCATTATGTAAAATATTAAAATGAAAAAATATGTTAAAATATGATGGAAAAAAGTGGAATGCATTTCTGAATTAATAATCTCAAATTTTGAGATTAAATTTTAGGAATTAAATATGTGACATAATGAATAATTGAGATACGTAAGGGTGTAAAGTACGCATACCCAACTTGAAAATTAAACGGGTTATGAATATTTATGGAAATGGGTTGGAAAACTAAATAAATGCAAGAAAATAGAATTTACATGGATATTATGCTATTCTGTCATAGGCAAAGGAAAGGAAAAGATTTATCCGGGAAGCTCTCACGAACGAGGTAAGCAAGCAAATTTTCTAAATGAATTTCTATTTATTAAAAATTCTTTGAAATAATTGTAAATGATGTATTAATTGTTTTTCTTGATTTGGCAAATGTTATTTGAAATTTATTTCTAAATTTTTAAGGACGGCCATTCCTTAGTTCACTAGGTACTTTAAATTGATTTATATAACTGCTTTATGATAAATGAAAATTGTTGTCCTGCGATATTATGTGTGAAAAATTATGCTAGCATGTCATGGATAATACATGTGCACAATGCATAAGGTTCACTTTAAAGGAATTAGCGGACCGATTGTCCCCCTTTGGTGTTACCGAGTCGCTAATATAGGCCAAGGGCCGACGACGTCTCCTTGTATGAGAGGAGATGAAGACGGATGGTCGCCTAGCTAGCCTCCATCCTAAGGGATCATGATTCATTCGTTACAGTGTCATTATATATCCCTGAGGGGGTATAAGGTTGCTTTCCCTGATGATTTTAAATAAAAGATTTCTGCTCCGCAGGTAGCTGATCACTTGATAAGTGTCTCTACTAAATAGAGAGAAACCTTTTTGTTGAAAAAGATTTCCTTTAAAATGATTTGCTTGGAAATATATAATGCTTTCTTATTGAGTGTACAACTCACATTTTTATTTTCCAAACCCATAGACAGGTGAATGAAGAGACTCGGCAAAGGAGCAAATAAAATATCATTTAAGCAAAAGAAGAACATTCGCAGTGATTATGATATAGTAGAACTTATGTTGAATGGATGTAACTAAGTTGTTGTTTTCATATGGACAACTATGATTATAACATGCAGTGACATCTGATTTAGGAAAATGTTGTAATGTTCTTTGAATACCAAGCTTTGTTGTGTATTGAATGGTTGGAAATGACTTAGTTATTCCTTGAGATATAATTATGACGAAATAAACTCGTATAAAAATATATTTAAATTGGATAATTATCTGTTAAAAACCCACCGTGTGACAGGCCAACAATCCTGATCACGTTTACCAATCGATACCAATCTCGAGGTAAGGCTTAGGATGTGACGCTCGGGTTGGGGGCGCCACAAAGCTTGGTATCAGAGCATGGACTGGTAAATAGGCGTGGAAAAGTCTAAGTTTGATGATGAGACATGATATATATGATTCTGTGAAAATTTTATAGGCCATTATCATGATATAAGATGATGTGTTGTAAAACGATTTGCATTGTGTTATTTTTAGTATATAACTAATGCAGTTATATATTTGAACAGATGACCGATAAGGGAAAACAAGTGATGAGTGCAGAGTAGTTCAAGAAGGAGATGGAAGAAGGAAAGAAATTGAAAATTGAAGAGACTGTTAATAGGTGGTTAGAGTTACGACCGGATACAGATCCATTTCCACTCGTACCTCTAGGGTTCTCTCCTAGGAATCTTCCACTTCATCTGCAGGACAGGTACCAGTAGAGGCCAAATATTGTGGAGTCTAGCAACAGGGCTCCTAGAGCTGAGGGTATACCAGCTTATCATTCTGAATCTTTAGGAACCCTTCGTACGCCCACAGATTTTATATCTCCTCAGGAATTGCAGCGGTTTTGAAATAGTACTCCAGCACCTGTACCTCTTACTTCGGGACCTTGGTATAAATTTGAAGGTGTATATCCCCAATTCAGTTATGGAAAGACTTGGGAGAGCATTCGACAGAGGGAAAAAGATATGGTTCCTTTTATAGAGGAGGGTCGTGCCCGAGGATTTATAGAGCCACCTGAATCTACTCCTCGTCCTGGTAAAGTTATGATCCACATGGATAGAAACACGGGTAAATTATTTTCAATGGCAGTACCATTACGGTATCTTGAACCAGTGGTAGATGAAGAAGAAAATGGTAATGAAAGTGAAAGCAGCAGTGATAGTAGTGATAATAATAATAATGGTGGAGGAGGAAACAATCATGCTTGGTCCGATACTAGCTCTATTACAGAGGAACCTACCGAGGTATCGCCTAGGCATAAGCGTTATCATTATTTTGGTAGGAGAGCGGCTAGGCGTTGAGTTTTCTTTGTTTTATGAACTTTAATATGTATAATTATGAGATCATAAGACTTTGCTAAGAGGTGTTGTACCTCTATATAGGTGTGATGTATGTAAAATATGAGTGTGATATTGTAACATAATGTGTGATGTTAGGAACTAAGGGCTATGGAATGTATGATAATATATGTTTGTTAATGTGAATAATATAAAATATTGTGAATATGGATGGTTATGAATGTTTATGATGATGAATGTGCAAATTGATTTTTAATTCTATGCTGATAATATATATATGATGATCTAACCTTAATTATAAATGAAAGATTATATACCTTTATATATTCAGAAAAGCATCATGGTGGAAACAAGATCAGGAAGGAGAACAAACAAAGGAAAAGAAGTTGTTCAGGAGATCCCTAGCCAACATGAGATGGGAGAAACTAGTAGACCAAAAAGGGCGGAACTTGAATCCAATAGTTAAAGTTCAAGAACGCGGCAAAGAGGAGAAAGTGTAGGTCCAGAACAAAATATAGGTGAAGGATACGAGGCAAGGAAGGCACGGCTTATAGAAGAAAGGGTAGCAGAAAGGGTAGCAGCAACAGTTAAAGAGGCGATGCAGCAGGCTACTCGTGATTGGGCAGCACAGACAACAGATATTATTTAAGGGTTGTGGGAAAGAACACAGCAGGCCCAGTTAGGCAGTACTGAAAGAGATAGAGCCATTCCAATGGCTGGCCCGACCCCCATGACAGCACCCACAGCAGATGAAAATCGGTTAATGGAAGCAGATAGAAAGGCGATTAATGCATTCTTGGCTCAGAGACCCCCAAAATTTATAGGAGAACCCGATCCGGTACAGGCTGAACAATGGATAACAGAGATTAAGAAATTATTTAGAATCTCTCCGTGTAATGATCGGAAGAAGGTATTATGTGCTACACATTTATTGATTAAGGATGCGCATGAATGGTGGAAAACGATGTTGGTCACGATGCCATAACTAGAAGAGGTATCTTGGCCCACATTTGTTGAGGAGTTCAATAAGGAATATCTCCCAGTTGGGTTACAAAGTCTGAAAGTGATTGAATTTGAAAGGCTTTATTAGGGAAGAATGTCTGTTACTGAATACGCTACTAAGTTTAATGCCTTAGTTCGATATGTGCCCTGGATTGCTAACGAGCCAAGAAATAAGGCATAAAGATTTCAGCAAGGACTGAGGTCGTACCTCAAAGAAAGCCTCGCTCCCTTGTTAATTAAGGATTATGTTTCATGTCTTGAAAGGGCAAGAGCATTAGAAATTGAGGCGTTAAGAACACAGGAATTAAGAGTTGGGCCAAAAATGTTTGGTTTTGGAACAAAGGAAACTGAATCAGGTAAAGAAAGGGGTAAGAAGGGAAATGTAAAGAGAGGAAAAGGAGCTCCAAAGAAGAAGCTCCCACCTTTCTGCAGAAAATGTCAAAGGCGACATTCAGGTGAATGCCTAAAAGGATCATATCGGTGCTATAAATGCGGGCAAGCAGGCCATATAGCCAAGGAATGCAGAGCAGGTGAAGCAAAGGTCATTAAATGTTAAATTTGTGACCAAACAGGACATATCGCTCCGAATTGTCCGAATAAAGCACAAACATCACAAGGTCGTGGAACACCCGCACAGCTCAGGATACCAGGAACAACAAATAGGAAGGGAACTACTGGGAATCCGGTACATGTGCATGCTTTGACTCGGACTGAATCTCAGGAACAAGAAGAGAAGGTAGTCACAGGTATGGTTTACATTTTAGGAAATTTGGCAGTTGCTTTATTTCATTCTGGTGCTAGTCACTCATTCATAGCATGTCAATTTGTGGCCACCCATGCACTACCAGTAGAGGAAACCAATGAGATAATTCATGTAGAGTCCCCTTTATATCGGTTAGCCAGTGTCAGCCAAGTATGCAAAGCATGCCCAATTAGGATAGGATCATTGATTTTAGAAGCGAATTTGATCCTATTACCTATGACAGAATTTGATTTGATATTGGGTATGGATTGGTTGAGTCAGTGGGGAGCTACAATTGATTGCAAAAATAAGAAGGCACAGTTAGAAAAAACTCAAGAAAAAGAGATAGTTATTGGAAAGCTAAGACAGCCTGAAACCACTATGATATTAATATCATTCATGAAAGCGGTCAAAATGATTCGTCAAAGGTGCCAAGCTTATCTGGTCTTAGTTAATGTGGAAAAAGGCATGGAGATAGAAATAAATTAAATTTCGGTGGTTAAAGAATTTCCTAATATATTTCCAAAGGAATTGACCATGTTACCTTCGCAGCGAGAAATGACTATGACTATTGATATCATACCAGGTACAGCTCCAATATCAAAAACTGCATACAGAATGGCACCGGCTAAAATGAATGAGCTGAGAACTCAAATACTGGAGTTGTTAAATAAAGGTTTCATCAGACCCAGTGTATCACCCTGGGAAGCTCCGGTATTATTTGTGAGGAAAAAAGATGAAAGTTTGAGATTATGCATTGATTATCGAGAATTAAATAAGGCTATAGTGAAAAATAAATACCCATTGCCTAGAATTGATGATTTGTTTGATCAATTACAAGGAGCTACAACTTTCTCTAAGATTGATTTACAGTCAGGGTATCATCAGTTGAGAATATGTCTAACCAATGTCCACAAAATAGCTTTACGAAGTCGTACCCGAAGTCGACTCCACCTGCGACTTGGGTCAAGTCCAAGGCCATGTCGACCCGAGAAAGAACTAAAATAGCCTGAGCACAGCCGAAGTTGCACCCGAAGTCGACTCCAGCATGCAACTTGGGCAAAGTCGCATCCGAAGTCGATTCAATCTGCGACTTGGGGTCATAACGTTCGAATTTTTAAACATTGGCACATTTATTACGCGCCAACCAACTTCATAACATTTAAATTCTCCCTCCTCTGTATATAGACACTCAAGCAAACGTGGAAAAATACAAGATAGAGCTGAAAAAAAAGAAAAGAAGAGCTACTAAGACTTACAATCCACTTTATTCTACATTTGAGTGATCTATAAACTTTGAAAGGAAGAACAAGCTTCAAAGTTGCTGTTTGCTTCAACGCAGAATGATTCGTCGCTTCTACGAATTATTCCTCGAGATGAAACGTGCTACACAAATCTGTGAAGTATAGATATCTTTCATTTCATTTTGATATTCAGTTTTTGATGCTTGGTTTGAGTTTGGTGTTTTTAACCAAGTTATAGCAAAGTAGGATTGTGACTGGAGTGGAACTCGTCACCTACTTGTGCTTCTTGTTGTATACGCCCCCTAGATCTAGAATGTAGAATAGAGCGGAGGCTCTGGTTGTATATGCCCCCTAGAGCTGGAATCTAGAAGAGATTGGAGACTCTAGTTGTATTCGCGAAATACATAATGGAACCCAAGTCACAAGGGGTGTGAGCTTGGAAGAGTGGAGTAGGGAAGGTCGCTTGAACCACTACAAATCTTATCTATTGTGTTTCATTTCTGCTTTCATTATCTTATTGCTTTCCATTTGTCTCATTAAAGGGGATTAAACTAAACCGGGGTAAAAGTTTCTAATTTAAGTTTAAAATTTTTAATTACCCAATTCACCCCTCTCCTCTTGGGTAATTGCCATCAACTCGGGACCAACACATACAAGTTTCAAAAGTAATAAAACCTATATACAAGCTACCCAACCCAATATCCTAAAAACTAAACACACAAACTCAACTATTCTCCCCCTTTTTGTCAATAGATCAAATTGGGGTCGACTCGCAAAGATTCGGTAAACTGGAATGCAGATATCGGATATGGAGTAGGTCGGATAGGTCTGATATGGGCCGATGAATAGAACGATGAGATGGGGGCCGGAGTCAGATCTTTGCGCACTGATCCAGTGTTAAATGGATCCAGTTCAGGTATCGGTTGATTCTTGTGACTCCCGGATGCCAAATGATATCGGATCATCCTAAGTTCCTGATTCATGCGATCTTGATGGGAATGAATATCCATGATGGCCGTTAGAACCCCGGAGATCTGATTTGTCAATTGATCTTCTATCTGCTCTAGGTGCTATCGGATTGCATTCACCAAGTTATCCCATGATGGAGGTCAAGGTGCGGGATCTGGTATCTTGGATCCTCGTGGTGAACAAGATCCATGTGAATGTGGTGACGAAGGCTCCTCAGGGGAGTCATGTGGAGCGGGTTGCTCCTCTGGTGGTGACGGGGGCTGCTCCCCCTGAACCTGTGCATCCCCGGCTTCGTCTTGAGCCGGTACACCCATCCTTTCTTGTATTCTTTCTGCCCTGAACTGCTCCACGTTGATTTTCATTCGTTGGAGCAGGGCCTTGTTGATGGCATTTGTTGATTTCAAAACCTCGAATGGTTCACCATCAATGTCGACCTCAAAATGTTCTAGGATCTTGGTAATCCAAGTCCTGTACGGCAAAACCCCTCGTTGGTTGTCTTTTCTCGAGGCCAGGGCTTCTAGGAATAGTCGCGGAAGGTTGACCTTGACTCGGTTAGCGACTTTCCAGAGAATTTCTGCCTCTTGCGGGTTTAGCTGGTTTCTGCCTCCACCTTTTGCGTAGATGCAGTGGGCAATCAGTAGCCTTAGGACCCGTAGCCTTGGGGATAAATCCATGTAATGCAGGAACTTGATCCCGGGATGATACTTGTCGCTCATAGTGAGCTGATTGTACATTTGACTGATGGTAAGATCTGCAGGTAGTTGCTCATCCTCAAATGGAACACCTAGAATTCGGCCTATCCTTCTTAAGGCATTTGTGGCGCCCCAAACCGAGACGTCACTTCTGTACCTCAAGATCTTATGGATTGGTAAATGTGAATCAGGATTGTTGCCCTGATCACGTGGCAGGATTTTAATTGGATCTCGTCCAAATTTTTTTTCGTTTCTTCATTCATCATCATTTTATTTATAGCATAAGCAATGGTACACTTGTACATATCCTCTAAACCATTTCATCATGTTTTTATACATCATAGGCCCTCTTGACCTAATAATGGCATTTCCATTGAATACATACATATGTTCAATCATTAGTTCACCTAGAACTCATAACTTTAAACAAGTCACAATATACCTAAAAACTTCCATTCATAGAATACCACTCACCATGGCTAATCCTTTTAGCCCATATGGTACTATCTTGTACCTTTTCTCCATTTTTTAGGTCCTCGACAGCTTGAGTCTCCCAGTACCTGTCTGAGGTTTGGAAAACAAAACGTGAGTGATGACTCAGTAAGCAAGCATTTTGGGGCAAGAGTTTCCTTGAAAATTATTTCATAAACATTTTGAACACCTTTTTCCTATGGACATTTATATGTCCCAAAACATTAACATGAAATCAATTGTTCATAAGGACAATCTATGTCCTTGAATATTATCATAAAGAATTCATTTCTTAAAATCATTTACAAGCCACCTCTAGCTTGTTAAGGCAAAACATCCCTATTTTACCCTTTTTAATTAATTCCCTTTTGTCTTGAGTGAACATTTCCAATGTTACAAGACATTTACATAAAACCATCTTTTGCCAGTGGACGTTTTACGTCGAAAATATTTTTCTCATAAATCTTTTGGTAAAGGAGGACATTCTCATGTCCTAAATCATTTTTCACATAAACACTTTGATAATGGACATTTTTATGTCCAAAATACATTTTTCGTAAGCCATTTTGGCAATGGAGATTCATATATCCAGAAACACTTTTATCCCTTAAACTCTTTTAGAAACGGACATTTTTATGCCCACACCTGTTCCAACATAAATCCCTTTAGGAAATAGACATTCTCATGTCCAACCATTTTTTCCACATAAACCTTTTGGAAATGGACATCCTCATGTCCAAAATATTTTTCAACATAAATCCCTTTAGGAAATGGACATTCTCATGTCCAACCATTTTTCCCACATAAACCTTTTTTCATAATCCCCATCTTGAGGCTTGTTTATAGCAAACAAGTCATAAATCCTTTTCATGAAAACTTTTGCATGAAAACTATTTTTTTATTCTTAATATTTATAGATTTTGTGTAAAACACCCTACTTTTAGGGTAACTTTTGGATAATGGCTTATAGAAATCTAATTTAGGATAACTTTTTGTATAAATGCTTTTATATCCCAATCCTTGAGCTTTTGAAAAGCAAAAGTATGCAAATACATTTCTCCCCATCCAGTAGTGACACTTAACAAGTGATCATGCTAGCTTTCGGAAGAGAATCCATAACAGCACGCTAGCCAGGCGGTTGTTTATTTATCCTGCTCCAATCTCAGGGAGGGCGTCGTTGGCACTCCTGCCATCTCTTAGCGACTTGACCTTATGTAGAGCGGGCCCCGGTCATCCCAACAGTGCTCTACAACTTGCCTGTTTCTTGTACTGGTGCACCGTACATTATTATGACGGACCGCAGTCCGTTTGGTTTGAAGAACCACAGACTGCAACCCATGTCCTTTTAAACTGGGATCACAGACCTCTATCTGCATCCATAACACACAAAAAATCTTAGATCCAAGTCTATATATTTAAAAATCATTTTTAAAAATACATCACAGACCACAGTCCATGTCAACTTGTAAGCGAGCGCACCCACTTTAACAAGTTGTCATTTGAAATTTAGTTTTTAGGATGACCTTCCTTAAATTCTGTTAGAAACATTTTGATAAAACATTTTGATAAACATTTGAAATGTTTGAAAAATAATACATCTTAAAATACTTATAAAAGAATTTCAAAACCTTTGAATTTTCAAAATTAAACCATTTTATGAAATCAACATAGGAGGTTGGTCATCCTTAAATCCCTTTCAACACATCCGTATAAATATTTTTCAAGATATTTTCAACATAGATTTCCTTATCTAAAGGAAATCAAAACTTTTCGAATATCATTTCAAAACATATGAACTATGTCCAAATCATTATTTATTATTTAATTATCAAGACCTAGCAAAACAAATCTTTTTCATAAATCAAATCTCTTTTTTTTATAACATGATTATTTATCATTAAACATCATAAAAGAAATTCAAAACTTATTTACATTTGTTGCTTTGTGAAAAAGGGCAAAATTTCCTTTTTCTTATAAAATACTTTTGAAACAACATCATAAAGAACTGCCTTACTTAAAAGCAAATTCTTAAAAACCATCGACATAAAACGTGAAATCCTTCGAAAACATTATCGTGGAGAACTTGCTTACTCATAAGCAAATTTCTCAATCCATTAACATAAAGCATTGCCAATCCATGGCAATACTTGTGATAAATTCTTTATCTTAAAAACGTTGGTTACTTCCCATGAAGCAAACCTTGAAGCTTTTCCTTAAAGCCATTCTTTTTCCAAAACTTACGACTTTTCATTAAAGCCGTTATTTTCCAAAATTTGTGGCTTTGCATTAAAGCCATTATTTTCAAAACTTATGCTTGCCCATTCGTCAAAACATAAACATAAACATTTCAATCACATCAATCACATAGAAAGAAAATAATATTTTAGAAAGTTTGCTTGCTTACCTGATATTGCTATAATCCCTTTCCTTCCATTCTTTTCCTTGCCTTTGCCTAAGTAAATGAAAATAACATTTCATTTATTCGCATCATCTTCAAATACTTATATTCCTTAGGTTTTCCAACCTACATAAATCCATTTGTCATAGGGTTCCCAAAACAGTGACTTTAGAACCCGTTTTTCGTCGTTTCAATACTCCCTTTAGCAACATGGTCTAAATAAATTTTTAATCCAAATTTTCCAGCCTTAAACCATGATTTTCTTAACCCAAATTTAGGGTATTAGCATGTGCTTAAAATCCATATATTAACTCCTCTCAAAACAACAACTTATTTCCCTATTGCGGGTACCGTTTTCACCTCATTTGGACACCTATTCATAAAAATCAGATTTGGGGCTTATCTTCCCAAATCCTCTTGAGCGTCCAAAGTATCATAATCCTAGGGTATTTTACCCTACATAATTTCCATAAATCATTTAATCTCAATTCCATACCATTTTCAACATAAAAATGGAAAATTAGGTCATATATGCAACCTTAGGTTCCATACTTTATAAAATCAGCAACCTATTCATAAATCATCATATGAGTTACACTAAAACATGATTTATATCCCATTATAAGTCAAATTCCATCACAAAAATCTAGAATTTAACATTTATCTTGATTTATTCCTTAAGTTGTCCATAATGCTGAATTCAGGCACACTGAATTCTCAAAATCTTGAATTAATATCAAATAAAGTATTTTTGATGTAAAATTTATAAAATACCTTAAAACTACATTAATTAATCAAAATAAATATTTTCATCATGAAATATTTAGTATGTCTATTTATTTTGGTATTTTTACCTTGCTGGACAGCAGAATCCATTTTCAGACAGCCTTAATCACATTAATTATGGGATATATTTATAGCCATTGAAACCTAATTTTTATTTTTTCATATGATCCTCAATATATATTATATATCTTGAAAAATTTTTAATCTAAATTTATTTTTATAAAAATTATTATAAATCCTTTGGTGCAGCTGATCCTGACACCCGTGCAACCCTATTCAGGTTGATTTTCCCAGATTTTTAATTTGTAACGTGCTTATTTTTTTAAGCTGAAAATTTGGTCGTACCTTAATCACCCCATCATGATTCTTTCCAAAAAGTTTCAAGCTAAAATTCATTAATTTACTGTTCCGTTCATATTTTAGTTTACAACATTATATAACTTCCAGATTTTAGGCATAAAATCAAGATTAACATATACTTACTTGATTAATTGATAATCCCTCCATTGAGAACTTGAAATTTCCTTCTTTTCCTCTCCTTATTGCTGGGTTTAATGTGCCCTAGCTGCTTCCCTTGGAGAAAATTTCCATTTTTCTCTTATTTTTCACTCTTCTCTCTCTCCTTCTCTCTTCTTCTCTCTCTTTCTCTCTCCTTCTCTCTCTCCTTCTCCCCTACTGCTGGAACGTCCAACCCCCTTGCTCCCCTTTTTTTTATTTTTATAAGTCACTTTTCTTGGTGCTTAAGTAACCCCCTAGGGCATTTTTGTAAATTCCATTTTCAACTTTCCCAAATTGCCCTCTTTGCAACTTCCATGAAGTTTCCTAAGTAATCTCTTACTTTCTCCCCAAGAAAGAAACTTTTCATGATAATTAGCTTAATCCATTTCATTCATCTCATAGATTTCATAATTCTATTCCATCGTTTCAAATTTCATCTCAATTCGACGTTTCTACGTCAAATTATGACCACTTGAATTTATCTTTTGGATTTGGGATAAAAATAATTAATTATCACCATAATCCCAGCATGATTCTCTTAACCAATCCCTTCATAATATTGGGCCCACCGTCGTGAGATTACCTTTCAAATTTCATCGAAATCCGCCTTGTAGGCGTCAAGTTATGAATTTTCTATCATTTTTCATCTTAATTCCATAATTACATTTTAATCTCCATAAATTAAATCATAGTAATTAACATGATTATTCATAACGCATTTTCACCTTTCAATCCTCGTTAAGCGCCTCGGGTTATACCAACTCACTTTGGGCTCCGACGATTAAATTTTTAATCACCATTCTTAACTAAAACCTAATTGCAAAATATCATTAAATCATAAAATTATCCATATATCATTCAAAATTCATTTAAATCACATATAAATCATGTATATATGTTCAATGCATCCCATTGAGTCTTAAATAGGTTGGGGTTTCATAGCATTAGCTTGGCTTGGGTTAGCCATTGTACCCAAGAACATCTCAACCCCCTTGACATAGGTACTAAAATACTGATCATCCCATAAATAGTAAAAGATCCTAATCAAGTCGGGATATACTCTGTCATCTACTTTCAACAAACTGGTCCAACCTTGGAAATCCAGAAGCTCTTAAATCTCAAATTCATAATCACTTAAGAACTTGAAGTCTATGATCTTGGGAATGAATACCTTTCGCTCAAAGAACGATTTATAGAAGCGACTGTGCTGAAGTTCTGTCTTGAAATATGTCGTCGGCATTTTCATGACTTGAGCTTTAGTAGTTGGGGTTCCCTTTCATCTAGCCCCAGTTTCCGTACCTTGTGAATTTTGCGGTTCCTCTTCCCTGGCAGCGGTTGTTGACGGAGTCCCGGCCTGGAATCAGACCCGACGGTCGGTAGAAGTCGACAGTTCTTCCCGAGCACATTTTGTGGGAGTCCGTTGCCTTCTAGGAACCTCCTCTTCGGCTTGGGAGCCGGATTGTCTAGGAATTGGCCTTTGGGATGGTTTAAATACTGCTAGTTTGGGTAGTCTAGGTTTGGGTGCCATTGGATATTTCAAAATGGAGCTTGAGAGACAGCTTGAGAAAGATGAAATAGAGACCAAAAGAGGGAAATTAGTGAAGGGAAATTAGAGGGAAATGAGGGCAGTTAGAAAGAGAGGGAATGACCGGAGAGTGAGAGAGATGACAAAATTGGGAGAGATAGAGAGAGAACGACAGGGGGGCTCGAACGGAAGAGAGAGGAGAGATAAGAGATTGGAGAGTCCGAAAGAGAGAGAGAAGACCTTTGACGAGAGAGAGAAAATCTGGAGAAGGGCTGGAGAAATTCGGAGAAAAGAGAGAAGACAGAAATGAGGATCTGTCGGAGAGAGAATAAAAAAGAGAGAGAACAGTGGGAGGAAAATCAGCGCGAGAGAAATGAGAAGGAAGAAAGAGGGAAGAAGAAAGAAAAGGAGAGGAGAGAAGTCCGACGGTCGCGCGCTGAAGTCGACTTACCCTAGGTGAAGTCGACTTCGCCCCTGTGGAGTCGACTTCGCTCTGACGCGGAGTTGACTTCGCGTACCTCGAGTCAACTTCACCGAAGTCGACTTGGGATCTCCGGAGCCGACTTAGCCTATTGACTTAGACTTTTCTAAGTCCAATTCTCCTATCTAATTATTCCTAATTTAAGTCAATCATCCCCATATCATTTCTAATTTTGTAAAAAGATTCTTTTGCTAAAGGTTTGGTGAATATATCAACAATTGATCCTCAGTTTTCACATATTCCAAACAAACATCATGATTTTCAACATGTTCACGAATAAAATGATGTCTTACATCTATATGTTTGGTTCTAGAATGCAATACAGGATTTTTAGTCAAACAAATTGCACTTGTATTATCACATCTAATTGGAATATTATAATGATCAATACCATAGTCTTTTAGCTGTTGTTTCATCCAAAGTAGTTGGACACAACAGCTCCTGGCGGCTATATACTTGGCTTCAGCCGTAGATAGAGCAACACTAGTTTGTTTCCTTGAATACCATGAAACCAACATGTTTCCAAAGAATTGACATATTCCACTAGTACTTTTTCTATCTACTTTGTATCTGCCAAAATCCGCATCTGAGTAGCCGATTAAATTGAACGTTGTCCCCTTTGGATACTATAGTCTAAGATTAGTGGTATTTATTAGATATTTAAAAATTCTTTTTACAGCCAATAAATGTGATTCTTTAGGACATGATTGAAATCTAGAGCAAATGCAAACACTGAAAAGAATATCCGGTCTAGAAGCAATTAAATATAGCAAAGATCCTATCATACTTCTATATAGCTTTTGGTCGATACATTTACCGTTTTCATCCGTGTCGATCTTGATTGTTGAACTCATTGGTGTGTTTGCTCCTTGCTAGTTTGGTTTCCGAATTTCTTTAGCATTTCTTTGTATACATGGACTGATTTATGAATATCCCATCAGCTTGTTGCTTGATTTTCCGTCCAAGGAAAAAATTTAATTCTCCCATCATGCTCATTTCGAATTCACTCTACATAATCTTAGAAAATTCTTTGCACAAAGTTTCATCAGTAGCACCAAATATTATATCATCTACGTAAATTTAAACAATTAAAATATGTTTACTCTTATACTTGATGAATAATGTAGTATCAATCTTACCTCTTTGAAATTCATGATCAATCAAAAATTTGTTTAACCTTTCATACCAAGCTCGTGGAGCTTGTTTTAGTCTGTATAATGCTTTGGTTAATTTATAGACATAATTTGATTGATCCTTTTCTTCAAATCCAGGGGGTTGTTCAACATATACTTCTTCATTCAAGTATCCATTCAAAAATGTGTTTTTCACATCCATTTGAAACAATTTGAAATCCATGTGAGAAGCAAATGCAAGTAAAATACGTATGACTTCTAGTCTAGCCACAGGTGCATATGATTCTTCAAAATCAATCTCTTCTTCTTGAGAATACCCTTTGGCTACTAGTCTGGCTTTGTTTCTTAGTACAAGCCCACTTTCGTCTAATTTGTTCCTAAATACCCATTTGGTACCAATAATAGTCCAATATTTGAGTCTATGAACTAAATGTCATACATTGTTCATTTCAAATTGATTTAGCTCTTTTTGCATTGCAATAACCCAGTTTTCATCATTAAGAGCTTGATCAATAGTTGTTGGTTCAATTTTTGATACAAAAGCATATTGTCTACAAATGTTTTATTTTGACCTTCTAGTCTTTACTCCTTCATAGATATTTCCAATGACTTGCTCAATTGGATGGGCATTTTTGAATTTCAAATCAGTTGGAGGTCTGTGAGAATTGTTACCTTCACTTACCCTTTCCTCTGTGAAATTTTCTGGCTTGGGCTCAGTTTCCTCTTGTTGCTCTTGTTGTTTTGCTTTTGAATTCTTTGATGTATCATCTACATCACTTAATTCATCCTCCTTTCTCGGAGTTTAGTTAAATTCATCAAAAACAACATGTATTGATTCATCTACTATTTGATTTCTTTTGTTGAAAATTTTATATGCTTTGCTATTTGATGAATAACCAAGGAAAATTGCTTCATCACTTTTGGCATCTAATTTTTCCAAATTTATTTTTCCATTGTTTAACACATAACTAGTACATCCAAAAGTATGGAAATATGATATGTTTGGTTTTCTGCCTTTCCAAAGTTCATATGGGGTCTTTTTCAATATAATTCTAATGGTAACTCGGTTTAATACATGACAAGCTGTACTTACAACTTCACCCCAAATTTTTTTGGACATTTTATTCTCATTTAGCATAGTTCTAGCCATTTCTTGTATTGTCCAATTTTTCCTTTCAACGACTCTGTTTTCTTGAGGAGTTCTTGGTGCAGAAAATGTATGGTGAATTCCTTTTTCATTACAAAATTCTATGAATCGTTTATTTTCAAATTCACCACCATGATCACTTCTAATAGAAACAATTGAACTTTGTTTTTCATTTTGAACCAAATTTGAAAACGTGACAAACATAGAAAATACTTCATCCTTGCTAGCTAAGAGTATAATCCAAGTAAATCTCAAAAAATCATCAACAATTACAAACATGTACTTTTTCCCACCGAGAATTAAAATGCCCGATGGCCCATAAAGATCCATATGTAATAATTCAAGTGATTTAGTCGTTGAGATTTCCTTTTTGGTGGAAAATGGCATTTTGGGTTGTTTAGAAAATTGACAAGCTTTGAAAATCTTATCCTTGTCATATTTAAGCTTTGGTAACCCTTGTACTAGATTCTTTTTCCACAAAGTTTTAATATTTGATATATTTATATGTCCAAGCCTTGTATGCCATATCCATGGATCATTTTCTATGGCTATTAGACATTTTCCCTCAAGTTCATCTAGGCAAACCAAATATACATTTACATATCTTTTGCCACTAAATACTATGTGTTCATCATAAAAAACATTGCATATAGAGGATTCAAATATAACTTTATATCCTTTATCACATAATTGACTAATACTCATTAGGTTGTGTTTGAGTCCTTTGACAAATAGTACGTCCTCAATACATGCATTTGAAATTCCATAAACATTTCCTTTACCTTTGATTTTACCTTTTTCATTATTTCCAAAAGCAACTGTTCCTTCATTGCACGACTTGATCTTCTGGAACAGTCCTTTTTCTCCTGTTATGTGTCTTGAGCAGCCACTATCCATAAACCATATGTTATTGGCCTTAGCTCTAAGACAAACCTGCAAAAATCAAGTCAAGTGGAGCTCATCCTTTTGGTACCCATTTTATAGGTCCATTTGGGTTAGTTATCCATTGGAATCTACGTTGATCTTCTTTTGAAGCCATATATCCAATGCTTTTGGGCATCCAAACCAATTTTGCACCAAGATTTTGCAATTTTCTCAATTTGCATTGAAATGCCTTGTGTCCCATCTTTTTGCAAAAATTATAAGCTCTCGGGAGTCTAAGAGTGGGAATCCATTTGGTAATTAGTTCCCCAGTTGGTCTTTTGGTCCAAACCACATGATTTATCTTAGGTTTATCATGAATGGATTTAGCTTTGTTCCCTGGAACATTGGATTTCCCTTGCTCAAATGTGGTATACCCAAGTCCTTTCTTACAATTTTGGGTGGTCATTTTCAAGAACATTTTGATACTTTCTCCAGGATTATAAAACTTAGCAAGCGATTTATTTAATGATTCATTTTCCTTTTTGAGTTTTTTTTAACTCATTTATCAAGGTATTCGTTTCATTTTTCAATTGATCAATCTTTTCAGCAAGTTTACTGTTCACAATTATTACTGCATCGCATTGTCTTTTCTTTGTTGTAAACTTGTTTTCTAATTTCTTTATTTCCTCATATAATGAATCATAAGCTTGTTGAAGTTCTTCTAATTCAGCACATTTGATGCATTCATTTGTAGAAGAGAAATTAAAAAAGATTTTTGTTTGGAGGTTACCTCTTGACTACTTGTGCAGTTTGTTGAAGTAGCTTGATCCTCCAAGATTTCCGTTGCTGCAAGACATATGTCGGAATTTTCCATGCAACAAATTCTTGCACAATCCGCTTCACATTCTTCACTTGAAGAGCTGCATGTCGTTGATTCTTCTTCATTTACGTACATGTCTTTTCCTTTAATTCTTTGAAATTTTCTGTTGTTGCCTCGATCTTTTCTTTGCTCCTTTGCTTTAGTCTCTTCGGGCGTTGGGCATTAGGCTTGCATATGCCCCAAACCGCCACACCGGTAGCATTTTGTTGTCTCTTTCTTTTTCTCTTTGGAATTTCTTTCTTTAAAGTTTCTGAAATTTCTTCCTTTCCTTACAAATTTTCTAAATCGCTTTGTAAGTAAGGCAATTTCATCGTCGTTTTGTGATGATGAGGTGGAGTCATCCGAATCTTGCGCGGCTTTCAAGGTGATGATTCTCTTGCCTTTGTGGTGATCTTTGTTTCTTTTCTTGATTAGCTCATGTGACATTAATGAGCTAATGAGATCTTCTAACTTCAATATGTTTAGGTCCTTGACTTCTTCTATTGCAGTAATCTTTGGAGTCCAAGATTCCAGCAGAGCTCTTAGAATCTTCATGACCTGCTCAGATTCAGAAATTGCTTTTCCTAGACCTTTCAAGTCATTAGTAATCTTAGAAAATCTAGCAAATATTTCAAAAATATTCTTTGTTTCTAACATTTTAAAGCTTTCCAATTCTCCAATCAAAGTATTTCTCCTTGTCCCTTGGACTTGAGAAGTTCCTTCATAGATAGATGTTAATGTATCCCATATCTCTTTGGCAGTCAAATAAGAGGATACTCTATCATATTCAGAAGCAGTAAGAGCACAAAACAATGAACTCATAGCCTTAGCGTTGCTCTTAATAATTTTTACTTCCTCATCGGTCCATTTGGAAGCTCTTTCATCAGTAGGCAAGGTCACACCGTCTTGGATTGCAATCCAAGAGTCCATATCTGTAGCCATGATGAGTTGTTTCATACGTAGCTTTCAATAGCCAAAATTGTTCCCATCAAACAATGTGTTGGAAACAATGTTCAAAATAAAACAAATTGGCCAAGGATTGAGTTTTGATGATTAACAAGAACTAGTTTGAGTATATATATATATATGACTAATATGTTTGCCAAGTGTTTAAGGAAAGCAGAGAAGTCAAGTCGATCTTCGAGTCGACTTGAACTTAGACTTGGGAGTGAAGTCGACAGTGAAGTCGACTCCACTAACGACTTCAAACAAGCCAAAACTGGACAAAGTTGAAAATGGAATTCTGACGAGTGAAGTCGCAAGCCAAGTCGACTCCACATGCGACTTGGGTAGTCAAGTCGCATACGAAGTCGACTTCAGCATCGACTTCGAAGTACACAAAAATGTCCAGCGTTGAAATCTGGCTCCCGAAGATGCGAAGTCGCAGACGAAGTCGACTCCAAGTGCGACTTGGGCGAAGTCGCAAACCAGGTCGACTCCAACTTCGACTTGAGAAGTTTTGAAGTCCAAGATGAAGATTCAAGCATATCCAAGACATCCATTTGAAGTTTCTCACATACAAATGAGCTTTAAAGACTATTCTTAAAGTGACTTTAGATCAAAGCAAGAATCCAAGTTCAAGTTCAAATCAAGTCTATCAAGCTCAAAGCAAATCTTCAAGCTAGCTTCCAAATGGAGTAAAAACCAAGTCATGAAGACCCAGTGAGTCCAAAGTAAAGCAAGGAAAATACACATATTTTGCAAGAACTCAAAGCTTTCAAATGGTTTGCAAGACTCAAGACATTTCAAGAAGATCAAGGCGTTTCTGCAATAGACCAAGCCAAGTCGCAACCCAAGTCGACTTCAGGATCGACTTGAGTTGAAGTCTGAAAGCCAAGTCGACCCAAGTCTCAGACTTGAGTTTCTGAAGAACCCAAGTCGCAGGCCAAGTCGACTCCATGTACGACTTGGAAGCCAAGTCGCAGGCCAAGTCGACTTCATCTTCGACTTGGAGTATAACGGTCAAATTTTTGACCGTTGGAGTTCATTTATTGCACGCCAAACTACTTCTACAACGTTCATATTTTCCTCAATCTATAAAAGGACATTCAAATGAACGTGAGAAAAAAAAAGAGACACTACTCTAAAGATCAAAGAGAGAAAAGAAGTACAAGAAAGACTTTCAAATACTTTTTCTCCATATTTGAGTGTTTCAAAGGAAGAAAGAGCTTCAAACTGCAAGTTGCTTCAACAATCATCATTCAAGCTACTTTTGATTTCTTCCTCGAGCTCAAAACTGCCTACACAAATCTGTAAAGTGTAGTTTTTATTCATTTCTTTATTTGGTTGTATAAATCTTGATTTAGCTTGGGTAGCTAAGATCAAGTGTATGCAAAGTAGGGTGTGATTGGAGTGAGAACTCATCACCTACTTGTGCAAGTGATTGTATATGCCCCCTAGAGCTTTGAATCTAGAAGAGAGCAAGTGGCTCTAGTTGTATATGCCCCCTAGAGCTTTGAATCTAGAAGAGAGCAAGTGGCTCTAGTTGTGTATGCCCCCTAGAGCTTTGAATCTAGAAGAGAGCGGTGACTCTAAGTGTATTCGTGGAATACATAGTGGAACCTAAGTCACAACGGAGTGTGAGCTTGGAAGAGTGGAGTAGGGAAGGTTTGCCCGAACCACTATAAATCTTGTGTTCTACTGCTTTATCTTATTTGCTCTCCATTTGCTTAAAAAAGGGGATTAACTTTTTCAAGGGGTTAAGATATTTGAAATTATCAAAGAAATTTTAAAGAACCCAATTCACCCCTCCCCTCTTGGGTTTAGCCATCAACTCGGGACCAACAAGTGGTATCAAAGCAGGTCTTTGAGTTTATCAAAGAGATCTTATTGAAATGGCATCCCAATCTACTTCCGTTCCCGCATTTGCTGAAGGCCAATCCTTTACAAGGCCACCGTTGTTTGATGGGAACAATTTTGGATATTGGAAGCTTCGTATGAAGCAACTCATCATGGCTACCGATATGGACTCTTGGATTGCTATCCAAGATGGAGTAATACTGCCTACCGATGAAAGAGCTTCCAAATGGACCGATGAGGAAGTAAGAACTGTTAAGAGCAACGCCAAAGCTATGAACTCTTTATTTTGTGCTCTTAATGCTTCTGAATATGATAGAGTATCCTCTTGCTTGACCGCCAAAGAAATATGGGATACGCTAACCTCTATCTATGAAGGAACTTCTCAAGTCCAAGGGACGAGAAGGAATATTTTGATTGGAGAACTAGAGAACTTTAGAATGTTAGAAACAGAAAATATTTCTGAAATGTTTGCTAGATTCTCTAAGATTACTAATGCTTTAAAAGGTCTTGGAAAAGCAATATCTGAATCTGAGCAGGTCATGAAGATTTTAAGAGCTCTACCCGAATCATGGACTCCAAAGATCACTGCAATTGAAGAAGCCAAAGACCTCAACACGCTGAAGCTCGAAGACTTAATTAGCTCACTTATGTCACATGAGCTAATTAAGAAAAGGAATGAAGATCAACACAGGGGCAAAAGAGCAATTGCCTTAAAAGCCGCACAAGACACCGATGACACATCTTCTTCTCAAAATGCCGACGAGATTGCTCTACTCACAAAACGATTCAGAAAATTTGTGAGGAAAGGCAAAAATTTCAGAAGCTTCAAAGAAAGAACTCCCCGAGAGAAGAAGAAAGAATCAACAAAGTGCTACCGATGCGGCGGTTCGGGACATATGCAAGCCCAATGTCCAACTCCCAAAGAAATCAAGGCAAAAGAACAAAGAAAGGATCGAGGGGACAATAGAAGATTTCAGAAATATAAAGGAAGAGGCATGTACGTGAATGACGAGGAATCTACAACGAGTAGCTCCTCAACCGACGAAATCGAAGCAGAAGAATGTGCGAGAATTTGCTGTATGGCACAAATCGAGCAAGGAGAACAAACTACCTCAAAATGCACAAGCAATGAAGAGGTAAGTTCCAAATTCTCCCTTCCTAATTCAAGTTATTCTTCCTCTCATGAATGCCTCAAATGTGCTGAGTTAGATGAGCTACAAATGGCATATGATTCTTTATATGAAGAAATGAAGAAATTAGGAAGCAAGTTTACAATTAAGAAAAAACAATGTGATGCAGTAATAATTATAAATGGTAAACTTGCAGAAGAAAATGATTTGCTAAAAAAGGAGAACAAATCATTAAATGAATCATTAGCCAAGTTCTCTAATCCAGGAGAAAACGTCAAAATGTTTTTGAATATGACCTCCCAAACACATAAAAGAGGTCTTGGGTATCATACATTTGAGCAAGGAGAAAGTAGCAAATCAACTGTGAAATTACTTGAGAAATATCAAACTAAAACTGCATCTATATACAAGCCACAAAAGAAAAATTTTAAGTGGACTAGAAGACCAATGATTGAACCTTTATATGCTTGGAGACCTACTCCAAGATTACCTATGGCTTGTAATTTCTGCAATAAGATGGGTCATAAAACTTACAAATGTAACTTTAAGAAACTATATGACCATGGTGCTAAATTAGTTTGGGTTCCAAGAAACACAAGATTTGGGCTTTCAAAGTTAGATCAACTTAGATTAGATTCTATTACTAACCCAAATGGACCCATAAAATGGGTACCAAAAAGATAAGATTTATTTCCTTATTTTTCAGATATGTTTTAAGGCAAAGGCAAACAATGAATGGTTCATGGATAGCGGTTGTTCAAGGCATATGACCGGTGAAAGAAGTTTGTTTCATAAACTTAAGCCTTGCAACGATGGAATGGTTGCCTTTGGAAATAATGAAAAAGGTAAAATTAAAGGTAAAGGAAATATACTTAGTACCTCAAATGCATGCATGGAAGATGTTTTGTTTGTTGAAGGACTCAAACACAATTTAATGAGTATTAGCCAATTATGTGATAAAGGATATAAAGTTGTGTTTGAATCATCTATATGTAATGTATTTGATGGAGAACATATCATGTTTAGTGGTAAACGACATGGAAATGTTTATTTGGTTTCACTTGATGAATTGAATGGTCAATGTCTTATGGCCATTGATAATGATCCATGGGTTTGGCATAAAAGGCTTGGACATGTAAACATGGGAAATATAAAGACCCTTTGGAAAAAGAATTTGGTAGAAGGATTACCAAAGTTGAAATATGACAAAGACAAAATTTGCAAGGCATGTCAATTATCAAAACAACCCAAGATGCCTTTCTCTACCAAAAAGGAAATTTCCACCACAAAGCCACTTGAATTACTACATATGGATCTATACGGGCCATCCGACATTCTAACCATTGGTGGAAAGAAATACGTATTTGTCATAGTTGATGATTTTTCAAGATTCACTTGGATAATTCTCTTAGCTAGTAAAGATGAAGCCTTCTCTATGTTTGCAACTTTTGTGAATTTGGTGCAAAATGAAAAACAGAGTACTATTGTGACCATAAGAAGCGATCATGGTGGCGAATTTGAAAACAAACGATTCATGGAATTTTGTAATGAAAAAGGAATTCACCACACATTTTCTGCACCAAGAACTCCACAACAAAATGGAGTAGTTGAAAGAAAAAATAGAACTATACAAGAGATGGCTAGAACTATGCTAAATGAGAGCAATCTATCCAAGAAATTTTGGGGTGAAGCTGTGAGTACAGCTTGTCATGTTTTGAATCGTGTTACCATTCGAGCAATCTTGAAAAAGACTCCATATGAACTTTGGAAAGGAAGGAAACCAAATATATCTTATTTTCATGTTTTTGGATGTACATGTTATGTTTTAAACAATGGAAAAGTCAACTTGGGAAAATTAGATGCCAAAAGTGATGAGGCTATATTCCTTGGTTATTCATCAAATAGCAAAGCATATAGAGTATTCAATAAACGAAATCAAGTTGTAGAAGAATCCATACATGTTGTATTTGATGAATTTAACCAAACTCCGAGAAAGGAGGATGAACTAAGTGATGCAGATGAGACGAAAGGCAAAGAACAACCAAAGGAACTCGAGCTCAAGCCAGAAAATCCAGAGGAGGAAGAGGTAAGTGAAGGTAATGAATCTTACAAACCTCCAACTGATTTAAAGTTTAAAAATGCCCATCCAATTGAACAAGTTATTGGAAACATATATGAAGGAGTAAAAACTAGAAGATCAAAACAAAACGTTTATGGCCAATATGCGTTTGTATCGAAAATTGAACCAAATACCATTGAACAAGCTCTTAATGATGAAAATTGGGTTATTTCAATGCAAGAAGAGCTAAATCAATTCGAAAGAAACAATGTATGGCATTTAGTTTCTAGACCAAACAATCATACAGTCATTGGTACAAAATGGGTATTTAGGAACAAATTAGACGAAAGCGGTCTTGTAATTAGAAACAAGGCAAGATTAGTAGCCAAAGGGTATTCCCAAGAAGAAGGAATTGATTTTGAAGAATCATATGCACCCGTGGCTAGATTAGAAGCCATACGCATCCTACTAGCATTTGCTTCTCATATGAACTTCAAATTGTTTCAAATGGATGTAAAAAGCGCATTTTTGAATGGTTATTTGAATGAAGAAGTATATGTTGAACAACCCCCTGGTTTTGAAGAAAAGGATCAATCAAAGTATGTTTATAAATTAACCAAAGCGTTATATGGACTAAAACAAGCACCAAGAGCTTGGTATGAAAGGTTAAATAGATTCTTGATTGATCATGAGTTTCAAAGAGGGAAAGTAGACACTACTTTATTCATCAAGTACAAAAATAAAAATATTTTGATTGTACAGATTTATGTGGATGACATAATATTCGGTGCTACTGATGAAAATCTTTGTCAAGAATTTTCTAAGATAATGCAGAGTGAGTTCGAAATGAGCATGATGGGAGAATTAAATTTCTTCCTTGGACTACAAATCAAGCAACAAAGTGAAGGAATATTTCTGAACCAGTCCAAGTATGTCAAAGAGATGCTCAAGAAATTTGGAATGCAGAATAGCAAAGGGGCAAACACTCCAATGAGCTCAACAATCAAAATCGACACGGATGAAAACGGTAAAAGTATCGATCAAAAGCTTTATAGGAGCATGATAGGATCTTTGCTTTATCTAACTGCTTCTAGACCCGATATCTTATTTAGTGTTTGTATGTGTTCTAGATTTCAAGCATGTCCCAAAGAATCACATCTACTTGCTGTGAAAAGAATTTTTAAATATTTGATGAAAACCACAAACCTTGGACTATGGTATCCAAAGGGGTCAACCTTTGATCTAATCGGCTATTCGGATGCAGACTTTGCCGGATATAAAGTAGATAGAAAAAGTACCAGTGGAACTTGTCAATTTCTTGGACATATGCTAGTTTCATGGCATTCAAGAAAACAAACAAGTGTTGCACTATCTACTGCGGAAGCCGAATACATAGCCGCCGGTAGTTGTTGTGCCCAATTACTTTGGATGAAACAGCAATTAAAGGATTATGGTATTGATTATGTTGATATTCCTATTAGATGTGATAATACAAGTGCAATTTGTTTGACTAAAAATCCTGTATTGCATTCTAGAACCAAACATATTGATGTGAGACATCATTTTATTCGTGAACATGTTGAAAATCATGATGTATGCTTAGAATATGTAAAAACAGAAGACCAAATTGCTGATATCTTTACCAAACCTCTAGCCAAAGATTCATTTTGTAAGATTAGGAATGATATGGGGATGATAGAGCTTAACTAAGGAAAAATGCATAAGAAAATTAAAATTGGAAAATGTCAAGTCGATGAGTCAAGTCGACTCCAGGGACGCCAGGTCGACTCCGCTTCAGAAGCGAAGTCGACTCAGCTAGGGTCGAAGTCGACTCCGCCCCCAGGCGAAGTCGACTCCAGAAGGACCGAAGTCGACTTCGCCTAGGGCAAGTCGACTCCGCGAGCGCGACCGTCCGACTTCCGTGCCTATTTCTTCTTCTTCTCTTTCTTTTCTTCCTCATTTCTTTCCGGCCTCTCTGTTTCTCTTCTCCTCCGGCGATTCTCCTTATTGCTCCATCTCCGGCGACAGCCCTTTCTCCGGCGATTTCTTCCTCATCTCCGGCAAACCTTTCCGGCAAATCCCTTTCTCTCTCAAGTTTTCTTCTCCATTTTCTCTACTCCTCTCCATTTTCCTCTCTCACAGATTCCAAACTCCAAAACTCCCATCTCAATGGCCCCGAGGAAAGCCGTCTCCAAACCGTCAAAAAGGCCTGTGCCTAGACCTCCCACATCTCACACTGAGGAAGAAATCCCTAGGAGAGCTAGGACACCTGCAAAACGGGTTCGAGAAGAACCCTCAACTTCTACGGGTAGAAGGGTTCGGTTCCAAACTTCTACTCACACATCGGAACAAGCTACAAGGTCGGAAAGCCAACCGCATGCCCAAGCTTCACAGAGCACACACTCCGGAGCAAGCAGAAGGGGTACTGCGGCAACGGGCAAAACTCAAGTTTTGAAGATGCCCACTACATACTTCAGAACCGAAATCAATCACGGCCGGTTCTACAAGAACTTCTATGAACGAAAGGTATTCATACCAAAAATCATAGATTTCAAATTTTTGAAAGATTATGGGTCCGACATAGAAGACCTATTGGATTTTCAAGGATGGACCAAATTACTCAAAGAGGATGACAAGGTCTATCCAGATCTTACCCGAATATTTTACTATGAATGGGATGAAGAAAATTTTGGCACACATGTCAAAGAAGTAGATATAGATTTTGGAATCGGGTTAAGTCCAAGCCAAACCAGAGCAATGAGTCATTTAGGACAGATACTTGGAGTCCCTTTCATCGAAGAGCCTTTTCCGGAAGATCTTACCATGGATCAGATATATAATCAGCTCACCCGAAGTAACAAGTATCACCCGGGGATCAAGTTTCTTCGATACATGGATTTGTCACCCAGACTTCGGGTATTAAGGCTTCTCATTGCTCATTGCATCTACCCCAAAGGTGGTGGTAGAAATCAGTTAAACCCACAAGAAGCTGGAATCTTATGGAAGGTAGCAAACAAAGTCAAAGTGAGTCTACCTAAATTGTTTCTAGAAGCCTTGGCAAGTCGAAAGGATAATCCAAGGGGCGTCCTTCCTTACGGCACTTGGATCACAAAGATCCTTGAACATTTTGAAGTGGACATTGAAGGCGAGCCATTCGAAGTGCTCAAGTCCACAAACGCAATCAACAAGGCACTAATTCAGAGGATGAAAATCAATGTACTTGAACTCCGACCCGATGCTCCAGAAGAAGAGCATCAAGAGGACCAAGCACAAGCTGAGGGGGAGCAACCTCCCGAAGCTCCGGCTGCTCCAGAAGAGCCACCATCACCTCAATCCCACGGCTCCTACTCCCCACAAGGATCCGTTGCACGAGAACGGGTACCTCCAACCGCTTCTGAGGAGGTCACCCTAAGGGATCTCAAAGATGAAATCATTGCCATGAAGGCAGAAATGGGCTATCAAGAAAACCGGATGACAAGTCTTGTCACCGGTGTCCTTAATGCGATTGAAGATATGCATTCCCGACAAGATAGAATCGAGCGGGAAATGCGTAAAATCCGATATCATCTTGCATCAGGCCATCATAAGAAGAGACCCATGCCTGAACTCGATCCCTACGAGTCGGGTTCAGTTCATCGAGAGGCAACTCCCGATCACGCTTCTCTTGTTTACTCCTCGGCCCATCATTGTCCCATCAAACCTATTCCATATCCGATCTCTCAATTTCAATTCATCAAATCGTTATTTTTGCTTGATTGACAAAAAGGGGGAGATAGAATAGGAAGTGAGTTGAAAGTTTTTTTAAGTTTTGGGTTGGGTACATTGTATTTAAAGGTTTCATTTATGCTTTAATTTTTGTTCTATGTAATGAAACTTCATATATACATATATGAAAAGATGTTTTATTGGTTTATGATTGATATATTTGATAAGTGATTGCAATTTTTATAAATACAAAGTATTCTTAATGATTAATACTCAATATATGGCTTGAAAGGTATTCAAGCATATTCTATGCCAAAATGACTAATGTTCTGAAAAAGTTCTCAACTCTAAATTATATGTTCAAGAAATATACTCTGTTTTCTCAAATGAACATGTTTGAATTTTTGAAAGGTATCAACTCAAAATGAAGTTTTGTCAATCATCAAAAAGGGGGAGATTGTTGGAAACAATGTTCAAAATAAAACAAATTGGCCAAGGATTGAGTTTTGATGATTAACAAGAACTAGTTTGAGTATATATATATATATGACTAATATGTTTGCCAAGTGTTTAAGGAAAGCAGAGAAGTCAAGTCGATCTTCGAGTCGACTTGAACTTAGACTTGGGAGTGAAGTCGACAGTGAAGTCGACTCCACTAACGACTTCAAACAAGCCAAAACTGGACAAAGTTGAAAATGGAATTCTGACGAGTGAAGTCGCAAGCCAAGTCGACTCCACATGCGACTTGGGTAGTCAAGTCGCATACGAAGTCGACTTCAGCATCGACTTCGAAGTACACAAAAATGTCCAGCGTTGAAATCTGGCTCCCGAAGATGCGAAGTCGCAGACGAAGTCGACTCCAAGTGCGACTTGGGCGAAGTCGCAAACCAGGTCGACTCCAACTTCGACTTGAGAAGTTTTGAAGTCCAAGATGAAGATTCAAGCATATCCAAGACATCCATTTGAAGTTTCTCACATACAAATGAGCTTTAAAGACTATTCTTAAAGTGACTTTAGATCAAAGCAAGAATCCAAGTTCAAGTTCAAATCAAGTCTATCAAGCTCAAAGCAAATCTTCAAGCTAGCTTCCAAATGGAGTAAAAACCAAGTCATGAAGACCCAGTGAGTCCAAAGTAAAGCAAGGAAAATACACATATTTTGCAAGAACTCAAAGCTTTCAAATGGTTTGCAAGACTCAAGACATTTCAAGAAGATCAAGGCGTTTCTGCAATAGACCAAGCCAAGTCGCAACCCAAGTCGACTTCAGGATCGACTTGAGTTGAAGTCTGAAAGCCAAGTCGACCCAAGTCTCAGACTTGAGTTTCTGAAGAACCCAAGTCGCAGGCCAAGTCGACTCCATGTACGACTTGGAAGCCAAGTCGCAGGCCAAGTCGACTTCATCTTCGACTTGGAGTATAACGGTCAAATTTTTGACCGTTGGAGTTCATTTATTGCACGCCAAACTACTTCTACAACGTTCATATTTTCCTCAATCTATAAAAGGACATTCAAATGAACGTGAGAAAAAAAAAGAGACACTACTCTAAAGATCAAAGAGAGAAAAGAAGTACAAGAAAGACTTTCAAATACTTTTTCTCCATATTTGAGTGTTTCAAAGGAAGAAAGAGCTTCAAACTGCAAGTTGCTTCAACAATCATCATTCAAGCTACTTTTGATTTCTTCCTCGAGCTCAAAACTGCCTACACAAATCTGTAAAGTGTAGTTTTTATTCATTTCTTTATTTGGTTGTATAAATCTTGATTTAGCTTGGGTAGCTAAGATCAAGTGTATGCAAAGTAGGGTGTGATTGGAGTGAGAACTCATCACCTACTTGTGCAAGTGATTGTATATGCCCCCTAGAGCTTTGAATCTAGAAGAGAGCAAGTGGCTCTAGTTGTATATGCCCCCTAGAGCTTTGAATCTAGAAGAGAGCAAGTGGCTCTAGTTGTGTATGCCCCCTAGAGCTTTGAATCTAGAAGAGAGCGGTGACTCTAAGTGTATTCGTGGAATACATAGTGGAACCTAAGTCACAACGGAGTGTGAGCTTGGAAGAGTGGAGTAGGGAAGGTTTGCCCGAACCACTATAAATCTTGTGTTCTACTGCTTTATCTTATTTGCTCTCCATTTGCTTAAAAAAGGGGATTAACTTTTTCAAGGGGTTAAGATATTTGAAATTATCAAAGAAATTTTAAAGAACCCAATTCACCCCTCCCCTCTTGGGTTTAGCCATCAACTCGGGACCAACACAATGGTGGCCTAGTAAAAGATTGGCCTTCGGCAAATGCAGGAACGGAAGTAGATTGGGATGCCATATCAAAAGATCTCTTTGGTAAAACTCAAAGACCTACTTTGATACCACTTGTTGGTCCCAAGTTAATGGCAATTACCTAAGAGGGGAGAGGTGAATTGGGTAATTAAAATTTTTAAACTTAAACTGAAAACTTTTACACCGGATTAATTTACTACCCTTTAATGAAACAAATGGAAAGCAGTAGGATATTGAAAGCGGAAATGAAAAACAATAGACAAGATTTATAGTGGTTCAGGCAACCTTCCCTACTCCACTCTTCCAAGCTCACACTCCTTGTGACTCGGGTTCTACTATGTATTCCGTGAATACAACTAGAGGCTCCGCTCTCTTCTAGATTCGAGCTCTAGGGGGCATATACATCCAGAGCCTCCGCTCTCTTCTAGATTCTAGCTCTAGGGAGCATATACAATACTCAGCACAAGTAGGTGACTAGTCCCTACTCTAGTCACAACTCTACTTTGCTATCACTCGGTTTGAAACACCAAAATCAAACCAAGCATCAAAAATTGAATAACAAAATGAAATGAAAGAAATCTACACTTTACAGATTTGTGTAGTCAAGTTTCAACTCGAGGAAGAATTCGTAGAAGTGATGAATCGATTGGAGTTGATGAAAACATCAAGTTGAAGCTCGTTCTTCCTTCAAAACATATATAGATCACTCAATTTTAGAAGAAAGTGGAATATAGAACTTGGTAGCTTCTCTTTCCTCTTTTTCTGCTCAATCTTTTATATTTCCATGTTTACTTGAGTGTCTATATATAATGCAAGGAGAAATTTGAACGTTAGAGAGTTGGTTGGCGTGTAATAAATGCGCTAACATTCAAAAATTCAAACGTTACGACCCAAGTCGCAGGTGGAGTCGACTTCGAGTGCGACTTCGCCCAAGTCGCATGTTGGAGTCGACTTCGGGTGTGACTTCGGTTGTGAGCAGGCTGTTTAAGTTCTTTCTCGGGTCAACTTGGCCTTAGACTTGACCCAAGTCACATGTGGAGTCGACTTCAGGTGCGACTTCGGATTCTTTCAATTTCCAAGTCTATCTTTCAGGTCGATTTGGACTAGGACTTGACCCAAGTCGCTGTTGGAGTCGACTTCGGTTGCGACTTAACTTTCTTAGCTTGCCAAGTGAACTTAAACTCTTTTGAAATGATTTTGTTTGCTTAATTTCTTCATGCTTGATTGTCCTTCCATTGTTTTATATTTCTTGAAACTCCGTATGATTATTTATCTCGAAAACTATTGGAATCCATATCTTGAGTTCTTGAGTACTTGACTCTTGGAATGCATGAAAAGATGTCCAATTGATAGTTCTTGATTTGAATTGATGAATTCATGCATCTTTACTTGCTTTTGGACTTGTTTTGATCTTCATTTGTTCCAAGTTGAATGTTTGAGTTGACTTGGCCTTCAACTTCACTCAAGTCAAGCATCAGGTCGACTTGGTCTTCAACTTCGCTCTTCAAGTTCTGTGTTTGCATCCTGAAGTCGATGCTGGAGTCGACTTGGCCTGCAACTTCGCCCAAGTCGCATGTGGAGTCAACTTCATTTGTAACTTTGGCAACTTTTGGTCCCCAATTTCAATGCTGGACAAAAAACAGACTTTCAAGTCTGAGCTGGAGTCGACTTGGGGATCGACTTGGCCTACGTCGATGCCTGAGTCGACTTGGGGATCAACTTGACCTGCCATGCTTCATATTTTTCATTTTTATATCTTTAAATATTGTACAAAACATATTAGTAGCTAAAACTTACTCAAATTGAGTTGTTAATCATCAAAACATATATTTTGGGTAGTTTGCTTTTGATTTCAACACTTGTTTCCAACAAAAACATCCATGTTTTACCCTCTTTAATTAATTTCCTTTTGTCTTGAGTGAACATTTCCAATGTTCCAAAACATTTACATAAAATCATCTTTTGCTAGTGGACATTTTACGTCCAAAACATTTTTCTCAAAAATCCTTTGGCAAAGAAGGACATTCTCATGTCCTAAAACATCATTCACATAAGCCTTTTCGGCAAAGGACATTTTTATGTGCAAAAATATTTTTTTCATCGTAAAATTCCTTTAGCCCAGAGACATTTGATGTCTCAAAACATTTTTGACATAGCTTCTTTTAGCGACTCGGCCTTATGTAGAGTTGGCCCCGGTCATCCCAACCGTGCTCTACACCCGGCCTATTCCTTGTACTGGTGCACCATACATTATTATGACGGACCGCAGTCCGTTTGGTTTAAAGTATTACAGACCGCAACCCATATCCTTTAAAACTGGGATCACAGACCTCAGTGTGCATCCATAACTTAAAAACATCACAGACCGAAGTCCGTGTCTTTTTAAAATAAATCATTTTGAAAAAAAAGCACATCACAGACTGCAGTCTGTGTCAACTTGTAAAGCGAGCGCACCCACTTTAACAAGTTCTCATTTGAAATCTGGTTTTAGGATGACCTTTCTTAAATTCTTTTAGAAGAATTTTGAGTAAAATATTTTGATAAACATTTGAAATGTTTGAGAAACAATACATCTTAAAAACCCTTATAATAAAAGAATTTCAAGACTTTTGGATTTCCAAAAAATAAACCATGTATTTTTCTAATATTTTCTTGGTTTCCATTTCAGGTCCTTTTGCTTACAAAAGTTATGCAATTATATCACCCCCTTCTCAACCACTTTAAAATCAAATTATTGTCTCCATATTTATCTTACCATTTTTACATAAAGAGGGGTTTGCACAGTCTTTTGTATGCCATTTTAGCAACCCAAAATCAAACCATTTTATGAAATCACTTATTAGGTGGGTCATCGTTAAATCCCATTCAACACATCCGTATAAACATTTTCAAGACATTTTCATCATAGATTTCCTTATCCAAAGGAAATCAAAATTTTTTGAATATCATTTCAAAACATATGGACTATGTCCAAATCATTATTTATATTTAATTATCCTTACATAGAAAAATCAATCTTTTTCCATAACTCATATCTTCTTTTTCTTTTTCTTTCATAAACATAATTAATTATCACAAATTGTTGTAAAAAAATAATTCAAAACTTATTCACAAATGTTGTTTTGTGAAAAAGGGTAAAACTCCCTTTTTCTTATAAAATACTTTTGAAACAACATCATAAAGAACTTGCTTGCTTGAAAGCAATTCTTAAAAACCATCAACATAAAAACGTGAAATCCTTTGAAAATATTATCATGAAGAACTTGCTTACTCATAAACAAATTTCTCAATCCATTAACAGAAAGCATTGTCAATCCAAGGCAATACTTGTGATAAATTCTTATCTTAAAATCATTGCTTGCTTTCCATAAAGCAAACCTTGAGGCTTTTCATTAAAGCCATCATTTTCCAAAACTCGTGGCTTTGCATTAAAGTCGTCATTTTCAAAACTTGTGCTTGCACATTCATCAAAATATAATCATAAACATTTCATCATATTAATCACATGGAAAGAAAAAGCATTTTAGAAAGTTCGCTTGCTTACCTGAGACACTTCAATTTTCCTCGTTGATTTTCTCTTTGCCCTTGCCTATACACATAAAATTACATTGCATTTATACATACAATCTCATATGCTTGCACATGAAGTAGTTTTCCAACCCATATAATTTTCATTGACTTATATAACCTACTTGTTTTACAAGTCGGATGTTTATACATAACAATGCAACTTGTGCACCATATTATCCATGCTTTTCATTCTTAGTATCCTTACTTAGGATAGCTTTCAAACATATCATGACCTTTTATTTATCTTAATGAAATTTCATTATCCTTCATTTATCATTCAATTATCTATTTTTCACATTTCTTTCATTAGTGCTCATTTTAGGCACATATTTATGAGTTTAGGCTTCATATATCAATCCCAAATTTTTGAGATTAACAAATATTATCAAAACATCACCTTGTTTGCACATCTCAACATATTTCCATCCATTTTTGGCATTTTAGCAAATCACATTAACTCATTACCCATTTCCATCATTCATATCTTGCACCTAAACCCTCTTAAAGACACATATAATATGTGTTATGGAAAATTTTCCTAAATAGCAACTTACCCTCTTATTAAGCTTGATTAAAACACTTAATTAACACATGGATTAGGGTATAATAATAGGATTAATATCCCTTAATCATATAATTCCAAAACAGCATTTTTCACTTGACTTTCTGACGAGCTACGTATATGTCTATTAAATTGCTCGCTATTTACGCAAGTATACGTGCCGTGTCAAGTAATAAAGTGTGAGTAGAGTATCATTCCCACGAGGATTGTGTTAAATGGATTAGCACCTTAAATCTCAATTGTCTAAGTGAATTGGTAAAAGGAATGAGATTTGGTTTCAAAGAATTGAATTAAACTAAACTAAGCAAAGCAGTAAATGACCAGAGTGGTGTGGATGTTGCTGATACTACCTTGAGATGATTAAGATAGGTGGGAATATGAGTTCATTGAATCATAGCTATGTTATTTGGTTTCGATTAAGTTAGTTGTGCAGAGATTACTAATCTAGGTTCATTCATATTCATATATGTCTTCCAACACATACAAACCTACCCAAGTTTTAGCCATGTGCTGTGTTCCCATGGATACAAGTAAAACAAGATTGATAACCATATAACCTAATCATGATTACACAGGGTTAATAGGTATATTCCTATTCATATTAACATCTAACACAACATGAGTTAGAATACCTGTGCCTTATATATGGATCTCATTCAAATCCCACTTTTCCAAGCATGAATCTGAATATTAGATCAATCCGCAAGGTTGCAAAGCTTGTGAACGCATTAAACATAATATATAAAGGTAATCTCAAGCAACATATGTCACAGCACAACTATATTTTTAATTCAAGCATAAGAAAACCAAATATCATAAGCTATGAATTCAAATCCTACATATCTCCCACCATAGGAAGGTTCAGCACATAAACATGACTTCAATTCCCATTAAAATCGAGTTTATAATCATCCAAAGCAAGGAGAATAACAAACACGTAGAGATAGATGAGAAGAGGAGATGAAACTCAATGGATTTTGCTGTGATAGCTTAGATCTCCACTTGCTCTTCTCTCCTTCCTTGAAGCTTTGGTTTCTTCCTTTTGCTCCACAGCAACTACTCCGTATTTTGGTCTCTCCTCTATGGCCTGCGGAACTCCTTTGCACGCAGCCCTAGGTTTCTATTTATAATGGGTAGCTTGCGCAGCACATGTGCAAAAATTTGCGCGCGTACGAATGCGTAGTGACGCCTAGGTGCCCCTAGCTGGCGCCTAGGCGCTAACTCCCTGTGTGTTGGGTAACTTGGAATCCTTTCTGGAAACCCTAGGACTTAATGCCTTAGCTCCTAGGCGCCAACTCCTTAGAAGCTACTGGTTGTTGGATTATGTTGGAGTTCTGGCAAGGGCATGTAGGTTGGCGCCTGGGCGCCATCCACCTGCCTCGTGACTTGGTTCTGATTTGTATCCGCTTCACCCGCATTGCTTGTAATTCGCCCGTCCTTCCTGCAAAAATTACATAAACTAAATAAATGGACTAAAAATGCCTAATTTATGCTAAAAATGCATAAAATCTAAATAATGCTCCTAAATGCAAAGCGAGTGAAAATTAAGCTAAATGGATGCAAACTATGCCTAATCTTTTAGACTAATGCACAAATATAGTCTAAAATGGGCCATGATAACTCACATTTTTATGAGTTATCACACCCCTAAACTTAAATGTTGCTAGTCCTCGAGCAATACATGCAAACACAATGAATGAATGAATGAATGAATGAATAAGGACTATGTCAACCCAACCTAATTCCAATTATGCTTCTAGCAATCACATTTCTCTACACAACAAGATCAGGAATAACCCTAACTTCAAACATTGCATAAAAAATCATCTATTTCTCAACATAGGACATGCGTTTTCATTGGTTTACATGTAAATGACTGTATTATTAGTCCACAGTCATAATTCAATTATGCTAATCTTCCTCTTGATCAAAAGAAACTGGTTTAAAAAATCAACACAAAACAGATGAACTAAGGCTTAAGTATAACTTTCTAGTCAAAGAACATGACATTAATTCACTTGATCCCGTTTTTCCTAAATGGACATTCTTTCCCCCTCAAACTTATTGCATGACTCTCCTCACCATATTTCAGAATATCTGGAGAGATATTTTTATCTTTTTTTTTATTTTTTGGGCTCCCCTCACCATATTTCAGGGTATCTGGGGAAAGTTTTCTTTTTAAAGAGTTATTACTGTGACTGTCCTTTGCCTTTTTACACGAACCTTGACATTTGTTGATGCCAAGTCCCGGTTACTGAGCTTAGGTCAGTCACCCCCTTTTTATTGTTCCGATAACTTGGTAGGGATACTGAACATGTAAGAAAATTTTATGAAGTATTAACATTTCTGAAACCATTAATTCCCTTAAGGCACTTGGTTAACATTTGTTTAACTCAATTCTTATCATTTCAGTTGAAAAGATTAGCATGGACTTGAATTATAACAATGTACTATGAAATTTAGTCCAATTCATTCACATGTTACTTGCAAATTTCCTTAACACATAGTCCTTAGCCTGAATTTTTGATTTTTCATGAAATCGATTTCAAGTTAAAATTTTTCTCTACCTTGCACATATTTCATCAAAATGGATTGAAACAAGATAACTTTCACAAGCAAAATTTGACATAACATGCAATCTAACACATATATTCAAAACATGAAATACAAACTCACAAACGGGAATTGTACACTCCCCCAAACTTGAGGAATGCATTGTCCTCAATGCATGAAACTATATGAAACCTACATGATCATAAAATGATAAAGAAATACAAAAGTAAAACAAAATGAAAAGGACAGGAACTCCCCTAGGCGTCAGATTCAGTTGAGTCGTCGTCATTCTTGCTCGCTTCACCTGGCTGCTATGAGGAGAGGCTTGAAACTCAGGAGGTGTCGACGGGAATGAAGGTAAAGCCTTTATATCAATCTGTCGGTCCTCCATGAGTCTTTGAAAGTGCGCCTCCATAGCCCGATTAGACAGCTGTAGAAACTGAGCTTAGGCTGCCATTAGATTCTCCAAGTTGGTCAGCCTCACATTGGTTGGGAGTGGTTGAGAGTGACTTCACAAACAGAAAGAAGGAAGAAATCGAGTAGCACAATATTGAAAGGGGCAATGCAAGCTCAAATGTCCAGGACTCTACACCCCAAATATATTCCATAGAAGGTCTTCTCAGATACTCCACTCGAATTTCAAGTCATATGATTGATACCACAAGTGAAATCCATAAACTCCTCCCCCACCACTTTAAACTCTTAGCCACAGAAAAAATAATGGAAAAACTTGAACCAAAAATTTACCCACAAGCAACACATCCACATACCCGCAATTATATGAGAAATGTAAACCACCCACTTTCACACCTTTTATTTATAGTAACAAAATAGGTGATTCACTAAAAGCAATAAAACAAATTGCGCAGAACTTCAACGGCCCAAAATATGCAAAGATGGAGGAATTTGATTTTGAAACTGATATCAACTAAGCAAACGATGGTTTCATGTTAACGACCTCAAAAAATGCTTTCCGTTGATATGTGGTAGCTCCCGTAACTCCTCCGGGATCAAAAGTTATGTCTAGTTGAAGTTAGCATGCTAAAACTCGTGTTTTGCTATTTTTTTTATGCTGGCAGGGGGTGGTGCCGGGGCGCCAAAAATTGAGGCCTAGGTGCCGACTTGCTGCCTCAAAATTTTCAACATTTTATTTCCTTGAAAAATATGGCGCCGGGGCGCCGAATCATGGAGTCAAAGCGCCACTTCTCTGATCCCAACTTGCTGCAACATGTTCTTTTGCAAAAACTTAGAGCCGGGCACCAAAAATTGAAGCCGAAACCTCACTCCGATTGCATTATCTTGTCTTGAATGATGAATATAAACTTGAAACTCCTTGCTTCCATCATTTATGGACTTCAAAGTGGATTGAAAATCCATATTTGAGCATGATAATTCTGTCCTTCCTTGTCTTGGGACATGACTACTTTATTCTTGAATAAAAAATCCAAAAGTGTAATGGGTTGCCTCCCATTCAGCGCTAAATTTATCGTCTTCAGTCTGATGTTCCACTATGATTAGCGAATTCCCGCTCTATCGAACTTCCTTCCATGCAGATTGTGCACTGGAAGTTCAGCTCTCTTCTTAGCATCTTCAAATGGATCAGTTAACCTCTTTTCTTGAATTTCATAGAGACTATAGAAGAGGTTTTCAAGGTCTTGAACAAATGATGACTTCAAGATGTTGCTTTCCAAGCTTTGCATTGATCGATTAGGTCTTGTTGCACCTGAATTTCAGGAAGACAAATTAGAGGAGTGTTGATATGATAATTTACAACTTTCTCCACTATATCAACCTCTATTTCTTCTTCCACTTCCTGGCTTTCCATTGGCTCGGCCACTTGTTCAAGAACATGTTGAGGTACAGTTTGTTCTATCACATCTATTGATATATCTACATCAGTACTCGGAGTGACTTCACAGCCCCGTTCCAACTCACCTTCTGCTGAAATTTCTTCTATATGACCCAAAGACGCTTCTTGATGCCGGCATTGGAGTGCAGTAGCCAATTGCTCCACCTATTTCCGCATGTTCTCATTAAATTGCATCTACCTCTTCATGAATTGCATGAGCATGTCCTCCAAAGATAACTTGCTTTCAGGTAGCGATGGCTCCTCAAACTCCTGTGCTTGACAATCGAAAGACATCATATTCTCTGAGTGCGGGTCTCCATAGTTGTCTCGTGCATCATTTGAATGATCAAGATAGCCCATGGATGCTGAGTAATACACGCATTGATTGAGTAAATGTCCCTCGCCTCCACACAAATCGCAGTAAGTTGTATAAGAATTGTCCATATCCTGCATGTGATTGTCAAAACCTGCAAATTGAGCTGGAGATGCCCATATATTGTCATTCTGATGGGAACCCATTATGCTTGGTGTTGAAAATTCTGCATTTAACCAGTGGTAAGCATTTGAAGCCATTGAAAATCCACCCGCCTCGTGACTTGGTTCTGATTTGTATCTGCTTCACCTACATTACTTGTAATTCGCCCGTCCTTCCTGCAAAAATTACATAAACTAAATAAATGGACTAAAAATGCCTAATTTATGCTAGAAATGCATAAAAACTAAATAATGCTCCTAAAATGCAAAGCGAGTGAAAATTAAGCTAAATGGATGCAAACTAATGCCTAATCTCTTGGACTAATTCACAAATATAGTCTAAAATGGGCCATGATAACTCGCATTTTCACGAGTTATCACTTTCCAATGTTGAAATGTCCCCATTAAGACATTCCTCCAAAATAGTTTTTTTTATCAATTTAATCCCAACACTTGGACATCCTTTTCATACACTTTATTGATGTCATTCTCATGAAATTAAAGCTCATAATTCAAGTTGCTCAAAACAGCAACTTCTCATCATATTTTCAATCACTTCTTGCACCATTTGGACGTCCCCCTTTTCATATCCATGAAAACAGATTTTTATAAAAAATTTCCAGCACCATATATAGACGTCCATGTGCTCTACATCTAGGGTATTTTACCCTTTCAAACATCCATAATTTAATTGGTTCCATTCATTCCCTAATTCCATCAAAATTGGGTTAAACATGCATCATCTCATCATATCTAGATTTCCCCCTTTTAGGGTTCTTAAATTAAACCAAACTCAACATATATTAATCATGGAATCAGGTAGCGTAATTTAAACTTAAAACATGATTAAAACAGCAACTTATTTGGGGATTTCCAAAATTCCAGCAAGGTATCATGGGGTAATTCAACCCTAAACCATTCTTAGCATGCTCAACTTCAAGGATTCGTTCCCTTAACTTGTTTAACACTTAGTACCCTATTTAAATGCTCATTAACCCTTTACTTAGGGTTCATAATTATATCATTTCATAGCCCAAACTTTGAGCTTGAAAAACTTGAAATTTCACAACTTAAGTTAGGTGAATACTTACTTGAACTTGAGGGGATTCAATCCAAAATTGAAAGGCTTGCTTTCCTCCACTTCTCCTCTTTCTTTCTTCCTCTTTTTCCCTTGGTTTTCCCTTGGTTTTCCTCTGCTTGGCACGTTCAAGGGGCTGGGAGTTAGAAAATGTTTGCTTTCTTGCTAAGCAAGAAAACCCTTGGACGTTCACACACCTTCTGTCTTTATATTTATATTGTTTGACTTTTTAATTATCATTTCCCACCTCATTGGGAGTGAGAATAATGTTTATAATTATCCCTTAACACTTGGCATGATAATCCAAGCATTTCCATATTTTTCAGAATTTTAAAATCAATTTCTAGCTCACATGGAGCCATGGACGTCCAAGCTAGCTAGGGTAGGATTTTTAGATTTTTGTGGCTAGCAAAATCCTCCTTAAATCTATACATTTAATTCCTAAGATCATGCTACATCTTTTACCCTCATTTTCTTATTTTTTTTATTTCCAAAAATTGCTCAAAAATCCACATAATCAAAGTTGTAACAAACTTTGACTTTGCATTAAAGTCATGTCCCCTCTCTTGAGACAAGTCAACCACTTACTTGCTCTCCAAGAAAGCAACTTCTTATGATAATTAGCTTAATCCATTCCATTCATATCATTAATTTCATAATTTTATTCTCTCGTTTCAAATTTCATCTCAAACCGACGTTTCTAACTCCACTTACGACCACTTGAATTTATCTTTTGGATTTAGGATAAAAATAATTAATTATCACCCTAATCCCATTACTATTCCCTTAATCCAATCCATTCATAAGATTGGGCCCACTACCGTGAGCTTACCCTTCAAATTTAATCGAAATCCGCCTTGTAGGCATCAAGTTATGAATTTTTTATCATTTTTTATCTTAATTCCATAATTACACTTTAATCTTCATAAATTAATTTATGATTATTAACATGATTATTCATGACACCTTGACATCTTTAAATCTTCATTAAGCCCCTCGGGTCATACCAACTCACTTTGGGCTCCGGCGATTAAATTTTTAATCACCATTCCTAATTAAACCCTAATTGCAAAATATCATTAAATCATAAAATCATCCATAAATCATTCAAAATTCATTTAAATCACAATAAATCAAATATATATGTTCAATTCATACCATTGAGTCCTACATAGGTTGGGGTTTCACATAAAATATGCATTTATTATTTAACAAAAATCATCAAAATCCATTCAAATCAATGCACCCAAGCTGTCCATTAGGTGAAGCCCCTTGTAGCTGCTGACTTTGGCCTTTTCGTGCCTGATTTTCCACTTGATTTAATGCCTCATTATTTCCCCTAGGTGTTAGGCTACTTAGACATGCATTTTAGGATTTCTAAAAATCCAAATTCAATGCCTTATCCACCCTTGGATGTCCCTTGGTGTGACACCTTGGCTAAGCTCCATTTGAGCTACACATTAGGTATTAATACCAAGCATTTAAGCCTTGAATTTTTCCATGGATTTGAACCTGAAATAAATCCATAAAATCCAGCTCCATTCACCTCCATTTGACACCTTGCATAGCATTAAACCAAGTCATTTAACTCACTTGCTTTTTAATAAATGCTATGGTAGTCTAGGGTGCAAAAAGTCAATGCTAGGAACATTTTTTCAATTAATAAATTTGTCATGGTAATTAAATTAATCAAATCCACTCAATCCATAGATTTCATAATTTTATTCCATCATTTCAAATTACAACTCAAACCGATATTTCTACGTCAAGTTATGAACCTTTGAAATTTTCTTTGGAGTGTGAGATTAAAAATAAATAATTATCACCTTATTCTCATCACTTGTGCCTTAATCCAATCCACTTATAAGGTTAAGCCCAAAATCATGAGCTTGCCTTTAAAATTTCATCTCATTTCGCCTTGTAGGTGTAAAGTTATGAATTTTCTATGATTTTTAACACAAATTCCATAATTTCCATTTTAATCTCCATTAATTAAATCATGAAAATTAAAATAAATATTCATGCCAAATCAACATTTTTTAATCCCCATTAAGCCCCTTTAGTCACCTTGACTCGTATCGGGCTTGGGTGATTAATCTTAATCACCATTCTTAATTGCAAACCCTAATTGCAAAATATCATTAATTCATGAAAATCATCCAAAATTCATTTAAATAGCACATGTGTCATATTTATAGACCTACTTGGGGGTATCACAATCCTCCCCCCTTGTAATAGGTTTCGTCCCGAAACCGTCTACTTTTGGAATAGGTGGGGGTACTTCTTTTCAACCTTTTTCCTTTAATTCCCAAGTAATCTTACTTTCGGAGTATTGGTTTCATTGAACCTCAACTTTTTTAAATTCTCTATTGTAAATTTTTTGTACTTTATGATCTAGGATCCTTATCCTAATCAGTCATATCCTCCATACTTAGTAAACCTTAGCTAACCTGCATACAGGGAATTCCACCTATATTATCTTATTGGTTTCCTCTACCAGTAGTGCATGTGTGGTTACATATTGACAATCTATGAATAATTGATTATCATTAAAATCAAACAAAGCTATTGCCAAACTTCCTAAAATTTAATCCATACCTGTAACCACTTTATCCTCTTGCTCCTGTGACTCCATTCGAGTTAGGGCAAGCTCATGTACCGAGTTTGTAGAGGTAACCTGTCGGTTAGTTGCTCCTGTTATCCTTGGTTGGGCCGATCTTCTATGTCATTGCGACGTTTGCGCCTTATTCAGACAATTTGGGGCGATGTGCCCTACCTGATTGCAAATGTAGCATCTGATACCAACTCTATAGTGCCATACACATCCTTTCATCATCTTTTATTTTCTCCCATCTTGCACTCTTTGGCTACATGACCCGTCTGTCCACACTTGTAGCATTTATTTGATCCTTTCAAACATTCACCTTGGTGATGCCTTTGGCACTTTTTACATAACAGAGAATTCTTCTTCTTAGAGGTACCTTTACCTTTTTTCATTCCTCATTTCTTACTATGTTCTATCCCTGTTTCCTCTTCCACATTTCGTTCTAAACTTAAATTCTCTCGCCTTTGACGAGTCCTTAAGTTTTTCCCATTTGTTTCTGGTCTACCCCTTTTGGGTTTACTAGTTTCTCCAACCTCATCTTGGCTGGGAACTTCTGTAGCAATTTCCTTTCCCTTGTTCTTTCTTATTCTTGACCTTGTATCTACTATGATGCTTTTTCTGAATATATCAAAAGCATATAACTTTCATTCATGGTTAGGGTTAGGTCATAACATATCACTCATTATAACATGATTAATTTAACATAACCAGATCATTCAATCTTAATGATATCACATTCCATCATTCATCATCATAAACATCCATAGACTTTCACAGTCATTCATAAATATTCATACTCATAGTCATTCATAGTTACTTATCTTATGCATAGTTATGTCATCATAACTATTCATAATCCATCATTCTGTATTAACATCTTTCACATGAAACTAGAATTTCACCATGAAACTCAATTTCAACACATCATGGCATAGCACATTTATATAGATCACACTTATGTACATGTCAAATCATTATAGCAAACCATAGCATCATGATCCACACTTGATACATACATTTATACTTACATGTACATTCATGAAAACATAGAAAAACTTATCATCTACCGGGACCACTTTTTATATCATGCCTCCTACTAGGCGAGACTTTTGTGGGTTCCTCGGTAATAGTATTAGTGTTGGACTATGCAGGGGGATCAACATTAACGTTACTACCCTCATCATCATCATTTTGCTTCCATCCATGCTAACCCAACATGGTATTATTATATCTGTCTACAATAATTTTGCAGAGTCTTGTATAACTAGTAGTTATGATTAGCTTTAGTCGAGCTAGCCTTTCCCTTGATCACCTTAGTTCTTGCTCTGGTGATAGGCATGTTATAGAAAACAACATGCAAAATCATATCATACATAATCAATTGTATAATCTCGAAAGATCAATGACTTTTTATTTTTCATATACACTTAGCATCTGAATAAAATCAAATGCACTTCTACATTCATAATATCATTATTGAGCATCATACATTCATTTTCTATCTTAAAAAAGAGAATTTCATTTTTCCTACCTTTCTCATTTCTAGCTTCACTTTTCATGGTGTAAGGTGGCTTTTCCTTACCACATTTTTTCATCTTATCTGGTTCCTTTATCATTCTTCCTTCATATACCATCTTTATTATGAAACATAGCAAACCAGCTGTGAAACCCCAACCTAAGTAGGATTCAATATATTCATTTAACATTTACATGTGATTTATAAGTGAATTTATTGAATTATGAATGATTTTGTGATTTTGCTAAACTATGGTAATTAGGGCTAAGGATTAGCAATGATGATTCAAGTGATCATTATAAGCTAATGTGGGACAAAGGGATTATAATAATTTGTTGGTGATTAAAATACACTAATACATCATGAATAATCATTTTAGATTATTTGATATGGAATATGAGAATTTAAAAGGATAATTCTCAAGTTAGTAAAGAAAACCCTAGAAAATTCATAACTTGTTGCCCATAAGGCGGATTAATATGAAAATTGAGATGGAAGCACATAATTTCGTGCTTAATCACATGGGAAAGGTAGATTATGAAAATTTTGATGATAATTGATCATCACCGTCCAAAATTTAAAACGATCATAACTTGAGCTAGAAAAGTCGGATTGAGATGAAATTTGAAATGGACGGTTAAAATTATGAAATCAAGGTTTTGGAAGGATTTGATCATGAAAATTATTAGGGTATTAAGCTTACATGAAATTATGATTAGAGATTTTGACTTTTCAAACTAAAAAGTAAATGGCATTTATGATGGAAATGAGTAAAATAATCTATTGCATAAAGACAAATTTGAGGTGTCAAGAGAGGGAAATTTATAGGGTATTATGTAAATTACTAAAAATAAAAAAAATCCCTGCAATTATCTCTTAATTAAATGCATAATTAAATGGTGCAAAAGGAGCATGGAATAGGTGGTAGCTATGGACGTCCAAGCAGCCCTTAAAGTGGATTTTGTGAAATATTTTTATAATAAAATAAATACCTAAAGTCAACTATGAGTTAATGAGGATAATTTTGTATTAAATTAAAGTGAAATTAGGATCTAAAAGGGCAGATCTGGACCGTTGAATGGGAAAAGCAAAAATGGACAGCTTGGATTGATTCTATCTTAAGCAGATTTTTGGTTTAATAAAAAAATGGTAAAAATATTTTTTATGGCTGCGAATTAACCAGAATATTAGGGGGATAAGTACATATTAATTATCTATGGAAAATGCAGCACACGTGGGGCCCACAAGCTTTAAAATCCAGCTCTATTAAGGGGGCACGTCCATGTGTGAGAGAAGGAATTTGGAAATTTTTCTAAGTACTGAAACTTGCACCCCAAGGCAGCAGCTCATGTCCAGCATCTAGCCCAGCCAAGGAGGAAGAAAATAAAAGAAAATAATAGGGAAAAGGAGGGATTACCCATTTAATTAAGTAAGTATATGATTATTTTGATTTTATACCTCAAATCTGGAAATTTTATGATGTTGTAAATTAAAATATGAACCAGATAGTAAATGGATGAATTTTAGCATGAAAATTGTTGAGAAGAATCATGATGGATTCATTAAAGAACGACCGAATTTTCAGCTTAAAAGAATAATCCAGCTTCAAATTAAAAATCCGAGAAGATTAACCTAAACAGGGTAAAACGGGTGACAGGATCAGCTGTAGAAAATGATTTTTAATAATTTTTATAAAAGGAATTTTGGTCTAAAATTTTACAGAATATATAAAAAATATTGAGAATCACACAAAAAAAATAAAAAGTAGGTTTTTATGGGTATAAATATGCCCCATAATTCACGTGATTAGGGCTGACCCTAAACTCACAACACTGTCCAGCACAGTAAAAATGCCAAAATAAATGTAATGTCAATATTTCGTGATGAAATTTTTATTACAGTTAATTAATGTATTTATTGATATATGATAGAAATTTCAGAATTAAATACCTTGATTTTATTATAAATCAAGATTTAGAGATTTCAGTACACCTGATTTCAGCATATGTGGATAGTTTGAGAAAAAAATCAAAAGGAAATATGAAACCTATGCAGAAATGATCTAGATTTATATATATGTAAATACCCTAGATTTGGGTTAGGGAAAGTTGGATTAATTGCTGAAATTTCGGATTTATGAAACTGTTTAGGGTTATGTGTCAAAAGACACGTTAAACGGGTGAAAATGGGTTCCAAAGTCGCTGTTTTTGAAACCTATGATTAGTGGATTAAAAATCCATGAAAATACACTAAATAATTATTAAATGAAGTGTATAAACTTTCTGAATTAGAGGACAAGTTGTTGATTTGAAAATTTGTAAGAAATATATGAATTAGATGCTGTTAGATGTACATATGTGAAACAGTGCATATGATAAGATGATAAGTGTATTATGTAAAATATTAAAATACAAAAATATGTTCAAATATGATGAAAAAATGTGAAATTCATTGCTGAATTGATAATCTCAAATTTTGAGATTAATATATAAGAATTTAATATGTGGCATAATGAATGATTGAGATACATAAATGTGTAAAATATGTATACCCACTTGGAGATTATGCGGGTTATGAATATTTATGAAAATGAGTTGGAAAACTAAGTGAATACAAGCAAATGGAATTTACATGAATGTTATATCATTCTACATGTATAGGCAAAGGTAAAGAAAGGGTTGACCCGGGAAGCTCACCTGATCAAGGTAAGGAAGCAAACTTTCCAAAATATTGTTTCAAAGGAATTTTATGAAATTTATGGACTTGCTTTAATAAGTTAGTTTCACAATTTCTTATGAGATAAGTAAGTGAATTTTTAAGCATAATGTTTACATTCAAGTATTAAAATTACTTGATCATTAATGATGTGGAGAATTGCTTATAGAGTAAGCAAGCTCAGGTCTTGAAAATATGATGTGGGTTTTAAGATGATTTTAATATAAGCAAGTTCATACAAGTGTGGTTTACAAAGAGTTTTATCTTGAAAGAGTTTTAACTCTTTCATAAAATGATATTCAAAAACAAACCATGAAAATTCTATTTACAAGGAGTTTTATTGAAAAATGTAATTCTTTACAAAATGGTTTCTAGAAATAAATAGATGTTTTGAAATGGTTTCCATTAAATGTCATAAATTGAATTTATGTGAGTGTTTTGAGATTTCTGTAGGTGTTTTGAAATAATCTATCAAGGTGCTTTTCAACTCGTAGAGTTGTAACACTTTGAAGATTCTTTACTCTGATGTTCCAAAAAGATTTAAGGATGGCCAGTCCTACAAAATGATTTGGTGGATTTTTATGTTTAAATAATGATCAAAAGATTATGCAACCTCCTCTCTATATAAAAATAACAAGGAAGTGACGTGGATAAAACAGATAATGTCATTACAGTGGATGGAGGTGAGTTGCATATGTTTTGCTCATAAAAATGTTACTAAGAAAAGTTTTGTCTTCGCGAATTTTGAATTAGTTCAAAAGCTTCTTAAAATGAGAATTTCGAAAGTTGTTTCGCAAATCATTAAAGTTTTGCAAAATATTGTCTTCTCAAATATTTCAAATGTTTGGTAAAATGGATTTATTAAAACATTGCCAAACTCTTTAAGGGTGGTCATCCTAACATCAAGATTTGGAAATAGTTTACAAAAATGTTTTATTTTCAAAACAAACCACGCCCAGTTCTCAATTCGAGAAGGGTATCGTCTGCGGACTGAGTGGTTCAAAATATTTTATTTTCAAAACAATCCTGCCCAGTTCTCAATTCGAGAAGGGCATAGTCTACGAACTAAGTTGACTTTATACATATCAAGCTGAGGCTTGAAAAAGGGCACAGTTAAATGACTGAGCTAAGTTTTGTGAAAATCATTGCTAGCATACGAGTGTGCGCAAAATGATGTACTAGGCTCATGGTTGAGGCGGTTACGGACCAAAATGGTCGAGAACCAGAGCTCACCTCTACCTGTAGCTGAGTCGCTTAAGGAAGGCTGGAGGCCGGCGGCGCCCTCTCCGAAATGGGAGTAAGTTTATGAGCAGATGCCTGGCTCGCGTGCTGTCTCATGAAAGGTTTCTTTCCTAGGGAAGGATGATCACTTGTTAAGTGTCACTAACCTGAGGGTCAGAGACACAAATTCATATGTTTTTAGATCATACATATGTTCCCTATGTTTTAAAAAGTCCCAAAATGGGCACTTACTCTGTTTGGTTTTAAATGGATTTGTGTTGGCTTTAAATGGATTTATGTTTAGTTTTCAGAAGATACCGAAAAATATTTTTAGGACATGAATATGTCCTCCATATTGATTTAAAAAGGGTTCGGTATCTTATATGCTGGTTAAAAGAGGCTTATATGGAAAAATATTTTTGGACATGAGAATGTCCGACTAGATAAAAGATTTCTTTGCACATGCATTTCTTTTGAATAACCCTGAGTTGGGTTATACAGAAATTTAAATAAATGATGTTTTGGGACAAGTAAATGTCCTCATGGGCAAAAGGTTATAAGAAAATTATTTTAGGACATATAATTGTACTCATTCCATATGAAAAATATTTTTTTGGACATAGACATGTCCTCATGATAAACGAAAAATATTTTGGGACAAACAATTGTCCTCATGACAAATGGTTTAGATGCATAGACATTACTTTTGAAAATCCTCGAAATGGGGATATGCACAAAGTTTTATGAGCGGATTATAAAGAAGATTTCTATAAAAGGTTTCTTCCTACTGGTAGTTGATAACTTGATAAGTGTCTTCTACCTAATGGGCAAGGGATGCATTTAAATAAAAAAAATGATGCTTGCTTATTGAGTTTATCACTCACGTTTTGTTTTTCCATCCTTAGACAGGTTTAGGGCTCGGGGGAAGGAGCAAAGCTAAAAGGTATCGATATGTTTGAAGAATAGATGGATGAATGTATTGCTTATAATGAAATGGGATTGATTATGTATGATGTAAATAGATAAGTGATTATGTATAAAATTCTATGTGAATTTCAATTTATGAATATATATGCTGCCTATAATATGAAAGTAAAGATACTTGTATGATAAATTTTATGATGATATGGATGAGTCCACTATGAATGATGACAAGTATGAGCTTATATGATGAAAGAAAAAAAAAAAAATTTGGACGAGATCAAATTAAGAACCCGCCGCGTGTTCAGGGCAACAATCCTGATCACATTTACCAATCGAAAATAGATCTTGAGGTAAGGTTGTGACGCTCGAGTCGGGGGCACCACACCAGCTACATTTCCTTAAATAAGCATATCATTGCATCATAATAAGACATAGTAAAAGACAACATATGTCATACATGTCCTATGATTCCAGTCCATCTCTTTCATCATAATCATAGACAACTCATCATATAATCACATATCTGCATCATATGCTATCAATTTTCATACTTAATAAGTTTTCCACGCCTATTTACCAATCCATGCTTTGATACCATCCTTTGTGGTATCAAGTCTTTTCTTTCCAAGCCTATTTACCAATCCTTTCTCTGATACCCTCTTCTATGGCGCCCCAGCCCGAGCATCACAACCTTACTCCAAGATCTATCGATTGGTAAACATGATCTTGATTGTTGTACTATCACACGGCGGGCTTATTGGATATTTATCCACTTAAACTCAACTCCTTAGGAGTTTATACCATTGATACATTCAATTTCCATCAAATGCCTTTTTAGGTCATTTTAAAATTTTAGACATACACAATTGATCTCATAATTTCATATTTAATCATATCATAATAAATCATCCTTAACAATTGACCATAATAATTTTTCGCCTTCTATGGTCACAAAACCATAACATAATTCATATACAACATTAATTCACAATGTAATGTCATCATTCATACATAAAGGCATATACAGGTGTTCATAAAATTCATTCATTCTTGAATCTCCACCTGTGCTCCTTGCCTCCTTTCTTTCAAATGCCTTTGGGTTTGGAAAACAAAACGTGAGTCGAAACCCAATTAGCAAGCTATAGGATTTTCAGGCAATTCATTTTGAAGGCGACATTGTTTAAAAGCATTTCTCTCAATTCAATAGGAGACACTTAACAAGTGATCAACTACCTGCGGAGCAGAAACCCTTTCATAAACCATTCATGGAAATCATTCATAAACCAATCATGTAAACCAGTTTAATCCTAATTTTTGGGCATTTCATAAACATTGGATGTGCAAATACATCATTTCCATTCATGACATAATCCTTCATGTGAGGGTTCGCTAGCTCGAGGAACATTCTTTCATAACATGATCCTTTCTACCCTTGGCGTCGGACCTTCTTACTTGACAATATCAAGGGCGGACTCCTTGTTCTGCTTTTTGCCTTGACTAGCTTACTTGATTTCTATTCCATGCATGACTTTTGTCACCTCGGCATTATATACCTCTATACATGGAAACTTGTCATTCTCACGTAGAGAATTCTTTGCACCATCCCGTTTTAAACATCGGTTCAATGAAACATTGTTTAAATCCATGTTTCATCACTTTTCATAAATACTTGCGAAACAATAACCAATTCATTTATCATACTTGAAATAACATTTCAACACATATTGAAGTAAAGGAATGTCCATCCTTAAATAACTTGGAAATAATTCATCAATCAATTGCAAAATAGTTCAAAACATTTAGAACATCATTTGCAATCATTTTATCATATTTTGATAAAACGAAAAGCATTTAGAAAATTACTCGCTTACCTTCTTCGCCTTAGCTTTTTGTATCGCTTATTTCTTTGCCTTTGCCAATACATATAAGAATGACATTACATTCATAACATTTTCATTTGCTTGCTTAGTTTTCCAACCCATAATCCATTAAGATACATAACCCACTTGAATTCCAAGTCGGATATACATACATCGCACTCACTTGTGCATCATACCATCCATTCCATATTGTGTTTTAAACCCATATTTAGGTTAAACACATCACAATCATTCATAATTCAACATATGAGGATTTATATCTCATTAACCATTTTTCATCTATTTTCCATTTTTCTTATGTGAATGCTCATTTTAAGCACATAAGTGACGTTTTAAGCATCATAAATAAATCTAAAAAATTTGAGATAATTCAATAATCATCCATACAACAACATAATTATGCATTTCATCACATATTCATGCATATTTTGTATTTTAGCAACTTCACACAAATCATATATCATCAATTCATGCTTAGCCTTCCACATACACCCATCTTACAACACATAACTTGGGTGTTTCTTAAAATTTCTCAAATCAGAAACTTGTGTCCTTATTCAGCATGATTAACCCATTAATTAACATTTAATTTAGGGTCTAATTTCGGATTTTCAATCTATTCATCATAGGGTTCCAAAACGGCAACGTTAGGACCTGTTTTTCATCCTTTTAACGCTTCTTTCAAGACTTAAATCTTAACAGATTTTTAAGTAATAATTTCCAGCAACTAAACATGATTTTCTTAACCCAAATTTAGGGAATTATCACATATTCAAAATCTATAATTTAGTTGCTTCCATAACAGCAACATCTTAAGCATGTAGGGTATCCATTTGACCCGTTTTGACGTGTCCATACATATATCCTTAAAAATCAGTTTTAGGGAAAATATTTCTAAGACCTTTTGGAAAATTGAAGTAACTTAATCCAAGGGTAATTTACCCTCCATAACATCCATAAATAATTTGTTTACAAACAGCAACAAAAAATGATATGGAAAGCACCCATTTTGGCCCCCGTTTGGACGTTACATACATATGCCCTAAAAAAACGATTTAGGGAAAACACATCCAGCCCACTTAGGCCTTCCAAAGGGTCCTTAATTTAGGGTACTTTACCCTATAATTTATCCATAAACAATTTAAGCGCTTCCTTGTATCATTTTTAGCTCAAAAATGGAAAAATCGGGCATTTCTTGAAACCCTAAGTTCCATTTTTTCTAAAATCATTAACAAATGCTCAAATTAACATATGTAATCCAAAAAAACATGTATTACATCCAAATAATCATGCTTAAATCATACAGAAACTTGGTTTAGGGTTTTGAGAATTTTCAAGTGAGATTTCTTCTCAAAATTCAACCCTAACATCCATCTTATCCTCTTTAAACCCTTAAATTCATTCGTACCATTCAATCCTCATTCAATACCCAAATCAAGGGCATCATGAATCATCCTTTAAGGGTTCATGATGAAACAAATTCATGATCCATAACTCGAGATAAGAAATTTAGGATTAAAACATCCAATACTTGATCCATACTTACTTGATTCTAGGAAACTTTGAATCCAAGCTTCCCTAAATTGGTTTCTCCTCTTTCCTTCCTTCTTTTCCACTTTTTTTCTTCTTATTTTTCTTCCTTTTCCTCCCCCTTGGTCATGCTCAAGGCTGCTGCCTTTGTTTGGGGGTTTTTCCCCTTGAATTCTCTCTTTCTCTCTCTTTCTCTCCTTGCTAGCTTGAACGACCCCTTACTACCACTTTCCTCCTTATTTCCTCCTTTCTTGCTGCCCAAGCAATCCCTTTTTATTATTTTTTAATTTTTTAATTTTTAAATGCCAAATATATCCCCATATGGACGTCCCATATGCTCTCCTTCTATGCCCTTCATTTTCCAGATTTTTCAGCCCACTTTGCCACCTCATTTGGAGGGTAATTAATTTCCCTCTTATCCCTTGATGTGTTGACAAACTAATAACCAAGTAAAATATGCATTTATTATTTAACAAAAATCATCAAAATCCATTTAAATCAATGCACCCAAGGTGTCCACTAGGTGACGCCCCTTATAGCTGCTGACTTTGGCCTTTTTGTGCCCGATTTTCCACTTGATTTAATGCCTCATTAGTTCCCCTAGGTGTTAGGCTACTTAGACATGCATTTTAGGATTTTAAAAATCCAAATTGCATGCCTTATCCACCCTTGGACGTCCCTTGGTGTGACACCTTGGCTAAGCTCCATTTGAGCTACACATTAGGTATTAATACCAAGCATTTAAGCCTTGAATTTTTCCATGGATTTGACCCTTAAATCCATAAAATTCAGCTCCATTCACCTCCATTTGATACCTTGCATAGCATTAAACAAAGTCATTTAACTCACTTGCTTTTTAATAAATGCTATGGTAGTCTAGGGTGCACAAAGTCAATGCTAGGAACATTTTTCCAATTAAGAACTTTTTCATAGTAATTAGATTAATCAAATCCACTCATTCCATAGATTTCATAATTTTATTCCATCGTTTCAAATTTCAACTCAAACCGACGTTTCTACGTCAAGTTATGAACCTTTGAAATTTTCTTTGGAATGTGAGATTAAAAATAAATAATTATCACCTTAATCTCATAACTTGTGCCTTAATCCAATCCACTTGTAAGTTTGAGCCCAAAATCATGAGCTTGCCTTTAAAATTTCATCTCATTTCGCCTTGTAGGCGTAAAGTTATGAATTTTCTATGATTTTTAACACAAATTTCATAATTTCTATTTTAATCTCCATTAATTAAATCATGAAAATTAAAATAAATATTCATGCCACATTAGCATGTTCTAATCCTCGTTAAGCCCATTTAGTCACCTTGACTCATATTGGGCTTTGGCGATTAATCTTAATCATCATTTTTAATTGCAAATCCTAATTGCAAAATATCATTAATTCATGAAAATCATCCAAAATTCATTTAAATATCACATGTGTCATGTTTATAAACCTACTTGGGTTTGGGTATCACAAATGATGTGTGTGTAAAGAATTGAATGATGATAGAAAAAAAAATTTCGACGAGATCCACTCGAGAACTCGCCGCGTGATCAGGGCAACAATCCTGATTTATATTTACCAATCAATAAGATCTTGAGGTAATGATGTGACGTCTTGGGTCGGGGCACCAACTTATCTTTCTTAAATATCCACCATCTATCTACATTTTCCTCAATTCCTTATCCTTTCTCTACTTTTTATTTCCAGTGTTCCCTTTTCATAGTGGAAAATTACTTTTCTTTTATGAACCATTTATCTTTCAAAATATAGCAAGTTAGCTATATCTTGCAATATAATCATAACAAGACATCACATATTCATATCATCTAAAATCAATATACATTGTCATATATCCTACAATTTCAGTCTATCTATTTCATCATTTTCCATTCTTTCCTCTATGTCTATCTACAAATCTTTGCTAGGATATCATCTCTGTAGTATCATATCTTTTCTTTCCATATCTATTTACCAATCCTCACTTTGACACAAAACTCTTGGGCACCCCCGACCCTAGGCGCCACTATCTGAGCCTTACTCTAAGATCGTTATTAACTGATAAATGTGAAATAGGATTGTTGCCCTGATCACGCGGCGTGATTTCTGAATCCATTTAGGGTGTGTTTGGCAATTGAAAAAAAATGTCAAGTCAATCTAAAACTTTTCACTCTCCATAATTATTATATTTTTTTAATTATTTTTTCACATTTTCCTATACAACTACCCTACTTTTCAATCATTTCTACACAACTATCCACACAACTAACCTATCCATTTTAACTTTATCCTCTTTACTACTCATCATTCCCCCTATCATATCACATCATTTGATAATTTTTACTCTTCAAAACTTTTCATCAAAAGTTTTATTCATTGCCAAACACACCCTTAGTTTAGCGAAATTTTTTTTCTTTCCATTTCCTTCGTCATTTTTTTTCAAGAATATATACTTGAAGTTAACTATACATATTATTCTCACCGTTCATTTCACAAGAAATTATATACTTATAAAATATCAACTTGTTTACATACATCATGAATATTCATAACCTAATATCTTCATAATCAACACAAGTATTCAATAATTCTCTGAACATATCAATTCTTACATGATAGCTAACAATTTGTTAACATATTAAAGAATACCAGTCATTCTTCCCTTCAAATTATCAGGTCTTTTCTCCTTTTGAGCTTCTTTGAACCTGTCTAAGGTTGGAAAAATAAAATGTGAGTGATAAACTCAGTAAACAAGCATTTTGTATTTTCATATAAATGCATTTCTCGTCGTTCGGTAGGAGACACTTATCAAGCGATCAACTACCAACAAGAAGAAAACTTTCATGTAAACCTTCATATAAACCCTTCATGAAAACCTTTCTTATAAAACCTTCATGAAAACCTTTCCAATAAACCCTTCATGAAATCCTATCATGTAAACCTTTCATAAAACCCTTCTTTTTCCATGAGGACATTTGTATGTCGTAAAATATTTTCATATAAATCCTTTTTTCATGAGGACAATTTTATATCCTAAAACGTTTTTGTTGGAAATATGTGGAAAACAAGTTAAATCTATGTTTTGATGATTAACAAATCAATTTGAGTAAGTCTTGGCTACTAACATGTTTGTGGAAGTGATTAAGGCATATACATTTAAAGAAAGTAGAGCATGGAAGGCCAAGTCGTTCCCCAAGTTGACCCGAACATCGACTTCAAAGAGCCAAATCCGTCCAGAGTTGAAATGGGAAGAAGAGCAGGTGAAGTCGCAGGCCAAGTCGACTCCACTTGCGACTTGGGAAGCCAAGTCGCAAACGAAGTCGACTCCAGCATCGACTTCAGATACCAAAATCACTCCAGAGTTGAATTTGGGAGAGAAAGATATCGAAGTCGCAGTCGAAGTCGACTCCAGTTGCGACTTAGGTAAAGTCGTAGACGAAGTCGACCCCAAGTTCGACTTGAGTTCTTCAAAGTCCAAGGCAAAGCTTCAAGCATATTTCAAGATGAAGAAATTCAAGATATGAACACTAATATCAAAAGAAAGCAAGTTGCATGAATAAAAGGCAAATCAATCATACAAGTTTTCAAGCTTCACAAGGTCTACAAAATATTAGTGAAATAAAGAAGTCAAGCAAGTTAAAGGGAAGACAAAATGATCCAAGAAGATATGAAAAATGCAAAACAACAAAAGGCATGAAGGAACAAAGCATCCCGGAAATTATTCAAGTTCATCAAGCCAGCTGACGAAGTGAAGTCGCACACCAAAGTCGACTTCACTTGCGACTTGGGTCAAGTCGATACCCAAGTCGACCCGACCTGGAACTTGAAGTCGCTACGGAAGGCGAAGTCGCACCCGAAGTCGACTCCGCTTACGACTTGGGTCGCAACGGTCGGATAATTTTTGAACGTTGGCGCATTAAATGCGCGCCACCTACCTTCAAACGTTCGGATTCCCTCCACAATTATAAAAGGCATTCATTGTGGACGAGGGAAGCAGCTGAGAATCATTAAGTGTGCTTAACTCCCATCTACAAGAGCATTAAAGAGATCAAGCCATTCAAAGAGGAAGAACTTTGCTTCAAATTGCAAGAGCTATATTTCTGAATCTTCAAAGCCTACATCACGAGTTCTTCACTGCGCCAAATTGCTTCTACACATCTGTAAAGTGTAGACTTCTTTTATTATTTCTTTGTTTGTATTGAACTTGATTTAGTTTGAGGAACTAAGATCAAGTGAAAGCAAAGTAGTGTGTGATTGGAGTGGAACTCATCACCTACTTGTGCTGAGATTTGTTGAGGCCCCCTAGAGCTGGAATCTAGAAGAGAACAGTGGCTCTAATTGTATTTGAAGAATACAATAGTGGAACCCAAGTCACAAGGAGTGTGAGCTTGGAAGAGTGGAGTAGGGAGGTTGCCCGAACCACTATAAAAATCTTGTGTGCTTGACTTATATTTCTGCTCTCCACATTATATTGCTTTCCATTTCATTTCTTCTACCAAGGGGATTAAACTTTCAAGGGGTTAAGTTTTTTAAGTTACCAAATAATTTTTTAAAGAACCCAATTCACCCCTCCCCTCTTGGGTTTTGCCATTAACTCGGGACCAATAGTTTTCATATAAACCTTTAATCATGATGACAAGTGTATGTCCTAAAACGTTGTCATATAAACATTTAATCATGAGGGCAAGTGTATGTCCTGAAATATTGTAATATAAACATTTAATCACAAGAACAAGTGTATGTCCTGAAATATTTTCATATAAACCTTCTTATATGAGGACATTTATATGCCATAAAATAATTTTATATAATCCTTTTTTGACCTCAAAATTTAGACTTTTCAAAAACAAAGCATATGCACATAAACTTTTTTATATTGTGAACATTTTTATGTCTAGGAATATCTATAAGTAAACATTGTTTTTCGCGGATATTATTATGTCCTGAAATATCCTTAAGTAAACATTATTTCCTGTGGAAATCATCATGTCCTAAAATATTTTCATGTCCCCATTTGGACTTTTAGAATACAACATATGCATCTATGTCTCTAACCCTCTGGTAGGTGACACTTACCAAGTGATCATCCCTCAATAGGAAAGAAACCATCCAAGTGATAGCACAACTACCTAGGCGGCCGTCTATGATCCTGCTCCCATTTCAAGGAGGGTGTCGTCGGCCTCCAGCCTTCCTTTGCGACTCGGCCACAGGTAGAGGTGAGCCTTGGTCTGTAACCGCCTCTACCATGGACCTAGTACATGATCCTCATGCACACTCATTTATATTTTCCTTGTCAAGCTAGCATGAATTCATAAAATTAACACAGTCATCAGATCGTGCCATTTTAAATAAACTTGATATAACATAATCCATCATAGTCCTTAGACCGAGTCCTTCACAAATTGAGAACTGGGCATAATCATTTTAAAATAAAACATTTTCATAAACCGCATTCAAATCTTAATGTTAGGATGACCACCCTTAGTGAACTTTAGAAACATTTTAGTAAATCAATTTTACAAAACATTCGCAGCATTTGAGAAAATAATATTTTTTAGAACTTTGCTTATTTGTTGGTAACCCATTTTAGAATCATCTCGATAAATCAATTCGAAACATTTCAATATTTGAAAAGAAAAGGCTTTTCCTATAAACATTTGTATTCCTATTCAGAGCTCTGTGGCGCCTCAACCCGAGCGGCACAACATGAGCCTTACTCTGAGTTCGTTTATTGATTGGTAAACGTGAGCAAGATTGTTGCCTTGTCACACGACATGTTTTTGAATGTGCACATACATTTATAATTTACTCCATAAGAATCTATCTCATGACCCTTAATCATTTATACACCAAATTTCCTATTTTAGCCATCGATAAGCTTTGATATACACATTCAACGTTAAATTTCATCACATCATGCCAATTATATATCATAAAACTTCATAACATATATCTCATATTTAAAATATCCATACCAACCTTCCATCATTCATTTTTTTTCAATATATAGACATATCCCATTTCACATCACATTCAAGATGTATTATTTCAAGAGATGCAACATTTTTGCTATATCCATTCCATAAAACATTACCTTTCACATAGATGCATACAAAGGAATACAATAGTTATATTTCTTCATTTAAACCAGTGCTTCTCCTCTATAGCCATCTTGTATTTGTCTTAGGATTTGAAAAACAAATTATGAGTATTAACTCAGTAAGCAAGCTACATAATTTTTAGGCAAAGTTTTTTCTTGTATAAACATTTTTTGAATAGCCAACATCATACCCAACATGAGTATATCATGAATAATGCAATGCATTATTATGTATTAACATAATATGAACATTATAATGATGATACACTAGCTAGGCGACCATCCCATTATCCTGCTCTCATCTCAGGGAGGACGCAACCGGCCTTTGGCCTCTTTTAGCGACTTGGTCATACTAGAGGGGAACAATCAGTCCGCTTACTCCTCTAAAATAGACCTAGTTCCTTGTGTACCATGAACATAGACGTAGACATGTTAGCATGATTTTCATGAATAATCATTTAAACCATAATTTCTCAACACAACTTTAATAAACAATGCTCAAGTCAATTTACAAGAATTATAGGAATGATCATCCTTAAATATTTATAAAAATATTTAAACATCAATTTGCAATATGTATTTCAAAAGCATTGAAACATCAATTTGCATCATAATGTCAACATTTTGAGAAAGCAAGTTTTCAAAGATTTGCTTGCTTACTTATAGTCACTTTAGTCTCTTTCTTCAACTTTTTCCTTGCAAAGATCTGGATACATGAAAATGACATTTCCTTTATATTCATAACATTTCGTATGCTTGCACATCTTAAAGTTTTCCAACCCACTTAAATTTATATTAACTTACTTAACCCACTTGTCTTTCAAGTTGGGTGTTAATTTTATCAATTCACACATTGGTGTGACTTATGCTTCCATAGTGACCATTCTTTTCATTTTAATACCCTTATTTAGGGTAAGTTTTCAAACTGATTATAACCTTTAAGGTTAACTCAACATATGAAAGTTTAACACGTCCCATTTATCATTTTAACACTCATTCTTTGCATTTTCACATTAGGGTTCATTCAAGACACTTACTTATGAGTTACGACTACTAATTTCAATTTCAAATTTTTGAGATTTTATAATTTTCTCAAAATGCCCCCAAATTTTCTCATTTTGCCACATTTTCCTTTCATTCTTACACTTAAACTAATTATACATGATTATTCTCCATTCTTGGCATCCATACCCTTCATGTGCACTCTTTTAATCATACATACATTATTTTTCCCTTCCATTTTTGCCTAATTTAGACACTTTTTTGCACATTAATTAGGGCATAATCAAGAATTCAAAACCCTTCAATTAAATTACTCAAAACAACAACTTTTCCTTCATAAATTCCCACCTTGGACATCCCCATTATCAAGGCCATACAAAATAGATTTTTGATTTTATATTTCGACCCTTGGACATCCCATCTTACTTCATACATAGGGTATTTTACCATTATAATTTCCCACATATCATGTTGTTTAAGTCATGCATCATTTTTATCCTAAATGAATAGAATTTGCATCAAGTTGTCAATCCCATGTTTCACCCTTCTAAGGTCTATCATATAAGTTTGGTTTAACAGAAATTAAAAAAAGAAATAATTCACATAATCCATACATAAAACATGCTCAAGACAGTAACATTAATCTGGAATTAATAAAAATTCCAGCATAGTCAACTTGTTGTAAACAATCTGAAATTCATACATAGCCATTCTTGAATGCTTGAATTGTATCCCCTAATTCATTTAACATTTAATAACCCTATCAAGAGCTACATAACCCATCACTTAATGTTCATAATGAATCAACTTTATGACTCATTGATTGAGCTAGAAAATTTTCAATTTAACAAAACCAAAACTTGTTTAAACACCTACTTGTGATGTGTGGTTTGCCTCCTCTTGCTCAACTTGGTTTCTCTCTTTTCTTGTCTTCTTTCCTTCTTTTTTTATTCTGCTTTTTCCCCTTGCTTGGAACGTCCACCTTGCTGGACCCTTAACCTTTTTTTCTCTTCTTTATTTGCCAAAATGGACATGCAAGTTGTGGCACCCCCGATTCGAGCGTCACAACCTTACCTCAAGATCTATTTTCGATTGGTAAATGTGATCAGGATTGTTGCCCTGAACACGCGGCGGGTTCTTAATTTGATCTCGTCCAAATTTTCTTTTCTTTTCTTTCATCATATAAGCTCATACTTGTCATCATTCATAGTGGACTCATCCATATCATCATAAAATTTGTCATACAAGTATGTTTACTTTCATATTGTAGGCAGCATATGTATTCATAAATAAAAATTCACGTAGAATTTTATACATAATCACTTATCTATTTACACCATACATAATCAATCACATTTCATTATAAGCAATACATTCATCCATTCATTCTTCAACATATCAATACCTTTTAGCTTTGCTCCTTTCCTCGAGCCTTAAACCTGTCTAAGGTTGGGAAAACAAAATGTGAGTGATAAACTCAGTAAGCAAGCATCATTTTTTTCATTTAAATGCATCCCTTGCCTATTCGGTAGGAGACACTTATCAAGTGATCAACTACCAATAGGAAGAAACCTTTTATAGAAATCTTCTTTATAATACACTCATAAAACTTTGTGCATGTCCCCATTTCGAGGATTTTCAAAGGTGATGTCTATGCATCTAAACCATTTTTCATGGGGATAATTGTTTGTCCCAAAATATTTTTCATCTATCATGAGGACATGTCTATGTCTAAAAAAAAATATTTTTCATATGGCATGAGGACAATTATATGTCTTAAAACATTTTTCTTATAACCTTTTTCCCATGAGGACATTTACTTATCCCAAAACATCATTTATTTAAATTTCTATATAACCCAACTCGGGGTTATTCAAAAGCAATGCATGTGCATAGAAATCTTTTATCTAGTCGGACATTCTCATGTCCAAAAATATTTTTCCATATAAGCCTCTTTTAACCCGCATATAAGATACCAAACCCTTTTTAAAACAATATGGCGGACATATTCATGTCCTAAAATATTTTTCGGTATCTTCTAAAAACTAGAAATAAATCCATTTAAAGCCAACACAAATCCATTTAAAACCAAACAGAGTAGGTGCCAATTTTGGGACTTTTTAAAACATAGGGAACATATGTATGTTCCAAAAACATATGGATTTGTGTCTCTGACCCTCAGGTTGGTGACACTTAACAAGTGATCATCCTTCCCTAGGAAAGAAACCTTTCATGAGACAGCACGCGAGCCAGGCGTCTACTCATGACCTTACTCCCATTTCAGAGAGGGCGCCGCCGACCTCCAGCCTTCCCTATGCGACTCGGCTACGCGTAGAGGTGAGCTTTGGTTTTCGACCATTTTGGTCCGTAACTGTCTCAACCATGAGCCTAGTACATCGTTTTGCGCACACTCATATGCTAGCAATGATTTTCACAAAACTTAGACTGTGCCTTTTTTCAAGCCTCAACTTGATATGTATAAAGCCAACTTAGTCCGCAGACTATGCCCTTCTCGAATTGAGAACTGGGCGTGGTTTGTTTTGAAAATAAAACATTTTTGTAAACTATTTCCAAATCTTGATGTTAGGATGACCACCCTTAAAGAGTTTGACAATGTTTTAATAAATCCATTTTACCAAACATTTGAAATATTTGAGAAGACAATATTTTGCAAAACTTTAATGATTTGCTAAACAACTTTCGAAATTCTCATTTTAAGAAGCTTTTGAACTAATTCAAAACTCGCGAAGATAAAACTTTTCTTAGTAACATTTTTATGAGCAAAACATATGCAACTCGCTTCAATCCACTGTAATGGCATTATTTGTTTTATCCACGTCACTTCCTTGTTATTTTTATATATAGAGGAGTTTGCATAATCTTTTGATCATTATTTAAATATAAAATCCACCAAATCAATTTGTAGGACTGGTCACTCTTAAATCTTTTTAGAATATCAGAGTAAAGCATCTTCAAAGTGTTACAACTCTAAGAGTTGAAAAGCACGTTGATAGATTATTTCAAAACACCTACAGAAATCTCAAAACACGCACATAAATTCAATTTATGACATTTAATGGAAACCATTTCAAAACATCTATTTATTTCTAGAAACCATTTTGTAAAGAATTACATTTTTCAATAAACTCCTTATAAATAGAATTTTCATGGTTTGTTTTTGAATATCATTTTATGAAAGAGTTAAAACTCTTTCAAGATAAAACTCTTTGTAAACCACACTTGTATGAACTTGCTTATATTAAATCATCTTAAAACCCACATAATATTTTCAAGACCTGAGCTTGCTTACTCTATAAACAATTCTCCACATCATTAATATAAACATGATCAAGTAATTTTAATACTTGAATATAAACATTATGCTTAAAAATTCACTTACTTATCTCGTAAGCAATTATTTAACCAACTTATTAAATCAAGTCCATAAATTTCACTAAATTCCTTTGAAACAATATTTTAGAAAGTTTGCTTGCTTACCTTGATCACGTGAGCTTCCCGGGTCAACCCTTTCTTTGCCTTTGCCTATACATGTAGAATGATATAACATTCATGTAAATTCCATTTGCTTGCATTCACTTAGTTTTACAACCCATTTTCATAAATATTCATAGCCCGCCTAATCTCCAAGTCGGGTATACATATTTTACACATTTATGTATCTCAATCATTGATTATGCCACATATTATATTCTCATATTTTAATCTCAAAATTTGAGATTATCAATTCAGCAATGAATTTCACATTTTTCCATCATATTTTAACATATTTTTTCATTTTAATATTTTACATAATGCATTTATCATCTTATCATGTGCACTGCTTCACATATGTGCATCTAACAGCGTCTAATTCTTATATTTCTTAAAATTTTTCAAATCAACAACTTTTCCTCTAATTCAGCAAGTTTATACACTTCATTTAACACTTATTTAGTGTATTTTCATGGATTTTTAATCCACTAATCATAGGTTTCCAAAACAGCAACTTTGGAACCCATTTTCACCCGTTTAACGTGTCTTTTGACACATAACCCTAAACAGTTTCATAAATCCGAAATTTCAGCAATTAATCCAACTTTTACTAACAAAAATCTAGGGTATTAACATATATATAAATCTGGATCATTTCTGCATAGGTTTCATATTTCTTTTTGATTTTTTTCTCAAACTATCCACATACGCTGAAATCAGGCGTACTAAATTCTCAAAAACTTGAATTAATATCAAATCAAGTATTTTTGATCTAAAATTTCTATCATACATTAATAACTACATTAATTAACTATCATAAAAATTTATCACCAAATATTAACATTCTATATTTATTTTGGCATTTTTACTGTGCTGGACAGTGTTGGGAGTTTAGGGTCAGCATTAATAGCGTGAATTATGGGGCATATTTATACCCATAAAAACCTAAATTTTATTTTTTTGTGTGATTATAAATATGTTTTATATATTATTTAAATGTTTCAGCCCGAAATTCGTTTTATAAAAATTAATAAAAAGCATTTTCTACAGCTGATCCTGTCACCCGTTTTAACCTGTTGAGGTTAATTTCTCGGATTTTTAATTTGAAACTGGATTATTTTTCTAAGCTGAAAATTTTTTAATTCCTTAATCACTCCATCATGATTCTTCCAAAAAAATTTCATCCTAAATTCATCCATTTACTATCCCGTTCATATTTTAGTTTGCAACATCATAAAATTTCCAGATTTGAGGTATAAAATCAAAATAATCATATACTTACTTGATTAAATGGGTAATCCCTCCTTTTCCCCTTTATTTTCTTCTCTTTTATTCCTCCTTGGTGGCCTAGGGCTGGGACGTGAGCTTCTGTTGGAAAGGAGAGCTCCAAATTGCAGAAATTTTCTAAGTCCTCTTGATATGCATGGGCGTCCCTTGCTTTTTATGCAATTAGCTGGAAATTTCGAGCTAATGGGCCCCACATGCCACTTCATCAATGCTAATTCCAATATAATTCTATCCCCTTACCTGACATGGCAACTTGTGGGCCATTAAAATTATTTTTTCCTTAATTAAAAATTCACTAATCATCCATTGCATTAAACCATCTCAAATCTGTCCACCAGATCACGTCCACAATCAGCTGCTATTTTCAAATTTTTTTTCAAAGAATTTTGCAGCTATTAAATGCACATTTATATTCCCTAATACCTAGGATAATTATCCATGCATTTATCAATTTTTAAAATATACAAAAAATCACATTTTGGCCACTTGCACGGTCAAAATTTTTTGCTCCTTTTTCTGATGCCTGCACACGTTCCTCTTTTGCAGTAGCTTATCTCATCATAATTAATTTTTTCCATCTTTATTTAATCACTCATTTAATTACCTAGTAGTTTAGGGAATTTAGGGTCATTTTAGCTTAATAAAAAAATTATAAAATATGCATAGAGCTGCCAAACCGTCCACATCATCTAAGAGGCATGTTGCTGTCCATTTTTTGCTTTTCCCATTCAACGGTCCAGATCTGCCCTTTTAGATCTGAATTTCACTTTAATTTAATGAAAAATTATCCTCATTAACTCATAGTTGACTTTAGGTATTTATTTTATTATAAAAATATTTCACAAAATCCACTTTAGGGGCTGCTTGGACGTCCATAGCTACCACCTATTCCATTCTCCTTTTGCACCATTTAATTATGCATTTAATTAAGAGATAATTGCAGGGATTTTCTTATTTTTAGTAATTTACATAATACCCTACAAATTACCCCCTCTTGACACCTCAAATTTGTCTTTATGCATTAGATTATTTTACTCATTTCCATCATAAATGCTATTTACTTTTTAGTTTGAAAAGTTAAAATCTCTAATCAAAATTTCGTGCAAGCTTAATACCTTAATCATTTGCATGATCAAATCCTTCCAAAACCTTGATTTCATAATTTTAACCGTCCATTTCAAATTTCATCTCAAACCGACTTTTCTAGCTCAAGTTATGATCGTTTTAAATTTTGGACGGTGATGATCAATTATCATCAAAATTTTCATAATCTATCTTTCCCATGTGATTAAGCACGAAATTATGTGCTTCCATCTCAATTTTCATATTAATCCTCCTTATGGGCAACAAGTTATGAATTTTCTAGGGTTTTCTTTACTAACTTGAGAATTATTCTTTTAAATTCTCATAATCCATATCAAATAATCTAAAATGATTATTCATGATGTATTGGTGTATTTTAATCACCAACAAATTATTCTAATCCCTTTGTCCCACATTAGCTTATAATCATCACTCGAATCATCATTGCTAATCCTTAGCCCTAATTATCATAGTTTAGCAAAATCACAAAATTTATTCATAATTCAATAAATTCACTTATAAATCACATGTAAATACTCAATGCATATATTGGATCCTACTTAGGTTGGGGTTCCACACAAGCTGTCCACTCTTGCTCCTTTTATAATGGTGCTTCTAATGCCCATTTTCCCCCTCATTTAAGCTTTAATAAAATCCAATATTTATCCCTTAATGTGCTGGACACATTTCACCCATGTAAAATCCATTTTATATAGTTATATTTTTGCATAAAATCTGCCCAAAATCAGCTCCCTTGATCACGTCCACCCATTGGCCCCTCTTTTTGTCATTTTGCGGCATCAAAAGGCTATCCAAATCCCATGCATTTAATGTTCCTGATATTGTAGCCTTTCCCATACATTTTTTTTATTTTTAAAATTACAGAAATTTGCCCTAAAAATCCCATCTTAAGATACCTCATTTGTATAATTAATTTATTTGATTTTTGCATGAATGAAAAACTACTTTTTGAAGCAAAAAGTCAAATGATTTTAACCATAAGTGATTAAACATTTTTTCATGATACTTAGCTTAATCAATTCCATCCATATGATAGACCACCTTATTTTAGTCATCCATAAAAAAATTTATCTCAAAATGATCATTATAGTGCAAGATACGAGCATTTGAAAATATCATACGGAATTTGATGAAATTAAATCATTATCACCATAACTAAATCATGATTATCATAATCGATACCATTCATGAGGTAGAGCACGTCAACATGTGCCTACCTTTCAAATTTCACGTCAATGCACCTTATGCGCTTCAAGTTATGATTTTCAAACAATAACCTAATTTATCCCATTATTATCATCAACTTAATTAAAATAAGGAAATAATTAATCATGCCAAGTCATCATTTCCTACCCCTTATTTTGTCTTTATGTATACATTAATCCACATTGTGCTAAGGTGATTAACTTAATCACTTTACTTAATCAATTCCCTTAATCTCAATCATCCAATTCAATCATATAATTAATAATAATTAAATGTCTAAATTACATATATGGGTCACAAATTGTTCTTCGTATCACTATCCTCCCTCTTTATAAAAGGTTTCTTCCTGAAACTGTTTACTTTTCAAACAATTTGGGGTATTTACTTTCAACCTCTTCTCATAATTCCCGAGTGGCTTCATTTTCGGAATATCGATTCCATTGAACCTTGACATATTCGATTTCTCGATTCCGAAGCTTCTGTATTTTATGATCCTAGATCTTGATCGATCTTTCTTCATAATTCAAGTGATTTTGAATTGGCAAATTTTCTATTGCTAAGACATGGGTGGGGTCTAGTATATATTTCCTGAGCATGGAAATGTGTACTAGGGCTAAGGCTGGGGCTAAGGCTGTATGCCAATTTTCTAATTTTCTCTAGTACTTCAAATGACCCAATATATTTGGGATTCAATTTACTCCTTTTTTCAAACCTTATGACTTCTTTGAATGACATTACCTTTATAAACAAGTGCTCACTAACTTGGATATTCAAATCCCTTCTCTTGCAATTTGTATAACTCTTCTGCCGACTCTGGGCTATGAGTATACAGCGGTGTATCACTTGCACTTTGTTTGTCATTCTTTTGAACAAGTCTGGGGCTAACTTCCTTTCTCCAACTTCATCCTAGTTCAATGAAGTTTGACATCTTCATAATGCATCATACATGTGCACATGTCCATGAACATCATATGATATCATTATGTCGGCATGACTTTTCATAAAAACTCATAAACATTAATCATTTCAAAACATTATAGGAATAACCACCCTTAAACACATTTCATAAATACTTGAGAATAAAATATATTTTCAAAAGAGTTTGCTTGCTTTCCTCCTCAGTCGGTGTCCTCAACCTTCTCCTTCCTTTTTCCCTATAAAAGGAAAATGGATGTTTTATCCATCCATTTTAAGTCTTAGGTTGCTTTTCATACTTGCTTTATAACCATTTATTATCTCATTCCCATAGAGGTTAATCTTATAAAGATACTGGTCATTACCCATTTATATGGATTTTTATCCATAAATTGTTTAAAAATTCCATCCATAAATCCTCATAAAATATAAAAATAAATCTCAATTTTTCTCAAAATCACGCTGTTCACTGTTCATAGTTACTGTTCATGATACTGTTCATGATACTGTTCACTCGAGGTTACTGTTCACAGCACGTGGTTACTGTTCATGGGTTCCAAAAATAAAAAATACCATGACATAGCTTATGTTTAGTATATCATGGAAAAATTCATGAATTTTAAATTTATCATCATTAACTTGGCCAATTAAATCATTTTCTCCATATACTAAAATTCATCATAATTTCACTTAAGCATAATCCTTAAATCCAAAAATTATGAGATTAATATATCATCATTCTAATATCATAACCATCATTATTATTCATCCCAAATAATCATGCAGTAATTTTGAAGCATTATTTGCACATTTCATACATGATTTTCCCGAATGCTCGATCTTCGCTCCAAATTTTTGATGTTTTGGCATAATTCCACTTTGGCATTATAACCATACTTATTTTTCCATGCTTAGGAATTATCTAAGCATGATTTTACCCTACTTAACATCCAAAAGAAATTTGGGTAGAATTCACTTACTTGAAGTGGAGATACCCTTCCTCCTTTCATACTTTCTCTCTCCAACATTCTCTTTCTCTCTTCTCTCTTGGCTAGAACATGTGGGGCAGGGTTTTGGCTTGATTTTTGCTCCTTGGGGCTGGGATTTGGAGTGCCTTGGACGTCCACCCCTTGACCCCATTTATAGGCATGCATTTTTCAAGTATTTGCATTTTACCCCCATAAATCAATGTATTAAATTCTAATTATTTTTATTCAAATCCCATGCAATATTTTGAGCTTTGTGCAACCACCCTAATCAGCAGCTCCTGCCCCCTTAGCTAGCCCCTACCTATTTATGATTTTTTTATTTATTAAAATTAATTTTTTAAGCTAATTCATCTCAACCATTGATTTTTGATAAGATTGATTTTGGACCATTGGATTTTGGCCCAAAAGTCAAGTCTCCAGTAGCCATTGCAGCTTTTCATTAATTATTTATTTTTTAATTAATTAAAATTAACAAAGTCAAACTTGAAATTAATGAAAAAGCAAAATTGCTTTTTGATCTTCTAATGACGTTTCATCTTGACATATGATTTATGATTTTTGTCAAATCCTAAACCATTCATCATGTTCATCAGAAATATTTGGCTATCCATAAAAAATTTCACTTCAATCCGATGTCCGGATAGCAATTTATGAATTTTTTCTATTTTCTCCAAAATTTTCACTAAAATCTGAAATTCCATTAAAATATCAAAAAGTATTGTTATTTCGTCCTATAGTGATTAAATCTCCTTTTTCATCTTTTTGTGATTAGGTTAATCCAAGTGATTAACTCTTAATCACGTGTCTTAATCTCAGAGTTACTATTCACATGCACTATTCATCCGAATTTCATAATTAATGATTTTAACCTCTATTCCTACATATTTTCATACTCATGAATGCATATTTTCTTAATATATTACCTAGGGTTTAAAACCCTAGGGTTTTATGTAAGTGTCTAAGATCGGAGTTTCACAAATTCCATCCCAAAAAACTGGAATTTAACATTTATCTTGATTTATTCCGTAAGCTGTCCATAATGCTGAAATCACACATGCTGAATTCTCAAAATCTTGGATTATTATTAAATCAATTATTTTTGATCTAAAATTTCTATCATACCTTAATAGCTTCATTAATTAACGAAAATAAATATTTTCAGCACAAAACATCAAGCGTTTAGTATTTATTTTACTATTTTTACACTGCTGGACAGCAGCATCCATTTTCAGACAGTGCAAATCACGTTAATTATTAGGAATATTTATACCCTTCAAAAATTAATTTTTATTTTGATCATGTGATCTTAAGGATGTCTTATATATCATATAAAATTTTCAGCGCAAAATACTTTGTATAAAAATTATTAAAAATCATTTGGTTCAGCTGATCCTAACACCCGTTCAACCCTGTCTTGGTTGATTTTTCCAGATTTTTAATTTGCAACGTCCTTATTTTCTTAAGTTTAAAATTTGGTCTTCCTTAATCAAACCATCATGAGTTCTCACACAAATTTTCATGCAAAAACTCGTTCATTTGCTATATCTTCCATATTTTTCTTTTTTATTCCAGATTCACTACACATGAGTGTAGATTAGATTATATGGGCTAATTAATTTCCAAATTAAAATTTATAAATAAACTTGATTAATTAGGTATCTTTAATCCTTGAAACATGTTAATAAATCACCACATACCTGGACTTTTTGGAGAGAAATCAATCCCCAAGAAGACTTCCAAGATGGCCTCCTTTTCTTTCTCCTCTCTCTCTCTCTTTCTCTCTCTTACTCTCCGTCTTGCTGGAAACGTCCAGCCCTTGCTGCCCCTTTTTTCTTTTTATTTGCTTCCTTTCTTGCTCCCCAAGCAACCCCATGGGTACTTAAGTAATTTTCATTTTAACCTTCCCAAATTACCCCTCATTGCAACGTCTATAGGGCTGCTCATTTTAGTCATTTTATGGCACAAAATTCTGCCCATAATTCATGAATTTTCTCATGGTAATTAGCTTAATCAAATCCACCCATATGATTCCTCATATCGTTTTATCCGTACCTTTCAAATTTCGTCTCAAACCGACTTTTCTATCTCAAGTTATACCCACTTGAAATTAACCTTTAGATTTGGGAGGAAAATAAATACTTATCACCCTAATTCCATCATAATTTTCATAATCCAATCCATCCATAAGATTGGGCACAAAATCATGTGCTTACCTTTCCAATTTCACTTCATTCCGCCTTGTAGGCGTCAAGTTATGAATTTTTAACATTTACACCATAATTCCATATTTACCATTCTAATTTTCATTAATCAAATCATCATAATTAAAATAATTATTCATGACACATTAGCATCTCTCAATCCTCATTAAGCCACTTTAGTCATGCTGACTCACTTGGGCTCCGGTGATTAATTTTAATCATCATTTTTAATCGATACCCTAATTGCAAAATATCATTAAATCATAAAATCATCAAAAATTCATTCAAGGCATACATGTATCATAATTACATGCCAAATACCTTCATATGAGTCTTACTTGGGTCTGGGTATCACAGATTAACTTAATCATCTTGCTTAATTGGTTACCCTAATCCCATTCATCATAATCACAGGCATATAATTTAATCATTTTCATTTTCAAAACTTTCAATTTTCTCATCAAACAAATTCTAACTATATTCATTAACCTTAAAATACTGGGTCTCACAATGATTTTTCAAGATTCATTTGGAGAATACTATTAGCTAGCAAAGATGAAGTCTTCTCTATGTTTGTGAGTTTTTCAAAATTGGTGAAAAATAAAAAATAAAATACGATTATGTCAATTGGAGTGATCATGACAATGAATTTGAAAATAAATATTTTATAGAATTTTGCAAAGAAAAAGGAATTTGATAACTCTATAAAAATAGAGTTATCAACACTCATTTTGCACTCATTTGGAATGCTAGTTTAAGAGAAACATATAAATCTGCATAGATTTTGCATTAGTTTTTATTTTTTTTTTGGCAATTCTTGCATCTTGTATGGTTTTCGTGCATTTTAGGTTGCATTTAGCTTAAATTCGTCTCATTTCAGTTGTTTTAATTTTGTTTGATCATTTAAGAATATTTTTGCTTGTTTCACTCCTTTTGTCGGAAACAAAGAGTAATTCCCATGTAATTTTGAGTCAAAAAGACGATGGAATGAGGAATTCGTGGCCGTGGCCACGAATTTAACCGCCTTAAGCAATTGCACTGCCGTTGTCAAGCAGCATGGAGGCCACAACCTTGGTTTTGGAGGCCGCAACCACGAGGGCATGCATGTGCAAACATCGACATGTGTGAGCTCCAAATAAAAGGGGGTATGAATATATCTCTTAAGGCTCCTTAAGTATAACTTAGAGGGGTCGTGGCTACGAAAAAAGGAGGAGAAGAACAAGAGTTTTAAGGTGAGAAGAACAAGTGGAGAACAAACTGTTTCACTTCAAATCCTTTGAGTTTCATCTCCTCCTTTTCTTTCTCTTCATTTTTGTTATTCTCCTTACTTGGGATGGTTGTAAACATGATTTTAATTGGAATTGAAGTCATGTTTATGGGTTGAATCTCCTTATGGCGGGAGATATGGATGATTTGATATCATAGACCATGTTATTTGGTTTCCTTATGCTTAAATGAGAAAATAATTGTGTTGTAGCTTATGTTGCTTAAGATTAACTTTATCATGATTAATCCGTTTACAAGCTTTGCAACTTTTTAGAATGATTGAATATTCAGATTCATGCTTGGATAAGAGAGATTTGAATGAGATCCGTATATAAGGCATAGGTTTCACAGCTCTTGTTTGTGTTGGATGTTAATATGGTGTGGCACCCCAACCAGAGACGTCACCTCCTTACTCCAAGACCTTATCGATTGGTAAATGTGAATCAGAATTGTTGCCCTGATCAAGCGGTGGGTTCTTAATTGGATCTCGTCCAATTTTTTTTTCATTTCATTCATTTTATCTATCATCATTTCATGTCTTCGCATTCCACATCATTCATCTTACAAGTGACAATACACTTGTAATCAATTGTACATATCATTCATACACATATTAACTTGTCTCTTCTACATTAAAGGTCCTCTTGACCTAACATGTCCTTTTCATTCCATGTCAATAGCAAGGATCTATCAACTCTTAGCATACAAGTACTTATCATTTAAGGCATTCCTTGTCTCAGTCATATCATATTTATACAAGGCATTTTAAATCTTTTACCATCTTAATCATATAATACCTATACAAGGTATCTTAAACATATGTACTAATAGTACCATATCCCTTAGGGCATTCGTTCATGCTTCTCATACAAAGGATTACAAACCTTTGAAAATTCCTTTTTCCTTTCTCAGCAAGAACATGCCTTTCATCACTTGAATTTTCCCTGCACCTGTCTAAGGGAGGAAAACAAAACATGAGTAGAAACTCAATAAGCAAGCATCTTTTCACTCTCATTTAAATGCATTTCTCTCCCTTCGGTAGAAGACACTTAGCAAGTAATCAACTACCAACGGAACAGAAACCTTTTCATAAATCCTTCATAAACCATTCATAAACCATTCGTGTAAACCAGTCATATAAACCAGTTTAATCCCAATTTTGGGCATTTTATAAACATTGGATGTGCAAATGCATCATTTCCATTCATAACATAATTCTTCATGTGAGGGTATGCTAGCTTGGGGAACATACTTTCATAACATGATCATTTTCATCCTTAGCGTCGAACCTTCCGACTTGGCAACGTCAACGGTGGACTCCTTGTCCTGCTTTCTGCCTTGACTAGCCTACTTGATGTGAAACCCAACCCATGTAGAACCTATATGTATACATTAATCATGTATATGATATTTATATGTGAATTATTGAATTATGAATGATTTATGTGATTTTGCTAATTATTGCAATTAGGGGTAAGGATTAGCAATAATGGTGTGATTAATCAGTTTGAGCTAATATGAGACAATGGGATTGGAGTAAATTTTTGTTGATTTAAATGTGCAAATACATAATGGAAAATCATTTTAATTCATTTAAAATGAATAATGAGCATTGGTGTGATAATTGTTAAGTTAAGCGGAAAAACATTGGAAAATTCATAACTCAACGCCTGTAAGGCGGATTCAAGTGAAATTTGAAATAGAAATTAATGATATTGGGCTTGGTATTTTGGAATTATTGGGTTATAAAAATTCTTGATGAAATGAGTATAATGATTTATTGATCATATTTCAATTTCAACTGTTAACTTTAAACGGCTATAACGGGAGCTAGGAAAATCGGATTGAGATGAAATTTGAAACGGTTGAATAAAATTATGAGATGTTTATTTTGCATGGCTTATATTAAGCTTAAAATATTTGAAAAATTTCTGCATTGAAAAAGGTGAGCATAGTTGACTAATGCACCTCAAAAGTATCCATCAATTAATGCTAGAGTACAATGCATAATTGCATGATTTTAATGGGAGTTGAGGTGTCAAATGCAGCCCATTTCTAGGGTATTTTATGTATTTATATGAAATGCAAAAATACATGAGTTATCCAGCCATTAAATGTCCACCATGATGAAGCTACAAAAGGCACAACATGAGCATAGGTGAGGTGACACTATGGGGCCGTCCAAGGGGTATATTGCTGCATATTTTGATTTTTTTTATTTTTAAAATATGTCACATATTGCTGACATGTAGGGACACCAAAATACGCATTCAATCATGCAAATTTCCAGCAATAAAAATTATAAAATTCAGCTGCCATGAAAGTGGAAAAAGTGGACAGCTTGATGGGCAATTGACGTGCATGAATAAGCTGGTTTGCTGCCATTTTGTTAATTTTTTTAGCACCAAATTAATACATGAATTAAGTGAAATTAAGTTTATGTTTTACCCTTAAATGGGAATTATGAAAAAATGGAAAAATTGCTTGGAAAATATGGGCAGCAAAGGACGTGATTGGGGGAGCAGCTGAACAGTCTAGGATTAATGTAGTTTTTGGATTTTTAAAAATTGATTAAATGAAATATTACTTGGCTAAGAATTTTCCAACACATGAGGAGGATAAGGGAGCATTTAAATGTGTGGAAAATGCAGCAAATGGTGGGGTCCACAGCTGGATTTGATCCAGCCCTATAAAGCCATGCACATTCACATAGCATGGATTTTGGAAAGTTGGCTAAGTGTTGGATTTTTCACCCCAAAGCAACAGCATAAACTCACGTCCATTTTGGCCAGAAAAAGAAGGAAGAAAATCAAGGAAAAAAGAAGAAAATTTTTGGAGGAAATCATCTTCAAGTGTTAGGGTTTGAGTTAGCACTAAACCAAGTAAGTATATGTGTTGTTTGAGTTGGTTATTTTGAGTTTTAAACTCCAAAATGGGAATATTAAAGTGATGCTTAAAGAATCTTTAAAATGATGATTTGACATGATTTTGAATGAATATTGAATGGGTATTAAGTTTTATACATGAATTTCCATGTTTAGATGGTGAAAGTGATGATTTGAATGTGTATTGAGTTGAAAACTCAACTTGACAAACCCTAAATCTAAAAGACAAGTTGATGTTTGATATGGATAATATTTTTAGGTTATTAAACATGTTTTAATGAAGAACATATGTTGGTTTGTGCTGAAATGATGAATCTTAGAAAATATGGAATGCAAAGTGATGTATATGACCCGATTTCTTTGTTTCTATGCTAAAAAAGCTATGGAAATAGGTTGGCATGATTTGTGAATGCTATGTAGGGTAAAATACCATAGTTTTAAGGTATTATTGATGCCCAAAAGTATTTGGGAAAATAAACTCAAATCTGATTTTTTATGGATTTATGAAACGATGGCTAAATGGAGTGGAAACGGGACCGAAACGGGTAGGCAACTTGCTGTTTTGAGATAAACTTGTTTATGAATGTTAAACATGTTTTAATGCCCTAAATTTTATTAGAAAAAATGGAATTATTTTCTGAAAATTCTGATTTATTAAACTTCTTAGGGTTATGTGTCAAAAGACACGTTAAATGAGTGGAAAACGGGTTCCAAATTTGCTGTTTTGGAAACCTATGGTGAGTGGATTTAAAACCCATAAAAATACCCTAAATGCAGTGGTAATTAAGGGTAATTAACACGCTGAAATATGGATTAAATTTCTGATTTAGAAAATTTTATGAAATACATTATGTATGTGTTGCCAAATGGGCATATGTGAATGGATAAATGTGTATAAGTGATGAATGACTTGTGAAAAGTGATTTTGTGCAAAGATGCATAAAAATATGATATATTTCATGATTATACATCTGTTTAGGGTGTATAATTATTTATTTCAAAATTTGGAATTTATTTATGAAGCATGAAGTGATGATGTGTGCATAAGTGGAGCACCAATGCGTGTATTTTGAAAAAGATTGATAAAAGGACAAATTGAGGTTAATGAACCTATAAATGATGATTATTGAATGAATTTTATGTTGATGAATGGATACCCTATTTATGGGGATATATATGTTATGTGTTAGCCGGTGAAATGTGTAAAAATGTGCTATATATGTGCATAATGACTTGAGAAGTAAAATAAACGATATATGTGAATGAAATGGGTTGGAAAACTAAATAAAATATGAGAAAAAGAAATATATGAAAAAATATATTATTCTCATGCAGGCAAAGGCAAAGAAAAAGCGGAGTTGGATAGCTAAGAGACACAGGTAAGCAAGCAAATTTTCTAAATGAATTTCATTTTCTCATAAATACAATTTTTGCTTTAACTTGTTTGATGAAATTGTGGAAATTATTTCTAATATGTCTAAGGATGGCCATTCCTTAGGAAAATAGTGTTGAAATGATGTTTTTACTTCAAATGTGATATTATGAAATTTCCGTTGATCAATGATTATAGAAAAATGATGTGATTCTATGTTTCTGATTGAAAAATCATGCTAGCATGTCAAAGATGGATTTATGAAAAAGTTCATGTGCACAGGGTACTAGGTCCACTTGAATGGTATAAGTGGACCGATTGTCCCCCCTTGGTGTGGCCAAGTCGCTTAAAATAGGCCCAAGGCCGGTGGCGCCCTCTCTGAAATGGGAGTTAACGTGGACGGATGGTCGCCTAGCTAGCTTCCATTCTAAGGGAATTATGATGATTATATTCATGTTTTCATATGGCATTATGCATATCGTACTCGTGATGGGTACAGGATTGATGTTTTCCAAGATATACCTTTTGACAAGGTATAAGTTTCTTTCCAATATGATTTTAAATGCAAAATATTGCCTGAAATGATTTGCCTGTAAAATGCAAATAGCTTGCTTATTGAGTTTCGACTCACGATTTTGTTTACCAAACCCAAAGACAGGTGAAGGACAGGAGATGGAGAAGAAGCAAGTTCTAGCTTGAGGATGCAATGGAAAAACTTTAGTATTTCTATGTTATGAAATAATTCATGTTGAATGATTGTAACCATTCGAATGTTTTATATTGATGACTATGATTTATACATGTAGTGACATCTGATTTAGGCAATTGTTGAAATGTTTCTTAAACATCATGCTGTGTATGTGTGTTGAATGGATTGAAATGGCTTAGTTATGCATGAGTTGGAAATGATTTAGATATGTTTGAGATGGAAATATGAGAAATTAAATTCTTATGAGGAAATATTAAATCGGATAAACACCGTTAAAACTGGCCATGTGACAGGGCAACAATCCTGATCATATTTACCAATCAATACGATCCCAAGGTAAGGCTCAGGATGTGACGCTCGGTTCGGGGCGCCACAGAGCTTGGTATTAGAGCATGGATTGGTAAATAGGCGTGGAAAATTTCTAAGTATGGAAAATTTGAAGGAATATGATGAGATATGCACGATTACACATGATTATGTGATAAATTAGGTATGATTATATGATGATTAGGTATGCTTATAATATGATGAAATGCATGTCATATGATGATAAATTATGTTGCAATGCAATTTGATTGCTATGTTGTACAGATGGCGGATAGAGGTAAGCGGATGATCAGTGCGGAGGAGTTGAAAAAGGAGGAGAGGAGACAATAAAGGGAAGAAAATATCAATAGATGGTGGGGGTCTCAACACAACACTGCACCGTTCCCGACAGTTCCCCCAGGGTTTTCACCTATACACACTCATGATCACACTCAGGAAAGCTATCATGTCCCCTCAGGTCAACACAGACAAGATCTAGGAGAGCCCTCCAGTCACAAATCTAGGGCAGGAGTTCTACTAGGAACATACCTTGGAATTCCTTGGTCTCCCCGTGTTTCAACCGACAAAGTAGATCCGCAGGACCTCCAGGACTTTTGGGAAAAGACTCAGGCACCAATACCCCCTGACGCTGGCCCATGGTATAGGTTTATGGACGGGTGTGTTCAGTTTCGCTATGGAGCACCCTGGGATCGACTCCATCAGCGAGAAATAGACATGGCCCACTATATCGAGAAGCATCGTGCCGAGGGAGTCATCAAAATACCTGCACCTCCTAAACCCATTGAAGTCATGTTATATATAATGGAGAACATAGGTGTGAAACCCCGACAATATACGCGTCATTTGGGTTGTAAACCCTAGATTCTTTTGTAAATTATTTTTATGATAAATGAAAATTCATGAATTATATTGGTGAATATGTGTATTGGAGATTGAAATAATGCAATTAGGAATTTAACCCACGTGAATAGTGCACACGAATAGTAAATGTGAATAGTAACCGAGGATTAAGACACGTGATTAAGAGTTAATCACTTGGATTAACCTAATCACTACAAGAAAAAATAGGAATTTAATCACTACAAGACAAAATAGAATTATTTTTTATTATTTTAATACAAATTAAGATTTTCGTGGAAAAATAGAAAAAAATTCATAATTTGCAATCCGGGCGTCGGAATTTGATGAAATTTTTTATGGATAGTTAGAAATTCATGATGAACATGATGAATGGGTCAAGATATGATGAAAATTACAAATCAAAGGTCAAGATGAAGCGTCAAATGAAGATAAAAAAAGTAGCTTACCTTTTAATTAAATCCACTTTTGACTTTTTAATAAATAAATAATAAAAAAATTAAATGCAAATGCAGCTGGAGAAGGGGCATGGCAGGCTAGGGTGGCTGGAATTTGACCAAGATCAACGGTCCATGATCATCATCATCTTAAATCAACGGCTAGGATTTATTTAGCCTAAATTAATTAATTTAAAAAAATCAAAAAAATCAAAAAAATCAAGGAAAAATAGGGCTGCATAGGGTGGTCTGGAGCAGGCCTAGGGTGGCTTCACAAAGCTCCATGCATTTTCAAAATTATAAAAAAAATACATTTTTATAATTAAATACCTTAAGCTAAGGGGGTAAAATCTAATTTGATGAAAAATCAAAAACTATAAATAGGGGGCAAGGTGAGAATGACCAAAGGCACTCCAAACTTGAAAAATTCAAGCATTCTCGCCCTGAAATACATTTTTGGCCTTTAGAGAAAGAAAGAGAAAGTTGGAGAGAGAAAATGTGAGAAAAAGAGGCGTATCTCCACTTCGGGTAAGTGATTTCTACCCAAATTTTTTTTGTATGTTAAGTAGGGTAAAAAAATTCTCAGATAATGCCTAATCATGAGAAAATAAGTATAGATATAATTCTTAATTGGAATTATGCCAAAACATAAAAAATTTGGAGTAAAGATGGAGCATTCGGGAAGATAGCATATGATATGTGAAAATAATGCTCCAAAATTTATAAATGATGATTTAGTATGTATGAATATGATAAATATGATGTTGGAATGATGATATATTAATTTCATAATTTTTGGAATTAAGGATTATGCTTAAGTGAATTTATGTTGATTTTTAGTAGATGGAGAATATGATTTATTTAGTCAAGTAAATGATGATAAATTCAAGATGTATGGAATTTTCCATGATATACTAAGTATAAGCTATGTCATGGTATTCAAGATGTCTGGAACCGAGCGTCACATCCTGAGCCTTACCTTGGTATCGTATTGATTGGTAAACGTGATCAGGATTGTTGCCCTGTCACACGGCAGGTTTTAACGGTGTTTATCCGATTTAATATTTCCTCATAAGAATTTAATTTCTCATATTTCTATCTCAAACATATCTAAATCATTTCCAATTCGTGCATAACTAAACCATTTCAATCCATTCAACACACATACACAACATGATGTTCAAGCAACATTTCAACAATTGCCTAAATCAGATGTCACTGCATGAATAAATCATAGTCATCAATATTAAACATTCGAATGGTTACAATCATTCAACATGAATTATTTCGTAACATAGAAATACTAAAATTTTTCCATTGCATCCTCAAGCTGGAACTTGCTTCTTCACCATCTCCTGTCCTTCACCTGTCTTTGGGTTTGGAAAACAAAATCGTGAGTTGAAACTCAATAAGAAAGCTATTTGCATTTTACAGGCAAATTCCGTCAACCGCCTTTTCTTTGATAGCACGTCTTTCATGAATTTGGCGTAGCTCGGCATCTGTTGCAAGGCTTCAACGAGAGGTATATTAATATGCAGCTGCTTCAATACCTTAAGAAATTTCTTGAACTGGCCCTCCTTTTTAGGCTTTTTGAATCGCTGAGGAAATGGAGGAGGTGGCCTTGGATTTGTGGCGATTTCAGCGTCCGGTTGCTTTTGGGTTGCAACCGGTTCTCTTGGCTCCTGCGACTGCTGAATCTGAGGATTAGTTGGTTCAGTTACCGATTCCGGTGGAGTTGCATTGGGTAACTACTTTCCACTACGCAATGTGACTGCTTGGACCTGTTCTTTGCCTTTTCCCTTAGGGTTTTGCTCATTGTCGTTTGGCAATGAACCTTGAGGTCGGTTGTTCAGGGCTAAGGCCAATTGTACAAAATACCCTAGAATTAAGCTGCATTGGACACCTATTTAAGCCATTAAACTTTGCATTTAATCCATGTACTCCTTGCCTTTAATGCATCGTACTTTTACGGTGTAAAAGTCAACTGTATATACCTTTTCCAATTCAGGTATTTTTCCAACATAATTTACTTAATCTAAACGTTCCAAAATGTTAATCTCATAATTTCATTCAACCGTTTCAAATTTCATCTCAATTCGATTTTTCTAGCTCAAATTATAGTCATTTGAAGTTAACGGTTGAATTTGAACTATGGTCAAATAATTGTCCCACAAATTTCATCAGGGATTTTCATAATCCAATAATACCATAAGATCAAGTCCATCATCATCAACTTTCCTTTCAAATTTCACTTGAATCCACCTTATAGGCGTTGAGTTATAAATTTTCTAGTATTGTTGCACTTAACTTGATAGTTATCCTTTAAATTCTCATAATTCATATTAAATAATTTAAAATAAATATCCATGACATATTGGTACGTTTCAATCACCATCAAACTACTTTAATCCCATTGTCCCATATCAGCTTATAACGATTACTCAAATCATTATTGCTAATCCTTAACCCTAATTACAAAGTCACAAGAACATCCAAAAATTCTATTTAATTCATATATAGATCACATATATATATATATTCAATGCATACATTTAAGTCCTACATAGGTTGAGGTTTCACACTTGGTATATATTATTGTAGCACCCCAAACCGAGACGTTACTTCCTTACCTCAAGACCTTATTGATTGGTAAATGTGAATCAGGATTGTTGCCCTGATCACGCGGCGGATTCTTAATTAGATCTCGTCCAAATTTTTTTTGTTTCATTTCTTCATTCATCATCATTTCATTTATAACATAAGAAATGGTACACTTGTACATATCCTTTAAACCATTTCAACATGTTGTTATACATCATAGGCCCTCTTGACCTAATCATGATATTGTCATTCCAGATATACATTCATCCATACATACATACATTCATTCATTCATTAGTTCTCATAAAACTTAGAACTTTAAATAAATTCATATACATCAGCATTGTGGTGCCCCAAACCGAGCGTCACATCCTAGCCCTTACCTTGGGATCGTATTGATTGGTAAACGTGATCAGGATTGTTGCCCCTGTCACACGGCGGGTTTTATCGGATATTTATCCCATTAAATATGATCATGTAGAAGTTCACATAACCGTTCAAATTCTCATATTTTTAATCCATACATATCTAAGTCATTTCAATTCATTCAACACGTATACATAGCATGTTGTTCAAGCAACATTTCATTATTTGCCTAAATCAGATGTCACTGCATATATATATCATCAACGTCAATATAAAACGCTTCATATAATTTACAATTATTTCTGTTGGTCCCGAGTTAATGGCAAAACCCAAGAGAGGAGGGGTGAATTGGGTATTTAAAAATTTATAACTTAAACAGAAACTTAACCCCGGATTAATCCAGTCCCCTTAATGAAGAATCGAAATGGAAAGCAATATAATGTAGAGAGCAGATAAATAAATCAAACACACAAGATTTTTATAGTGGTTCGGGCAACCTCCCTACTCCACTCTTCCAAGCTCACACTCCTTGTGACTTGGGTTCCACTATTGTATTCTCTCAATACAATTAGAGCCACTGCTCTCTTCTAGATTCAAGCTCTAGGGGGCATATAACACACTGCTCAAGTAGGTGATGAGTCTCACTCCAATCACACACTACTTAGCATACACTTTATCCTAGTTCCTCAAACTAGATCAAGTTCAAACACAAATAAATGAAACAATAAGGAAATCTACACTTTACAGATGTGTAGCAACAATTAGGCGCAGAGAAGAACTTGAAGAGTTGGCTTTGAAGATTCTGAAATGAAGCTCTTGCAGTTTGAAGTAGAGTTCTTCTTCTTTGAGTGGCTTGATCTCTTTTGAGCTCTTGAATGTAGTAGTTAAGCACACTTAATGATTCTCAGCTACTTCCCTCGTCCACCTTGAATGCTATTTATAATTTTGGAGGGAATCCGAACGTTAGGGGGTAGGTGGCGCGCATTTAATGCGCCAACGTTCAAATAAATTCCGACCGTTGTGACCCAAGTCGCATGTGGAGTCGACTTGGCCTGCGACTTGGCTTCCAAGTCGCACCTGGAGTCGACCTCGTGTGCGACTCCAGTTCTTCAGATTTCCAAGTCCGAGTCTGGGTCAACTTGGCCTTCAGTCTTCAACTCAAGTCGATCCTGGAGTCGACTTGGGTTGCGACTTGGCGTGGTCTTTTGCAAAAACACCTTGATCTTCTTGAACTGGTTTGAACTTTGTAAAAATGGTCTTCATGACTTTGGGTATTGCTTCATTTGAAATAAGCTTGAAGATTAGCTTTGGACTTGATAGACTTGATTTGAACTTTGAATATGAATCTTAGCTTTTGATCTTCAACAAACTTCAGTTGCTATTTGAGAATGAACTTTGCATCTTATTTGGATTTGATAAAGTCCAAATGGATCTTTGGAATAAGCTTGAAACTTCAATCTTCAAGTCTGAACTCCTCAAGTCGAAGTTGGAGTCGACCTCGTCTGCGACTTCGCCCAAGTCGCACCTGGAGTCGACTTCGCCTGCGACTTCGTTATGTTCGTTTCCAATTTTTCAACTCTGGATGCTTGAAGTCGATGTTGGAGTCGACTTCGTCTGCGACTTCGTTTCCTAAGTCGCACCTGGAGTCGACTTGGCCTGCGACTTCACTTGCTTGTTTTCTATTTTCAATGCTATCCACCTTTTGCCATTTGAAGTCGCTTGTGAAGTCGACTTAGGTATCGACTTCACCCCAAGTCGAAGTCCAAGTCGACTTGGTAATCGACTTGACTTCTTTGTTTTCCTTAAACACTTGGCAAACTCATTAGTACACTTTATATACTCAAATTAGTCTTTGTTTAATCATCAAAACTTATGCTTTGGTCAATTTGTTTTGTTTGGAACATTGTTTCCAACAATCTCCCCCTTTTTGATGATTGACAAAACTACATTTGAGTTGATACCTTTATATATTTGTTTGAAAAACAGAGCATTGTCCTAGGTACTTTCAACCATATAGTTCAGAGCTTTTCAAACCATTATCATAGAAAAATGACAGATCATTACTTTCATATCATTCATATCATTCAAACATATTAATCATTGCAAGCATAACACAACTTTCATATATGTATCAAGTTTCAAAATACAATGTAAAACAAAAATGAAACCTATACAAATTACCCAACCCAAAAAGAAAACGCTCAAACCTATCTTTTCTCCCCCTTTTTGTCAATCACTCAAAAAATTTGTCAATTACCAAAGACTTGGTAAATTGAAATTGGGAAATGGGGTAGATAGATTGAGTTGGTTTGATGGGACGGACATGGGCAGATGAGTAGTAGGAGGAAACGGGTGCAGGAGAAGGCTCGCGATGAACTGAACCCGATTCGAAGGGATCAAGTTCAGGCATGGGTCGCTTCTTGTGACGGCCGGAGGCGAGATGATATCGGATGGTACGCAATTCCCGATCGATTCGATCTTGTCGGGAATGCATATTATTGATTGCCGCCAACACTTCGATCACAAGACTCGTCAGCCGATCTTCTTGGTGACCCATTTCTTCACGGACGGCAACGATTTCATCTCGCAAATCTTTTAGAGTGACCTCCTCAGATGAGGTTGGAGGCACCCGTTCACGTGCAGCGGACCCTTGTGGAGAGTAGGATCCGTGCGATATGGGAAATGCTGGCTCCTCTTGAGCAGGTGGTGCCGCGGGAGGTTGCTCCCCCTCAGCTTGTGCATTGTCTTCTCGCTCTTCTTCTGAAGCTTCATGCCTTAGTTCAAGCAGATTGATCTTCATTCTTTGGATTAGTACTTTATTTATGGCATTTGTGGATTTGAGCACTTCGAAAGGCTCGCCTTCAATATCCACTTTGAAGAATTCAAGAATCTTTGTGATCCACGTGCCATAAGGGAGGACTCCTCGTGGGTTATCCTTTCTAGATGCCAAGGCTTCAAGAAATAACTTTGGTAAGCTCACCTTGACCCTGTTGGCCACTTTCCATAGTATCCCCGCTTCTTGTGGGTTTAATTGGTTTCTTCCACCGCCCTTTGGGTAGATGCAGTGGGCAATGAGAAGTCTGAGCACTCGTAGCCTGGGTGAAAGATCCATGTACCGAAGGAATTTGATTCCTAGATGGTACTTGTTGCTCCGGGTGAGCTGATTATACATTTGATCCAAAGTGAGGTCTTCTGGAATAGGCTCATCCTCATACGGGACTCCAAGTATGTGTCCTAAATGACTCATTACTTCAGTCGGACATGCAATTATCCCGATTCCAAGATCCATTTCTACTCCTTTGACGAAGGTTCCATAGTATTCTTCATCCCATAGATAATAAAACATTCGAGTAAGATCTGGATAGACCCTTTCGTCTTCCTTTAGCAAATTGGTCCATCCTTGAAAATCTAATAGATCTTCTATGTCGGATCCATATTCTTTCAAGAAATTAAAATCTATAATCTTGGGTATGAATACCTTCCGTTCGTAGAACTTTTTGTAAAAATGGCTATGTTGGAGCTCGGTTTTGAAGTAGGTAGTAGGAATCTTCAATACTTGGGCTTTCCCAGCCACAGTGCCCCTTTTGCTTGTCCCGGATTGTGTGCTCTGTGAGGTTTGTTGTTGACTTTCCGACCTGGGTGCTTATCAGATGATTGAGTAGTGGTTTGGAATCGAACCCGTTTACCCGTCGAAGTTGATGGTTCCTCTCTAGCTCTTTTTGATGGAGTCTTAGTTCTTCTAGGAACTTCTTTTGTGTGAGATGAAGGTTGTGGTTGTGTGGGAACCCGTTTGGGGTATGGTTTTGATACAGCTTTCTTTGGTGCCATTTGGAGCTTGGAGTTTAGGGATTTTGGAGCTTTGGGAATCTGAGAGGGAATGTTAGTGAGAGAGAGTTTGAGAGGGATAGAAACAGAGGGAGAGTGAGAGAAAAGTGAGAGAGGGAGTGAGGGAGAGAGAGTCGGTTTGCCGGAGACAAGGGAGATCAAAATCGCCGGAGAGGAAGACTGTCGCCGGAGAGGGAGAAAGAAAAGAAGTAGAGAGGCCGGAGGGAAATGAGGAAGGAAGGAAGGAGAAGAGAAGAAAAGGAGGAAAGACGGCCGAATGCGAAACGTCGCGCGCGGAGTCGACTTTGCCCTAGGCGAAGTCGACTTCGGTCCCTCGGAGTCGACTTCGCTTCTGAAGTGGAGTCGACTTGACGCCCTTGGAGTCGACTTGACTCATCGACTTGACATTTTTCAATTGTAATTTTCTTATTTGATTTTCCCTAATTTAGCTCTATCATACCCATGTCATTCCTAATTTTATAAAATGATTCTTTGGCTAATGGTTTGGTAAAGATATCAGCAATTTGGTCTTCTGTTTTCACATATTCTAAACATACATCATGATTTTCAACATGTTCACGAATAAAATGGTGTCTCACATCAATATGCTTGGTTCTTGAATGCAGTACAGGATTTTTAGTCAGACAAATTGCACTTGTATTATCACATCTAATAGGAATATCAACATAATCAATACCATAATCTTTCAATTGTTGTTTCATCCAAAGTAATTGGGCACAACAACTACCGGCGGCTATGTATTCGGCTTCTGCGGTAGATAGAGCAACACTTGTTTGTTTTCTTGAATACCATGAAACCAACATATGTCCAAGAAACTGACAAGTTCCACTGGTACTTTTTCTATCTACCTTATATCCGGCAAAATCTGCATCCGAATAGCCGATTAGATCAAAGGTTGACCCCTTTGGATACCATAGTCCAAGATTGGTAGTTTTTATCAAATATTTAAAAATTCTTTTTACAGCAAGGAGATGTGATTCTTTTGGGCATGCTTGAAATCTAGAGCACATACAAACACTGAATAGAATATCGGGTCTAGAAGCAGTTAAATATAACAAGGATCCTATCATGCTTCTATAAAGTTTTTGATCGATACTTTTACCGTTTTCGTCCGTGTCGATCTTGATTGTAGAGCTCATTGGAGTGTTTGCCCATTTGCTATTCTGCAATCCAAATTTCTTGAGCATTTCCTTGACGTACTTGGACTGGTTCAAGAATATCCCTTCACTTTGTTGCTTAATTTGCAGTCCAAGGAAGAAATTTAATTCTCCCATCATGCTCATTTCGAATTCGCTCTGCATAATCTTAGAAAATTCTTGACAAAGATTTTCATTAGTAGCACCGAAAATTATGTCATCTACATAAATCTGTACAATTAAAATATCTTTGTTTTTGTATTTGATGAACAAAGTAGTATCTACTTTCTCTCTTAGAAACTCATGATCAATCAAAAATTTGTTCAACCTTTCATACCAAGCTCTTGGAGCTTGCTTTAATCCATATAGTGTTTTGGTCAATTTATAAACATACTTTGATTGATTCATTTCTTCAAAACCAGGGGGTTGTTCAACATATACTTCTTCATTCAAATAGCCATTCAAAAATGCACTTTTTACATCCATTTGGAACAATTTGAAATTCATATAAGAAGCGAATGCTAGTAGAATACGTATGGCTTCTAGTCTAGCCACGGGTGCATATGATTCTTCAAAATCGATTCCTTCTTCTTGAGAATACCCTTTGGCTACTAATCTGGCCTTGTTTCTAATTACAAGTCCGCTTTCATTTAATTTGTTCCTAAATACCCATTTGGTACCAATGATAGTGTGATTATTTGGTCTAGGAACTAAGTGCCATACATTGTTCCTTTCGAATTGGTTTAGCTCTTCTTGCATTGCAATAACCCAATTTTCATCATTGAGAGCTTGTTCAATGGTATTTGGTTCAATTTTAGATACAAAGGCATATTGACCATAAACGTTTTGTTTTGATCTTCTAGTTTTCACTCCTTCATATACATTTCCAATAACTTGCTCAATTGGATGGGCATTTTTGAACTTTAAATCAGTTGGAGGTTTATAAGAATCATTACCTTCACTTACCTCTTCCTCCATGAGATTTTCTGGCTTGAGCTCGAGTTCCTTTGGTTGTTCTTTGCCTTTTGTCTCATCTGCATCACTTAGTTCATCCTCCTTTCTCGGAGTTTGATTAATTTCATCAAATACAACGTGTATGGATTCTTCAACAACTTGGTTTCGTTTATTGAAAACTCTATATGCTTTGCTATTTGATGAATATCCAAGAAATATAGCCTCATCACTTTTAGCATCTAACTTTCCCAAGTTAGTTTTTCCATTGTTCAAAACATAACATGTACATCCAAAAGCATGAAAATAAGAAATATTTGGCTTTCTTCCTTTCCATAGTTCATATGGGGTCTTTTTCAAGATTGCTCGAATGGTGACACGGTTCAATACATGACAAGCTGTACTTACAGCTTCACCCAAAAATTTCTTGGATAGATTGCTCTCATTTAGCATAGTTCTAGCCATCTCTTGTATAGTTCTATTTTTCCTTTCTACTACTCCATTTTGTTGTGGAGTTCTTGGTGCAGAAAATGTGTGGTGAATTCCTTTTTCATTGCAAAATTCCATGAATCGTTTGTTTTCGAATTCGCCACCATGATCGCTTCTTATGGTCACAATAGTACTTTGTTTTTCATTTTGCACCAAATTTACAAAAGTTGCAAACATAGAGAAGGCTTCATCTTTACTAGCTAAGAGAATTATCCATGTGAATCTTGAAAAATCATCAACTATGACAAATACATATTTCTTTCCACCAATGGTTAGAATGTCAGATGGCCCGTATAGATCCATGTGTAGCAATTCAAATGGCTTGGTGGTGGAAATTTCCTTTTTGGTAGAGAAAGGCATCTTGGGTTGTTTTGATAATTGACATGCCTTACAAATCTTGTCCTTGTCATATTTCAATCTTGGTAATCCTTCTACCAAACTCTTTTTCCATAGGGTCTTTATGTTTCCCATGTTTATATGTCCAAGCCTTTTATGCCAAACCCATGGATCATTATCAATGGCCATTAGACATTGACCATTTAATTCATCAAGTGAAACCAAATATACATTTCCATGTCTTTTACCACTAAACATGATATGCTCTCCATCAAATACATTACATATAGATGATTCAAACACAACTTTGTATCCTTTATCACATAATTGGCTAATGCTCATTAAATTGTGTTTGAGTCCTTCAACAAACAAAACATCTTCCATGCATGCATTTGAAATACTATGTATATTTCCTTTACCTTTAATTTTACCTTTTTCATTATTGCCAAAGGCAACCATTCCATCATTACAAGGCTTGAGTTTGTGAAACAAACTTCTTTCACCGGTCATATGCCTTGAGCAACCGCTATCCATGAACCATTCATTATTTGCCTTTTCCTTAAAACATGTCTGAAAAAAATAAGCAAGTAAATCTTATCTCCTTGGTACCCATTTTATGGGTCCATTTGGGTTAGTAATATATATTAATCTTTGTTGTTCTAACTTGGAAAGCCCAAATCTTGTGTTCCTTGGAACCCAAACTAATTTTGCACCACGGTCATGTAATTTCTTAAAATTACATTTGTAAGTTTTATGACCCAATTTATTGCAGAAATTACAAGCCATAGGTAATCTTGGAGTAGGCCTCCAAGTATGCAATGGTTCAATAGTTGGTCTTCTAATCCACTTAAAATTTTTCTTTTGTGGCTTGTATATAGATGCAGTTTTAGTTTGATATTTCTCAAGTATTTGCACATTTGTTTTGCTACTTTCTCCTTGCTCAAATGTATGATATCCAAGACCTCTTTTATGTGTTTGGGAGGTCATATTCAGAAACATTCTAACATTTTCTCCTGGATTAGAGAACTTAGCTAATGATTCATTTAATGATTCGTTCTCCTTTTTCAGCATATCATTTTCTTCTTTTATTTTGTCTAATTTCTCTGCAAGTTTACCATTTACAATTATTACTGCATCACATTGTTTCTTCTTAATTGTAAACTTGCTTCCTAATTTCTTCATTTCTTCATACAATGAATCATATGCAGTTTGAAGTTCTTCTAATTCAGTACATTTGAGGCAATCTTGAAAAGAAGAATAACTTGACTTAGAATGGGAGAGTTTGGAACTTACCTCTTCATTACTTGTGCATTTTGTTGAGGTAGTTTGTTCTTCTTGCTCGATTTGTGCCATGCAGCAGATTCTTGCACATTCTTCTACTTCGATTTCATCGGTTGAGGAGTTACTCGTTGTAGATTCCTCGTCATTCTCGTACATGCATCTTCCTTTGTATCTTTGGAATCTCTTATTGTCCCCTCGATCTTTTCTTTGTTCTTTTACTTTGCTTTCTTTAGGAGTTGGACATTGAGCTTGCATATGTTCCGAATCGCCGCATCGATAGCGTTTGGTTGATTCTTTCTTCTTTTCTCTGGAAGTTCTATCCTTGAAGCTTCTGAAAGTTTTGCCTTACCTCACAAATTTTCTGAAACGTTTTGTGAGTAGGGCGATTTCGTCGTCGTTTTGAGAAGAAGAGGAATCATCTGTGTCTTGTGCGGCTTTCAAAGCAATTGCTCTTTTGCCCCTGTGTTGATCTTCATTTCTTCTCTTGATTAGCTCATGTGACATGAGTGAACTAATTAAGTCTTCAAGCTTTAGAGTGTTAAGGTCCTTGGCTTCTTCTATTGCAGTGATCTTTGGAGTCCATGATTCGGGTAGAGCTCTTAAGATCTTCATGACCTGCTCAGATTCAGATATAGCCTTTCCGAGACCTTTTAGAGCATTAGTAATTTTAGAGAATCTAGCAAACATTTCAGAGATGTTTTCTCTTTCTAGCATTCTAAAGTTTTCCAGTTCTCCAATCAAAATATTTCTTCTCGTCCCTTGGACTTGAGAAGTTCCTTCATAGATAGAGGTTAGCGTATCCCATATTTCTTTGGCGGTTAAGCAAGAGGATACCCTATCATATTCAGAAGCAGTAAGAGCAAAAAATAAAGAGTTCATAGCTTTGGCGTTGCTCTTAACAATTCTTACTTCCTCATCGGTCCATTTGGAAGCTCTTTCATCGGTAGGCAAGGTTACTCCATCTTGGATAGCAATCCAAGAATCCATGTCGGTAGCCATGATGAGTTGCTTCATACGAAGCTTCCAATATCCAAAATTGCTCTCATCAAACAACGGTGGCCTTGTAAAAGATTGGCCTTCAGCAAATGCGGGAACGGAAGTAGATTGGGATGCCATAATAATAAGATCTCTTTGGTAAATTCAAAGAACCGCTCTGATACCACTTGTTGGTCCCGAGTTAATGGCAAAACCCAAGAGGGGAGGGGTGAATTGGGTATTTAAAAATTTATAACTTAAACAGAAACTTAACCCCGGATTAATCCAGTCCCCTTAATGAAGAATCGAAATGGAAAGCAATATAATGTAGAGAGCAGATAAATAAATCAAACACACAAGATTTTTATAGTGGTTCGGGCAACCTCCCTACTCCACTCTTCCAAGCTCACACTCCTTGTGACTTGGGTTCCACTATTGTATTCTCTCAATACAATTAGAGTCACTGCTCTCTTCTATATTCAAGCTCTAGGGGGCATATAACACACTGCTCAAGTAGGTGATGAGTCTCACTCCAATCACACACTACTTAGCATACACTTGATCCTAGTTCCTCAAACTAGATCAAGTTCAAACACAAATAAATGAAACAACAAGGAAATCTACACTTTACAGATGTGTAGCAACAATTAGGCGCAGAGAAGAACTTGAAGAGTTGGCTTTGAAGATTCTGAAATGAAGCTCTTGCAGTGTGAAGTAGAGTTCTTCTTCTTTGAGTGGCTTGATCTCTTTTGAGCTCTTGAATGTAGTAGTTAAGCACACTTAATGATTCTCAGCTACTTCCCTCGTCCACCTTGAATGCTATTTATAATTTTGGAGGGAATCCGAACGTTAGGGGGTAGGTGGCGCGCATTTAATGCGCCAACGTTCAAATAAATTCCGACCGTTGTGACCCAAGTCGCATGTGGAGTCGACTTGGCCTGCGACTTGGCTTCCAAGTCGCACCTGGAGTCGACCTCGTGTGCGACTCCAGTTCTTCAGATTTCCAAGTCCGAGTCTGGGTCAACTTGGCCTTCAGTCTTCAACTCAAGTCGATCCTGGAGTCGACTTGGGTTGCGACTTGGCGTGGTCTTTTGCAAAAACACCTTGATCTTCTTGAACTGGTTTGAACTTTGTAAAAATGGTCTTCATGACTTTGGGTATTGCTTCATTCGAAATAAGCTTGAAGATTAGCTTTGGACTTGATAGACTTGATTTGAACTTTGAATATGAATCTTAGCTTTTGATCTTCAACAAACTTCAGTTGCTATTTGAGAATGAACTTTGCATCTTATTTGGATTTGATAAAGTCCAAATGGATCCTTGGAATAAGCTTGAAACTTCAATCTTCAAGTCTGAACTCCTCAAGTCGAAGTTGGAGTCGACCTCGTCTGCGACTTCGCCCAAGTCGCACCTGGAGTCGACTTCGCCTGCGACTTCGTTATGTTCGTTTCCAATTTTTCAACTCTGGATGCTTGAAGTCGATGCTGGAGTCGACTTCGTCTGCGACTTCGTTTCCTAAGTCGCACCTGGAGTCGACTTGGCCTGCGACTTCACTTGCTTGTTTTCTATTTTCAATGTTATCCACCTTTTGCCATTTGAAGTCGCTTGTGAAGTCGACTTAGGTATCGACTTCACCCCAAGTCGAAGTCCAAGTCGACTTGGTAATCGACTTGACTTCTTTGTTTTCCTTAAACACTTGGCAAACTCATTAGTACACTTTATATACTCAAATTAGTCTTTGTTTAATCATCAAAACTTATGCTTTGGTCAATTTGTTTTGTTTGGAACATTGTTTCCAACAATTTCACATGAGCTTTTCATAACATAAAAATTCTAAAATTTCTCCATTGCTTTCTTAAGCTTATAATTGCTCCTTTGCCATGTCCTGTCCTTCACCTGTCTTTGGATTTGAAAAACAAAATCGTGAGTCGAAACTAAATAAGCAAGCTATTTGCATTTTACAGGCAATGCATTTCAGGCAACATTTTGCATTTAAAATCATCTTGGAAAGCAACTTATACCTTGTCCAAAGGTATATCTTAAAAACATGAAATCTTGTACCCATTACGAGTACCTTATGCATAATGCCATATGAAAACATGAACATATATACCATTTTTCCCTTAGGATGGAAGCTAGCTAGGCGACCATCCGTCACGTTAACTCCCATTTCAAAGAGGGCGCTACCGGCTTTAGGCCTGTTTCAAGCGACTTGGCCACACCAAGGAGGGACAATCGGTCCGCTTATACCCTTCAGGTGGACCTATTACCTTGTGCACATGAACTTTTGCATAAATTCATCTTTTACATGCTAGCGTGATTTTTCAATCAGAAGCATAGAATCACATAGCATTTATCAAAGAAAAATTTCATAATATTGCATTTGAAATAAAACATCATTTTAACACCATTTTGCTAAGGGATGACCATCCTTAAACACATTAGAAACAATTTCGATAGTTTCATCAAACAAGTTAAAGCAAAATTGCATTTATGTAAACAATTTAGAAAAGCAAAAATCCTTTAGAAAATTTGCTTGCTTACCTGAATTCCTTAGCTTTCCGTCACAGCTTTTTCTTTGCCTTTGCCTACATGAGAATAATACGATTTTTTATATATTTATTTTTCTCATATTTCATTTAGTTTTCCAACCCATTCCATATACATACATCATTTATTTGACTTCATAAGTCATCATACACATATATAACACATTTTTATATATTTCATCGGCTATCACATACCATAACTTATATATCCCCATACATAGGATATTTATTTCAATCTCATAAAATTCATTCAATAATCATCATACATAGGTTCATTAAACTCACTTTGCCATTTATCCATTTTTCCAAAATACACACATGGATGTTTTACTTATGCACATATCATTGCCTTAGCTTCATAAATCAATTCCAAAATTTTGGAATTAATATCATAAAATATTAAACAGATATATAAACATGGAATTTATCTCATTTTCATGAATTTTTGCACAAAATCATTTTTCATAAGTCATTCATCACCTATTCACCTTCATCCATTCACATAAGCCCATTTAACAACATATACATAACGCATTTCATAAAATTTGCTAACTCAGAAATTTAATCCATATTTCAACGGGTTAATTACCCTTAATTACCCCTTCATTTAGGGTATTTTATGGAATTTAAATCTATTCACCATAGGTTTTCAAAACAGCAAGATTGGAACCTGTTTTTCACCCATTTAACGTGACTTTTGACACATAACCCTATGCAGTCATATAATTCCGAAATTTCAGCAAATAAATCCATTTTTCCTAATCCATATTTGGTATTTAACACATATATAACATCCATAAATTATCATTTCTCAAAACAGCAATTTGCTTACACGTTTTGAGTCCCATTTCACATCAGTTAGACATATTTTCATAAAATCTATAAAAATCAGTTTTAGGGCTTCTTTTACCAAATATTTTGGGGCATCCATAATACCTTAAACCTAGGGTATTTTACCCTACATAATATTCATAAAACATGCAAACCCATTTTCATAGCATTTTTAGCATATAAACATAGAAATTAGGTCAAAATCATTACTTTGCATTCCATAACTTCAAAAATTCATCATTTAAGCATAAACCTTCATATATTTTGCATGAATACATAATTCATAGCCTAATCACATCATCAAACAAAAAAAGCAACTTGTCTTGGAGATTTGGGGTTTATCAACTTGGATTTTCCACTTAATATACATGCAAAACTTCATTTTCATCAACTTAAACTTGAAAATTCATACATAAAACCTAATATCCATTCCATATTCATTCAAAAGCATGTTATATCATCACTTTACAGATTCTTTAGGCATCCCTTCCATATTGCTATTTTAGAGTTTAAAAACTCAAAATAATCAACTCAAACAACACGTATACTTACTTGATTTTGAGCTAAATCAAATTCTAGCACTTGGAGATGGTTTCCTCCTCAATTCCCTTCCATTTTTTTCTTGTTTTTCCTTCTTCCTTGGCTGGGTAAAATGGACATGAGCTGCTGCTGGTTTGCTTGGGTGAAAAATCCCACACTTAGCCAATTTCCAACTCTCTCTCACTATGGACGTGCATGGATATGTATAGCTGGATTTTTTTCCAGCTGTGGGCCCCACAATTTGGGCAATTTCCACAACATTTTAATGCCCCCTTATCACCTTCATGTGTTGGCAACTTCCCAGCCAAGTAAATTGAGATTTTACCATTTTTAAAAAATCAGAAAATGGCATCAATCCATAGCCGTCCAAATCTGCCCATCCAAGCACGTCCCTGCTGCCCATTTTTCCAGAAATGTTTTCCCATTTTTAAAATTCCAAAATGTGAGCAATTTATACATCTAATTATCCCTTAATTAATTCATTAATTTATCATGAAATAAAATGACAAAATGGCAACAACAGCAGCACATTTCTACACGTCATTTCTGCCCATAAGCTGTCCACTTTTTCAGCTGCATGCATCTACATTTTATTATTTTTTTATTGCTGTAAATCTTCGTAATTGGATGAAAATTTTATGTACCTGCATCTCAGCAACATATATGCATATTTTAAAAATTAAAAAATCAAGAATATGCATCAAAGGCAGCCCCTTGGACATCCCTTGTTGCCACACCACCTATGCTAGGTTGTTTGCTTTGTAGCTCCATCATCATATGCATTTAATGGCTGGATAATTCTCATATTTTTGCATTCAAAATAAATACACAAAATACCCTAGAAATTTCCTGCGATTTCCACCTCAATTCCCATTAATTTCAAGCCATTATGCTTTGTACTCTAGCTTTAAATGCAATGTACTCTTGAGGTGCATTAGTCAACCAAACTTGCCTTTTTCATTGCAGGTATTTTTCCTATATTTCATGCTTAATCCAAGCCATCCAAAATAAACATCTCATAATTTCATTCAACTGTTTCAAATTTCATCTCAATCCGAGTTTCCTAGCTCCCATTATAGCCGTTTAAAGTTAACAGTTGAAATTGGTATATAATCAATAAATCATAATTCTCATTTAATCAAGAATTTTCATAACCCATTAATTCCATAATACCAAGCCCAACATCATTAATTTTCATTTCAAATTTCACTTGAATCTGCCTTACAGACGTTGAGTTACGAATTTTTCAATGTTTTTCCATTAAACTTGTCAATTATCATATAAATTCTCATAATTCACATTAAATAATGAAAAATGATTATCCATAATGTATTTGCCCATTTACATCAACAATATTTTACTCTAATTCCATTATCTGATTTTAGCTCAAAATGATTAATTACATCATTATTGCTAATCCTTAATCCTAATTGCAATAATTAGCAAAAATCATGTAATACCTTCATAATTCAATAATACACAAATAATATCATATACATGACTAATGCATACATATGGGTTCTACCTGGTTAGGGTTTCACAAGCATACCTGAATACTTTCATTCATATCATTCCACTCACCATGGCTAATCCTTTTAGCCCACATGGTACTATCTCGTACCTTTTCTTCATTTCTTTGGTCCTTGACCGCTTGAGTCTCCCAGTACCTGTCTAAGGTTTGAAAAACAAAACGTGAGTGATAACTCAGTAAGCAAGCATTTTATCATTAGGGCAAAACTACCTTGACAACCTTTTTCATAAACATTTTGAACACCTTTTTCCTGAGGACATTTATATGTCCCAAAACATTATCGTGAAATCCTTTGTTCATGAGGACAATTCTATATCCTTGAACATTTTTATAAAACATTCATTCTTAAAATCATTTACAAGCCACGTCCGAGCTTGTTAAAGCAAAACATACATGTTCTACCCTTTATAATTAATTCCTTTTTGTCTTGAGTGAACATTTCCAATGTTCCAAGACCTTTGCGTAAAACCATCTTTTGCTAGTGGACGTCTTACGTCCAAATATTTTTTTCATAATTCCTTTGGCAAAGGAGGACATTCTCATGTCCTAAAACATTATTCACATAAGCCTTTTTTTGGCAAAGGACATTTTTATGTCCAAAAATATTTTTCATCATAAAATCCTTTAGCCAAGAGACATTCAATGTCTCAAAATATTTTTCACATAGCTTCCTTTGGCAATGGACATTCATATGTCCTAAAACACCTTTCATTAAAACACTTTGGCATTGGACATTTTCATGTTCATAAACACTTTTCATTTAGGCTCTTTAATAATGGACATTCTTATGTCCAAAAATAAGTTTAACATAAATTTTTTTCATTGTCCCCGTCTTGGGGCTTGTTTATAACAAACAAGGCATATAAAATACATAAACTATTTCCATAAATGCATTTGCATAAAAATATTTTCTTTCATTCATGTTATTTACACTTTTGTGTAAAACACCCTATTTTTAGGGTAATCATTTCATAAAAATCCCTTTAGGATAACTTTCATAAAAGCATACTTTCATGTCTCAATCTTTGGCCTTTTCAAAAACAAAACATAAGCAAGTGCATTTCTCTCCATCCAGTAGTGACACTTAGCAAGTGATCATGCTACCTTTTGGAAGAGAATCCTTAACAGGGAGGGCACTGCTGGTACTCCTGCCATCCCTTAGCGACTTGGCCTTATGTAGAGTGGGTCCCGGTCATCCCAACCGTGCCCTACAACCGGCCTATTCTGTGTATTGGTGCACCATACATTATTCTGACAGACCGCAGTCCGTTTGGTTTAAAATATCATAGACCGCAGCCCATGACCTTTTAAACCTGGATCGCAAACCGCAGCCCGTAACCATACTCACAAACATCATAGACCGAAGTCTATATCTTTAAAAATTATTTTCAAAAACACATCACAGACCGCAGTCCGTGTCAACTTGTAAAGCGAGCGTACCCACCTTAAACAAGTTGTCATATGAAATTTAGTTTTGGGATGACCTTCCTTAAATTCTTTTAAAACCATTTTGAGTAAAATATTTTGATAAACATTTGAAATGTTTGAAAAACAATACATCTTAAAAACCCTTATAATAAAAGAATTTCAATACTTTTGGATTTCCAAAAATAAACCATATATTTCTCTAACATTTTCTTGGTTTTCATTTTAGGGCTTTTTACTTACAAAAGTTATGCAATTATACCATCCCCTTCTCCATAACCTAAAATTAAATTATTGTCCACAAATCTATTATACTATTTTTACATAAAGAGGAATTACACTGTCTTTTGCATGTCATTTAGCAACCTGAAATTAAACCATTTTATGAAATCACCTATTAGGTTTGTCATCCTTAAATCTCATTCAACAACATTCGTATAAACATTTTTGAAGACATTTTCATCATAGATTTCCTTATCTAAAGGAAATTAAAACTTTTCGAATATCATTTCAAGATGTATAGACTCTGTCCAAATCTTCATTTTTATTTAATTATCAATACATCAATTTCCATTTTTTTTCTTTCACAAACATAATTATTTATCATAAAACATCATAAAAGAAATTCAAAACTTATTTACGTTTGTTGCTTTGTGAAAAACGGCAAAATTTCCTTTTTCTTATAAAATACTTTTGACACAACATCATAAAGAACTTTCTTACTTAAAAGCAAATTCTTAAAGCCATTGGCATAAAACATAAAATCCTGTAAAATTAACATCATGGAGAACTTGCTTACTCTTAAGCAAATTTCTCAATCCTATTAACATAAAGCATTGCCAATCCATGGCAACACTCGTGATAAATTCTTTATCTTAAAAACATTGCTTGCTTCGCATGAAGCAAACCTTGAAGTTTTTCCTTAAAACTATCATTTTTCAAAACTTATGACTTTGCATTAAAGCCGTCATTTTCAAAGCTTGTGCTTGCCCATTTATCAAAACATAATCATAAAATCATTTACATAATCATCACTTCAACCTATAGAGAAAAATCCATAATTTGAAAAGTTTGCTTGCTTACCTGATATCACCATAATCCTTTTCTGTGAAACTCCGATCTTAGACACGTGTATGAAACCCTAGGGTTGTAAACCCTAGGTAATATATTAATAAAATATATATTCATGAGTATGAAAATATGTGAAAATAGAGATTAAAATAATTGATTATGAAATTCGGATGAATAGTGCACGTGAATAGTAAAACATGAATAGTAAACGTGAGATTAAGGAATATGTTAAGTTAATCACTATGGATTAAGTTAATCATAAAAGATGAAAAAGGAAGCTTCCCACTAGAGGACAAAAGTGCTTTTTGGATTAAAATAATAATTATCGAATTTTTATGGATTTTTGTGAAGAAAATGAAGAAAAATTCATATCTTGCAATCTGGACGTCGGATTGAGATGAATTTTTTTATGGATGACCAAAATATGATGATGAACATGATGAGTGGTCTAATATTGATTAAAAATCATAAATCAAGGGTCAAGATTAAACGTCATTTGAATATCAAAAAGTAGCTTTACTTTTTCATTAATTAGAATTTGACTTTGGATTAATTTTAATTAATCAAATAGGTAAATAATTAATGTAAAATCAGTACAAGGCTCAAGGAGAGCAGGGGCTGTGGAAAAAGGGAGCCAAATCCAATGGTCCACATTCATCATCATCAAAGATCAATGGCTAAGATTAAATTAGCTTAAAATAAATAATTTTAATAAATTAAAAAATCTAGAAAAATAGGGCTGCCATAGGGGGGCAGGAGCTGCTGTAGGGTGGATGCACATGGCTCCATGCACCTTTTGGAAATTAGAAAAAAATACATTTATAATTTAATACCTCAAGTGGGGGGGGGGTAAATTCCAATTTGATGAAAAATCAAAAAGTATAAATAGGGGGCAGGGGTGAACGTCCAAGGCACTTCATCCCAGCTCCATTTGAGCATTTTTCACCCCTACCACGTTTTAGCCTTGAGGAGAAAGAAGAGGAGAAAATTCGAGAGAGAAAGTTTGAGAGAAAGAAGGATATCTTCACTTCGGGTAAGTGATTTCTTTCCAAATTTCTTTTAGGTGTTAAGTAAGGTAAAACCATGCTTAGATAATGCCTAATCATGAGAAAATAAGTAAATTTATAATGCTTAATTGGAATTATGCCGAAACATTAAAAATTTGGAGCAAAGATAGAGCATTCGGGAAGATAACATCTAATATGTGAAAATAATGCTCCAAATTTGATAAATGATAATTTGAGATGCATGAATATGATAAATATGATGTTGGAATGATGATATATTAATTTCATGATTTTTTGAATTAAGGATTATGCTTAAGTGAATTTATGTTAATTTTTAATATATAGAGAAAATGATTTATTTAGCCAAGTAAATGATGATAAATTCAAAATGTATGAAATTTTCCATGATATACTAAGCATAAGCTATGTCATGGTATTTTTTATTTTTGGAACACATGAACAGTAACCCACGTTACTGTGAACTGTAACCTCGGGGTGAATAGTAAACGTGAACAGTAATATGCTACAGTGATTTTACTACAGTGACCTGAACAGTAATTATGAACAGTAAACAGCGTGATTTTGGGAAAATTTGAGATTTATTTTTATATTTTATGAGGATATATGGATGAAATTTTTAAAGGATTTATAGATAAAAATCCATATAAGGAGGTAATGACCAAGTGTATTTATAAGATTAACCTCTATAGGAATGAGGTAATGGATGATTATAAAACATACATGGGAAGTAAACTAAGACATGAAATGATATAGATAAAATATCATTTTTCCTTGTATAGGAAAAGGAAAGGAAAAGGTGGAGGACACAAACTGAGGAGGTAAGCAAGTACACCTTTGAAAATGTGATTTTATTGCTTCATTGTAAGTAAGCAAACCCTTTTGAAAATATGTTTTATTTTCAAGAATTTTTGAAATGTGTTTAAGGATGACCATTCCTATAATGTTTTGAAATGATGAATGTTTATGAGTTTTTATGAAAAGTCATGCCGGCATATTGATATCATGTGATGTTCATGGACATGTGCACATGTATGATTTATAATGAAGAGGCTTTGGTGGAGGTAGAAAGCGGATCAGAGGGTCCCCCTTCGCTATTGCCGAGTCGTATGGGTTGTGTGCCGACGACATCCTCCCTAGAGGTGGAGGCAAAGGAATGTTATGTGTGAATGAATGCATTGCATTTTCATACATGGATTGAAAAGGAAAGCATGGATTTGAAATGATGTTTTTAAGGGATGGTGCAAATAATTCTCTACATGAGTGTAAGAGGTATATAATGCCGGGAAAATCAAAAGTCATGCATGTAGGAACCATGTAGGCGTCAAGAAGAAGAGAGGTTCCTGTGAAATCCTGACAATATACGAGTCATTTCAACAAATGTAACCCTAGATTCTTTTATAATTATTTTTATGATAAATGAAAATTCATGAATTATATTGATGAATATGTGTATTAGAAATTGATATAATACAATTGGGAATTTAACCCCGTGAATAGTGCTCATGAATAGTACGTGAATACTAACTGAGGATTAAGACACGTGATTAAGAGTTAATCACTTTGATTACTTAATCACAAAAACACAAAATAAAGATTTAATCACTACAGAATGAAATAGCATTACTTTTGGATATTTTAATACCAATTTGGATTTTAGCAGAAAAATAAAGAAAAATTCATAAGTTGCAATCTGGGCGTCGGAATTCGATGAAATTTTTTATGAATGGTTAAAAATTCATGATGAACATGATGAATGGTTTAATATGTGATGAAAATCATAAATTAAAGGACAAGATGGAGCGTCAAATGGAGATAAAAAAGTAATCTAACTATTCATTAATTATGCATTTGACTTTTTATTAAAATAAATAAACAAAAAAAAAATTAAATGAGAGCAGCTGCAAATGGTAGGGACGTGCAGCCTAGGGTGGGTGTGTTTTGACCAAAATCCATGGCTTAAAATCAACATGATCATTAACCAACGGTTAGGATTGATTTAGCCTAAATTAATTAATTTGAAAAATCAAAAAAATAATAATAAATAGGGCTGAATAGGGTGGATGGAGCAGCATAGGGTGGGTATCTCTTGGCTCAAATAATTTTTTAAATTAAAAAGAAATACCAATTTCTAATTAAATACCTCAAAGCTAGGGTGTAAATTCTAAATTCTTAAAAAATCGAACCCTATAAATAGGGCGCAGGGTGGACGTCCAAAGCCATGAAATTTCAGCTCCATTTGAGCCATTCCAAGTTCCCAAACCATCCCCCACATCCAGGGAAAGAAAGAAGTAAGTTAGAGAGAGAAAGTGTGAGAAAAAGAGGCGTATCTCCACTTCGGGTAAGTGATTTCTACCCAAATTTATTTTGGATGTTAAATAGGGTAAAACCATGCTTAGATAATTCCTAAGCATGAGAAAATAAGTATAGATACAATGCTTAACCGGAGTTATGTCAAAACATCAAAATTTTGGAGCGAAGATAGAATATTCGGGAAGATAGCATATGATATGTGAAAATAATACTTCAAAAATGATAAATGATGATTTGGGATGTATGATTACGATAAATATAATGTTGGAATGATGATATATTAATTTCATGATTTTTAAAATTAAGATTATGCTTAAGTGAATTTATGTTGATTTTCAGTATATGGAGAAAGTGATTTTTTTAGCCAAGTAAATGATGATAAATTCAAAATGTATGAAATATCCTATGATATACTAGGCATAAGCAATGTCATTGTATTTTTTATTTTTGGAAAAAAATATCAATTTTTGGAACCCATAAACAGTAACCACGTATCTGTGAACAGCAACCTCAGATGAACAGTAATTTTCTATAGCAAACAGCGTGATTTTGGAAAAAATTTGAGATTAATATTTAAATATAAGGATGGAAATTTTGAGGAACCTATGGATAAAAATATCCATATAAAGAAATAATGCCCAAATATTATGAGCATGCATGGGAAGCAACTTGAATAGAAGAAATAAAATTATCCTTTTTCCTTGAATAGGAAAAGGAAAAGAGAAGGTCGAAGACACCCACTGAGAAGGTAAGCAAGTTATATGTTTTGCAAATTATTTCCAAAATGCTTGAAATTGTTTGCAAGTTGCTTCATGAAATTTATTTAAGGTTGGCCATACCTATAACTGCTTTACATGAAATGAAGTTCGTTTGTTAAATTGTTTATTAAATGCTTTTTATGAAATTGTTTATGATTTGCAAATATCATGCCGATATGTGTATGTAAATGAGCATGTGCACCAGGAATAGGCCTTAGTCGAGGTAGTAAGCAGACCGGATGTCCCCCTCGCTATTGCCAAGTCACTTAATAGGCCCAGGCCGACGGCGACCTCCCTGAAATGGGAGCATGTATGGGATGGGCGCCTTGCTAGCGTCGCATCCAAAGGAATGTTATGAATGCTATGTATGCATTGCATTTGCATTTTATGAAATGCATGAAAATGATTGAAAAATTATGTATGGCTTACTTACTGAGTATTATTACTCACCCAAGTTTTTTCAACTGCAGACTGGAAATGATGAAAAAGGCAGCATGCAAGATATTATGTAGTTTTGATTAAATGTTATATATGTAAATTTTATGTAAAGACGATGTTGATAATTTTGAGATGAAAATGAATATTTTATTCCAATGAAAATATTTATGGAACAGTTTTGGGGGTTATATCTGTGATATGAGAAAATATTTCATGTTGGATGAATAATGAAAATTTTCCATGTATTGATGATATATATAAAAAAAATCCTGCTGTGTGATCAGGGCAACAATCCTGAGTCACGTTTACCAATCAAAACGATCCCGGAGTAAGGCTTCTCGGCACCTCTGTTCAGGGCGCCACAGAAGTTAGTATCAGAGCATGGATTGGTAAATAGGCAGAAAAGGAAATAAATGATCAACCTAGAATACATGAAATCATGATTATGATTGATTTATTTATCATTGATGATTTATATAAAGATGACAGATAAAGGAAAGACTCCACTGAGTGCAAGGGAACAAGTACATAAGGCTAAGTCAGCCTATGTACAAAAAGTTTGACTTATAAATGGTTTGCTAATGACTTATGATAATTTATGTGAATCATGTGATCCTATGACTGTGTTTTTATCTGACTAAGTAAATCGTGGTAAATATTGATGTTATGCTAATGAATATTTTATGAAGTTGAAAATGTCGCTTACCAGAGCTAAAGCAAAAGCCAACAAAGGAAAGGCCCCAATGGAAGAATCGGTTGATCAACCAAGGGGCGAAGCCAGTAAAAGAACTTATAGGGCTGAATTTGAGGAGCAATCCTCTAGGACCCGCCCACGGCGAGAGGAAAGCTCTAGACCTCAAGTAGAGGTCCATATAGAAGAAAGAATTGTTGCGGCCATCGAAAATGCTATGCAGCAATGGACAGCCCAGACTGCTGGGTTATTGCAAGAAATGAGAAACTAGCAGGCCCCGCCATCAAGAGGAGACGGGGAAAGACCTCCCGGCACGTCAAGGGGAGTAGAGGATAGTCTCCTTGGAGCTGACAGAAAGGCTATTAACGCCTTTCTTGCCCAGAGATCACCCAAATTTGCGGGGGAACTAGATCCCCTCATTGCAGAGCAGTGGATCACAAAAATTAAGAAATTATTCAGAATATCACCCTGCAATGACCAACAGAAAGTACTGTGTGCTACCCACCTACTAATAAAGGATGCTTATGAATGGTGGGAAACACTGATAGTCACCATGCCACATCTGGAGCAAGTTATGTGGCATGAATTTTTGGAAGAATTCAATAAAGAATATCTCCCTGTAGGGCTACAGAGCTAGAGGGTGATACAGTTCAAAAAACTCTACCAAGGTAGGATGATAGTGACAGGATATGCTACAAAATTCAACGCCTTAGTAAGATACGTGCCATGGATTGCCAATGTGCCTGAAAATAAGGCACAAAGGTTCCAGAGGGAACTAAGGCCCCAGTTAAGAGAGGGGTTAGCCCCATTATTAATAAAAGACTATGCCTCTAGCATTGAGAGGGCTAGGGCATTGGACTAACAAAGGCCCCAGCTGTGTTTAGGGATATGATGAACAGGATTTTTCAAGAATTTTTGAATCAATTTGTAGTGGTATTCATTGATGATATATTGATTTATTCAAAGACAGAAGAAGAGCATGAGAAACATTTGAGGGTAGTATTGGAAATTCTCTGAAGGGAAAAATTATATGCCAAATTCAAGAAATGTGAATTTTGGTTGAAACAAGTAGTCTTTCTTGGCCACATTATATCCGAGAAGGGAGTACAAGTAGATCCTTAAAAAATTGAGGCAATAACAAAGTGGCCACAACCAACGAATATCACAGAAATAAGAAGTTTCCTAGGGCTAGCTGGCTACTACAGGAGATTTATGGAAGGATTCTCACAATTGTCAGCTCCACTCACAAAGCTGACAAGAAAAGGAGTTAGATATGAATGGACATAGGAATGTGAGAATAGCTTCCAAGAGTCAAAGAAAAGATTGGTAAAAGCGCTAATTCTAACACTGCCTACGGAGAAGGAAGGATTTGTAATCTATAGTGATGCTTCAAAGAAAGGATTAGGATGTGTACTGATGCAAAATGGAAAAGTTATATCATACGCATCCAGGCAACTCAAGCCAAATGAGGTAAACTATACAACCCATGATTTAGAATTGGCAGTAGTAGTCTTTGCCTTGAAAATTTGGAGACATTATCTATATGGAGTTAAACGTGAGGTCTATACTGATCATAAAAGCCTCAAGTACATTTTTACTCAAAAGGAGTTAAATATGAGGCAGAGAAGATGGCTAGAGTTACTTAAAGATTATGACCTCGACATTTTATATCATCCAGGCAAAGCTAATGTAGTAGCTGATGCGCTAAGTAGAAATGTTAGCTTAGCACATCTCATCACAAAGGAAGAAGGGCTACTACAAGAATTGAGACAATTAGAATTAATTTTAAGCCCACCTAAGGAACAAGTTAGATTGTCTCAATTACAAATCCAGTTGAATTTATTTGAGCAAATTAAAAAGGCTCAACAAGAAAATGAGGATTTAAAGAGTTATGTGGAAAAAATGATCAAGAAAGACCCCATTGAATATATACAAGATGAATATGAGATGTACAGATATAGGGGTTGCGTGTGTATACCCAATCAAGAGGAAATAAAGGAACAGATATTGAAAGAAGCACATTTCTCTCTATTTTTGATGCATCCAGGTAGCACCAAGATGTATCAAGATATTAAAAGAATGTATTGATGGAATAATATGAAGAGAGAATTACTAAATATGTGGCTAAGTGCCTAACATGTCAACGGGTTAAGGCTGATTATCAAAGAACTCCTAAAAAATTACAGTCGCTCGAAGTCCCAGAATGGAAATGGGATGATATTACTATGGATTTTATTGAAGGATTGCTAAGAACCCAAAATGGAAATGATGTTATATGGGTAATAGTTGATAGATTATCAAAGGTAGCTCATTTCTTAGCCATCAAGAAAATTTTTACTGCTGAGCGATTGACTAAGATTTATTATAAGGAGATAGTGAGACTGTATGGAGTACCTAAGTCAATAGTCTCCGATCGAGATTCCAGTTTTACATCTCAATTTTGGAAAAGTTTACATCAAACATTAGGTACACAGCTGAAATTCAGCACAACATTTCATCCTCAAACTGATGGACAGACAGAAAGGGTAAATTAAGTAGTTAAGGATATGTTAAGGATGTGCACAGTAGAATTTGGAGGATCATGGGATGAATATTTGGCTATGGTAGAGTTTATTTATAACAACAGTAATCAAGCAAGTATTCAAATGGCTCCATTGGAAGCTTTATATGGACGGAAATGCAGAACTCCTCTAAACTGGGATGAAGTGGGAGAAAGAAAGTTGGCTCCGGACCTTTCAAAAAGAATGGCAGAAAAAAGTTCAAGTGATTCACCAGTGTATACTCACAGCCCAGAGCAGGCAAAAGAGTTACACCGATTGCAAAAGAAGGGATTTAAATATCCAAGTTGGGGATCACGTATTTGTTAAAGTGAAACCATTCAAAGGAGTCACCCGGTTTGGAAAGAGGTGAAAACTAAACCAAAGATATGTCGGGCCCTTTGAAGTTCTGGAAAAGATAGGCAATTTAGCCTATAGAATAGCTCTGCCACCAGCCCTCAGTGCCATCCACAATGTATTTTACATCTCCATGCTAAGAAAATATGTTTCCGATCCTACCCATGTGTTAATAGTAGAGAATTTGCCAATCCAAGAACAATTGAACTATGAGGAAAGACCAATCAAAATATTAGATTTCAAGATCAAGAAGCTTCAGAACAGAAAAATCGAATATGTAAAGGTACAATGGAATCGATATTCTGAGTCTGAAGCCACTTGAGAGCTACGAGAACAGGTTGAATGGAAATATCCTCAATTGTTCAAAGAAAGATAGGTTTCGGGACGAAACCTATTGTAAGGAGTGGAGGATTGTGAAACTCCGACAATATACGCGTCATTTCAACAATTGTAACCCTAGATTCTTTTGTAATTATTTTTATGATAAATGAAAATTCATGAATTATATTGATGAATATGTGTATTGGAAATTGATATAATACAATTGGGAATTTAACCCCGTGAATAGTGCCCATGAATAGTAACTGGGGATTAAGACATATGATTAAGAGTTAATCACTTGGATTAACTTAATCACAAAAAGATAAATAGAGATTTAATCACTACAGGACGAAATAACATTACTTTTGGATATTTTAATACCAATTTGGATTTCAGTGGAAAAATAAAGAAAAATTCATAAGTTGCAATCCGGGCGTCAGAATTCGATGAAATTTTTTATGGATGGTTAAAAATTCATGATGAACATGATAAATGGTTTAAGATGTGATGAAAATCACAAATTAAAAGACAAGATGGAGCGTCGAATGGAGATCAAAAAAGTAATCTAATTTTTCTTTAATTATGCATTTAACTTTTTATTAAAATAAATAAATAAATAAATAAATAAAAAATTAAATGAGAGCGGCTGCAAATGGCAGGGACGTGCAGCCTAGGGTGGGTGGTTTTTGACCAAAATCCATGTCTTAAAATCAACATGATCATTAACCAACGGTTACAATTGATTTAGCCTAAATTAATTAATTTTAAAAATAAAAAATAATAATAAATAGGGCTGAATAGGGTGGATGGAGCAGGCATAGGGTGGGCAGCTCTTGGCTCAAATAATTTTTTAAAAAATTAAAAAGAAATAAATTTATAGGGTAAATTATAAATTCTTGAAAAATAGAATCCTATAAATAGGGAAGCAGGGTGGACGTCCAAAGCCATGAAATCCCAGCTCCATTTGAGCCATTGCAAGTTCCCAAACCATCCCCCACGTCGAAGGAAAGAAAGAAGTAAGTTAGAGAGAGAAAGTGTGAGAAAAATAGCGTATCTCCACTTCGGGTAAGTGATTTCTGCCCAAATTTTATTTGGATGTTAAATAGGGTAAAACCATACTTACATAATGCTTAATTATGAGAAAATAAGTATAGATACAATGCTTTATCAGAGTTATGCCAAAACATCAAAATTATTGAGCGAAGATAAAATATTCGGGAAGATAGCATATGATATGTGAAAATAATGCTCCAAAAATGATAAATAATGATTTTGGATGTATGATTAGGATAAATATAATGTTTTAATGATGATATATTAATTTCATGATTTTTGGAATTAAGGATTATGCTTAAGTGAATTTATGTTGATTTTTAGTATATGGAGAAAGTGATTTTTTTAGCCAAGTAAATGATGATAAATTCAAAATATATGAAATGTCCTATGATATACTAGGCATAAGCTATGCCGTGGTATTTTTTATTTTTGACAAAAAATATCAATTTTTGGAACCCATAGACAGTAACCACGTCTCTGTGAACAGTAACCTCAGATGAACAGTAATTTGCTACAGGTATTTGCTACAGTAAACAGCGTGATTTTGGAAATAAAAAATTGAGATTAATATTTAAATATAAGGATGGAAATTTTGAGGAACCTATGGATAAAAATATCCATATAAAGTAATAATGCCCAAATATTATGAGCATGCATGGGAAGCAGCTTGAATAGAAGAAATAAAATTATTTTTTTTCCTTGAATAGGTAAAGGAAAAGAGAAGGTCGAAGACACCCACTGAGAAGGTAAGTAAGTTATATATTTTGCAAATTATTTCGAAAATGCTTGAAATTATTTGCAAGTTGCTTTATGAAATTTATTTAAGGTTGGCCATACCTATAACTGCTTTACATGAAATGAAGTTCATTTGTTAAATTGTTTATTAAATGCTTTTTATGAAATTGTTTATGATTTGCAAATATCATGCCGATATGTGTATGTAAATGAGCATGTGCAAGAGGAATAGGCCTTAGTCGAGGTAGTAAGCGGACCGGATGTCCCCCTCGCTATTGCCAAGTCGCTTAATAGGCCCAGGCCGGCGGCGACCTCCCTGAAATGGGAGCATGTATGGGATGGGCGCCTAGTTAGTGTCGCATCCAAAGGAATGTCATGAATGCTATGTATGCATTGCATTTGCATTTTATGAAATGCATGAAAATGATTGAAAAATTATGTATGGCTTGCTTACTGAGTATTATTACTCACCCATGCTTTTTCAACTACAGACAGGAAATGATGAAAAAGGCAGCATGCAAGATATTATGTAGTTTTGATGAAATGGTATATATGTAAATTTTATGTAAAGACAATGTTGATAATTTGGAGATGAAAATGAATATTTTATTCCAATAAAAATGTTTATGGAACATTTTTAGAGGTTATAACTGTGAAATGGGAAAATATTTCATGTTGGATGAATAATGAAAATTTTCCATGTATTGATGATGTATATATAAAAAAAATCCTGCCGTGTGATCAGGGCAACAATCCTGAGTCACGTTTACCAATCAAAATGATCCCGGAGTAAGGCTTCTAGGTACCTCGGTTCGGGGCGCCACAGTTCCCCTTGATGAGGCCAAGTCGGAGACAGCCGGCGTATTGGACCATGCTATATGAGATGTTCCCTTGGCTAGCATACCCGCACACGAAAGTTTATGTCAGGAGTGGAAAGGAAGCATTTGCACATCCAATGTTTATGAAATGATTTTTATGAAAGGATTTCTATTCCATTGATAGTTGATCACTTGCTAAGTGTCTCCTATCGAATGGAGAGAAACTTACATGCATAAAACAATCATTCATTAAATCATTATTTAGAGGTTCATTACCTCCATTTATCATTTTTAACATATTTTCCATTTTTCATATAATGGTGCTCATTTTAAGCACTTAGTTGCTAACTTAGACATCATATAATAGTCTCAAAATTTGAGATAATCATTATTTATTAAAAAAGTACCCTAATACACATATTTCATCATGTTGTTATGCATTTTTGCATTTTTATTTATTAAAAAAGTACCCTAATACACATATTTCATCATGTTGTTATGCATTTTTGCATTTTTAACAACTTATATAATCCATATATCATTTATTCATACTTATCTCTTCATATACGTCCATTTCTCAACACATAAATTATATGTTTCTTAAAATTTTTCAACACAACAATCTTGTATCTAATTCTATCATTATTAAACCCCTTAATTAACACGTAATTTAGTGTTTAATTTTGGATTTATAATCCATTCATCATAGGGTTCCAAAACAGCAACATTAGAACCCCTTTTTCATCATTTCAACGCCTGTTTTGACACTTAATTCAAAAGAGATTTCTAATCTATAATTTTCTGAAATTAATCATGCTTTTCTTAATCCAAATTTAGGGTATTAATATATATTTAAAATATATATATTAGTTGCTTCCAAAACAGCAACTTTCATATACATTTTGGGTACCCTCTGCACCCCTCTTTGAACATCCCTTTGCATATCTTTAAAAAATCATATTTAGGGTAATCTTGTTTACCTCTAATAGGTTAAAATATCATAATCACTTGTTTATATCCCACTATAAGTCAAATTCCATCACAAAAATCTGGAATTTAACATTTATCTTGATTTATTCCTTAAGCTGTCCATAATGTTGAATTCAGGCACACTGAATTCTCAAAATCTTGAATTAATATCAAATCAAGTAGTTTTGATCTGAAATTTCTACCATGCCTTAATAACTACATTAATGAATCAAAATAAATATTTCCAGCATGAAATATTTAGTATTTATATTTATTTTTGTATTTTTACTCTATTGGACAGCAGCATCCCTTTCCAGACAGCCTGAATCACGTAAATTATAGGGTATATTTATACCCATAAAAACCTAATTTTTATTTTTTTCATGTGATATAAATATTTATTATATATCCTGTAAAATTTTCACAACAAAATTACTTGTATAAAAATTATTAAAAATCATTTTGTGCAGCTGATCCTGCCACCCGTTCAATCCTGTCCAGGTTGATTATCCTGGATTTTTAATTTGCAACTTGCTTATCCTTTTAAGTTAAAAATTGGGTCTCTCCTTATTTACCCCATTGTGAGTCTTCCCATAAATGTTTATGATAAAAATCGTTTATTAAATATTTCTTCCATATTTTCTTTTCCAGGTCCAGATTTACTACACATGAGTGTAGATTAGATGATATGGGCTAATTAATCCCCAAATTAAACTTTATAAACCAACGTATTTAACTAAGAATATTTAATATTTGAAACATGTTCTTTAAGAGGTCTTTTATTACTCAAAACTATAATTCCAAATCAAGAAGAAAACTTGAAAATTGGAAGGCTTAAACTCAATGGGTACTTACCCGATTTCGTCGATTCTTTGTCTTGAACTCCTCGAGGTTGCTACCAAGCCTTGCCTTCCTCTTTTCCTTCTCATTTTCCTCCTCTTTTCTCCACTTCCTTGCTGGGTTGGACGTGCCCTAGTTGATCCTCGGAGAAAATCTCCTTTCCTCTCTTGTTTTCCTCTCTTTCCTCTCTTCTTTCTCCCTCTCTCACTTGCACGTTTCCTTCTCTTGGAAAGTTGCTGGAATTTTCCAGCAACTCATCCCCTTATTTGCCCTCATTTAATGCCCACGTTAATGCCTCTTTATCCCCTTAAACACATGACATTATTTGGTCTTGTAGTGATTAGGCAAATCCCATGATAATTAGCTTAATCCATTCCTACCATATCATTCGTCATATCGTTTTATCCATATTTCTCAAGTTTCGTCTCAAACCGAGTTTTCTAACTCCACTTATGACCACTTGAATTTATCTTTTGAATTTGGGGATAAAAATAATTAATTATCACCCTAATCCCATCATGATTCCCTTAATCCAATCCATTCAAAATATTGGGCCCACCGTCTGAGCTTACCTTTCAAATTTCATCGAAATCCGCCTTGTAGGCGTCAAGTTATGAATTTTCTATCATTTTTCATCTTAATTCCATAATTACACTTTAATCTCCATAAATTAAATCATGGTAATTAACATGATTATTCATAACACATTTTCACCTTTCAATCCTCGTTAAGCCCATCGGGTCATACCTGTTGGTCCCGAGTTAATGGCAATTACCGAAGAGGGGAGGGTGAATTGGGTATTTAAAATTTTTCGTTTTAAACAGAAACTTTACCCCAGATTAATTCAGTCCCCTTTAATGAAACAAATGGAAAGTAATACGATAATGAAAGCAGAAATTAAAATCAATGGACAGGATTTATAGTGGTTCGGGCAACCTTCCCTACTCCACTCTTCTAAGCTCACACTCCTTATGACTTGGGTTCCACTATGTATTCCACGAATACAACTAGAGCCTCCGCTCTCTTCTAGATTCCAGCTCTAGGGGGCATATACAACTAGAGCCTCCGCTCTCTTCTAGATTCTAGCTCTAGGGGGCATATACAATACTTAGCACAAGTAGGTGACGAGTCCCTACTCCAGTCAGAATGCTACTTTGCTATCACTTGGTTTCAAACACCAATATCAAACTGTGAAACCCTAATCCATGTAGAACCCATATGTATGCATTAATCATGTATATGATATGTATATGTCAATTATTGAATTATGAATGATTTATGTTATTTTGCTAATTATTGCAATTAGGGTTAAGGATTAGCAATAATGGTGTGATTAATCAGTTTGAGCTAATATGAGACAATGGGATTGGAGTAAATTGCTATTGATTTAAATGTGCAAATACGTGACGAGCTGCGTATATGTCAATTGAAATGCTCGCTATTTACGCAAGTATACTTGTCGTGTCAAGTAATAAAGAGTGAGTAAAGTATCGTTCCCACAAGGAATTGATAACCGGAATTATTAATTAGTTTGACTGCTTTCGATGGGTGAAAATTCCGAGTTTGTGATTTAACTAAACTAACAATTGCAATGATAAATCAAAGTAGAGATTACGAGACTACTGGATACTAGAAACGAGTTTACTGATTAGGGATGGCAGATGGATAGCTTGGAATCCTTGAATCTAAACAATATTGCTCTGGTTCTTTTTAGTTGGATTGTATATTGATTTACTAGCCCAAGTTCATATATCTTCATATATGTCTTCCAACATCATATAAAGCTAATTACACCCTATTTAATTGCTATGTTCCCATGCTATTAAATAAAGTAAAATTGATAAGTTCATAACTTGTATAATGACTACACAGGGTTTAACGGTATATTCCTATCCGTTAAACAACTCTCTTTACACAAAGGCAGAAACCTATGCCTTGCACATGGATCCGACAGAGATCTTCCTCTTCCAAGGATAAATCATGCAATTAAATCATCTTACAAGATAGCTAATCTTGTAAAAAGCATTAAATCCACATATGCAAAGGTAAATCATACACAATCATATATAAAATCAAATATTCATTCTTGAATATTCTAAGAACCAAGAACCAATATAGTTTAGAGTTCAAATCATCCTAACTATTCATCTAATGGAGGTTTAGTTCAAAGTCATGATCTTAACATCCAACACATCCATATAAAAAGTATCAATGAAATCAGAGAAAGAAAATTGAAAAGAAAAAGAGAAAACTATTTTTCGGCGGTTTCCACCAACGGAGTTGATTCCTCTCTTCAATCCGGGCTTTGATCTTGTTTTCCTCTTTCTCCTACTCTCTGGTTCGTCATTGGGCTTCCCCCCTTTCTCCTTTCGCACGCGAACCCCTTGGAACTATTTATAGAGTCCCTTTGCGCAGCTTATGCATTGAAGTTTGTGCATACGGATGCGTATTGGTGCCTAGGCGCCCCTACTTGGCACCTAGGCGCCAACTCTCTGTGTGCTGGGCAACTTGCATACATGCTGTAAACCCTAGGAATCCATGCTTTGGCGCCTAGGCGCCAACTCCCTGCACTTTCCTGGCTTGGAGCTTCTCCTTGACATGTTGTGATTGATCATGCCTGGCGCCTGGGCGTCAACTCTCTGGAAGCCATGTTGTAAGTTGTGTATGCTGAAAATGGCCAAGGCATGTAGGGTGGCGCCGAGGCGCCATCCACCTGCCTCTGGTTGCCTCAGTTTGCATTCAACTCGCCCGCTTTGCCTTCATATGTCCCGTCCTTCCTTCAAAAGATGGAAAAACTAAGTAAATGAACTAAAAATGCCTAAATAATGCTAAAAATTAAATAATGCTCCTAAAATGCAAAGCAAATGAAAATTAAGCTAAATGAATGCAAACTAAGCCTAATCTCTCGAACAAACGCACAAATCAAGTCTAAAATGGGACATGATAACTCCAAAATTACGCGTTATCAATTCATCATGAAAAATCATTTTAATTCATTTAAAATGAATAATGAGCATTGGTGTGATAATTGATAAGTGAAAAAATACTAGAAAATTCATAACTCAACGCCTGTAAGGTCGATTCAAGTGTAATTTGAAATGAAACTTAATGATGTTGGGCTTGGTATTATGGAATTATTGGGTTATGAAAATTCTTGATGAAATGAGTGTTATGATTTATTGATCATATCTCAATTTCAGCCGTTAACTTTAAACGGCTATAACAAGAGCTAGAAAAATCGGATTGAGATAAAATTTGAAATGGTTGAATGAAATTATGAGATGCTTATTTTGGAATGTTTGGAATAAGCTTAAAATGTTGGGAAAATACCTGCATTGAAAAATGTGAGAATGCTTGACTTTAACACCTCAAAAGTACTCTCCATTTAATGCTAGGGTACAATGAATAATTACATGTATTTAATGGATATTGAGGTGTCAAATGCAGCATATTTCTAAGATATTTTATGTATTATTATGAAATGCTAAAATCCAAATAAAATCCCAGTAATAAAGGCTTATCATGATGAAGCTACAAAGTGAGCAACCTAAGCATAGGTAAGGTGGCAAGAAGGGATGTCCATGGGCTGCATTGCTATTCATTTTTTATTTTTTATTTTTTATTTTTTTAAAATATGCCACATATTGATGACATGTATTGACACAAATATATGCACTCAATCATGCAAATTCCTTGCAAGAAAAATATTAAAATATAGATGTATTGGAGAAAAAAATGTGGATAGCATATAGGGATGAAAAATGTGATTTGATATGCTGGTTTTTTGCCATTTTGTTAAATTTTTTAACACCAAATTAATATATAAATTAAAGTGTAATTAAGTGTATAATTTAACCTTAAATTAGGGTTAAAAAAAAAAGAAAATTTCTGGAAAAATGGGCAGCAGTTGGACGCTATGGTGGAGGCAAATTTACGGTCAAGATAAGGGCAAGTTTTGGATTTTTTTAAATGGTAAAAACCCCATTTACTTGGCTGAGAATTTACTAACACATGAAGGGGGATAAGTGAGCATTTATGTGTGTGGAAAATGCACCAAGAAGTGGGGCCCACAGCTAAAAAAAAATCCATCTTATAAAATGGGGCATGTCCACTTGAGTGAGGCTTGCAAAAAATTTTCTAAGTGTGGGATTTTCACCCCATGCACACAGAAGCTCACGTCCCCTCTTGGCCAGCAAAGGAAGAGGAAAAGAAAGGAAAAAAAGGGGAATTTGTGGAGGAAATCATCTCCAAGAGATTAGAGTTGGTGTTAGCACTAACCAAGTATATGGGTTATTTTGAGTTGTTTAACTTGTGTTTTAAACTCTAAAAATTGAATATGAAATGGATGCTTAAAGAGTCTTTAAAATGATGATTTAACATGCTTTTGAATGAATATGAAATTGATATTAGGTTACATGTATGAATTTCTATGTTGTAGATGATGAAAGTGATGATTTGAATGACATATGAGTTGAAAACTCAACTTGACAAACCCTAAATCTAAATGACAAGTTGCTGTTTAATATGGATAATATGTTTAGGTTATTAAAAATATTTTAATGAATAAAATATGTTGATTTGAGCTTAAGGAATGAGTTTTAGCAACTATGGAATGTACTGCGACGTTTATGACCCGAAATCTTCATTTTTAGGTTAAAAATGCTATGGAAATAGGTTTGCATGATTTGTGAATGATATGTAGGGTAAAATACCCTAGGGTTAAGGTATTGTTGATTCCTAAAAGGATTTGGAAAAATAAACGTAAATCTGATTTTTTATGGATTTATGAAACGATGGCTAAATGGAGTGGAAACAGGATCCGAAACGGTTAAGCAACTTGCTATTTTGAGATAAACTTTATTATGAATGTTAAACATGTGTTAATTAACTAAATTTGGATTAGGAAAAATTAAATTATATGCTAAAAATTCGGATTTATTAAACCGCTTAGGGTTATGTGTCAAAAGACATGTTAAATGGGTGAAAAATGGGTTCCAAAGTGGCTATTTTGGAAACCTATGGTAAGTGGATTTAAATCCCATAAAAAATACCCTACATGCAGTAATGATTAAGGTTAATTAAAATTCTAAAATATGGATTAATTTTCTGACTTAGAAAATTTTATGAAATACATTATGTATATGTTGCCAAATGGGCATATATGAAGTAATAGATATGCAAGGATGCTAAATGACTTTTGAAATATGATTTTGAGCAAAAATGCATGAAAATATGATGAATTTAATGATTATATATCTATTTAAAATTTCATGATATCAACTCCAAAATTTTGGAATTGATTTATGAAGCTAAGGCAACGACGTGTGCATAAGTGGAACACTGATGCGTGTAAATTTGGAAAAGGATTGATAAATGGAAAATTGAGGCCAATGAACCTATAAATGATAAGTATTGAATGATTATTATATGGTGGAATGATTACCTTAATTATGGGATTATATATGTTGTGTATAAAACCCTAAAATGTGATAATATGTGCGATATATGCTATATATGTGTATAATGACTTGAGAAGTCAAATAAATCATATATGTGAATGAAATGGGTTGAAAAACTAAATGAAATATGAGAAAAAAAATATATGAAAAAAATATATTATTCTCATGTAAGCAAAGGCAAAGAAAAAGCAGAGTCGGAAAGCTAAGAGACACAGGTAGGCAAGCAAATTTATAAATGAATTTTGTGTTCTAAATTGTTTACATAAATGCAATTTTTGCTCTAACTTGTTTGATGAAATTGTGGAAATTATTTCTAATATGTTTAAGGATAGCCATTCCTTAGCTAAATGGTGTTAAAATAATGTTTTTACTTCAAATGCAATATTATGAAAATTTTCTTTGATAAATGCTATGGAAACGTGATGTGATTCTATGTTTATGATTGAAAAAATTATGCTAGCATGTTAAAGATGGATTTATGAAAAGTTCATGTGCACAGGATACTAGGTCCACTTGAAGGGTATAAGCGGACCGATTATCCTCCCTTGGTGTGGCCAAGTCGCAAAAATAGGCCCAAGGCCTGCGGCGCCCTCTCTGAAATGGGAGTTAACGTAGACAAATGGTCGCCTGGCTAGCTTCCATCCTAAGGGAATTATGATGATTATGTTCATGTTTTTATATGACATTATGCATATGGTACTCGTGATGGGTACAAGATTTTATGTTTTTAAGATATACCTTTAGACAAGGTATAAGTTGCTTTCCAATATGATTTTAAATGCAAAATGTTACCTGAAATGATTTGCCTGTAAAATGTAAATAGCTTGCTTATTGAGTTTCGACTCACGATTTTGTTTTCCAAACCCAAAGACAGGTAAAGGATAGGATATGGCGGGGGAGCAAGTGCAAGCTTGAGGATGCAATGGGAAAACTTTAGAATTCTTATATTAGGAGGAAAACCCATGTTGAATAGATGTAAACTATTTAAATGTTTTATATTGATGACTGTGATTTATACATGCAGTGACATCTGATTTAGGCAAATGCTGAAATGTTGCTTGAATATCATGCTGTGTATATGTGTTGAATGGGTTGAAATGGCTTAGTTATGCATGAGTTGGAAATGATTTAGATATGTTTGAGATGAAAATATGAGAAATTAAATTCTTATGAGGAAATATTAAATCAGATAAACACCCGTTAAAACCTGCCGTGTGACAGGACAACAATCCTGATCATGTTTACCAATCAATACGATCCCAAGGTAAGGCTCAGGATGTGACACTCAGTTTGGGGTGCCGCACAAACCAAGCATCAAAACCGAATAACAAATTGAAAAGAAAAGAGATCTACACTTTACAGATTTATGTAGGCAAGTTTCAGCTCGAGTAAGAACTCGTAGAAGTGACAAGTTGATCAACGTCGGAGTATGCAGCAAGTTGAAGCTCGTTCTTCTTTCAAATCGTGTATAGATCACTCAAGGCTAGAAGAAAGTGGAATATAGATCTTAGTAGCTTATCTTTCTTCTTTTCTACTCTTTCTTCCTTGCTTTTACGTTTGCTTAAGTGTCTATATATAATGCAAGGAGAGATTTGAACATTAGAGAGTTGGTTAGCGCGTAATAAATGCACCAAAGTTCAAATTTTCGAATGTTGTGACCCAAGTCGCAGGTGGAGTCGACTTCGGGTGTGACTTCAAATTTTTGCAATTTCCAAGTCTCTTCTTTAGGTCGATTTGGACGGGACTTGACCCAAGTCGCTGCTGGAGTTGACTTCGGTTGCGACTTGACTTTCTTAGCTTGCCATGTGAACTTAAATTTCTTTGAAATGATTTTTCTTGCTTATGTTTCTTCAACTTAATTGTTCTTCCACTGTTTTATAGTACTTGGAACTGTGTATGATTATTTTAACTTGAAACCATTTGACTCCATGTCTTGAATTGTTGAATACTTGAGTCATGGAGTGCAAGAAAATGTTAGTTCTTGATCTAATTTGATGAATTCATGCAACTTTGCTTGCTTTGGCCTTGATTTGATCTTCATTTAACCCAAGTTTAATGTTTGGGTCTACTTGGTCTTCAACTTCACCCAAGTTGAATGTCAAGTCGACTTAGTTTGCGACTTTACTCTTCAAATTCTGTGCTGTCAGTCTGAAGTTGATGCTGGAGTCGACTTAGGTTGCGACTTCACCCAAGTCGCATGTGGAGTCGACTTCGTCAGCTTTTACTCCTCAATTTCAGCGCTGGACAAAAAATGGGCTTTGAAGTCTAAGCTGGAGTTGACATGGGGATCGACTTGGCCTAAGTCGATGCCTGAGTCGACTTGATGATCGACTTGACCTGTCATGCTTTATATTTTTCATTTTTATAACCTTACACATTGCACAAAACATATTAGTAGCTAAAACTTACTCAAATTGAGTTGTTAATCATCAAAACATATACTTTGGGTATTTTACTTTGGGTATTTTACTTTTGATTTCAACACTTATTTCCAACAATCTCCCCTTTTTGATGATTGACAAAACCGATTTGAGTATATTCCTTCCAATAACCTTAAAACATATCATTTTATCCTGTTTTGATTTTTTTAGGATAATCATAGGTCATTTGCCTTTTGAACTTTAGTGAAATTAATATTTACATGTTTTATTTCCAATGAAATCCATTCATACAAGCATTCATTCTAATGCAAGGACAGAGCATAAGTAAACAGAGCATATAACATAAAATTTTTCATAAAGTTTTCTTATATGATCAAAGCATTGTATACAAGTTTCAAAAGTAAATGCAAATGCAAACCTATATATAAACTACCCAACCTAAAATCCTAAAAATAGACAATTATTCTCCCCCTAAAAACTAAAAACAAACTCAACTATTCTTCCCCTTTTTGTCAATAGACCAAATAGGGGTCGACTTGCTGAGATTTGGCATATAAAAATGCCGATATTCGATATGGAGTGGATTTAACAGCAGGAGTAGGTCGGATGGGTCTAACATGGGCCAATGAATAAAAAAATGATACGGGCCCTGGAGTCGGATCTCGTTGTACTGACTCGGTGTCAAATGGATCCAACTCAGGTATGGGTTGATTTTGGTTGCTTCCAGATGTCAAATGATACCGAATCGTCCTAAGCTCCCGATCCATGCGATCTTGTCGTGAATGCATGTCCATGATAGCAGTTAGGACCCTGGCAATCTGAGATGTCAATCGTCCTCTATCTGCTAGAAGTTCTCTCGGATGGCATTCACCGAGTTATCCCATGATGGTGGTCGAGGTGCGAGGTCTGGGATCTCGGAACCATGGGGTGAGTAGGATCCATGGGAGTATGGTGACACGGGCTCCTCGAGAGCGTCCTGAGGCGGAGCGGGTTGCTCCTCTGGTGATGGCGGGGGCTGCTCCCCCTGAACCTGTGCACCTCCGACTTCTTCTGGAGCCAGTATGCCCATCCTTTCTCGGATCCATTTTTTCCTAAACTGATCCACTTTGATCTTCATTCTTTGGAGCAAGGCTTTGTTGATTGCATTTGTCGGCTTCAACATCTCAAATGGCTCACCTTCTATATCCACCTCAAAGTGCTCCAGGATCTTAGTGATCCATGTCCCGTAAGGCAAAACCCCTCATGGGTTGTCCTTTCTAGAGGCCAGGGCTTCTAGGACAAGTCGCGGGAGACTGACTTTGACTCGATTGGCGACTTTCCAAAGAATTTCCTCCTCTTACGGGTTCACCTGATTTCTGCCTCTGCCCTTGGGATAGATGCAGTGGGCGATTAGCAACCTCAGAACCCTTAACCTTGGGGATAAATCCATGTAATGTAAAAACTTAACCCCGGGATGATATTTATCGCTCCTGGTGAGCTGATTGTACATTAGAGTAAGAGATAGATCTACAGGGAGCCGTTCCTCATCATAAGGGACCTCTAAGATTCGTCCCACCTTCCTAATTGCTTGATCTAGGCTTGGTGCCCCTCTTGATCCTAAAAACATTTCAACTCCTTTCACAAACGTGTTGAAATACTGATCATCCCATAAATAATAGAAAATCCGTGTGAGGTCAGGATACACTCTATCATCTGATTTTAGCAATCTAGTCCATCCTTGGAAATCTAGTAGCTCTTCGATTTCAAACTCATAATCACTTAGGAATTGGAAATCTATGATCTTTGGTATGAAAATCTTATGCTCATAAAAGCTTTTGTAGAATCGGCTGTGCTGCAACTCGATCTTGAAATATGTTGTCAGCATTTTCAAAACTTTTCCTTTAGTAGCTGGGGTTCCCTTTCTTCTGGCCTCAGTTTCAGTACTTTGAGAAGTTTGTGGTTCCTCCTCCCTAGGAGCAGTTATCGATGGAGTCCCGGCTTGAAATCGAACCCAACGGCTAGTCGAAGTCGAAGATTCATCCCAGGAACGATTCAAGGGAGTCCATTGCCTCCTGGGGACTTCCTCTTCGACTTAGGAGCCGGATGGTCTGGGAACAGGCCTTTGGGATGGCTTGGATACGACTAGTTTGGGAAATTTAGACTTGGGTGCCATTGGATTTGATCTTTCTAATGGGATTTTCAAAGTGAGATTATGAGAGAAGAAAAAGGAGATAAAGATGGAAGGCAGAAAGGTTGGGAGAGAAAAAGAGAGTTGGAAAGAGAAAACAGAAAGGGATCGAGCAGTGAGAGAGATGGGGAAAGAGAAAGAAGAGAGAGATTGAGAGAGAGTGGAAGTTCAGAGAGAAAAACTTGAGCAGGAGAGGAAAAAATGAGAAATAGAGAGAGAGTTGCCGGAGAGAGAAGAGAGGAGAGAGAGAGAGGGAATGTCAGAAGATAGGCAGACTGCCGGAGAAGAGAGAGAGGGAGAGGAAACGAGAGAGGGCTCGTGCAGGAGAGACGGAGTCCAAAGAAGAAAAATGGTGGAGAGATTAATGGAGAGAGGAAATCGGCGCGGGAGAAATGAGAAGGAAGAAATGAACAAGGAAAGAAGAAGAAGAGAGGGAGAAGCCTGACGGTCGCACCCCTAGAGTCGACTTACCCTAGTCGAAGTCGACTTCGCCCCTGTGGAGTCGACTTTGCCTACCTGGAGTCGACTTGGATTTCCGGAGTTGACTTGGCCTATCGACTTGGACTTTTCTAAGTCTAATTATTCATAATTTAGCTTAATCATCCCCATATCATTTCTAATTTTGTAAAAAGATTCTTTTGCTAAAGGTTTGGTGAAAATATCTATAATCTGATCCTCATTTTCACATATTCCAAACAAACATTATGATTTTCAACATGTTCACAGATAAAATGATGTCTTACATCTATATGTTTGGTTCTAGAATGTAATACAGGATTTTTAGTTAAACAATTGCACTTGTATTATCACATCTAATTGGAATATTATAATAATCAACACCATAGTCTTTTAGTTGTTGTTTCATCCAAAGTAGTTAGGCACAACAGCTCCCGACGGCTATATATTCGGTTTCCGCTGCAGATAGAGCAACACTAGTTTGTTTCTTTGAATACCATGAAACCAACATGTTTCCAAGAAATTGACATGTTTCACTAGTACTTTTTTTATCTAATTTGTATCCAGCAAAATCCGCATCCGAGTAGCCGATTTAATCAAAAGTTGACCCCTTTGGATGCCAAAGTCCAAGATTAGTAGTATTTATCAAAAATTTTAAAATTTTTTTACAGCTAATAAATGTGATTCTTTAGGACATGATTGAAATCTAGAACACATGCAAATACTTAAAAGAATATCCGGTCTAGAAGCAGTTAAATACAGTAAAAATCCTATCATACTTCTATATAGCTTTTAGTCAATAAATTTACCATTTTCATCTGTGTCGATCTTGATTGTTTAACTCATTGGAGTGTTTACTCCCTTGCTAGTTTGCATTCCAAATTTCTTTAGCATTTCTTTGATATACTTGGACTGATTTATGAATATCCCTTCGGCTTGTTGCTTGATTTGCAATTCAAGAAAGAAATTTAATTCTCCCGTCATGCTCATTTCGAATTCGCTTTGCATAATCTTAGAAAATTCTTTGCACAGAGTTTCATCAGTAGCACCAAATATTATATCATCTACGTAAATTTGAACAATTAAAATATGTTTACTCTTATACTTGATGAATAATGTAGTGTCAACCTTTCCTCGTTGAAATTCATGATCAATCAAAAATTTATTCAACCTTTCATACCAAGCTCATGGAGCTTGTTTTAGTCCATATAATGCTTTGGTTAATTTATAAACATATTTTGATTGATCCTTTTCTTCAAATCCAGGGAGTTGTTTAACATATACTTCTTCATTCAAGTATCCATTCAAAAATGCACTTTTCACATCCATTTGAAACAATTTGAAATCCATGTGAGAAGCAAATGCAAGTAAAATGCGTATGGCTTCTAGCCTAGCCACAGGTGCATATGATTCTTCAAAATCAATCCCTTCTTCTTGAGAATACCCTTTGGCTACTAGTCTGGCTTTATTTTTTATCACAAGCCCACTTTCGTCTAATTTGTTCCTGAATACCCATTTAGTACCAATAATAGTGCAATCTTTGGGTATAGGAATTAAATGTCATACATTGTTCCTTTCAAATTGATTTAGCTCTTCTTGCATTGCAATAATCCAATTTTCATCATCAAGAGCTTGATCAATAGTTGTCGGTTTAATTTTTAATACAAAAGCATATTGTCCACAAATATTTTATTTTGATCTCCTAGTCTTTATTCCTTCACAGATATTGCCAATAACTTGCTCAATTGGATGGGCATTTTTGAATTTCAAATCAGTTGGAGGTTCATAGGAATTATTACCTTCACTATGTTGAGATTGTTGATCATATGCTTCCTTTAAGAATGATCAATTTGATTTTGATGATTAACAAATAATTTAAATATCATTAAAAAGGATCTAATACATTTGTCTAAGTGTTCTCAGATATTTTATCTCTAATTATGTGTATGAAAATGAAAATGTGAAATAATTTAAGTTTCAAGAGTTCAAGTTCATGAATTGCAAGTTCTGCAAAGTGAATTCTCAGCCCAAGTCGACTTCACTTGCGACTTGGTGAAGTCTCAGACCCAAGTCGACTTCGCCTGCGACTTCGGAAGTGAAGTCTCAACCCAAGTCGACTTCACTTGCGACTTGGTGAAGTCCCAGACCCAAGTGGACTTCACCTGCAACTTCGAAGGCAAAATTCTGGACAGCAAGTTTTAGCAAGACGAAGTCGCATCCCAAGTCGACTTCACCTATCCGAAGTCGACTCCACTCATCCGCAGTCGACTTCACTTGCGACTTCAACTCGTAACGGTCGAAAATCTGAACGTTGGAGCTCTAGATGCGCGTGAACCTCCACTCCAATGGCTAGAACCTTTTTTTTCCTCTATATATACCATTGAAGAATGAACGTGGAGAGAAGAGAGAAGGAGGAAAGAAAGAGGAAAACACAAGTTGGGCTTTCATCTTCTAATATTCAAGTGTGTTGAAGTTATTTGAATAATTATTGAAGCTTCAAGTGCTACAACTTTCAAGTGTGCTTCCAAGATTATCATCTCCACATGACAAGGAGCTACCGGAACTTATCGAATACACGTTGTAAAGTATAATTTCTCTTTTATCTATTTTGTTTTGTGTTGTTGCCTTGAATCGGTGTTGGAGACCGAATTCAAGAAGAAGCAAAACAGGGGGTTGGTTTGAGTTTGTCTCACTAACGGGTTTTGCTTGATTGGTTGGAGTTTGTCTCACCAATAGATTGGACTTGGTTGGTTGGAGTTGGTCTCACCAACAAGTGATTATTGTATATGCCCCCTAGAGCTAGAATCTAGAAGAGAGCGGGTGCTCTAGATTGTATTGAAAATACAATAGTGGAACCCAAGACACAACGGGTGTGTGCTTGGAAGAGTGGAGTAGGGAAGGTTGCCCGAACGACTATATATCGTTGTCTCTTGTTTGGTTTGATTGTTTACATTTTTATATTCCATTTGCACCCTCTCATTATATCTCATATCACGTTTCATCAAGGGGATTGAAATTATAAGGGGTTAAGTTTTAATTTACCAAAAAAATTTTCAAGAACCCAATTCACCCCTCCCCTTTTGGGTTTTGCCATTAACTCGGGGCCAACACACTACCCTTTCCTCCGTGGAATTTTTTGGCTTGGGCTCGGTTTCTTCTTGTTGCTCTTGTTGTTCCACTTTTGAATTCTTTGGTGCATCATTTGCATCACTTAGTTCATCCTCCTTTCTCGGAGTTTGGTTAAATTTATCAAAAATAATATGTATTGATTACTCTACTGTAAAACCCCAACCTAAGGAGGATTTAATGTGTGCATTGAACAGGTACATGTAACTTATATATGATTAAATGGAATTTTTGGATGATTTTAAGATTTTATGATATTTTGTAATTAGGGTTTCCATTGGAAACGGTGATTAAAAATTTAATCGTCGGAGCCCAAAGTGAGTCAGTATGACCCGAGGGGCTTAATGAGAATTTAATGGTGACAATGTGTCATGAATAATCATGTTAATTACCATGATCTAATTTATGGAGATTAGAGTGTAATTATGGAATTAAGGTGAAAAATGATAGAAAATTCATAACTTGACGCCTACAAGGCGGATTTCGATGAAATTTGAAAGGTAAGCTCACGACGGTGGGCCCAATTTTGTGAATGGATTAGATTAAGGGAATCATGATGGGATTAGGGTGATAATTAATTATTTTGTTCCCAAATCCAAAAGATAAATTCAAGTGGTCATAACTTGATGTAGAAACGTCAGATTGAGATGAAATTTGAAACGATGGAATAAAATTAGGAAATCTATAAGATGAATGGAATGGATTAAGCTAATTATCATGGAAAGTTGGTTTCTTGGAGAGCAAGTAACAAGTTTCTTAAAAGCTAAGTAAAGAAGGGCAATTGTGGAAAGTGAAAATGAAATTTACTAAAATGCCTATGGGGTTGCTTGAGCACCCAGAAAAGTGGCAAATGACCTATGTAATTTGGTTTTGTGCAAAAATGCATGAAAATATGATAAATTTTGTGAATATATTGCTGTTTAGAATGACATGATGTTAATCTCAAATTTTGGGATTAATTAATGAGGCTTAAGGCAACAACGAGTGCTTAAAATGAGCAACGATGTTTGAATTTTGGAAAATAAGTGAAAAATGGCTTAAGGAAGATAATGAGCCATTAAATAATAATTATTGGATAATTATTATGTGATTGAGTGATTACCCTACTTAGGGGACTAAATGTGATGTGTAGTAGCCCATGTAATGCACAAGCATGTGCTGTACGGGCATAACGACTTGAGAAGTCGAAGGAATCATGTATGTTAATGAAAATAGGTTGGAAAACTGAGTTGAATGCAAGCAAAGGAAATATATGAATGTTATATCATTCTTATATGTATAGGCAAAGGCAAAGGGATAAGTGAAACGGAAAGCTAAGCAAGCAAGGTAAGCAAGCAGCTTTCTAAATGATTTTGGTTTTCATTACAAGGTATTTAAGGATAGCCATTCCTTGTTTATATGAGTATTGAAATGTTTATTTCTGTTGAAATAAATGATTGCTTATGGTTTCGAAATTATGTTTGAAATGTGTTGAAACATGAGTTTATATGATGTTTCATTGAAATGATGTTTCAAAAGGGATGGTGCAAAGAATTCTCTACATGAGAATGAAAAGTTCCATGTGTAAGGGGGTATATGACGCCGGGGTTACTAAAAGTCATGCATGGAATGGAAATCAAGTAGGCTAGTCGAGGTAGTAAGTGGACAAGGAGTCCCCCTTGAAGTTGCCAAGTCGATAGGTCCGGCGCCAAGGATGGAAAGGATCATGCTATGAAAGAGTGTTCCTCGTGCTAGCGTACCGTCACATGAAGGATAACGTCATCAATGGAAATGATGAATTTGCACATCCCATGTTTATGAAATATTTATGAATGGTTTACATGAATGGTTTTTCATGAATGATTTTCATGAAATGTTTATGAAAAAGTTTCTGCTCCGAAGGTAGTTGATCACTTGCTAAGTGTCTCTATTGAATGGAGGGAAATGTTTTTAAAGAATGTTGCTTTCAAAATGAATTGCATGAAAACCCTAAGCTTGCTTATTGAGTTGAATTTCAACTCACGTTTTGTTTTCCAAACCCATAGACAGGGGAAAGGAAGGAGGCAAGGAGCACAGGTGGAGATTCAAGGATGAATGAATTTTCATGAGTACCTGTATATGAATCTAAGGGTTGAATGATTATATGAATGTTAACAATTAAATTATTATTCAATGTTGTAGAAGAATTATGCTATGTTTTATGCCTATGGATTGGCAAAAAATTTTTATGGGTAAATGCTAAGGCATGAAATATGCTGATATGATTAAGTATGAAGATTATGAGATGACATGTGTAACTCTAAAATGATATAATGGCCTAAAATGGCATTTGATGGAAATAGAATGTATAAATGATATAAAATCCTAAGGAGTTAGGATTAAGTAGATAAATATCTAATAAAAACCCGCCGTGTGATAGGGCAACAATCCTGATCACGTTTACCAGTCGAACGATCTTGAGGTAAGGTTGTGACGCTCGGGCTGGGGCGCCACATCTACTATTTGACTTCTTTTGTTGAAAATTCTATATGCTTTGCTATTTGATGAATAACCAAGGAAAATTGCTTCATCACTTTTGGCATCTAATTTTTCCAAATTAGTTTTTCCATTGTTTAACACATAACAAGTACATCGAACATTATGGAAATATGATATGTTTGGTTTTCTGCCTTTCCAAAGTTCATATGGGGTCTTTTTCAATATTTCTCTAATGGTAACTTGGTTTAATACATGACAAGTTGTACTTACAACTTCACCCCAAAATTTTTTAGACAATTTACTCTCATTTATCATAGTTCTAGCCATTTATTGTATTGTCCTATTTTTCCTTTCAACAACTCCATTTTGTTGAGGAGTTCTTGGTGCAGAAAATGTATAGTGAATTCCTTTTTAGTTACAAAATTCTATGAATCGTTTATTTTCAAATTCATCGCCATGATCACTTCTAATGGAAATAATTGAACTTTATTTTTCATTTTGCACCAAATTTGAAAACGTGACAAACATAGAATATGCCTCATCTTTGCTAGCTAAGAATATAATCCAAGTAAATCTTGAAAAATGGTCAAAAATTACAAATAGATACTTTTTCCCACCAAGAGTTAAAATGTCCGATGGCCCATAAAGATCCATATACAATAATTCAAGTCGTCTAGTCGTTGAAATTTCCCTTTTGGTGGAAAATGGCTGTGAAACCCCAACCTAAGTAGGGTCCAATGTATGCATTGGACATATAGAAGTGATTTATATGTGAATTAAATGAAGTATGGATGATTTTAGGATTTTATGATATTTTGCAATTAGGGTTTAATTTAGAATAGTGATTAAAAATTTAATCGCCGGAGCCCAAAGTGAGTCAGTATGACCCGAGGGGTTTAACGAGGATTTAAAGGTGACAAGGTGTCATGAATAATCATGTTAATAATTATGATTTAATTTATGGAGATTAAAGTATAATTATGGAATTAAGGTGAAAAATCATAGAAAATTCATAACTCAACGCCTGTAAGGCGGATTCAAGTGAAATTTGAGATGGAAGTTGATGATAATAGACTTAGTGTTATGAAATTATTAGATTATGAAAATTCTTGATTAAATTAGTGTAATAATTTATTGATCATATTTTAAATCCAACCATTAACTTCAAACGGCTATAACTTGAGCTAGGAAAATCGGATTGAGATGAAATTTGAAATGGTTGAATGAAATTATTAGATTAAAATTTTGAAAGGTTTGGATTAAGAAAATCATGTTAGGAAAATACCTGAATTGAAAAAGGTGCACGTAGTTGACTTTTACACCCAAGAGTACCATGCATTAATGGCTAGAGTACATGGATTAATTGCATTATTTAATGGCATATATGAGGTGTCAAAGGGAGGCAATTCTAAGTGGATTTTATGAATTAAAAAAATGCTAAAATCCATGAAAAATCAGTAGCTTAAATGCAGGGTTTTAAATGGCTAAGGGAGTAGCTTCAAGAGGCATGTATGTGTGTCAACACAAGGTACGCTCATGGGTAATAAAGCATGGTTTTTGGATTTTTTTAAAAATCCCAAATATGCATCTAAAATACCTAAAAACCTAGGGTAAGTACTGGTCCATTAAGAATGTGGAAAAAACCCCTGAAAATTCGTGAGCAACAGCTGCTCATTGATGATGCAAAAATGGACAGCTTGTGTATGCAAATGACGTGCACAGTTTGATGCTGCTGTAATGATTTTTGCTAATTTTTTTATGAAAAATTAATGCATAAATTAAATGCTAATTAGGTTTTTAATTTTTCCTTAAAATGAGATTAATAAAAAATGGAAAAAAATATGCAAATAGGCAGCAGCAATGTAGACGTGCAAAGGGACAGCTGGATGGTTGTGATTAGAACAGATTTTTGGATTTTTGAAAAATAGTAAAAAGAAATTTTACTACGCTGTGAGTTAACCAGAACATAAGAGGATAAGAGGGCATTTAATGGCTGTGAAAAATGCAATAACAAGTGGGGCCCATAGCTGGAAAATCCAGCACTATAAGAGCATGCACGTTCACATGGCTAAGGTTTTAGAAAAATTTCTAAGTGCTGGAATTTCATCCCAAGCACAACAGCAGCATGTTCCCATTTTTGGACAGTAAGAAGGAAGAAATAGAAGGGGAAAAGGAGGGGAAAAGGAGGGATTATCAATTAATCAAGTAAGTTTATGTTAATCTTGATTTTATGCTTCAAATCTGGAAATTATATGATGTTATAAACCAAAATATAAATGAAGTAGTAAACGAAGGATTTTCACCATGAAATTTTTTTAAAATTTCATTATATGATTATTAAGGGATGACAAAAATTTCAAATTGAAATATTAATCAGGTTTCAAATTAAAAATCCAAGAAGATTAACCTAAACAGGGTAAAACAGGTGACAAGATCAGCTATAGAAAATTCTTTTTAATAATTTTTATAAATGGAATTTTATGCTGAAAATTTTACAGGATATATAATACATATTTAGGATCACACGAAAAAAATAAAAATTAGGTTTATATAGGTATAAATATGCCCCATAATTACGTGATTAGGGCCGACCCTAAATTCACAACACTGTCCAGCACAGTGAAAATGCCAAAATAAATATATAATGTTAATATTTCGGGATGAAATATTTATGAAAGTTAATTAATGTATTTATTGATGTATTATATAAATTTTAGAATGAAATTACTTTATTTGATTATAAATCAAGATTTAGAGATTTCAATACGCCTGATTTCAGCATATATGGATAGTTTGAGAACAAAATCAAAAAGAAATAAGAAAACTATGTAGAAATGATCCAAATTGATATATATGTTAATAAACTAAATTTTGGTTAGGAAAATTTGGATTAATTGCTGAAAATTCGGATTTATAAAATTGTTTAGGGTTATGTGGCAAGAAACACGTTAAACGTGTGAAAAATGGGTTCCAAAGTTGCTGGTTTGGGAACCAATGATTAGTGGAATTAAATCTCATAAAAATACCCTAAATAAAGTTATAATTAAGGGTAATTATCATGATAAATTATTGACTAAGTTGATGACTTAGAAAATTTTATGAAATGTCTCATATATGTGTTGCCAAATGGGCATATGAGAAAGAATTTATATGCATGAGTGATAAATGACTTGTGAAATATGATTTTGTGCAAAAATGCATAATAATATGATGAATTTCATGATTATATATCTGTTATAATTGTATGATGTTAATTCCAAATTTTGGAATTAATTAATGAGGTCTAAGGCAACGACGTGTGCTTAAAATGGGCACCGATGTGTGAATTTTGAAAAATAAGTAAAAAATGGCTTAAGGAAGATAATGAGCCATTAAATAATTTTTATTGAATGATTATTAAGTGATTGAATGATTACCCTATTTATGGGATTAAATAGGGTGTGTAAAAGCTCATGTAATAAGTACGTGCTATATGAGTATAATGACTTGAGAAGTCAAAGGAATTATGTATGTTAATGGGTTGAAAAACCTAAGGAATATAAGTATTTGAAGATGATGCAAATAAATAAAATGTTATTTTCATTTATTTAGGCAAAGTCAAGGAAAAGAGTAAAAGAAAAGGATTATAGCGATCTCAGGTAAGCAAGCGAACTTTCTAAAATGCTATTTTCTTTCTATGTGATTGATATGATTGAAATGTTTATGTTTATGTTTCTATGTGATTGATAGGATTATAGCCACAAGTTTTTGGAAAAATGACGGCTTTAATGAAAAGTCGTAAGTTTTGGAAAAGAATGACTTTAAGAAAAAGCCTCAAGGTTTGCCTCATGGGAAGCAAGCAATACATTTTAAGATATGGATTTTATCATCAGTGTTGCCAAAGATTGGCAATGCTTTATGTTAATGGAATTGAGAATTTTGCTTATGAGTAAGCAAGTTCTCCATGATACTGTTTTCAAAGGATTTCATGTTTGATGCCGATGGTTTTAAGAATTTGCTTTTAAGTAAGAAAGTTCTTTATAATATTGTTTCAAAAGTATTTTATAAGAAAAAGGAAATTTTTCCCTTTTTCATAAAGCAACAAATGTAAATAAGTTTTGAATTTCTCTTATGATGTTTAATGATAAATAATCATGTTATAAAAGAAAAGAAAAAGAAAAAGGAGATTTGATTTATGAAAGAGATTTGTTTTGCTAGGTCTTGATAATTAAATAATAAATGATGATTTGAACATAGTTCATATGTTTTGAAATGATATTCGAAAAGTTTTGATTTCCTTTCGATAAGGAAATCTATGTTGAAAATATCTTGAAAAATGTTTATATGAATGTGTTGAAGAGGATTTAAGGATGACCAACCTCCTATGTTGATTTTCTTAAAATGGTTTGGTTTCGAGTTGCTAAAATAGCATACAAAAGACCATGCAAGGCTCCTTTATATAAAAATGACAAAATTGATATGTGGACAAGAAATTGATTTTAAGGGGTTAGCACAATTGCATAACTTTTCTGAGCAAAAGGCCCCGAAATGGAAACCAAGAAAATACTAGGAAAAATATATGATTTATTCTTGAAAATTTAAAAGTTTTGAAATTCTTTTATTAAAAAGGGTTTTAAAGTGTATCGTTTCTCAAACATTTCAAATATTTATCAAAATATTTTACTCGAAATGTTTCTAACAGAATTTAAAGAAGGTCATCCTAAAATTAGATTTCAAATAACAACTTATTATAGTGGGTGCGCTCGCTTTACAAGTTGACACAGACTGCGGTCTGTGATGTGTTTTTTTCAAAATAATTTATTTTAAAAAGACACAGACTTCGGTCTGTGATGTTTTTGAGTTATGGATGCAGACAAAGGTCTGTGATCCCGGTTTAAAAGGACATGAGCTGCGGTTTGTGGTTCTTCAAACTAAACGGGCTGCGGTCCATCATAATAATGCATGGTGCACCAGTACAAGAAACAGGCAGGTTGTAGAGCACGGTTGGGATGACCGGGGCCCACTCTACATAAGGCCAAGTCGCTAAGGGATGGCAGGAGTGCCAGCGGCTCCCTCCCTGAGATGGGAGGAAGATAAATAAACAGCTGCCTGGCTAGCGTGCTGTTAAGGATTCTCTTCCAAAAGGTAGCATGATCACTTGCTAAGTGTCATTACTGGATGGGGAGAAATGTGTTTGCATAAGTTTTACTTTTCAAAAGCCCAAAGATTGGGATATAAAAGCATTTATATAGAAAATTATCCTAAATTGGATTTTTATGAGCCATTATGTATAAGTTACTCTAAAAGCAGGGTGTTTGACACAAAATGTGTAAATATTAAGAATAAAAAGAAATAATTCTTATGCAAAAATTTTCATGAAAAGGATTTATGACTTGTTTGCTATAAACAAGCCCTAAGATGGGGATTATAAAAAAGGGTTTATGTTGGAAAATGTTTTGGACATAAGAATGTCCATTTCCTAAAGGGATTTATGTTGGAACATGTGTAGACATAAAAATGTCCGTTTCTAAAAAAGTTTAAGGGATAAAAGTGTTTGTGGACATATGAATGTCCATTGCCAAAGGAAACTATGTGAAAAATGTTTTGAGACATTAAATGTCTTTTGACTAAAGGATTTTATGATGAAAAATATTTTTGGACATAAAAATGTGTTTCGCTGAGAAAGGCTTATATAAATAATGTTTTAGGACATGAGAATGTCCTCCCTTGCCAAAGAATTTATGAGAAAAATGTTTTGGACGTAAAACGTCCACTGGCAAAAGATGGTTTTATGTAAATGTCTTGGAAAATTGGAAATATTCACTCAAGACAAAAAGGGAATTAAATAAAGAGGGTAAAACATGGATGTTTTGCCTTAACAAGAACAGAGGTGGCTTGTAAATGATTTTAAGAATAAATATTTTATGATAATGTTCAAGGACATAGAATTATCCTTATGAACACAGGATTTCATGATAATGTTTCAGGACATATAAATTCCTCAAGAAAAAGGTGTTCAAGATATTTAATGAAATGATTTTCAAGGAAGTCTTGCCCTAAAAGATAAAATGCTTGTTTACTGAGTTGTCACTCACGTTTTGTTTTCCAAACCTTAGACAGGTACTGGGAGACTCAAGCGGTCAAGGACCTAAGAAATGGAGAAAAGGTACGAGATAGTACTATATGGGCTAAAAGGATTAGCCATAGTGAGTGGAATGATATGAATGGAAGTTTTCAGGTATGTTGATATATATGTGAACTTGTTTAAAGTTCTGAGTTCTAGGTAAACTAATGATTGATTATATGTATGTATGCAATGGAAATGCCATGATTAGGTCAAGAAAACCTTTAATGTATAAGTACATGTTGAGAAGTTATAAAATGGATATGTACAAGTGTACCATTGCTTATGTTATAAATGAAATGATGATGAATGAAGAAATGAAGAAAAAAAAATTGGACGAGATCCAATTAAAATCCCGCTGCGTGATCAGGGCAACAATCCTGATTCACATTTACCAATCAATAAGATCTTGAGGTAAGGAACTGACGTCTCGGTTTGAGGCGCCACAATGGCATTTTGGGTTGTTTGGATAATTGACATGCCTTGCAAATCTTATCCTTGTCATACTTAAACTTTGGTAACCCTTGAACTAAACTCTTTTTCCACAAGGTTTTAATATTTGACATATTTATATGTCCAAGCCTTGTATGCCATACCCATTGTGAAACCCTAATTCAAGTAGAAATCATGTAAATGTCATTGAATGATTTACGTATGAATAATGTATTCATAATTGAATTATTTATGATTTTAAGATTTTTGCAGTTAGGTGATTTGTGTGAATGTTGTTTAAATTTACCAATTGAAGATAATGTGGTTAAATATGATTGAAATATCATAATGAGGATGGATAAATATTAGCATGCCATGAAATATAAAATTAAATTTAATAAGGTGATTAATGGAGATAAGGAGGCTAATTATAGAGCCAAGTTGAGAAAATATTGAAAAATTCATAACTTGATGACCTTAAGGCGGATTAAGGTGAAAATTGAGGGGAAAGCACATAATTTTGTGCTTAATCACATGGAAAAATTTTATTATGAAAATTTTGTGGATAATTGATCATCACCGTTCAAAACTTAAAATGATCATAACTTGAGTTAGAAAGATCGGATTGAGGTGAAATTTGAAATGAACGGCTAAAATTATGAAATCAAGGTTATGGAAGGATTTGATCATGAAAATGATTATGGAATTAATCTTGCATGAAATTGTGATTAGAGATTTTGATTTTTCAAACCAAAAAGTGAATAGCATTTATGTTGAAAATGAGTAAAATAATCAAATGAATAAAGACAAATTTAAGGTGTCAAGAGGAGGTAATTTGTAGGGTATTTTGTGAATTACTAAAAATGAGAAAATTCCTGCAATTATCTCATAATTAAATGCATAATTAAATAATCCGAAAAGGGCATGGAAGAGGTGGCAGATAGGGACGTCCAAACAGCCATATAATTGCATTTTATGAAATATTTTTAATAAAATAAATAACCAAAGTCAACTCTGAGTTAATGAGGATAAAATTGCATTAAATTAAAGTGTAATTCGGATTTAAAAGGGGTAGATCTGGACCGTTGAAAGGGAAAAGAAAAATGGACAGCAGCATATCCCCTTGATGAGCTGGACGGTTTAGCAGCTTTATGCCTATTTTCTAATTTTTTAAATTATGCTAAAATGACCCTAAATGAGCTACACAACTAGGTAATTAAATGAATAATTAAATAAAGCTACACCATAATTAATAATGATAAGATAAACTGCTGAAAATGGGGGACGTGTACAGGCTGCAAAATGGAGCAGAAAAATATGGACCATTTAAACAACTAGGAAAGGGAATTTTTTTATTTTTTAAAAAATTTCTAAATGCATGAATAATTAGCCTAGGTTAAAAATCTGCAAAATTCATTGAAAAAATGGAAAACAACAGCTATTGTGGACGTGATTTGGTGGACAGATTTGACATGCTTAAATGCATTTGATAATTATCAAATTTATAATTAAGAAAAAAATAATTTAAATGGTCCAAAAGTTCCCATGTCATCTAAGGATATAGAATTGCATTGGAATGATCAATGATGAGGTGGCAAGTGGGGTAGCAAGGGACGTCCATATGCATGAAGGGGACTTAGAAAATTCTCTGCATTTTTGAGCTCTCCTTTTCAGTAGAAACTCATGTTACCTCTTTCCCCACCTTTTAAATCCAAAAACAAGTGAATAAAAAAGGAAAAAAAAAGGAGGAATTAAGTGGAGGAAGCTTGCTTGAGAAGTGGAAGTTAAGTGTTATTCTATACAAGTAAGTATATGCTTGTGTTTGAGTGATTTTAATTTAGCTTTTCTAACACAATTTATGAGATGTAAATGTGATTCATAATGAAGCTTTTAATGAGGATTGATGATGATTTTAATTGGGATATTTAATGAGAATTTAATAGCAAATATGAAATCAAGAGTATAGATGGAAGTAGAAAGTGATTAGTGTTGAATATGAGTTCATCAACTAGCCTAAACTTGCTGAAAATTTTGTTTGATGTTTCTGATTTATTTAGTTGATATAATCACATGATAATTCATGATTTTATGTTGAATATATATAAAATTTAGCATGATCTATGAACTGTAAAAGGTAAGCTAGTTAGGGTTCCTTCTAAGACCCGAAATTCACGTTTAAATGTTGAAAATGATACATGAAATGATTCAAATAAATTATGGATGAATTGTAGGGTAAAACACCCTAAATATAGGGAACTTTGGACATGAAAAGGGACCTTGCATGAATTGCCCAAAATCGGATTTTTATAAGAGGTGTCAAGTGGATGTCCAAAGGGGTGTAAATGGGTATTATACATGCATAAAAAGTTGCTATTTTATAAGAAACTTATATATGGATTTTAAATATGTGAAAATGCATTGAATTTAGGTTAAGAAAATTGGGATTAATTTCTGGAATCAAATAGATAAAAATCTGTTTTGATTTGAATATCAAAAGAGACGTTTAAAGTGTAGAAATCGGATGTCAAAGTTGCTGTTTTGGAACTTTGAAATTTGTGGATTAAAAATTCGTAAATATGCACTAAATAAGTGTTAAATGAAGTGCATAAACATGCTGAATTAGAAACTAAAGTGTTGATTTGAAAAATTTTAAGAAATATATGAAGTAGATGTTGATAAATGTACATATGTGAAGTAGTAAGCATGATAAGATGATAAATGAATTATGTGAAATATTAAAATGCAAAAATATGTTAAAATATGATGGAAAAACATGAAATGCATTGCTGATTTGATAATCTCAAAATTTGAGATTAATATATATAGGAATTAAATATGTGGTATAATGAATGATTGAGATACGTAAGTGTGTAATGTACGTATACCCGACTTGGAGATTAAGCGGGTTATGAATATTTATGGAAATGGGTTGGAAAACTAAGTAAATGCAAGTAAATGGAATTTGCATTAATATTATGTTATTCTTTAATAGGCAAAGGAAAGGAAAAGGTTGATCTGGAAAGCTCTCATGAACAAGGTAAGCAAGCCAATTTTCTAAATGAATTTCTATTTATTAAAATTTCCTTGAAATAATTGAAAATGATGTTTTAAATGCTTTTATTTGTTTAGAAAATTTTATTTGAAACTTATTTTTAAATTTTTAAGAATGGCGATTCCTTAGTTCACTTTATATGGACAATTGTCTTGCATAAATGCTTTATGAACTTTGAGAAATTTACTGCTTTATGAAATTATGCGAGAAAAATCAAGCTAGCATGTCATGTATAAAATTCATGTGCACAATGCTTAAGGTTCACCTTAAAGGTATAAGTGGACCGCTTGTCCCCCTTTGGTGTTACCGAGTCGCTAACATAGGCCAAGGGCCGACGGCGTCTCCCTGTGTGGGAGGAGATGAAGACGGGTGGTCGCCTAGTTAGCCTCCATCCTAAGGGATTATAATGCATTCATTGCATCATCATTTTATATCCCTGGGGGGGGGGTATAATGTTGCTTTCCATAATGAATACAAATAAAAGGTTTCTGCTCCGCAGGTAGTTGATCACTTGATAAGTGTCTCTACTAAATGGAGGGAAATATTTTTAGAAAATGTTGCCTTTAAAATACTTTGCTTGAAAATATACATAAAGCTTGCTTATTGAGTATACAACTCACGTTTTTGTTTTCCAAACCCATAGACAGGTGAAAGAAGAGACTCGGCTAAGGAGCAAATGAAATATCATTAAAGCGAGAGAAAAACATTAGCAGTTATTATGATATAGAAGAACTTATGTTGAATGGAGGTAATTATGTTGTTGTTTTTATGATGACAACCATGGTTAATACATGCAGTGACATCTGATTTAGGAGAATGCTGAAATGTTTCTTGAATATCATGCTTTGAATGGTTGGAAATGATTTGTTATCACTTGAGATGTAATTATGAGGAAATAAACTCCTATGGAAATATATTAAATTGGATAATTATCCGTTAAAAAACCCGCCGTGTGACAGGGGTAACAATCCTGATCACGTTTACCAGTCGATAATGATCCCAAGGTAAGGCTTAGGATGTGACGCTTGGGTTGGGGGCGCCACATCCATTGATAATTTTCTATGGCTATTAGACATTTTTCCTCAAGTTCATCTAGGCAAACCAAATATACATTTCCATGTCTTTTGCCAGTAAATACTATGTGTTCATCATCAAAAACATTGCATATAGAGGATTCAAATACAATTTTATATCCTTTATCACATAATTGACTAATATTCATTAAGTTGTGTTTGAGTCCTTCAACAAATAGTACGTTCTCAAGACATGCATTTGAAATTTCATAAACATTTCCTTTACCTTTTATTTTACCTTATTCATTATTTCCAAAAGCAACTGTTCCTTCGTTGCACGGGTTGATCTTATGGAATAGTCCTTTTTCTCCTGTCACATGTCTTGAGCAGCCACTATCCATAAACCATATGTTATTGGCCTTTTCTCTAAGACAAACCTGCAAAAGTAAAGTCAAGTGGAGCTCATCCTTTTGGTACCCATTTTATAGGTCCATTTGGGTTAGTTATCCATTGGAATCTACGTTGATCTTCTCTTGAAGCCATGAATCCAATGCTTTTGGGCATCCAAACTAATTTTGCACCAAGGTTTTGTAATTTTCTCAATTTGCATTGAAATGCCTTGTGTTCCAACTTGTTGCAAAAATTACATGCTCTTGGGAGTCGAGGAGTGGGAAGCCATTTGGTAATTGGTTCCCCGGTTGGTCTTTTGCTCCAAACCACATAATTTAATTTTGGTTTAGCATGAATTAGTTTGGCATTGTTCTTTGGAGCATTAGATTTGCCTTGCTAATCACTACAAGACGAAATAGCAATTCTTTTTTATATTTTAATCAAATTTTGGATTTTAGTGGAAAAATAAAGAAAAATTCATAAGTTGCAATCCGGGTGTCGGAATTCGATGAAATTTTTTATGGATGGTTAAAAATTCATGATGAACATGATGAATGGTTTAAGATGTGATGAAAATCACAAATTAAAGGTCAAGATGGAGTGTCAAATGGAGATTAAAAAAGTAATCTAACTTTTCATTAATTATGCATTTGACTTTTATTTAAATAAATAATATAAAAAAAAATGAAAAGCAGCTGCAATGGCAGGGACGTGCAGGCTATGGTGGGAGAGTTTGACCAAAAATCAAAGGCTTAAAATCATCATAATCATAAACCAATGGTTACGATTGATTTAGCCTAATTTAATTAATTTTAAAAATTAAAAAAATTTAAAAAAAATAGGGCTGCATAGGGTGGCTGGATCAGGCCTAGGTTGGGCAGCTCTTGGCTCAAAGAAATTTTCAAAATTAAAAAGAAATACCAATTTATAATACCTCAAAGCTAGGGGGTAAATTCCAAATTGTTGAAAAATGCAACCCTATAAATAGGGCCGCAGGGTGGACGTCCAAGGCATCATATCCCAGCTCCACTTGAGCCATTCCATGCCCCCAAAACCCTCCCACACGTCCAAGGAAGAAGAAGAAGAAGTTAGAGAGAGAAAGTGTGAGAAAAAGTATGATATCTCCACTTCGGGTAAGTGATTTCTACCCAAATTTCTTTTGGATGTTAAGTAGAGTAGAACCATGCTTAGATAATTCCTAATCATGAGAAAATTAGTATATATCTAATGCTTAAACGGAATTATGCCAAAACATCAAAAATTTGGAGCGAAGATAGGGTATTCGGGAAGATAGCATATGATATGTGAAAATAATGATCCAAAATTGATAAATGATTATTTGAGATGTATGATTATGATAAATATGATGTTGTAATGATGATATATTAATTTCATGATTTTTGGAATTAAGGATTATGCTTAAGTGAATTTATGTTGATTTTTAGTATATGGAGAAAATGATTTTTTTCTCCAAGTAAATGATGATAAATTCAAAATATATGAAATGTCCTATGATATACTAGGCACAAGCTATGTCATGGTATTTTTTTAATTTTGGAAAAAATATCAATTTTTGGAACCTATGAACAGTAACCACGTCTCTATGAACAGTAACTCGGATGAACAGTAACTGCTACAGTAAACAGCGTAGTTTTGGAGAAAATTTGAGATTAATATTTAAATATAAGGATGGAAATTTTGAGGAACCTATGCATAAAAATATCCATATAAATAAATAATTCCCAAATATTATAGAGCATGCATGGGAAACAGCTTGAATAGAAGAAATAAAATTATCCTTTTTCCTTGAATAGGAAAAGGAAAAGAAAAGGTCGAAGACACCCACTGAGAAGGTAAGCAAGTTATACCTTTTGCAAATTATTTCCAAAATGCTTGAAATTGTTCGTAAATTGCTTTATGAAATTTTTTTAAGGTTGGTCATACCTATAACTGCTTTACATGAACTGAAGTTCGTTTGTTAAATTGTTTATTAAATGCTTTTTATGAAATTGTTTATGATTTGCAAATATCATGCCGGCATGTGTATGTAAATGAGCATGTGCACGAGGAATAGGCCTTAGTCGATGTAGTAAGCGGACCGGATGTCCCCCTCGCTATTGCCAAGTCGCTTAATAGGCCCAGGCCGGCGGCGACCTCCCTGAGATGGAAGCATGTATGGGATGGGCGCCTAGCTAGCGTCGCATCCAAAGGAATGTCATGAATGCTATGTACGCATTGCATTTGCATTTTATGAAATGCATGAAAATGATTGAAAAATTATGTATGGCTTGCTTATAGAGTATTATTACTCACCCATGCTTTTTCAACAACAGACAGGAAAAGATGATGAAGGCAGCATGTAAAATGACATGTAGTTTTGATGAAATGTTGTATATGTAAATTTTATGTAAAGACAATGATGATAATTTTGAGATGGAAATGAATATTTTTGTTTATGGAATAGTTTTGGGTTATAATTGTGATATGTGAAATATATTTCATGTTGGATGAATGATGGAAATTTTCCATGTATTGATGATATAAAAAAAAATTTCTGCCGTGTGATCAGGGCAACAATCCTGAGTCACGTTTACCAATCAGAACGATCCCGGAGTAAGGCTTCAAGTCACCTTGGTTTGGGGCGCCACGTTTTTCATTTGATCAACCTTTTCAGCAAGTTTATCATACACAATTATTACTACATCACATTGTTTTTTTTATTGTGAACTTATTTCCTCATATAATGAATCACAGGCTTGTTGAAGTTCTTCTAATTCAGCATATTTGATGCATTCATTTATAGAGGTGAAAATTGAAAAAGATTTATTTTGGAGGTTACCTCTTGACTACTTGTGCAGTTTGTTGAAGTAGCTTGATCCTCTAAGATTTCCGTTGCTGCAAGACATATGTCGGAATTTGTCATGCAGTAAATTCTTGCACAATCCGCTTCATTTTCTTCACTTGAAGAGTTGCATGTCGTAGATTCTTCTTCGTTTACGCACATGTCTCTTCCTTTGATTCTTTGGAATTTTCTGTTGTCGCCTCGATCTTTTCTTTGCTCCTTTGCTTTAGTCTCTTCGGGCGTTGGGCATTGGGCTTGCATATGCCCCGTACCGCCACACCGGTAACATTTTGTTGTCTTTTTCTTTTTCTCTTTAGAATTTCTTTCTTTAAAGTTTCTGAAATTTCTTCCTTTCCTTACAAATTTTCTGAATCCTTTTGTAAGTAAAGCAATTTCATTGTCGTTTTGTGAAGACGAGGTGGAGTCATCCGAATCTTGTGCCGCTTTCAAGGCAATGACTCTCTTGCCTTTGTGGTGATCTTCATTTCTTTTTTTGATTAGCTCATGTGACATTAATGGGCTAATGAGATCTTCTAACTTCAATGTGTTTAGGTCCTTGGCTTCTTCTATTGCAGTAATCTTTGGAGTCCAAGATTCTGGTAGGGCTCTTAGAATCTTCATGACCTGTTCAGATTTTGAGATAGATTTTCCAAGACCTTTCAAAGAATCACTAATTTTAGAGAATCTAGCAAATATTTCAGGAATATTCTCAGTATCCAACATTTTAAAACTTTCCAATTCTCCAATCAAAATGTTTCTTTTTGTCCCTTGGACTTAAGAACTTCCTTCATAGATAGATGTTAATGTATCTCATATCTCTTTAGCGGTCAAACAAGAGGATACTCTATCATATTCAGAGGTAGTAAGAGCACAAAATAATGAATTCATAACCTTAGCGTTGCTCTTAACAATTTTTACTTCCTCATCGGTTCATTTGGAAGCTCTTTCATCAATAGGCAGGGTCACACCGTCTTGGATTGCAATCCAAGAGTCCATATCTGTAGCCATGATGAGTTGTTTCATACGTAGCTTCCAATAGCCAAAATTGTTCCCATCAAACCAATATGGACTAGTAAAAGATTGGCCTTCGGCAAATGCGGGAACGGAAATAGATTGGGATGCCATATTAAAAGATCTCTTTGGTTTAAACTCAAAGACATGCTCTGGTACCACTTGTTGGTCCCGAGTTAATGGCAATTACCCAAGAGGTAAGGGGCGAATTGGGTATTTAAAATCTTTCGCTTTAAACAGAAACTTTACCCCGGATTAATTCAATCCCCTTTAATGAAACAAATGGAAAACAATAAGATAACTAAAGCGGAAATGAAAATCAATGGACAAGATTTATAGTGGTTCGGGCAACCTTTCCTACTCCGCTCTTCCAAGCTCACACTCCTTGTGACTTGCGTTCCACTATGTATTCCACGAATACAACTAGAGCCTTCGTTCTCTTCTAGATTCTAGCTCTAGGGGGCATATACAACACTTAGCACAAGTAGGTGACAAGTCCCTACTCCAGTCACAATGCTACTTTGCTATCACTTGATTTGAAACACCAATATCAAACCAAGCAGCAAAATCCAATAACAAATTGAAAAGAAAAGAGATCTACACTTTACAGATTTGTGTAGGCAAGTTTCAGCTCAAAGAAGAACTCGTAGAAGTGGCAAGTTGATCAACGTTAGAGTATGCAGTAAGTTGAAGCTCGTTCTTCCTTCAAATCGTGTATAGATCACTCAAGGCTAGAAGAAAGTTGAATATAGATCTTAGTAGCTTATCTTTCTTCTTTCTGCTCTTTCTTCCTTGCTTTCACATTTGCTTGAGTGTCTATACATAATGCAAGGAGAGATTTGAACGCTAGAGAGTTGGTTGACGCGTAATAAATGCGCCAACGTTCAAATTTTCGAACGTTGCGACCCAAGTCGCAGGTGGAGTCGACTTCATGTGCAACTTCGCCCAAGTCGCATGCTGGAGTCGACTTCGGGTGTGACTTCGGCTATAAGCAGGCTGCCCAAGTTCTTCCTCAGGTCGACTTGGTCTTGGACTTGACCCAAGTCGCATGTGTAGTCGACTTCGAGTGCGACTTTGGATTTCTGCAATGTCCAAGTCTCTTCTTTAGGTCGATTTGGACTGGGACTTGATCCAAGTCGTTGCTGGAGTTGACTTCAGTTGCGACTTGACTTTTTTAGCTTGGCAAGTGAACTTAAATTTCTTTGAAACGATTTTGCTTGCTTATGTTTCTTCAACTTAATTATTCTTCCACTATTTTACAGTACTTGGAACTGTGTATGATTATTTTAACTTGAAACCATTTGACTCCATATCTTGAGTTCTTGAATACTTGAGTCTTGGAGTGCATGAAAATGTTAGTTCTTGATCTAATTCGATGAATTCATGCAACTTTGCTTGCTTTGGTCTTGATTTGATCTTCATTTAACCCAAGTTTAATGTTTGGGTCGACTTGGTCTTCAACTTCACCCAAGTCGAATGTCAAGTCGACTTAGTTTGCGACTTTGCTCTTCAAATTCTGTGCTGTCAGTCTGAAGTCGATGATGGAGTCTATTGGAAACAATTGTTGAAATCAAATGCAAAATATCCAAAGCATGTGTTTTGATGATTAACAACACAATTTGAGTATGTTTTAGCTACTAATATGTTTTGTGCAATGTTTAAGGTTATAAAAATGGAAAATGTAAAGCATTACAGGCCAAGTCGATCCCCAAGTCCACTCAGGCGTCGACTTAGGCTAAGTCAATCCTCAAGTCGACTCCAGCATCGACTTCAAGGCCCATTTTGTCCAGCGCTAAAATTGGGGACCAAGAGTGCCGAAGTCGCAAATGAAGTTGACTCCACATGCGACTTGGGCGAAGTCGCAAGCCAAGTCGACTCCAACTTCGACTTCAGTATGACAGTGCAGAACTTGAAAAGCTAAGTCGCAAACCAAGTCGACTCTATGCCAGACTTGAGTGAAGTTGAAGGCCAAGTCGACTCAAATATTCATCTTGGAACAAACGAAGGTTAAAACAAGACCAAAGGCAAGCAAGTTGCATGAATTCATCCATTTAAATCAAAGACTATAAATTGGACTTGTTCATGCATACTAAGACTCAAGTTTTTAAGATTTCGAGACATGAAGCTAAAGGATTTTTATGCAAAGTGAATATACTAAATTTCAAATGATGCAAATCAAAGGAAGAACACTTATGTTGAAGAAGTTAAGCAAGCAAAGACATTTCAAAAGAGTTTAAGCTCATTTGGCAAGATAAAGAGGTCAAGTCGCAAACGAAGTCGACTCCAGCATCGACTTGGGTCAAGTCCCAGACCAAGTCGAACTAAAAGACAGACTTGGAAAATGAAGAATCCGAAGTCGCACCCGAAGTCGACTCCATATGCGACTTGGGTCAAGTCCAAAGCCAAGTCGACCCGAGGAAGAACTTGAACAGCCTGAGCACAGCCGAAGTCGCACCCGAAGTCAACTCCAGCATGCGACTTGGGCGAAGTCGGTGTTGAAGTTGACTCCATCTGCGACTTGGGGTCATAACGTTCGAATTTTTGAACGTTGGCGCATTTATTACGCGCCAACCAACTCCATAACGTTCAAAATTCTCCCTCCTCTATATATAGACACTCAAGCAAACGTTGAAACATACAAGATAGAGCAGAAAAAGAGGGAAGAAGAGCTTCTAAGATTTATATTCTACTTTCTTCTACATTTGAGTGATCTATACACGTTAAAAGGAAGAACAAGCTTCAACTTGCTGTTTGCTTCAATGCAGAACGATTCATTGCTTCTACGAATTCTTCCTCGAGCTAAAACTTGCTACACAAATCTGTAAAGTGTAGATTTCTTTCATTTCATCTTGTTATTTGGTTTTTGGTGCTTGGTTTGAGTTTGGTGTTTCAAACCGAGTTATAGCAAAGAAGGGTTGTGACTAGAGTGGAACTCATCACCTACTTGTGCTACGTGTTGTATACGCCCCTAGAGCTAGAATCTAGAAGAGAGCGGAGGCTTTAGTTGTATATGCCCCCTAAAGTTGGAATCTAGAAGAGAGAGGGGGCTCGAGTTGTATTCGCGGAATACATAGTGGAACCCAAGTCACAAGGAGCATGAGCTTGGAAGAGTGGAGTAGGGAAGGTTGCTCGAACCACTATAAATCTTGTCTATTATTTTTCATTTCCGCCTTCATTATCTTACTTGTGGCGCCCCAAACCGAGACGTCACTTCCTTACCTCAAGATCATATTGATTGGTAAATGTGAATCAGGATTGTTGCCCTGATCACACGGCGGGTTCTTAATTAGATTTCGTCCAAAATTTTTTTTTTTTCAAATTGTTTCTTTATCCATCCTCATCTATTTTCTTTGTATCTCACTTCCCTCGTCTGGTAAGCAACGATACACTTGTAATTTCGTCACTTAGCATTTTAATCATACTACATGGTTCCCTTACATACTCATTCATAAACATATCCCCTGACAATTGACATCAATTATATACATCATTCATAAAATCTTCAACTCACTTTCTTACATCCCTGATTTACACAACCTGGCCAAACCATAACCATATAAAATTCATTCGTAATTGAATGCTAAGCACTTATACTTGTACATACATCATCACATCTTAAAAAAATTCCAAACATATCATTTAGTACACACATGAATACTATATCATACCTTTTTTTCAATTATATCATGTTCTCCACCCCTTGAGCTTCCCTATACCTGTCTGAGGTTTGGGAAAACAAAATGTGAGTGATGAACTCAGTAAGCAAGCATTTTGCATTTTCATATAAATGCATTTCTCTCTGTTTGGTAGAAGACTCTTATCAAGAATCAACTATCAACAGGAAGAAACCTTTCATGAAAACCTATCATAAAACTTTGCATTTAAATCCTTCATAAATCCTATCATTTAAATTGGACATAATTATTTTTCCAAAATAAAATATTTTCATAAATTGTTTTCAAATAGTAATGCCAGAATGGCCACTCTTAAAGAATTTTAAAACACGTTAAAAAATCAATTTTACAAAATATTTATAATACTTGAGAAAACGTTATTTTCAAGGATATTTCTTGTTAATTGATAAACTACTTCGGAATCATTTTGTAAATATTTTTATTCCCTTTTCTGGCTTTTATGAACAAAGATAGGCAAACACATTCCGCTTCTATTTTATTTATTGGCATTATATGCCTCTTCCACATACCATTCTTATCACATTGATGCATAGAAGTGTTTGCACTATCTTTTGAATTTTTAAAATAGTCATCAAATCGTTTTATAATACCAAGTATTGAGTGGGTCATTCTTAAAATTCTTTTTGAAAGAAACACATGAGTACAAGACATTTTTCCAAAATATTTCAGTTTCCAAAGAGACTGAAAGTATTTTGATAATTTATTTCAAAGCATCTATATAAATCATTTTAAAACATTTATAAGTCATTTCAAATGCCCTATTTATTCACAAATGTCATTATATGAAAAATCGTGTAATTTTTCTCAAAACCCTTTAGGAACAGAATTCCCAACGTTTATTTTCAAATATCATCTTGAAAGAGAATTAAAGACTCTTTTATCATCAATTCCTTTGAAATAGCATTTCTAAGAATTGACTTATCTAAAATCATCTTCACGCATATCATTAATACGAAATAAAATCATACCTTCAAAATTTAAGCATGCTTACACTGAAGCAATGCTAAGACTTTTCATTAAAGTCATATTTTCAAAGATTAAATTTGCTTGATCTGTAAGCAAGCAAAACTTAAAATCAACAATACATATACTTAAAACAAAATCAATATTCATGAAGGTTCACTTACTCACCTTGTAAGCAATCCTGAAACATCTTAATAATACATGTTCAAATCATTTCAATATTTACTAACAAAATAGCATTTGAAAATGCTATCTAAAGCATCATTATAAAGCATTTGTAATCATTTCAACTTTCCAAATGAAATCCATATTTTCAAAAGGTTGCTTGCTTACCTGAGTCGATCCTTCGTGCTTTCCATCCCTCGCTTTTTCCTCCCCTTCACATATACGTGTCACATGGGTTTAATCCCATATGATCCGTAACATGCTAACTTTAAATCATTCTTTCCTTGACATTAGCACTTGTATCTCCCTATAATCAGATATTCATACAAATTTAATACATAGGTTGTTCCTTTCCTTCTATACTTATATTTTATATAGGAATTTCTTGAAATTACTCAAAATATCCTTTCATATCCCATAGCATGCTAATTTTCTATCAAAACTTTATTTAGAATGATAATCAATATTTCTTATATCCTTTTTAAATAACCCTTAATATTCACTTTCCTCATTAGTGACGTAATACATACCTACCTATATAGGTATAGCAATCGCTCATCTATTTTATTAAATACCCATGTCTAAGGTATTTATTCACTTAAATTTTCAAGAGACTTGCTTATATTCAACTTTTTGAATTTTCATTCAATTTTTTAACAACCACATACATATATAATTTAGTGATTGTTTATCTCTTCATTTAATCCTCATGTTTAGAGTTCTAAACTTATGAAATCATTCAAATAGCTTGTTTCCAACCTTTAACAAGACATGTTTACTCTAAATTTTCGAAAGCTAATTCTTTTCAATTTACCCACCTGTACGTACATATTTGCCATATATTACTCCTACCCTTTCATTTCTTTGCTTATACATATAAAGAATTATCAACCAACAATTCTTATAATCAACTTAAGGGTTTATATGGAATCTATAGCAAGTTAATTTAAATCAAAATTTCTGGAATTTACCTCCTTTTTCCAAAACAGCCCTATATGCTCTCATATTTCCAAATTTCATTTATGAAATGTGCACCTTAACTATACATACATATGATACTATAAATCAAACATTCTTATAATCATTTATAGGGCTTGTTTATGATTTATAATACCCTAAATTAACACAAAATTTCTGAACTTAAATATAACAGAAATTTAAATCTATACATGATTTAAGCATCCACTTGAGGTATACCCATATATGACATATTTTTTAATTCATTAACCCTTAATGCTTGTAATTCATCATATAACAATTGAATTAAATTAAAATACACAGAAATTTCTTCCTTTCATCCAGATTTCACATCCCCCTTAATTAGGTAGAATTTTATTTATTTTTTCCATGCAGTTTGGACATTCCATTAATAGCATGAAATACATATTTTTCTTATGCAAGTCGGACGTCCAATTATGGCATAATTAATTTTTTCTTTCCTCCATATCCTGCTGAATGTTACTTGGGCAAGAAATTATTAATAAAAATTATATATATATTTATATATCATGCTGCTGAACGTGATTTTAAGCAGGAATTAAATGGCATAAAAAAAACTTATTACACATACCTGCTGGACGTGATTTTGGACAAAAATAATTAAAATGAAAATTTTGGTTTATAACATAGCTGCTAAACGTGAATTGGGCAAGAAAAATCAATATGAAATTTTTTTTTCCATATCATACTGCTGGACGTGATTTTGGCAGAGAATAAATGATATGAAATTTTTTTTTATATCCGCTATGCTGAACATGAAATGGGATATGGAATAAATGACATAAAATCACTGCAATCATACCTGGAATACTGGACGTCTAATTAAACTGGCTAAATATATTTTTCCTCCATGAATTGCTGCTGGACGTCCTTTGCTGCTCCTTTTCATGCATCTTCCATTTTTTTTATTTCTCTCTTCATCACGTTGAAACCTCTTCTCTATTGCTGCCCCTTGCATATTTATAAGGAGCTGAAACTGCCCCTTTTTGCCACCATATTTTCATGCAATTTAATTTATTTAATATGTTGGTTTCAAATGCACCGTCCACCTATCCATTTAATCCTCAAATCTGGACCGTTGATTGCATTACTTGCTGCCCAAGTTTCCATGCCCCTATGGCCTACCTAGCTGCTCTAATTTCCACCCTATTTTGCTGAAATAAAATTATTTTATAAATATTTAATAGCTGCTGAAATGGATGGACGTTCCATGTTGTCCAATGCATTTAATTGCTGCTGCATTTTTCCACCGTTGAAACCATTTGGCCATTAATAATCAGCTATGGACGTCCCTAGGTTGCTGCATTTCCATGTAGATTTTTATATTTTTTATTTAATAATAATTGCCCAAAATTTATGCTCATTGTTGTCCACAATATGCACGTTAATTTAGCTTTATATTATGTCATTTTATGCCATAGAATTCTATTTTAATTCGTGGTCATTTATTTATCCTAATTGTATAAGTAATTTAATTATATATTTATCATTAAAAAAAATTAAAATATAATGCATATCTCCATTCAATGCATGTCTATCCCCCTTATGTGCTGGTGAACTCAAAGCCAAGTAAAATAATTTTTTACCAATTTTTAAAAATCCAGAAAATCAGCTCATCTCAACCGTCCTCCTGCCCCTCCTATTCACGTCCAGCTGCTGCCCAATTTTCCAGCAATATTTCCATTTTTTAAAAATCCCAAAATATGGGTAATTTATACACCTAATTACCCCTTAATTCATATATTAATTTGGTGTTAAAAAAATTAATAAAACTCATTACATCAGCATCAAACATGGGACGTCATTTGCATACACAAGATATCCATTTTTCCACCTTTCATGGCAGCTGCAAATCACGAATTTTCTTGAATTTTTTTCACATAATTAAATGATTATTTATACATCCCAACATGGCAGCTATATATATATACATATTTTATAAAATAAAAAATTCAAAAAATATTCAGCAACCAGCCCATGAATGTGCTTGCCTTGGACACCTCACCTATGCACACTTGAGCACTCATAGCTTCATCAATTATGGACATTCATTGCTGGGATTTTATTTGGATATTTTCATTTTATATTAATGCATAAAATACCTTAGAAATGTGCTGCATTTGACACCTCATCTCCCATTAAAACCAAGCCATTACGCATTGTACTCTAGCCTTAATGGAAAGGTACTTTTGAGGTGCAATAGTCAACCATATACACCTTTTCTAATGCAGGAATTTTCCCCATATAATTTACTTAATCTAAACCTTATAAAATTTACATCTCATAATTTCATTCAACCGTTTCAAATTTCATCTCAATCCGAGTTTCCTAGCTCCCGTTATAGCCGTTTGAATTTAACGGTTGGAATTGAGATGTGATCAATAAATCATAACACTAATTCCATCAAGGATTTTCATAACTCAATAATCTCATGGCATCAAGCCCAACATCATCAACTACCATTTAAAATTTCACCTGAATCCGCCTTACAGGCGTTGAGTTATGAGTTTTCTAATGTTTTCCAACATAATTCCACAATTTCCATTTTAATCTCCATTAATTAACTCATGGAAATTAAACTAAACATTCATGCCACATTAGCATGTTTTAATCCTCATTATGCCCCTTTAGTCACCTTGACTCATATTAGGTTCCGGCGATTAAATTTTTAATTACCATTCTTAGTGGAACCCTAATTGCAAAATATTATAAAATCCTAAAATCATCCATACTTCATTTAATTTACATAGAAATCACTTGTATATATCCAATACAAACATTGGACCCTACTTAGGTTGGGGTTTCACAATCCTCCCCCCTTATAACAGGTTTCGTCCCGAAACCTATTACATTGCAAATATCGGGGTAAGGCTCATATAAAATTACTAATTCATCATCTTCCTCCAATATTTCAATGGTTCACTACGCTTCCACTGCGCTACTCTATCTTAGTAGCATTTTTAGCCTTGGTCCATTAGACTTATCACTTATCTCTACTATTCCTTGTTCACACCTAGGTTTCTCATTGACATTTGCCCTTCTATTGTGTCATTTCACACTATTTTTCCTTATACATGGAGAAATTGCATCATTTCCCATCTTATCATAGGGTAAGTTTTAAGTTACCCATTCATTCGTAAAAATCTATAGCTAGGGGTGCAACTCGGGCTCATGAAACTCGGGTTCACCTCAACCCTAACCCTAACCCTATTTGTAAAACTTCAACCCTAACCTTATTTGTAAACCTCAACCCTAACCCTATTTTTGAAATTCGGGCTTGGGTTGAGTTTCGGGTTGACATTCTCCTATTAATATGTCTTTGTTACTTATCCTATATATGATTTTTATCACAAACCTATTGTATAAAAAAGTTTAAAAATAATTTATTATACGAAAGCAAGAAAAATTCAAATACCGCGTCAGAGTAGAAAGAAAGAAACCTGTTTTGAGTCTTCTCTTTGCATCAAGTAGAATAATAGCTGTATTTTGGAGAACGTAGAAGTACATCCGTTTTTCATTCTGCAATTTAACACCAATATCACAACTATATACATCAATATTACCATCCAATTGTAAGATAAACTTTATCACATCAATTACAATAAAATAAAATCATTCAAAAACCACAAAATCTCAAGTTGAATAAGATTATATTAATTCAAGTATCAAGCTCCAAATCACAACATCCAAGTTAACTCCAAGAGAACAACACAAGTCTTAAGTTTGAATAACTAAATTACAACAAATAGTATAACACAATAGAAATAAACATTTTTATCTTTAACTGTTGTGGTCATTGCCTTTGTCTTGCATTATTACCATACGTCAAGCCAAATTCTTCTTTCCTAAAAGAAAAAGAAAAAATTCAATGTTATATTGTATAATTGAACTTAAAGAGTATATATATGTATATATATTTTCAAAGATATAACTAATACCTCTTTTAAGTTAATTGTTTGATGGAAGAGGAGGTAAAGAAGAACATGTGGATGTTTCATCAGCTTCCTCTGAAAGATAAATATTTGTTAGAAAATAATATTAAATGTAAGTCAAATAATTGAAGCATAGAAAAATATACATTACCTCTTGCACATTTGTGAGATCAACCGTATTGGAGGCAGTTGGTATATTTTTTATTTGCTCACTGTTGATTTCTGGCTCGCTAATCTTGTCTTGCATATTACTTGGACTATCCATTTTGAAATGATGACTTAAATATCATATATAAAAAAAATTAGAAATTGTCCATGTGAATTTCAATAGTTCTACTCATTTCATAGCAATAACAAACTATTTTAAAAATCAAAATATTAACCAATGCATATCAAGTTATCAACAATTAACATAAACACAAACAAATGAAATAATTTTTCAAATTGGAAAAATATTTAAAATGTAACCATTCAAGCTATAGGAATACTTTTTCAAAAAAGGCAAAACAAGTGCATCTTTTTCAGCACTAAAGCACATGTTTCTAATTTTCCATTTATACAGTTTCTATTTACTTTATTTCTAACAATTAATTCTTAGGTAATTAATGATGTTTTCATTTTTTTATTTCTAAAAATTTATTCTACCTACATATAATCCCATTACATGAAATTTTCCCCCTCCCTTTTGCTCTCATTTTCAAATAGGGTTTCATTACACTGGCTTTAGTTTGAAAAAGACTAAAAAATAGTTTTTTAAAATGGGTTTTAGAGGATCATGACTCCCTGTTAGAAATGATAGTTTTTATCCAAATTTTATCTATTTTATTTTTATTCAATTTAGTGTTGATAGTTTTATACACGACGGACACAGATTTCTTTTTATTTTTCTCAAATTTTATTAAAATCCCTAAAAGCCATTTAGTTTATAAAAATGTGATAAGTAATCGTAACTGGATATATGAGTCAAAATCAAGTCATTCTGAGTTCACAAAATCACACGTGAAAGGGTAACTAGACGCGGTGAAGAGGTATCAAATACAACTATCTTTCATCTCGCACCACATGCATTGGATGTGAGCAGAAGAAACCAAGCCACAAATTTTTTTAAAAAAATATCAAGAACAAAAATGTTACCGGGACAGGTAGATAGCGCCGGGACAGGTGTTGCCGTGCTGGAGCAGGGACAGGGGCAGCCGGGCAGGTGGCGACGTAGGCGAGAGGCGGACGGACCAGGCGAGACGGCGACGTAGGCAAGCAAGATGAACGAGTGGTGACTTCGGTAGTTCAGCGAGAGGCAGACAGATAGACGGACTAGGCGGGCAAATGGAAGTTGCGGCCTGCACAAAGACTGCTGAAAGCAGAGAAGAAAAGGCCGAAACTTAAGCTTGAAAATGCGAGCATGAAAATGGAGGTCTTGCAGCTTGCCTGTACTTAGGAAATCTGGAAGTCTGGATGCGAAAGCTTAAGCTTGAAAATGCGAGCGCAAAAATGGAGGTCTTGCGGGCTTGCGGCTTGCCTGGACTCTGGAAATCTGGATGCGAAAAAGACGAAAGGAAGAGCAGTAGAGACAGAGCACGCTGTTGCCGCAATTCTGCAAGAAAGCAACCCTGGCACGTTCTGGGCTTTGGCAAAGCTGCTGAAGTGCTGTGATGCTGACCTGCTGATGTTGATGTATATATAAAATAATAATATATCTAAAATTAACCTCGGGTTTACAGGGTTCAGGCTTGCCTGAACCCGAGACCGTTTTCTGTTTGAATTCGGTCTGGGTTCGGGCCGAAAAAATCAAGTTTTCAACACCGCCCTCTGTCGGGTTCGGCGGGCCAGGTTCAGGCCGAACCGGCCTGAGTTGCACCCCTATCTATTGCAATCATTTTCCCATATCATCATACATAATACATTCATTTTATAATATAGAGCAAAACTTGATCTCATATATAGTTTCATACATGTCTTAGCAAAAGACATTTTTGCTAAGCTATCCATTCTTTCTCCTCCCATAATGTCTACCGTTAGATTTTACCATCATAGACTATCTATTAGGAATACCGGTGCTAAACCAGTCTAAAATATTTTCTTCCTCATTTCCCTTTCCAGTTTCCATAAACTAGTAAGGGTCCTTATCATTTTCAAATTTTTCTAACCTCATTTTTTTATGAATATCATAGAGAAATAATTTCTCTCGTACTTATCTTCTGATCACATCAGAATTCAAGACATGTTTATGGTACCATATGTGTAATTCTTCTTTTCTTTCTATGCATGTTAACTAGACATGTTTTGCTACACTTTTCTACAATAATTTGCAGAGATTTCCTATCAGTTATAGCTATCGGTTGAGTAAACCTTTCTTGTTCCTTTCTTTTCCTACATCAAGTTCCTTAATTTTCAGCGGCAAGTTATCCTTGCCCTGACTATACATGTTGGTAATTAACATGTATTGCATCCTGATGTCCTATTGGAAGATATTTCTTAACAAATTTTTCCAGATTACCTTCTTTGGTTATGACATAATAATCATTTAGGGTTTCCTATTACTTATAAGCATTTCCAATTCATGCTTGGACATTACATTTCACTACATGCTCAAACCTTGAACATGTTCTTAGGTTCAGTCTTCCATTGCTGAGTCTGAATAAAATCCGATTCACCTGAGAACTTACGTGGATACTAAGCTAGAAAGGCATCAATAACCTTTCCATTTACTTCTATCTAATCATTATCAATCTTTAAGGGTTTGGGTACTAGGTTAAAATTTATTACCTCTACCGTTTTATCATTTCCATCTGCTTCTAATTGGTCCTATTGGGTATTTTCCCAAAGGCCATGTATTATTCCTCTGTCTAAGCTGCACAATCTTGGGCGACTTACTTCATAGTTCTTTCTAAGGTTGCGGTTATCCTTTACTCTTTCTACCTGTGAGATATTACTCTTAGCGGTAACACCTCAAGTCCTTTGACTTAGGGTTTATAGTTACCCGTCGTTAGTCAGCTTATGGACTCACTTGTCCTGGTCGTTTAGATTTGCTACTAGCTTCTCTTCTTCCTTGTTGACTCATATCAGCAACTGTCTTTCCCTTGTTCAAAACTAAGGTAATAAGCATGTTGTAGAATGCATCATATAACATTATGTCAATAACATTTCTCATTATAATATTCATTCATATCACACATAGTCAACATGATCATTTCTAATCATAGAATCATCATACATAGTCAATAACATAATCTAGAAAGGTCAATGATCTTTCCTTTTTCATATACATTTAGCACTTGAATAAAATCAAATGCATTCATAGTTTCATAGTATCAAACATCATACATTAGGAGTAAAAAAGAACTCCCTTTTTCCTACCTCTCTCATTTCTACCTGCACATTTCCTGGTGTAAGGTTGCTTTTCCCTACACATACAGATTATATTTGCATAATATGTCATTTTATCATGAACATAATTCTAGACTAAAATCACTTAGAAAGTTAGCACCTTGGTGCCTTCCATATGTCACCATGGCTCTATACCTTAAACATATGTTTCATATAGCACAGTCTCGTGCTATCTTATGTGAGGTATAGTCTACCTTAGGTAAGGGGGTCTCTATGTAGGGTTACATAACTCCTTAGCTGTTCTGATTCCCCTTTTTATCCTTTTTCTTTCCTTAAATAACCATATTCTTATGTCACAATGACGCACAATATAAGGCATTACATATCGTATATGCCTTATAACCTCGATCTATCTCTTGCATCATTTTCCATTTTTCTTCTATATCTGTCCATCAATCTTTGCTGAAATATCATCTTTATGATATCAAGCCTTTGCTTTTTATGCCTATTACCAATCCATATTCTGATACCAACTTTTGTGACATCAGACCTATCCTTTCATCATCCTTTATTTTCTCCTTCTCCCGCCTATTTAGCAATCCTTGCTCTGATACCAACAATTATAACGCCCCGAACCGAGACGTCACTTCCTTACCTCAAGATCCTATCGATTGGTAAATGTGAATCAGGATTGTTGCCTTGATCACGCGGTGGGTTCTTAATTGGAATACGTCCAAATTTTTTTCGTTTATTCATCTGTCAACATTCATAACTTGACATGACAATCATCACACATTGTGGCATTTTACTTGTAATAAAATTTATCATTTTACTCATAACATCCTTTCATGCCTGTCATTATTCACGGAATCATTGTACACATCATACTTGCATACATTTAGTCATTGACTCACATGAAACTTAGAATTCTAACTAAGTTCATATACACAATTAGCTTACCTTAGCATATTCATGCTTTTCCATTCCTCATAGCCTTCAAGGCTATCATCATGTACCTTCCACCACGTCTTAGGTTCACAACCTTCTGAGTTTCCTCGGTACTTGTCTAAGGGTTGGGAAAACAAAACGTGAGTGACAACTTAGTAAGCAAGCATTTTATCTGTAAGGCAAGGCTTCCTTGAAAACCTTTTTCATAAACATCAGGAATATCTTTTTTCCTGAGGACATGTATATGTCCTGAAATATCATCATGAAATCTTTTTCATTAAGCATTCATTCATAAAACCAGTTACAAGCCACGTGTAAGCCTGTTAAGGCAAAACATACACATTTTACCTTCTCTGATGGAATTCCTTTAATTCTTATATGAACATTTTGAACGTTCATAGACATTACATGAAATCATCGTTTGCCAGTGGACGTTTTATGTCCAAAATTTTTTTCTTATAAATCCTTAGGCAAAGGAGACATCTCATGTCTCAAAACATCATTAACATAAACCATCATAAAATCCTTTAGCCAAGAGACATTTTATGTCTCAAAACATTTTTCATATAGCTTCCTTTGGCAATGGACATTCATATGTCCTAAAACTCTTTTTATTTCAACACATTAACAATGGACATTCTCATGTCCATAAACCCTTATCATTTAGGCTCTTAAGAAAAGGACATTCTTATGTCCAATCCAAGTTTCACATAAATCCTTTTAATAATCCCCGTCTTGGGGCTTGTTTATAATAAACAAGGCAAACAAAATACGTAAATCATTTTTAAGAATGCATTTGCATAAACACATTTCCTTTAATTCCTGTTATTTACACTTTTGTATAAAACACTCTTTCTTTTAGACCAACTTATGCATATTAGCTCATAAGAATCCAATTTAGGATAACTTGTTGTATAAATGCTTTTATAACCCAATCTTTGGGCTTTTGAAAAGTCAAACGTATGCAAATGCATTTCTCCCCATCCAGTAGTGACACTTAGCAAGTGATCATGCTACCTTTTGGAAGGGAATCCTTAACAACACGCTAGCCCAGCAGCTGTTTATTTATCCTGCTCCCATCTCAGGGAGGGTGCCGCTGGCACTCCTGCCATCCCTTAGTGACTTGGCCTTATGTAGAGTAGGCCCCGATCATCCCAACCGTGCTCTACAACTTGCCTATTATTTGTACTGGTGCACCGTACGTTATTATGACGGACCGCAGTCCGTTTTGTTTGAAGAACCACAGACCGCAGTCCGTGTCCTTTTAAACCGGGATCATAGACCGCAGTCTGCATCCATATGCACAAAAATCTTAGACCGAAGTCTATATTTAAGAATAATTTTCAAAAACACATCAGTGACAGCAGTCTGTGTCAACTTGTAAGGGAGCGCACCCACTTTAACAAGTTGTTATTTGAAATCTAGTTTTAGGATGACCTTCCTTAAATTCTTTTAGAAACATTTCGAGTAAAATATTTTGATAAACATTTGAAATGTTTGAGAAACGATACATCTTAAAACTCTTTTAATAAAAGAATTTCAAAACTTGTGGATTTCCATAAAATATTTTGCTTGGTTCCCATTTCAGGACCTTTTGTTTACAAAAGTTATGCAATTATGCTATCCCCTTGCCCATGGCCTAAAAATTTAATAATTGTCCACATATCAATCATTTTTACATAAAGGGAAATTGCACAGTCTTTTGCATGCCATTAAGCAACCTGAAATCAAACCATTTTATGAAATCAATCATAGGAGGTCGGTCATCCATAAATCTCTTTTTAACACATCCGTATAAACATTTTTAACATAGATTTTCTTGTCTAAAGGAAATCCAAACTTTTCGAACATCATTTCAACACATATGGACTATGTCCAAAATATCATTTTTTATTTAATTATCTTGACCTAGCAAAACAAATCTTTTTCATCATTATTTATCACGAGTTATTGTAGAAATAACTCAAAACTCATTTACAAATAATATTTTGTGAAAAAGGGTAAAATTTTCTTTTTCTTATAAAATGCTGTTGAATAATATCATATAGAATTTGCTTGATTAAAATAAAATCCTTAAAACCATCGGTATCAAACATGAAATCCTTAAAAAAGACATTAGCATGGAGAACTTGCTTACTCATAAGCAAAATTTCTCAATTCCATTAACTTGAAGCATTCCCATCCTTGGCAACACTTAGGATAAATTATTTATCTTAAGAAGTGTCGCTTGCTTCCCATGAAGCAAACCTTAAGGCTTTTCATTAAAGTCATCATTTTTCAAAACTTATGGCTTTGCATTAAATCCGTCATATTCAAAACTTGTGCTTGCCCATTCAATAAAACATGAACATAAATATTTCAAACACAAACATAAACATTTAAATCATATCAATCACATAGAAAGAAAATGACATTTTAGAAAGTTCGCTTGCTTACCTGAGATCGCTATAATCCCTTTTTCCTTCCATTCTTTTCCTTGCCTACATGAAAATAATATGATTTTTTATATATTTCTTTTCCTTGCATTCCATTTAGTTTTCCAACCCATTTTATTCACATATATCATTTATTCGACTTCTCAAGTCACTATGCATACAATTAGCACATACGTGCACATTTTTACACATTCGATCGGCTAATCACATAACGTATATAACCCCATAATTAGGGTATCCATTCAACCATAAAAAATCCATCCATTAACTATCATACATAGGTTCATTAACCTTCATTTACCATTTTTCACTCCTTTTACAAACTTCACACATCGGTGCCCGTTTTAAGCACATGTTATCGCCTTAAGCTTCATTACGTAGTCCCAAAATTGGGAATTAACATCATATAATTCAAAACAGTTATGTAATCATGAAATTCGTCATATTTTCATGCATTTTTGCAGAAAACCATATTCTATATGTCATTCATCACTTATGCAAGTCTATTGCTTCACGTATGCCCATTTAGCAACATATATATAAGATGTTTCATAAAATTTTCTAAGGCAGAGGTTTAATACATATTTCAGCGGGATAATTATCCTTAATTAACACTGTATTTAGGGTATTTTTATGGTATTTAAATCGACTTGCGATAGGTTTCCAAAATAGCAAGTTTGGAACCCGTTTTCACCCATTTAACGTGTCTTTTGACACATAACCTTAGGCAATTATACAAATCCTAAATTTCAGCATATAATCCCAATTTTCTTAATCCATATTTAATTATTTAACACATATATCAATTTGGATCATTTCTACATAATTTTCATATTTCTTTTTTATTTTTTCCTCAAACTATCCACATATGCTGAAATCAGGCGTACTGAAATCTCAAAATCTTGAATTAATATCAAATCAAGGATTTTTGATCTGAAATTTCTACCATACATTAATAACTATATTAATTAACCAAAATAAATATTTACAGCATAAAAATTTAATCATTTATATTTATTTTGACATTTTTACCTTGCTGGACAGCAGAATCCATTTTCAGTCAGCGTTAATCACGTAAATTATTGGGTATATTTATACCCATCAAAACCTAATTTTTATTTTTTTAATATGATAATAAATATGTATTATATACCCTTTAAAATTTTCAGTACAAAATTCCTTGTATAAAAATTAATAAAAATCCTTTCCTACAGCTGATCCTGTCACCCGTTTTACCCTGTTTAGCTGAATTTTCTCAGATTTTTAATTTGAAAAATACTGATTTTTTTATGCTTAGAATTTGGTCGTTCCTTAATAATCTCATCTTTATTCTTCCCAAAAATTTTCATGCTAAAATTCCTCCAGTTACGGTTCCGTCCATAATTTAATTTATAACATCATATATCATTCAAAACTTCACTTTTCATCATCTAAATCATGGAATTTCATACATGTAAGCTAATACCCATTCCTTATTCATTCAAAAGAATTTTTAATCATCATTTTAAATATTTTTTTAAGCATCCATTCCATATTCAAAATTTTAGGGTTTAAAACCCAAAATGAAAAGCTCAATCAACACATATACTTACTTGGTTAATGGAGATCAAACCCTCATCACTTGGAGATGATTTTCCTCCACAAATTCTCTTCTTCTCCCCTTGCTTTTCCCTTGGTTTTCTCTTCTTCTTGCTGGGCATGGCTGGGGACGTGAGCTGCTGGCCTAGAGGGGGAGTTTCAGCACTTAGCCAAAATGCCCAAATCATGTGAACATGCAATGCCTTTGTGGAGCTGGATTTTTCCAGCTGTGGGCCCCACTTGCTGGGCATTTTCCACAGCCATTCAATGCATGTCTATCCCCCTTATGTGCTGGTGAACTCACAGCCAAGTAAAATAATTTTTTACCAATTTTTAAAAATCCAAAAAATCAGCTCATCTCAACCGTCCACCTGCCCCTCCTATTCACGTCCAGCTGCTGCCCAATTTTCCAGCAATATTTCCATGTTTCAAAAATCCCAAAATGTGGGTAATTTATACACCTAATTATCCCTTAATTCATATATTAATTTGGTGTTAAAAAAATTAATAAAACTCATTACATCAGCATCAAACATGGGACGTCATTTGCATACACAAGCTGTCCATTTTTCCACCTTTCATGGCAGCTGCAAATCACGAATTTTCTTGAATTTTTTTTACATAATTAAATGCTTATTTATACATCCCAACATGGCAGCTATATATATACATATTTTATAAAATAAAAAATTCAAAAAATATGCAGCAACCAGCCCATGAACGTGCTTGCCTTGGACACTTCACCTGTGCTCACTTGAGCACTCATAGCTTCATCAATTATGGACATTCGTTGCTGGGATTTTATCTGGATATTTGCATTTTATATTAATGCATAAAATAACTTAGAAATGTGCTGCATTTGACACCTCATCTCCCATTAAAACCAAGCTATTATGCATTGTACTCTAGCATTAATGGAAAGGTACTTTTGAGGTGCAATAGTCAACCATATACACCTTTTCTAATGCAGGAATTTTTCTCACATAATTTAATTAATATAAACCTTCTAAAATGTAAATCTCATAATTTCATTCAACCGTTTCGAACTTCATCTCAATCCGAGTTTCCTAGCTCCCGTTATAGCCGTTTGAATTTAACGGTTGGAATTGAGATGTGATCAATAAATCATAACACTAATTCCAACAAGGATTTTCATAACCCAATAATATCATGGCATCAAGCCCAACATCATCAACTACTGTTTCAAATTTCATCTGAATCTGCCTTACAGGCATTGAGTTATGAATTTTCTAATGTTTTCCAACATAATTCCTCAATTTCTATTTTTATCTCCATTAATTAACTCATGGAAATTAAACTAAAAATTCGTGCCACTTTAGCATTTTTTAATCCTCATTATGCCCCTTTAGTCACCATGACACATATTGGGCTCCGGCGATTAAATTTTTAATCAAGATTCTTAGTGGAACCCTAATTTCAAAATATTATAAAATCCTAAAATCATCCATACTTCATTTAATTCACATATAAATCACTAGTATATGTCCAATGCATACATTGGACCCTAGTTAGGTTGGGGTTTCACAATTTATCTCTTCATAAATTCACAAAATCTAAGCATGGATGGGCCATGTTGTTGTCCACTTGCAACGTCCCACATGGCAGCCCTTTTGTTTGGCATTTTATGCCCTAAATACACCTCAATCTACCATACATTAAATGCCCTAGCTCATAGCGCATTTACATGTAATTTTTGAATTTTTAAAAATCCAAAAAATCAGATTTTTCGAGCTTGGAACTTCCTCTCGCAACTTAGATTTTGCATTAATTTTTTTGTCTTTTCTCCCATAAATGTGTTTTGTCTTGTAGTGATTATTCAAATACCATGATAATTAGCTTAATCCATTCCTACCATATCGTTCGTCATATCATTTTATCCATCTTTCTCAAGTTTCGTCTCAAACCGAGTTTTCTAACTCCACTTATGACCACTTGAATTTATCTTTTAGATTTGGGGATATAAAAAATTAATTATCACCCTAATCCTATCATGATTCTGTTAATCCAATCCATTCAAAAGATTGGGCCCACCGTCGTGAGCTTACCTTTCAAATTTTATCAAAATCCGCTTTGTAGGCGTCAAGTTATGAATTTTCTATCATTTTTCATCTTAATTCCATAATTACGCTTTAATCTCCATAAATTAAATCATGCTAATTAACATGATTATTCATAACACATTATCACCTTTCAATCATCGTTGAGCCCCTTGGGTCATACCGACTCACTTTGGGCTCCGGCGATTAAATTTTTAATCACCATTCTTAATCGAACCATAATTGCAAAATATCATAAAATCCTAAAATCATCCATAAATCATTCGAGGCATACATGTATCAGAATTACATGCCTAATGCCTTTATATGAGTCCCACTTGGGTCTGGGTATCACAGTTATTTACAGATAACGTTGTTCTAATAGATGAAACTGTTGGTCCCGAGTTAATGGGAATTACCCAAGAGGGGAGGGGTGAATTGGGTATTTAAAATTTTTCAACTTAAACAGAAATTTTACCCCGGATTAATCTAGTCCCCTTTATGAAGAAACAAATGGAAAGCAATATAGTGCTGAGAGCACAAATAAAAATTAACAAGCAAGATTTTATAGTGGTTCGGGCAACCTTCCCTACTCCACTCTTCCAAGCTCACACCTCTTGTGACTTGGGTTCCACTATGTATTTCACAAATACAACTAGAGTCACTGCTCTTTTCTAGATTCCAGCTCTAGGGGGCAACAACAATTCACAGCACAAGTAGGTGACGAGTTTCACTCCAATCACACACTACTTTGCTTACACTTGATCTTAGTTACCCAAACTAAATCAAGTTCAATACAACAAGAAAAAGTAAAAGAAAGTTTCTACACGTTACTGATGTGTAGAGGCAGATTTGGCACAGAGAAGAACTTGTACATCAGTATTAATGATTCAGCAAGAAGCTCTTGGAAGTTTGAAAGTAGAGTTCTTCTTCTATATGATGACTTGATCACTTAATACTCTCAGAGATGGGAGTTGTTCTCAATCAATGAATTCTCAGCTACTCTCCACATTCATATTGAATGTCTTTTATAAATGTTGAGGGAATCCGAACGTTTGGAAGTAGGTGGCGCGCATTTAATGTGCCAACGTTCGAAAAATTTGCGATCGTTGCGACCCAAGTCGCAGGTGGAGTCGACTTCGGGTGCGGCTTCGGCTATCCGTAACATCTTCAAGTTCCAGTCTAGGTCGGCTTGGTCCTCGACTTGACCCAAGTCACAGGTGAAGTCGACTTCGGGTGCAACTTCACTTCCTCAACTTCCTAGTTGAATTTGAAATTCTTTGGAATGACTTGCTTGCTTGAATTTCTTCATGTTTGATTGTTCTTCCATCATTTTATATTACTTAAGACTCTTTATGATTCTTCTATCTTAAAAGAAAACATTTGATTCCATGTCTTGAGTCTTGAGTCTTGGAATGTGGAACCCTGACCGTATACGCGTTGTTTCGACATTTGTAATTTTGTAATTATTTTATGAATAAATGAAAATTCATGAATTATATTGATGAATATGTGTATTGGAGATTGAAATAATGCAATTAGGAATTTAACCCCGTGAATAGTGCATGTAAATAATGCACGTGAATAGTAACCAAGGACTAAGACCCGTGATTAAGAGTTAATCATTTGGATTAACTTAATCACAAAAAGACAATAGAGATTTAATCACTACAAGACAAAATAGCAATTCTTTTTCCAAGTTTGGATTTTTGTGGAAAAATAGAAAAAAATTCATAAATTGCAATCCGGAAGTCGGACTTCGATGAATTTTTTTATGGATGGTTAAAAATTCATGATGGACATGATGAATGGGCTAAGATGTGATGAAAATCACAAATCAAAGGTCAAGATGAAACGTCAAATGCAAAGTGAAAAAGTAACTTCACTTTTTCATTAATTATGTATTTGACTTTAATTAAAATTAATAAATAAAAATTAAAAAAATTAAATGCAATGCAGCAACATGTCAGGTCATGCAGGGGGGGTACCATGACCAAATCAATGGTCAAAATTCATCCAAATCATAAATCAAGGGCTAGGATTAATTTAGCTTAATTTAATTAATTTTAAAAAAATCAAAAAATAGGTAGAAAATTAGGGCTGCTATAGGGGGGCTGGAGCAGGACTAGGGTGGCTGCTCTTGGCTCAAGTCATTTTTCAAAATTAGAAAAAAATACATTTTTATAATTAAATACCTCAAGCTAAGGGGGTAAAATCTAATTTTGTGAAAAATAAAAAACTATAAATAGGGGGCAAGGTGAGAACGACAAGAAGCACTCCAAGCTTGAAAACTTCAATCATTTCCACCCCCAAACACGTTTTTGCCCTTTAGAGAAAGAAGGAGAAAGTTAGAGAGAGAAAGTGTGAGAAAAAGAGGCGTATCTCCGCTTCGGGTAAGTAATTTCTACCCAAATTTCTTCTGGATGTTAAGTAGGGTAAAAACATGCTTAGATAATGTCTAAGCATGAGAAAATAAGTATAGATATGATGTTTAAATGAAATTATGCCAAAACATCAAAAATTTGGAGCGAATATAGGGTATTCGGCAAGATAGTATATGATATGTGAAAATAATGCTCCAAAATTGATAAATGATGATTTGGGATGTATGATTATGATAAATATGATGTTAGAATAATGATATATTAATTTCATAATTTTTGGAATTAAGGATTATGCTTAAGTGAATTTATGATGATTTTTAGTATATGGAGAAAATGATTTTTTTGGCCAAGTAAATGATGATAATTCAAAATATATTAAATGTCCAATGATATACTAGGCATAAGGTATGTCATGGTATTTTTTATTTTTGGAAATTAATATTTGAATATAAGTATGGAATTTTTGAAGAATTTATGGACAAAAATATCTATGTAAAGAAATAATGCCCAAATATTATAAAGCATACATGGGAAGCAGCTTAAATAGAGGAAATGAAATATCCTTTGTCCTTGAATAGGAAAAGGAAAAGAGAAGGTCGAAGACACCTCCTAAGAAGGTAAGCAAGTTATATGTTTTGCAAATTATTTCCAAAATGCTTGAAATTGTTTGCAAGTTGCTTTATGAAATTTATTTAAGGTTGGCCATACCTATAACTGCTTTACATGAACAGAAGTTCATTTTGTGAAATTATTTATTAAATGTTTTTTATGAAATTGTTTATGATTTGCAAATATCATGCCGGCATGTGTATGAGAATGAGCATGTGCACGAGGAATAGGCCTTAGTCGAGGTAGTAAGCGGACCGGATGTCCCCCTCGCTATTGCCAAGTCGCTTAATAGGCCCAGGCCGGCGGCGACCTCCCTGAAATGGGAGCATGTATGGGATGGGCGCCTAGCTAGCGTTGCATCCAAAGGAATGTCATGAATGCTATGTATGCATTGCATTTGCATTTTATGAAATGCATGAAAATGATTGAAAAATTATGTATAGCTTGCTTACTGAGTATTATTACTCACCCATGCTTTTTCAACAACAGACAGGAAATGATGATGAAGGCAGCATGCCAAGTGTTATGTAGTTTTTGATATAAATGATGTTTATGTAAACTTTATGTAAAGTCAACGATGATAATTTTGAGATGAAAAGGGAATATTTTTATTCCAATGAAAATGTTTATGGAATAGTTTTGATCATAACTGTGTTATGTGAAATATATTTCAAATTGGATGAATGATAGGAATTTTCCATGTATTGATGAAAAAAAAAGTCCTGCCGTGTGATCAGGGCAACAATCCTGAGTCACGTTTACCAATCAAAATGATCCCGGAGTAAGGCTTCTAGGCACCTCGGTTCGGGGCGCCACAGAAGTTGGTATCAGAGCAAGGATTGGTAAATAGGCGGGAGAAGGAGAAAATAAATGATGTTGAAAGGATAAGTTTGATACCACAGAAGTTGGTATAAGAGGAAGGATCTGTAAATAGGCGGGAGAAGGAGAAAATAAATGATATTGAAAGGATAAGTTTGATACCACAGAAGTTGGTATCAGAGCATGGATTGGTAAATAGGCAGAAAAGGAAAGAAATGACTAAGCTAGATTACATGAAATCATGATTGATTTATTTATTATTGATGAATATTGATGTTATACTAATAAATGTGTCATGAAGTTAAAAATGACGCTCACCAGAGCTAGAGCGAGAGCCAACAAAGGAAAGGCCCCGATGGAAGAATCAGTTGATCAAACAAGGGGCGAAGCCAGTAAAAGAACTTATAGGGCTGAATCCGAGGAGCAATCCTCTAGGACCCGCCCACGGCGAGAGGAAAGCCCTAGACCTCAAGCAGAGGTCAATATGGAAGAAAAAATTGTTGCGGCTATCGAAAAAGCTATGCAGCAATGGACAGCCCAGGCTGCTGGGTTATTGCAAGAAATAAGGAACCAACAAGCCCCGCCATCAGGAGGAGACGGGAAAAGACCAGGGCCCTCAGCCAATCCCGGCACATCAAGGGGAGTGGAGGATAGTCTCCTTGAGGCCGACAGAAAGGCTATCAATGCCTTTCTTGCCCAGCGTCCGCCTAAGTTTGCAAGGGAACCAGACCCCCTCATTGCTGAACAGTGGATCACAGAGATTAAGAAATTATTCAGGATATCACCTTGCAATGATCAACAGAAAGTATTGTGCGCTACCCACCTACTGATAAAAGATGCTTATGAATGGTGAGAAACGCTAATGGTCACTATGCCACACCCGGAGCAAGTTACGTGGCAGAAATTTTTGGAGGAATTTAATAAAGAATATCTCCCTGTAGGGCTGCAGAGCCAGAGGGTGATAGAATTTGAGAAACTTTACCAAGGTAGGATGACAGTTACGGAGTATGCCACAAAGTTCAATGCCTTGGTAAGATATGTGCCGTGGATAGCCAATGTGCCGGAAAACAAGGCACAAAGGTTCCAGAGGGGATTGAGACCCCAGCTAAGAGAGGGGTTAGCCCCATTATTAATAAAGGACTATGCCTCTAGCATTGAGAGGGCTAGGGCATTAGAGATGGAGTCTATGAGGACTCAGGAGCTTAGGCAAGCTCAAAAACAATTCTTTACAGCCTCCAAGGAAGGTGAGGCTAATAAAGGGAAAAGGGGATTCGCCGAAAAAAAGAAAATCGGTGACCAGGCAAAGAGCGCCCCGACTTGCAGAACTTGCCACAAGCGCAACTCAGGCGAATGTTTACAGGGAACGGGGAAATGCTACAAATGTGGCCAAACGGGTCATGTGGCCCGGGACTGCGGGACCGACGAGGCCAAGATAATAAAGTGCTTCAACTGTGGTCAGGTCGGACACATTTCGCCCAATTGTCCGAATAAGCCACAAGGAGCACAAGCTCGAGGGAGGCCGGCCCAGCAAAAAGTCCCCGCCATCGCTAATCGACCCGGTACTGCTGCCAACCCAGTGCGTGTCCAAGCCCTCACCCGAACAGAATCACAAGAGATGGAGGAAAAAGTGATTACAGGTATGATTTACATTTTGGAAAATTCTGCAGTAGCTTTATTTGATTCTGGAGCTACGCATTCATTTATATCATACCAATTCGTAATCACACGCGCACTACGGGTAGAGGAAACCAGTAGTACTATACATGTAGAATCCCCAGTATATAGATTGGCAAGTATAAATCAAATCTGCAAAGCATGTCCTATCAGGATAGGAATAAAAATATTGGAAGCTGATCTCATCCTATTACCCATGACAGAGTTTGATGTCATATTAGGGATGGATTGGCTAAGTCAATGGGGTGCGACAATTGATTGTAGAAATAAAAAGGTGCAATTTGAAGCACCAAAAGATGAAATAGAGATCAGCAAAATAAGACAGCCAGAAAACACAATAAGGATGGTATCAGCTATGAAAGCAGCTAAGCTGATGCGCCAACAATGTACAGCTTATCTGGTCTCTATAAACACAATAAGAGATGAGGTACCTATGGAACAAATCCCAGTGGTAAAGGAATTTCCAGATATTTTTCCAAAAGAGCTATGTAATTTACCACCGGAAAGGGAGATGGATATGGAAATAGAAATTATTCCAGGGACAGCCCCAATATCTAAGGCCCCATATAGGATGGCACTAGTCGAATTGGCTGAGTTAAAAGTACAAATTCAAGATTTTTTAGAAAGGGGTTTATTAGACCCAGTGCATCACCTTGGGGAGCTCCAGTATTATTTGTAAGGAAAAATAATGGGAGTTTGAGACTCTGTATTGATTACAGAGAATTGAACAAAATAACAGTAAAAAATAAGTACCCACTCCCAAGAATAGATGATCTTTTTGATCAGTTAAAAGGAGCTTCTACATTTTCAAAAATTGATTTACAGTCAGGTTACCACCAGTTGAGGATATGTCCAAAGGACATCCATAAAACAGCATTCAGAACAAGATATGGGCATTATGAATTCTTAGTCATTCCATTTGGACTAACGAATGCCCCAGCTGTGTTTATGGATATGATGAATAGGATTTTTCGAGAATTGTTAGATCAATTTGTGGTGGTATTCATTGATGATATATTAATTTATTCAAAGACAGAAGAAGAACATGAGAAGCATTTAAGGATAGTGTTGGAAATTCTTCGAAGGGAGAAATTATATGCTAAATTAAAAAAATGTGAGTTTTGGTTGAAACAGGTAGCCTTTCTCGGCCACATTATATCCGAGAAGGGAATACAAGTAGATCCTCAAAAGATTGAGGCAATAACAAAGTGGCCACAGCCAACAAATATCACGGAAATAAGAAGTTTCCTAGGGCTAGCTGGCTACTACAGAAGATTTGTGGAAGGATTCTCACAATTGTCAGAAGATTTGATCTTCATTTGATCCAAGTCGAGTGTTTGAGTCGACTTACCCTTCATCTTCACTCGAGTCTAGCATTGAGTCGACTTGTTCTGCAAGTTCCACACTGAAGTCGAAGCTGGAGTCGACTTGGTCTGCGACTTCACCCAAGTCGCATGCGGAGTTGACTTGGGATGCGACTTCAGCAGCTCTCGTTCTCGATTTCAACTCTGGACAGAAAATCATGGTTGAAGTCGATGCTGGAGTCGACTTGGTCTGCGACTTCACCCAAGTCGCATGCGGAGTCGTCTTCGTTTGCGACTTCGGTAGCTTTGCTCCCCGATTTCAATGCTAGACGAAAAATGTCACTTGAAGTCGCTGCTAGAGTCAACTTAGGAATCGACTTAGCCTAAGTTGATGTCTGAGTCGACTTGGAAATCAACTTATCCTGTCATGCTTCATTTTCTTCATTTGTATATCCTTTAATCATCTTCACAAACATGTTAGTAACCAAAACTTACTCAAATTGATTTGTTAATCATCTAAACATAAACTTGGCTTATTTTCCACATGTTTCCAACAATCTCCCCCTTTTTGATGATTGACAAAACCGACTTGAGTGTATACTTTTCAATATCTTTAAAACATACTATTTTATCTTGTTTTGGTATCTTCAGAATAATAACTGGTCTTTTGCTTTTTGAAGGTTAACATACCTATTCCATTTCCAATAACTCACAAGTTAAAACCATTCATACAAGCATTTAAAACTGAGATTACTCAAATCCTAATCTCTTCTCCCCCTTTTTGTCAATCGATCAAAAAATAGAGATGAAACGGGTTAATCCTTTGAGAGTGGCGGGGCCGCTCCTCCTGAACCTGTGCTCCCCCTCAACTTGTGCTTTTCTAAGTTCATTTCTCCTATCTTATTTTTCCTAATTTAATTAAATCATCCCCATATCATTTCTGATTTTATAAAAAGATTCTTTTGCTAGAGGTTTGGTGAATATATCTGCAATTTGATCTTCTGTTCTCACATATTCCAAATATATATCATGATTTTCTACATGTTCTCTAATAAAATGATGCCTAAGGTCTATATGCTTGGTCCTATAATGCAGTACTGAATTTTTAGTTAAACATATTGCACTTGTATTATCACATTTAATAGGTATATCTTTAAAATCCATACCATAATCCCTAAGTTGTTGTTTCATCCAAAGCAATTGGGCACAACAGCTCCCGACGGCAATATATTCGACTTCCGCGGTGGATAGAGCAACACTAGTTTGTTTTCTTGAAAACCATGAAACCAACATGTTCCTAAGAAACTGACATGTTCCACTAGTGATTTTTCTATCTACCTTGTAACCGGAAAAATCCGCGTCCGAGTAGCCGATTAGATCAAAATTAGAACCCTTTGGATACCAAAGTCCTATGTTGGTAGTATCTACTAAATATTTGAAAATTCTTTTTACAGCTATCAAGTGTGATTCTTTTGGACATGATTGAAATCGAGAGCACATGCAAACACTAAATAGTATATCGGGTCTAGAGGCAGTTAAATATAATAAAAAGCCTATCATGCTTTTATGTAATTTTAAATCAACTGGTTTGCCTTTCTCATCTTTGTCAATTTTAATAGTTGAGCTCATAGGTGTGTTTTCCCCTTTGCTATTTTGCATGCTGAACTTCTTTAACATTTCTTTGATATACTTAGACTGGTTTATGAAGATCCCTTCACTTAGTTGCATAATTTGTAGTCCAAAGGAAGAAATTCAGCTCCCCCATCATACTCATCTCAAATTCTTTCCGCATAAGCTCAGAAAATTCTTGACAAAGGATCTCATTAGTAGCACCAAAAATAATATCATCAACATAAATTTGAATAATCAAGATATTTTTTTCTTTATACTTGATAAACAAAGTGGTGTCTACCTTTTCCTTTTGAAAATCATGATCAATCAGAAATTTGCTTAATCTTTCATACCAAGCCCTTGGAGCTTGTTTTAATCCATATAATGCTTTGGTTAATTTGTATACAAATTTAGATTGATCTTTCTCCTCAAATCTAGGTGGTTGTTCAACATATACCTCTTCATTTATATACCCATTCAAAAATGCACTTTTAACATCCATTTGAAACAACTTAAAGTTCATGTGAGATGCAAAAGCTAGTAAAATGCGAATGACCTCTAATCTAGCAACCGGAGCATAGGATTCCTCAAAGTTTATTCCTTCTTCTTGTGAGTATCTTTTTGCCACAAGTCTAGCTTTGTTTCTTACCACAAGTCCACTTTCATATAATTTGTTCTTAAAGACCCATTTTGTGCCAATGACAATACAGTCTTTTGGTCTTGGAACAAGATGCCAAACTTGGTTTCTTTCAAATTGATTTAGCTCTTCTTGCATTGCTATGATCTAGTTTTCATCATCAAGAGCTTGATCAATAGTGGTTGGTTCAATTTTAGATACAAAGGCGTATTGTCCACAAATATTTTGTTTTGACCTTCTAGTCTTTACACCTTCATAGATATTCCCTATAACTTGCTTAATTGGATGAGCATTTCTAAATTTTAAGTCAGTTGGAGGTTTATGGGAATTATTACCTTCACTTACCTTTTCCTCCGTGGATTCTTCTTGCTTTTTCACATGCAGTTTTTCAAGATTACTTGTGACATCTTCTGCATCACTTAAATCATCTTTTCTTTTGGAGCATGGATTAAACTCATCAAAAACAACATGTATTGACTCTTCTACAACTTGGTTCCATTTATTGAAGACTCTATATGCTTTGCTATTTGATAAGTAACCAAGGAATATTGCCTCATCACTCTTAGCATCCAATTTTTCCAAGTTGATTTTTCCATTGATCAAAACATAACATGTGCAACCAAAAGCATGAAAATATAAAATATTTGGTTTTCTACCTTTCCATAGCTCATATGGGGTCTTTTTCAAGATTGCTCTAATGGTAACTCGATTCAACACATGACAAGCTATACTTACAGCTTCACCCCAAAATTTCTTCGATAATTTACTCTCATTTAGCGTTGTTCTAGTCATCTCTTGTATGGTTCTATTTTTCCTTTCAACCACTCCATTTTGTTGTGGAGTTCTTGGTGCAGAAAATGTGTGGTGAATTCCTTTTTCATTACATAATTCTATGAATCATTTATTTTCAAACTCACCACCATGATCACTTCTAATGGTCATAATAGTACTTTATTTTTCATTTTACACCAAGTTTACAAAAGTTGCAAACATAAAGAAGACTTCATCTTTGCTAGCTAAGAGAATTGCCCATGTGAATCTTGAAAAGTCATCAACTATTACAAACACATACTTCTTTCCACCAATGGTTAAAATGTCGGATGACCCATATAGATCCATGTGTAGTAATTTAAGTGACCTAGTGGTGGAAATCTCCTTTTTGGTAGAGAAGGACATTTTAGGTTGTTTTGACAATTGACATGCCTTGCAAATTTTATCTTTGTCATATTTCAATTTTGGCAATCCTTCCACCAAATTCTTTTTCTATAGGGTCTTGATGTTTGACATGTTTATATGCCAAAGCCTCTTATGCCAAACCCATGGATCATTTTCAATGGCCATTAAACACTGACCATTAAGTTCATCAAGTGAAATCAAATAAACATTTCCATGTCTTTTTCCGCTAAACATGATATGTTCTCCATCAAATACATTGCATATAGATGATTCAAACACAACCTTGTATCCTTTGTCACATAATTGGCTAATACTCATTAGATTGTGCTTGAGTCCTTCAACAAACAACACATCCTTCATACATGCATTTGAAATACTATAAATATTTCCTTTACCTTTAATTTTACCTTTCTCGTTGTTTCCAAAGGCAACAGTTCCATTGTTGCAAGGCTTGAGTTTATGAAATAAACTTCTTTCTCCAGTCATATGCCTTGAGCAACCACTATCCATGAACCAAACATTGCTTGCTTTTGCCTTGAAACATACCTGAAAAATGAGTAAATAAATTTTATCTCTTTGGTACCCATTTTATGGGTTCATTTGGGTTAGTAAACTGATTTAATATTTGTTGTTCTATTCTTGAAAGCCCAAATCTTGTGTTTCTTGGAACCCAAACTAATTTTTCACCATGGTCATACAATTTCTTAAAGTTGCATCTATAAATTTGGGACCCATCTTGTTGCAAAAATTGCAGGCCATTGGTAATCTATGAGTAGACCTCCAAGTATGTAGTGGTTCAAAAATTGGCCTTCTAGTCCAAATAATATGTTTCCCTTTGGGTTTGTAAATAGGTGCAGTTTTAGCTTGATTTTTCTCAAGTTTTGGCACACTTAATTTGCTACTTTATCCTTGCTCAAATGTGGAGTATCCAAGACCTCTTTTATTGTTTTGAGAGGTCATGTTCAGAAACATTTTCACACTTTCTCCTGGATTAGAGAACTTAGTTAATGATTCATTTAAGGATTCATTCTCTTTTTCAATTTTTCACTTCTTTCAATAGTAGTTCATTTTCTTCTTTCAGTTTTGTTGTACTTTTTGCTAGTTTTCCATTTACAATAATAATGGAATTGCATTGTTGTCTCTTTAATGATAACTTGTTTCCTAGTTTTTTTTATTTCCTCATATAATGAATCATATGCATGTTGAATTCCTCTAATTTAGCACATTTGAGACATTCTTGAATAGAAGAATAAGTAGATTGAGAATGGCAAAATTTGAAAGTTACCTCTTCATTACTTGTGCATTTTGTTGAGGTGGTTTGCTCTTCCAAAACTTTCGTTGTGTTCAAAGTTTCTTCATGTTCAATCCGTGCCATGCAGCATATTCTTTGACAATTTGCTGCTTCAAAATCATCGGTTGAGGAGCTACTTGTTGATGAAGTTTCTTCATTCACGTACATTCCTATTCCCTTAGGCCTTTGGAATTTTTGGCTTTCATATCTTTCCTTCATTTCTTGATGATCTTTTGATCTTTCTTCCGGTGTAGGACATTGAGCTTGCATATGTCCCATACCGCCGCATCTATAACATTTTGTCACCTCCTTCTTTTTCTCTTTTTGAGGTTTCTCTTTGAAATCTTTGAAGTTCTTTTCTTTCCTTATAAACTTTCGAAATCTGCGAGTTATTAGAGCAATGTCTTCATTATCGTTGTGAGATGAGCAGGTGGATCATAACTTTTAGTGCAATTTCTCTCTTTCCTTTGTGGTGATCTTCATTTCTTTTCTTGATTAGCTCTGTGAGCTAATAAGATCTTCTAGCTTTAATGTGTTTAGGTCCTTGGCTTCTTCTATTGTAGTAATCTTTGGAGTCCAAGATTCTGGTAGAGCTCCTAGGATCTTCACAACCTGTTCGGATTCGGAAATAGCTTTTTCAAGACCTTTCAATGCATTAGTAATTTTAGAGAACCTAGCAAACATTTCAGAAATATTTTCTATTTCTAGCATTTTAAAGCTTTCCAATTCTCCAATCAAAATATTTCTCTTTGTCCCTTGGACTTGAGAAGTTCCTTCATAGATAGATGTTAATGTATCCCATATTTCTTTTGCAGTTAAACAAGAGGATACTCTATCATATTCGGAAGCCTTAAGAGCACAAAATAATGAATTCATAGCCTTGGCGTTGCTCTTGACAATTTTCACTTCCTCATCGGTCCATTTGGAAGCTCTTTCATCAATAGGCAAAGTCACTTCCTCATCGGTCTGTTTGGAAGCTCTTTCATCAATAGGCAAACTTAAACATAAATTTTACCCCAGATTAATCAAGTCTCCTTTGTGAAGAAACAAATGGAAATCAATATAGTGCTGAGAGCAGAAATAAAAATCAACAAGCAAGATTTTATAGTGGTTCGAGCAACCTTCCCTACTCCACTCTTCCAAGCTCACACCTCTTGTGACTTGGGTTCCACTATGTATTTCACAAATACAACTAGAGCCACTGCTCTCTTCTAGATTCCAGCTCTAGGGGGCATCAACAATTCACAGCACAAGTAGGTGACGAGTTCCACTCCAACCACACACTACTTTGCTTACACTTGATCTTAGTTACCCAAACTAAATCAAGTTCAATACAACAAGAAAAAGTAAAAGAAAGTTTCTACACATTCTGATGTGTAGAGGCAGATTTGGCATAGAGAAGAACTTGTACATCAGTATTAATGATTCAGCAAGCAGCTCTTGGAAGTTTGAAAGAAGAGTTCTTCTTCTATATGATGACTTGATCACTTAATACTCTCAGAGATGGGAGTTGTTCTCAATCAATGAATTCTCAGCTACTCTCCACATTCATATTGAATGTCTTTTATAAATGTTGAGGGAATCCGAACGTTTGGAAGTAGGTGGCGCGCATTTAATGCGCCAACATTCGAAAAATTTGCGATCGTTGCGACCCAAGTCGCAGGTGGAGTCGACTTCGGGTGCGACTTCGGCTGTCCGTAACATCTTCAAGTTCCAATCTAGGTCGACTTAGTCCTCGACTTGACCCAAGTCGCAGGTGAAGTCGACTTCGGGTGCGACTTCACTTCCTCAACTTGCTAGTTGAACTTAAAATTCGTTGGAATGACTTGCTTGCTTGAATTTCTTCATGTTTGATTTTTCTTACATCATTTTATATTACTTAAGACTCTTTATGATTCTTCTATCTTAAAAGAAAACATTTGATTCCATGTCTTGAGTCTTGAGTCTTGGAATGCATGGAAGATGTCCGAGCATGTGTTCATAATCCAACATGATGGATTCATGCAACCCTGCTTGCTTTGGTCTTCATTTGATCTTCATTTGATCCAGGTCGAGTGTTTGAGTCGACTTGCCCTTCATCTTCACTCGAGTCTAGCATTGAGTTGACTTGTTCTGCAAGTTCTGCACTGAAGTCGAAGCTAGAGTCGACTTGGTCTGCGACTTCACCCAAGTCGCATGCGGAGTCGACTTCATTTGCGACTTCGGTAGCTTTGCTCCCCGATTTCAATGCTGGACGAAAAATGTCACTTGAAGTCACTGCTGGAGTCGACTTTGGAATTGACTTGGCCTAAGTTGATACCTGAGTCGACTTGGAAATCGACTTATCCTGTCATGCTTCATTTTCTTCATTTGTATATCCTTTAATCATCTTCACAAACATGTTAGTAACCAAAACTTATTAAAATTGATTTGTTAATCATCAAAACATAGACTTGGCTTATTTTCCACATGTTTCCAACAGAAACTAAAGAAGGACTAAATTTAAAATTGAATAGGTGGGTAGATGCTTTAGAATCTAAAATTCAATTTGAATAATAGTGAGAACCTGGATGAGGAAATGTGAATCAGGATTCTTAATTACATATCGTCCAAATTTGTTTTTTCATTTCTTCATTCATCATCATTTCATTTATTACATAAAAAATGGTACACTTGTACATATCTTTTAAACTATTTCAACATGCTGTTATACATCATAGGCCCTCTTGACCTAATCATGACATTGTCATTCCAGATATACATTCATCCATCCACACATTCATTCATTTATTCATTAGTTCTCCTAGAACTTAGAACTTTAAATAAATTCATATACGTCAGCATACCTGAATACTTTCATTCATATCATTCCACTCACCATGGCTAATCCTTTTAGCCCACATGGTAATATCTCGTACCACTTCTTCATTTCTTAGGTCCTCGACCGCTTGAGTCTCCCAGTACCTGTCTAAGATTTAGAAAATAAAATGTGAGTGATAACTCAGTAAGCAAGCAATTTATCATTAGGGCAAGACTTCCTTGAAAACCTTTTTCATAAACATCTTGAACACCTTTTTCCTAAGGACATTTATATGTCCCAAAATATTATCGTGAAATCCTTTGTTCATGAGGACAATTCTATGTCCTTGAACATTTTCATAAAATATTCATTCTTAAAATCATTTACAAGCCATGTCTGAGCTTGTTAAAGCAAAACATACATGTTCTACCCTTTATAATTAATTTATTTTTGTCTTGAGTGAACATTTCCAATGTTCCAAGACCTTTACATAAAACCATCTTTTGCCAGTGGACGTCTTACGTCCAAAATATTTTTCTCATAATTCCTTTGGCAAAGGAAGACATTCTCATGTCCTAAAACATCATTCACATAAGCCTTTTTTTGGCAAAGGACATTTTTATGTCCAAAAATATTTTTCATCATAAAATCCTTTAACCAAGAGACATGTAATGTCTCAAAATATTTTTCACATAGCTTCCTTTGGCAATGGACATTCATATGTCCTAAAACACCTTTCATTAAAACACTTTGGCATTAGACATTCTTATGTCCAAAAACAAGTTTGACATAAATCTTTTTCATAGTCCCCGTCTTGTGTCTTGTTTATAAAAAACAAGGCATACAAAATACATGAACCATTTCCATAAATGCATTTGCATAAAAATATTTCCTTTCATTCTTGTCATTTGCACTTTTGTGTAAAACACCTTATTTTTAGGATAATCATTTCATAAAAATTCCTTTAGGATAACTTTTATAAAAACATACTTTCATGTCCCAATCTTTGGGCTTTTCAAAAACAAAACATAAGCAAATGCATTTCTCTCCATCCAGTAGTGACACTTAGCAAGTGATCATGCTACCTTTTGGAAGAAAATCTTTAACAGCACACTAGCCAGGTGGCTGTTCATTCATCCTACTCCCATCTCAGGGAGGGCGCCGCTGGCACTCCTGACATCCCTTAGTGACTTGGCCTTATGCAGAGCGGGCCCCGATCATCCCAACCGTGCTCTACAACTGGCCTATTCCGTGTACTGTGCACCATACATTATTCTAACAGACCGCAATCCGTTTGGTTTAAAATGTCACAGACCGCAGCCCATGACCTTTTAAACCGAGATCGCAAATTGCAGCCCGTAACCATACTCACAAACGTCATAGACCGAAGTCTATATCTTTAAAAATTGTTTTTAAAAACACATCACAGACCACAGTCCGTGTCAACTTGTAAAGCGAGCGTACCCACCTTAAACAAGTTGTCATTTGAAATTTAGTTTTAGGATGACCTTCCTTAAATTCTTTTAAAACCATTTTGAGTAAAATATTTTGATAAACATTTGAAATGTTTGAGAAATAATACATCTTAAAAACCCTTATAATAAAAGAATTTCAATACTTTTGGATTTCCAAAAATAAACCATATATTTCTCTAATATTTTCTTGGTTTCCATTTCAGGGCCTTTTGCTTATAAAAGTTATGCAATTATACCATCCCTTTCTCCATAACCTAAAAATTAAATTATTGTCCACATATATATTATACTATTTTTACATAAAGGGGAATTGCATTGTCTTTTTCATGTCATTTAGCAACCTGAAATTAAACCATTTATGAAATCACCTATTAGGTTGGTCATCCTTAAATCCCATTCAACAACATTCGTATAAACATCTTTGAAGACATTTTTATCATAGATTTCCTTATCTAAAGGAAATGAAAACTTTTCGAATATCATTTCAAGACGTATGGACTTTGTCCAAATCTTCGTTTATATTTAGTTATCAATACATCAATTCCCGTTTTCTTTTTCTTTCACAAACATAATTATTTATCATAAAACATAATAAAAGAAATTCAAAACTTATTTACGTTCGTTGCTTTGTGAAAAAGGGCAAAATTCTCTTTTTCTTATAAATACTTTTGAAACAACATCATAAAGAACTTGCTTACTTAAAAGCAAATTCTTAAAGCCATTGACATAAAACATAAAATCCTGTAAAATTAACATCGTGGAGAACTTGCTTACTCTTAAGCAAATTTCTCAATCCTATTAACATAAAGCATTGCCAATCCATGGCAACACTCGTGATAAATTCTTTATCTTAAAAATATTGCTTGCTCCCCATGAAGCAAACCTTGAAGCTCTTCCTTAAAGCCATCATTTTCAAAACTTATGGCTTTGTATTAAAGCTGTCATTTCCAAAGCTTGTGCTTGCCCATTCATCAAAACATAATCATAAAAGTATTTACATAATCATCATTTCAACCTATAGAGAAAAATTCATAATTTGAAAAGTTCGTTTGCTTACCTGATATCGTCATCATCCTTTTCTTCCATTCTTTTCCTTGCCTTTGCCTAGATAAATGAAAATAATATTTCATTTATTTGTATCATCCTTAAATACTTATATTCCTTAGGTTTTCCAACCTATATAAGTTCATCTAGCTTATTCCACTTGTCTTTCAAGTCAGGTATTCATACATATTGATATAGCCTATACATATCAAATCATCCATTCATTTTTAATTACCTTATGTAGAGTAAACTTACATGCATAAAACAATCATTCATTAAATTATTATTTGGAGGTTCATTACCTCCATTTATCATTTTTAACATATTTTCCATTTTTCATACAATGGTGCTCATTTTAAGCACTTAGTTGCTAACTTAGACATCATATAATAATCTCAAAATTTGAGATTATCATTATTTAATTAAACATTACCCTAATCCACATTTTTCATCATTTTGTTATGCATTTTTTCATTTTAACAACTTATATAATCCATATATCATTTATTCATACATATCTCTTCATATACGTCCATTTCTCAACACATAAATCATGTGTTTCTTAAAATTTTCCAACGCAACAATCTTGTATCTAATTCCAGCATGATTAAACCCCCTAATTAATAGATAATTTAGGATTTAATTTCGGATTTATAATCCATTCATCATACGGTTCCAAAACAGCAACATTAGAACCCGTTTTTCATTATTTCAACGCCTATTTTGACACTTAATTCAAAACAGATTTCTAATCTATAAATTTCAGCAATTAATTATGAATTTCTTAACCCAAATTTAGGGTATTAATACATATTTAAAATTCATATATTAGTTGCTTCCAAAACAGCAACTTTCATATACATTTTGGGTACCCTCTGCACCCCTCTTTGAACATCCCTTTGCATATCTTTAAAAAATCATATTTAGGGTAATCTTGTTTACCTATAATAGGTTAAAATCTCATAATAACTTGTTTATATCCCACTATAAGTCAAATTCCATCAAAAAAACCTGAAATTTAACATTTATCTTGATTTATTCCTTAAGTTGTCCATAATGCTTAATTCAGGCACACTGAATTCTCAAAATCTTGAATTAATATCAAATCAAGTATTTTTTATCTAAAATTTCTACCATACCTTAATAACTATATTAATTAATCAAAATAAATATTTTAATCATAAAATATTTAGTATTTATATTTATTTTGGTATTTTTACTCTTCTGGACAGCAGCATCCCTTTTCAGACATCCTGAATCACGTAAATTATAGGGTATATTTATACCCATAAAAACCTAATTTGTATTTTTTTCTTGTAACAATAAATATGTCTTATATATCCTGTAAAATTTTCAGCTCAAAATTAATTTTATAAAAATTATTAAAAATCATTTGGTGAAGCTGATCCTGCCAACCGTTCAATCCTGTCCAGGTTGATTTTCCCAGATTTTTAATTTGCAACATTCGTATCATTTTAAGCTGAAAATTTTATTGTTTCTTAATAACACAATTATTCGTCTTCCCTTAACATTTTATAAAAAAATTCATTCATTAACTATTTCTTCCATATTTTCCTTTTCAGGTCCAGATTTACTACACATGAGTGCAGATTAGATGATATGGGCTGATTAATCCCCAAATTAAACTTTATAAACTATCGTATTTAACTATGTACCTTTAATCTTTGAAACATGTTCTTTAAGAGGTCTTTTATGACTCAAAACCATGATTCCAAATCAAGAAGAAAACTTGGAAATTGGAAGGCTTAAACTCAACGGGTACTTACCCGATTTCGTCGATTCTTTGTGCCGAACTTCCCGAGCTTGCTACCAAGCGTTGGCTTCCTCTTGTCCTTCTCCTTTTACTCCTTTTTTCTCCTCTTCCTTTCTGGGTTGGACGTACCCTAGTTGATCCTTGGAGAAAATCTCCTTTTCTCTCTTGTTTTCCTCTCTTTCCTCTCTTCTTTCTCCCTCTCTCACTTGCACGTTACCTTCTCTTGGAAAGTTGCTGGAATTTTCCAGCAACTCATACCCTTATTTTCACTCCATTAATGCCCACTTTAATGTCTCTTTATCCCCTTAAAAACATGGCATTATTTGGTCCAAGATAATTCCATCATTTATCTCTTCATAAATTCACAAAATCTAAGCATTGATGGGCCATGTTGCTGTCCACTTACAACGTCCCACATGGCAACCCTTTAGTTTGGAATTTTATGCCTTAAATACACCTCAATTTATCATACATTAAATGCCCTAGCTCATAGCCTATTTACATGTACTTTTTGGATTCTTAAAAAATCCAAAAAATCAGATTTTTGGAGCTTGGAACGTCCCGTTGCAACTTCCTTTGATTTTGCATTAATTTTTTTGTCTTTTCTCCCATAAATGTGTTTTGTCTTGTAGTAATTAAGAAAATCCCATGATAATTAGCTTAATCCATTCCTACCATATCGTTCGTCATATCGTTTTATCCATCTTTCTAAAGTTTCGTCTCAAACCGAGTTTACTAACTCCACTTATGACAACTTGAATTTATCTTTTGGATTTGATGATAAAAATAATTAATTATCACCCTAATCCCATCATGACTCCCTTAATACAATCCATTCAAAATATTGGGCCCACCGTCGTGAGCTTACCTTTCAAATTTCATCGAAATCCGCCTTGTAGGCGTCAAGTTATGAATTTTCTATCATTTTTCATCTTAATTCCATAATTACACTTTGATCTTCATAAATTAAATCATGGTAATTAACATGATTATTCATAACAGATTTTCACCTTTCAATCCTTTTTAAGCCCCTCGGGTCATACCGATTCACTTTGGGCTCCGACAATTAAATTTTTAATCACCATTCTTAATTGAACCCTAATTGCAAAATATCATAAAATCCTAAAATCATCCATAAATCATTCAAGGCATACATGTATCATAATTACATGCCTAATGCCTTCATATAAGTCCTACTTGGGTATGGGTATCACAATTATTTATAGATAGCGTTGTTCTAATAGATGAAACTAAAGAAGGACTAAATTTAAAATTGAATAGGTGGGTAGATGCTTTAGAATCTAAAATACAATTTTAATAATAGTGAGAACCAGGATGAGGAACCAATTAAGATTTTAGATCAAGTAGTAACAGGAACTAATCATTTTCGGTACTTAGGATCAATAGTTCAAGAGAACAGGAAAATTGAGAAAGATATAATACATAGTACTCAAGCAGGATGGAAGAAATGGAGAAGTGCATCAGGAATTTTATGTGACCGTCGAGTTCCAATCAAGATAAAAAGAAAATTTTATAAGACTACGATTAAACCTGTTATTCTTTTGTGGCGCCCCGAACCGAGGCGTCACATTTGTCCTTACTCCAAGATCTTGTCGATTGGTAAGTGTGAATCAGGATTGTTGCCCTGATCACGCGGCGGGTACTTAATTCGATCTCGTCAAAAATTTTTTTCTTTTTCTTTCATCACATAAAGACACATACTTATCATCAAATCTCAATTATCATTGATAACATTCATACTTGTTTTTGTACAATACAGGTTATTTTAACCTGAACATTTTATACATACATAATTTGAAAACTCCTTATCATATGTTCATGTCATACCATATATGGATCAGCATATCATAAAATTTTCTTCATACCTTCTTTTTCCTTTTCTTCTTGGCCTGTGCTATACCTGTCTATCGTTTGAAAAGCAAAACGTGAGTCGAAACTCAGTAAGCAAGTGTTTTTCATTTAAATGCATTTCTCCCGTTCAATAGTAGACACTTATCAAGTGATCTACTATCAACCAGTGGAAACCTTTTCATAAAATCTTTCATAAAACATATGCTTGCAGGCTTAACATATAGACCTCTTTTTCATAATCATAAAAACGTTTTCATAAAACTTCCTTTTTCCAAGGACATTCTCATGTCCTTAAAACATTTTCCATAAAACCTTTTCAAAACAAGCATATGCAACATACATGATGTTTCTGTCCGTCTGGTAGGTGACACTTACCAAGTGATCACTCTTTCCTACTTAGGAGAGAAACCATTTCATTTGATAACTCGCGAGCTAAGCAGTTATCCGTGTTCATCTCCCATTTCAGGGAGGGCGCCGCCGGCATTTCGCCTTTTGAAGCGACTTGGCCTATGTAGAGGGGGGCCATCTTGCAACCGCGTCCGGTCTGCATATCCTCTACAATAAACCTAGTACATAGCTCATGTACACATTCTTCACGTTCATATGCTAGCATGCTTTTTATAAAACCTCACAGACCTTAATCTGTGTCTTTTTCCTTTTCAAAATCTAATACTAGCATAACCTTTCAAAATAGTACAGACCTCGGCCTGTATTTCTATTTCTAACTTGATAACTCGGCATAGCTCAAGTTAACAAGTTAATAAAAATATTTTGTAAGGATGACCAACCTTAAATAATTTTAAAAACATTTAAATAACACATTCTTAAAACATTTGAAATATTTGAGAAATAATAAATTTGAAACATTGCTAAAAAATGTTTATAAATCATTTTTGATCGGTAAAACAATTTTGAAAAACATTTTAATATTTGGAAACCAAAGACTTTGGAAACATTTTTCTTCTCGTTTCTAGATTTTTCATGAACAAAGGATATACTAATGCATAATTCATTTATATATATATATATATATCATATTCTTTGTCCACATAACACTTAAGTTTCTTCTATACGAAGATATGCTTGTATGATCCTTTGGTCATTTAAAAGAAATCTTCGTTTAAATTGGTTATTGGTTGGCCTTCCTTAAATCCGTTTCAAAACATTTTAATAAATCATTTTAAATTCATTCGATAAAACAAAATACTATTTTGGAAATCAAAACTTTTCCTTTTCCATTATAATGCAACCATTTCCATCTTTCTCTTCATTTATAAGGATTTGCTTATGATAAAGCAATTCCCACATACTTCAACATTTCTTCTTACTTCCATATGAATTTGCTTATAATAAAGCAAATTTGACATATTCCATAGTTGCACTATATAAAAATCATTTTCAAAAGTTTGCTTGCTTACCTTTGCTTTTCTTTAATCCGACTCATTTATCTTTTCCTTTCCTTTTCCTATACAAGTGAAAATGATATACATACTTTATCATGCATATTTTATATTTATTTATGACCTTATTTTCCACTATAATTTTTTTATAGAGGTTATCCTTAAAAATGCGTGATCATCATTTTCTTATATGGATTTTTATCCATAAATCCTTAAAAAAATTCAATCCATATATCCTCATAAAATATAAAAATAAATCTAAAATTTTCTCCAAAAATCACGCTGTTACTGTAGCAGATCACTGTAGCAGATTACTGTTCACCCCGTGGTTACTGTTCATGGGTTTCAAAAATTGACATTTTTTCCAAAAATAAAAAATACCATGACATACCTTATGCCTAGTATATCATTGGACATTTCATATATTTTGAATTTATCATCATTTACTTGGCCAAAAAAAATCATTTTCTCCATATACTAAAAATCAACATAAATTCACTTAAGCATAATCCTTAATTTCAAAAATTATGAAATTGATATATCATCATCCCAACATCATATTCATTCATCTCAAATCATCTTTTATCAATTTTGGAGCATTATTTACACATATCATGTGTTATTTTCCCAAAAGCTCTATCTTCGCCCCAAATTTTTGATGTTTTGGCATAATTCCAATTAAGCATTATATCTATACTTATTTTCTTATGCTTAGGCATTATCTAAGCATAGTTTTACCCTAGTTAACATCCAAAAGAAATTTGGGTAGAAATCACTTACCCGAAGTAGAGATACGCCTCTTTTTCTCACACTTTCTGTCTCTAACTTCTTCTTCTTCTTCCTTGGACGTGTGGGAGGATTTTGGGAGCTTGGAATGGCTCAAGTGGAGCTAGAATATGATGCCTTGGACGTCCACCCTGCTGCCCTATTTATAGGGTTGCATTTTTCAACAATTTGGAATTTACCCCTAGCTTTGAGGTATTTAATTATAAATTGGTATTTCTTTTTAATTTTGAAAATGCATGGAGCTTTGTGCAGCCACCCTAGGCCTGCTCCAGCCACCCTATGGCAGCCCTATTTTTCCTAGATTTTTAATTTATTAAAATTAATTATTTTTAAGCAAATTAATCTCAACCCTTGATTAATGATATGATCAATTTGTGGCCATTGGATGTTTTGCCCCATTTTCCACACCCACTGCACGTCCCTGCCATGTTTCTGCATTTGCATTTAATTTTTTTTTATTTTTTTATTATTTATTTATTAAAAAGTCAAAGTATATTTAATAAAAAGTTAAGTTACTTTTTCAACATCTATTTGACACTTCATCTTGGCCATTAATTTGTGAGTTTCATCACATCTTATACCATCCATCATGTTCATCATGTATTTTTAACCATCCATAAAAAATTTCATCGAATTCCGACGCCCGGATTGCAAATTATGAATTTTTTTCTATTTTTTCACTAAAATCCAAATTTGGATTAAAATATCCAAAAGTAATACTATTTTGTCTTGTAGTGATTAATTCTCCTTTTGACTTTTTGTGATTAGGTTAATCAAGTGATTAACTCTTAATCACATGTCTTAATCCATAATTACTTTGCACGTACACTATTCACGTGTACTATTCACGTGCATCACATTCTTAATTGCATTATTCTAACCTCTAATACACATTTATCAATATAACATATTTCATAAATTTTTATTTATTATAAAAATCAGTACAGGTTTACAATCCTTGGTTTACATATACTATTCTAGGATTGCGGGTTTCACAGCTTTATGGGGCAGAATGCTGAGCAGTTAAAAAACAACATATGCACAAAATGAGCGTAGCAGAAATGAGAATGTTATGGTGGATGAGTGGTAAAATAAGAAAAGATAAACTTATGGATGAAATAATTCGAGAAAACTTAAAAGTGAGAACGATTTGTGATAAAATTAGAGAAAATAGATTCAAATGGTTTGGTCATGTTAAAATGAGGCCTGAAGTATCACAGGTTAGGAAAATAGAGTCTATCAAAGTAGAAGGTGGTAGGAGAATGAGAGGAAGACCCAAAAAATATGGATGAAATTAATTAAATAAGATTTAAAAATATTACAAATTACATAAAATTTAGCCTTAAATCACCAAGAATGGCGCAGCAGAATCCATGTGGAAAATGGTTTATGATGATGATGAAGATGATGATGATTCATTCTTTCTACACTTATCTGCAAATCCTTGCGGTGATATCACTCTCTGTGGTATCATACCTTTCCTTTCATCATCCTTTGTTTTTCTCTTTCCACGCCTGTTTACTAATCCTTGGTCTGATACTATCTCTAATGCCCCTGACCCGAGGCGTCACAACCTAGCCTTACTCCGGGATTGTTATCGATTGGTAAATGTGAGTCAGAATTGTTGTCTTGACCACACAGCAGGTTCTTGAATTGAATCTCGTTCAATTTTTTTTCTTTTCTTTATTTCAAAGAAACATTCATTCATTTGGAATCAATCACACTTATCATTTACACTATATCACTTATTCATTTTCATCAACGGTCCTATCGAGTTGATCATGACATTTTCATTCAATACATATATAATCTGACTATTTTAAGTTAATACAATCTTTCCATCCATTCACGGCATACTAGTACATACAATTTACCTTTTTCTTACCTTATTCATATCATATCTAGACAAGATATCCCATAAAATATTCATAGGCAAATCAACCTGATTTGTTCATCACTTGGCCTTTCCTGCACCTGTTTAAGGTTGAAAAGAAAGCATTTTTTCGGTTTTATGTAAATGCATTTCTCTCCATTCAGTAGGAAACACTTATCAAGCGATCAACTACCAACGGAACAAAAATCTTTTCATATAAACAATTCATGTAAATTATCATATAGAGTGTGTTTGGTAATAAGTAAAAGTTGTTAAGTTAAAACTTTTCAATCTCCACAACTACTCTTTTTTTAATCATTTATTCACATTTTTTGTGATACCTGGATCCAAGTAGGACTCATATGAAGGCATTTGGCATGTAATTATGATATATGTATGCCTTGAATGAATTTTGGATGATTTTATGATTAATGATATTTTACAATTAGGATTTTAGTTAAGAATGGTGATTAAAAATTTCATCGTCGGAGCCCAAAGTAAGTCAGTATGACCCGAGGGGCTTAACGAGGATTAAAAGGTGAAAATGTGTCATGAATAATCATGTTAATTACCATGATTTAATTTATGGAGATTAAAGTGTAATTATAGAATTAAGATGAAAAATGATAGAAAATTCATAACTTGACGCCTACAAGGTGGATTTCGATGAAATATGAAAGGTAAGCTCACGATGGCGGGTCCAATATTATGAATGGACTGGATTAAGGGAATCATGATGGGATTAGGGTGATAATTAATTATTTTTATCCCAAATCCAAATGATAAATTCAAGTGATCATAAGTGGAGTTAGAAAACTCGGTTTGAGATGAAACTTGAGTGAGATGGATAAAACGATATGACGAACGATATGGTAAGAGTGGATTAAGCTAATTATCATGGGATTTTCTTAATCACAAAAGAACAAAAGCAATTATGGTGAGGAAAAAGACAAAATTTAATGCATGAACCAAGGTGGAAACCATGGACATTGAAGAGCATCAAAATTTGATTTTTTGGATTTTTTAGAAATCTAAAAATTACATGTAAATGGGCTATGACCTAGGGAAGTTAATGTATGGTAGATTGAGGTGCATTTAGGCATAAAATGCCAAACTAATGGCTTCCATGTGGGACGTTGCAAGTGGACAGCAATATCCTCCAATTAATGCATGATTTTATGAATTTATAAAGAGATAAATGATGGAATTATCTTGGAGAAAATGATGCCAAGTGTTTAATGGGATAAGATCACATTAATGTGGATGTCAAATGGGATCAAAAGTGGGCATAAGAGCTGGAAAAAATTCTAGCAACAACCAAGGGTGGACGTCCATACTAAGAGAGGGAGAGAAGAGAGGAAAAAGGGAGAAAAAAGGGATTTTCTCCAAGGATCAGCTAGGGCACGTCCAACTCAGCAAGGAAGAGGAGAAAAGAGGAGGAAAAGGAGAAGGAAAAGAGGAAGCAAAATCTTTGTAGCAAGCTCGGGAAGTTCAGGACAAAGAATCGACGAAATCGGGTAAGTACCCGTTGAGTTTAAGCTTTTCAATTTCCAAATTTATTCTTGATTTGGAATCATGGTTTTGAGTCATAAACGACCTCTTAAAAAACACGTTTCAAGTATTAAATATTCTTAGTTAAATGAGTTGATTTATGAATTTTAATTTGGGGATTAATCAGCCCATATCCTCTAATCTACACTTATGTGTAGTAAATCTAGACTTGGAAACGAAAATAAGGAAGAAATAGTTAATGAACTAATTTTATCATGAACTTTTTTGAAAAGACTCATGACAGGGTGATTAAGGAAAAAACCAATTTTCCGCTTAAAAAGATAAGCACGTTGCAAATTAAAAATCCGGGAATACCAACCTGAACAGGATTGAACGGGTGGTAGGATCAGCTGTACCAAATGATTTTTAATAATTTTTATACAAGGAATTTTGGACTGAAGACTTTACAAGATATATAAGAAATACTTAGGATCACATAAACAGAATAAAAATTTGGTTTTTATGGGTATAAATATACCTCATAATTTACGTAATTCAGGATGTCTGAAAAGGGATACTGCTGTCTAGAAGAGTAAAAATACCAAACTAAATAGAAATACTAAATATTTGTACTGGAAATATTTATTTTGATTTATTAATGTAGTTATTAAGTTATGGTAGAAATTTCAGATCAAAACTACTTGATTTGATATTAATTCAAGATTTTGAGAATTCAATGTGCCTGAATTCAGCATTATGGACAACTTAAGGAATAAATCAAGATAAATGTTAAGTTCCAGGTTTTGTGATGGAATTTAACTTATAATAGGATATAAACAAGTGATTATAAGGGTTTAACCTATTAGAGGTAAATAAGATTACCCTAAATATGATTCTCATTTAGCTTAATTTTCATCCGCCTCGCATTTTAGGAGCATTAATTAGCTTTTAGGCATTTTTAGTTCATTTATTTAGTTTTTCCATTTTTTTGCAGGAAGGATGGGATGTACGAAGGCAGAGCGGATGAGTTGAATGTAAGCCGAGGCATCTAGAGGCAGATGGATGGCGCCTAGGCGCCACCCTACGCACCTTGGTCATTTTTAGCACACACAGATTTCAACATGGTTTCCAGAGAGTTGGCGCTTAGGCGTCACTCAAGGGCGCCCAGGAGCACTTCTCTACATAAAACCCAAGTCAGAAGCCAAAAGTCAGGTAGTGCAGTCTAGGGAGTTGGCGCCTAGGTGCCAGCCAGGGGTGCCTAGGCGCCAATACTCATCCGTACGCGAATATACCAGTGCATAAGCTGCGCAAGAGAGACCATATATATGTTGGAAATAATTGATAAAATCAAATATCCAAAGCATGTGTTTTGATGATTAACAACACAATTTGATTGAATTTTAGCTACGAATGTGTTTTGTGTATTGTTTAAGGATATAAAAATGAAAGATATAAAGCATGACAGGTCAAGTCGATCTCCAAGTCGACTCAGACATCGACTTAGGCCAAGTCGATCCCCAAGTCGACTCCAGCAGCGACTTCAAGTGCCTATTTTTATCCAGTGTTGAAATTGGGGACCAAGAGGTTCCGAAGTTGCAGACGAAGTCGACTCCACATGCGATTTGGGTGAAGTCGCAGGCCAAGTCGACTCCAGCATCGACTTCAGTTAGACAGGACAAAATTTCAGAAGTCAAGTCGAAGGCCAAGTCGACTTAAGGCCAGACTTGAGTCAAGTTGAAGACCAAGTTGACCTAAAAATTCAACTTGGAACATATGAAGATTAATCCAAGTCCAAAGCAAGCAAGATGCATGAATTCATCCATTTAAATCATAATATATATATATATATTGGATTTGTTCATGCATACCAAGATTCAAGTTTCCAAGATTCCTAAACATGAAGCTAAAAGATTTTTTCTGCAAAGTGAATATACTAAACTCCAAATAATGCAAATCTAAGAAGTAGCAGTTATACTGAAGAAATTAAGCAACCAAAGGAAATTTCAAGGAAATTTAAGCTCACTTGGCAAGTTAACAAGGTCAAGTCGCACCCGAGGTCGACTCCAACATCGACTTGGGTCAAGTCCCAGACAAAGTCTACTCAAAAGACAGACTTGGAAGATTGAACAATCAGAAGTCGCACCCAAAGTCGACTCCACCCGCGACTTGGGTCAAGTCCAAGGCCAAGTCGACTCGAGGAAGAACTTGAACAAGCTGAGCACGACCGAAGTCGCACCCGAAGTCGACTCCAGCATGCGACTTGGGTGAAGTCGCACACGAAGTCGATTCCACCTGTGACTTGGAGGAATAACGTTCGAATTTTTGAACGTTGGAACATTTATTACGTGCCAACCAACTCTATAATGTTGAAAATTCTCCCTCCTCTATATATAGACACTCAAGCAAACGTGGAAATATACAAGTAAGAGCTGAAAAAGAGGAAAGAAGTGCTACTAAGTTTTATATTTCACTTTCTTCTATATTTGAGTGATCGATACACTTTCAAAGGAAGAACAAGCTTCAAAGTTGCGGTTTGCTTCAACGCAGAACAATTCGTCTCTTCTATAAACTCTTCATCGAGCTGAAACTTGCTAAACAAATCTGTAAAGTGTAGATTTCTTTTATTTCATCTTATTATTTGGTTTTTGGTGCTTGGTTTGAGTTTGGTGTTTCAAACCAAGCTATAGCAAACCAGTAGGGAAACCAAGCTAGAAGAGAGCGGAGGCTCTGGTTGTATATGCCCCCTAGAGTGAGAATCTAGAAGAGAGCGAAGACTCTAGTTGTATTCGCAGAATACATAGTGGAACCCAAGTCACAAGGGGTGTGAGCTTGAAAGAGTGGAGTAGGGAAGGTTGCCCGAACCACTATAAACCTTGTCTATTGTTTTTCATTTCGGCTTTCATTATCTAATTTCTTTCCAATTATTTCATTAAAGGGGATTAAATTAAACCGGGGTAAAGTTTATAATTTAAGTTTAAAATTTTTTAAATACCCAATTCACCCCTCCCCTCTTGGGTAATTACTATCAACTCAAGACCAATAATATATAGTTCCTAGGGGTTTGCGCGCAAGAGAGGAGCGAGGAAGAAGAGGAGAGAGCCTAAGGAAGAACCAATGTGCAGGAGAAAGAGGAAATCAAGATTAAAGCACGGATTGAAGACAGGATTCAAGCCCCATTGGTGGAAACCGCCGGAAAATAATTTTCTCTTATTCTTTCCAATTTTCTTTCTCTGCCTTTATGGATACTCTTCGTATGGATGTAATGGATGTTGAATTCATGTCATTGAACTAAACCTCCATTAGATGGATAGTTAGGATGAATTGAATTCTAAACTATATTGTTTCTTGGTTCATAGAATATTCAAGAATGAATAGTTGATTTTATATATGATTGTGTATGATTTACCTTTGCATGTGTGGATTTAATATTTTTTTACAAGATTAGCTATCTTGTAAGATGATTTAATTACTTGATTTATCCTTGGAAGAGGAAGATTTTTTCCAGATCCATGTGTAAGGCATAGGTTTTGACCTTTGTGTAAGGAGAGTTGTTTAACGAATAGGAATATACCGTTAAACCCTGTGTAGTCATTATACAAGTTATGAACTTATCAATTTCACTTTATTTAATGGCATGGGAACATAGCACTTAAATAGGGTGTAATTAGCTTTATATACTGTTGGAAAACATATATAAAGATATATGAACTTGGGCTATTAAATCCATATGCAATACAATTAAAAAGAGCCAGAGCAATATAGTTTAGATTCAAGGATTCCGATCTATCCATCTGTCATCTCTAATCAGTAAATTCGTTCTTAGTATCCAGTAGTCTCATGATCTCTACTCTAATTTCTCGTTGCAATCATTAGTTTAGTTGAACCATAAACACTCAGAATTCTCCACCCATCGAAAGCAGTTTAACTAATTAATAATTTCGGTTAATAATTTCTTGTGGAAACGATACTCTACTCACTCTTTATTACTTGACACGGCACGTATACTTGCGTAAATAGCGAGCATTTTAATTGACATATACGCAGCTCGTCAAGTTTTTGGCGTCGTTGCTGGGGAATTGTTTACCCAATTATTTTTAGTTTTATTGCTTTCTTGTATAATTCTGTAGAATAGTTTATTTTCATAATTTCTTTTAGCTTAGAATTTCTTTTTCTTTCTACTAGTTCAATTTCATTGGTTTTTGCAAAGTCATCTCATATTGCATGCGCCGAGGCAGAGTCAAAAAGGAGTTGTTATTCCTTTTGATCCGGAACCCGAACGAACTTATTTGAGAAGGCATCACAAGAGCAGGGAAGCTAGAAAGCAACAGCATACGATGGAGCGCATTGAGAACCAGGACAAGAACGTTCAAGCAAACCAGTAGGGAAACCAAAGGATTGAGATCCCGAATCATCCACCTCAAGATGATTTGGACCAACCCATTTGGGATCTGATTGTGTTCGGTCAAAATGTTGTTCAGACTAGCATTGCACCTCCTCCTATCGACACCAACAACTTTGAAATCAAGCCGGTGATTTTCCAGATGCTCCAGTCTATTGGGTAGTTCGGAGGTCTTGCATCTGAAGACCCACACCGCCATCTGCGAAATTTTTTGCAGATTATGAACACATTCAAGCAGAACGGAGTCTTCGACGAGGCAATGCGGCTTTGAATGTTTCCATTTTCTCTGCGTGATCGAGCTTCAGAGTGGCTAGACTCTTTGCCACCGAACTCCGTCAACACATGGAACGACTTGGCTCAGAAATTCCTAAAAAAATACTTCCCGCCTGCCAAGTTAGCCAAGCTGAGAATGGATATAATCTCGTTCAAGCAACATGGAGAGGAGACCTTATCAGAGGCGTGGGACCGCTTCGAAGACCTGCTTCGAAAGTGCCCGCATCATGGAATTCAGTCGTGGGTCCAGATTCAGATTTTCTACAACGGCCTCCAGGATTCCACCAGTCACATGGTGGATTCTTCATCGAACAGTTCTCTGCTACGGAAAAGCTATCGAGAATCATACGCCCTGCTCAAAAACATGGTGGCTAACAGTTATCAACTGCCAATTGACAGGAGCCGAGGTGCGAGTCTACTCCAACTGGATACGGTTTCATCGATAAAGGCCCACATCGACACTTTATCTCGGCAAATCCAAAACTTGTCCAGGCCAGCCAACGTCAATGCATTAGGGGTGTCTACACCACAGCAGTCGACGGTAGCAGAAATTTGCACGTGGTGTGGCGAATTCGGCTATCCCAGTGATGAATGTGCCTCCAACCTGGAGTCCATTAATTACGTGAGAAATTTCCAGAGAAACCTAGCTAATCAGTATGGAAACAACTACAACCCAGGCTGGAGGAATCATCCTAACCTCTCATAGAACAACCAGACGAGGCCGAATCAGCCGCCTGGATTCTCGCAGCAGCCGCCGCAGCAACAACCTGCAAGACCAATGCAGTTCAATCCACCACTACGAGAAGAGATGAAATTGGATCTGGAAAATCTCTTCATGCAGTTCATGCAATCCCAGATCATGACGAACAGGAACTTGGAAGCTCAGATAGGCCAACTGGCCTCAGACCTGAACAACCGACCTCAAGGTTCATTGCCGAGCGACACCGAGCAAAACCCGAAGGGAAAAGGTAAAGAGCAGGTCCAAGCAGTCACATTGTGTAGTGGAAAGCAGTTACCTGATCCAACTCTACCAGAATCAGTGACTGAACCCACTAATCCTCTGATTCAGCAGTCGCAGGAGCTAGGAGAACCAGTTGCAAGCCAAAAGCAACCGGACGCTGAAATCGCCCCAAATCCAAGGCCACCTCCTCCATTTCCTCAGCAATTCGAAAAGCCTAAAAAATAGGGCCAGTTCAAGAAATTCCTTGAGGTATTGAAGCAGCTACATATTAATATACCTCACGTCGAAGCCTTGGAACAGATGCCGAGCTAGGCCAAATTCATGAAAGATATGCTACCAAAAAAGACGGTTGATGGAATTCGAGACAGTGGCGCTAACAGAGAAAACCAGTGCAAGGGTGTAGAGGAAACTACCTCCTAAACTCAAGGATCTAGGGAGTTTCACCATTTCATGCACGATTGGAGACCAGTACTTCAGGAGAGCCATATGCAACTTGAGAGCAAGCATTAATCTCATGCCCAAGTCCATTTTCAGAAAATTGGGCCTAGGGGAAGCCTGACCTACCACAGTGACGCTGCAACTGGCGGATCGATCCATCACGTATCCGGAAGGTATTATTGAGGATGTCCTTGTCAAGGTGGACAAATTCATTTTTCCGGTAGATTTTATTATCCTGGATTATGAAGAGGATCGAGACGTGCCAATTATTCTCGGTCGGCCTTTTCTCGCAACGAGCAACGCGATAATCAATGTACGAGCCGGAGAATTAACCATTTAGGTGCAAAATGAAAAGGTTACATTCAATGTGCTCAAGTCTATACAGAACCCGACGACCTAGAGGATTGCTTAAGGATTGATATGGGTAATTCAAAGGTTCAAAAGATTCCTCAGACTGGTTTTAAAAAGGACCAAGAGGAGATTGTGATTAGGGGACACAAGTTATCTGTCTGTGTTAAAGACCGACTCGTTGGTTATGTCAGGCTCGAACAACTGACCGAGCCGTTGAAAAGTCAGGATATGGATATTAAAACCAATAATGGAATAGGGGAGTTCACATTTGATAGAACTGGAAATGTTCATGGCAAAATACCCCTACCTCATCGGCCGGAAGATCAAATTTGGCATAATTTATGGACTGATGGGCTAAGATCAGATCAGAACTTTCAGGTTGCAGTCCTAATGGCCGGGACTTCGAGGTGGCGAAATTAAAAATGGACTGAATAGCAGGAACGCCGGGCTGAGGACGTTAAGCTTAGCGCTAAATGGGAGGCAACCCATTGACTAGTTTCAATTTGATTTGTATTTTTGTTTTTATTTGTGGATTTTGGTTTTGTTTTTATTTATATAAAAAAAAAGTGTCGGCGCCTAGGCGCCGGGTCGTGGACAGCACGACCCGGAAGACCTATAAAGCTCCAGGTTAGGGTTTAAACCCTAACCCTCACGCCCCGGCGCCGATTCTTTCTCCCCTTCTCATTTCCAAATTTTGTCAAAGTGTTTCCAAGCGATTTCAACTTCAATCCAACTACATTTGCAACTCAATCTCCTCCTCATTTCATTCATCTCATTTTCCATTCTGTTTTCGTTTTTTCCCCTTTGCTTAGATCCTTTCCAATCCATCCAAAAAATCCAGTTTTCCAACACCAAATCTTAAGCAATACACCCACATTTGGTTTCCCATCATTTTCTCCTTGATTTGGACTCCACTTTGAGCCATTGCATCACCATCTTCTTTGCCCGGCGCCAATACTCCTGTGCCCCGGCGCTAGTGTAGAAGCAAGGCCACTTTAGATTTTTAGGCGGGAAGCTTTGTGGGTAACAATTTCTCCATTTTTGGTGCCTTTTCATTGCTATGAAGTATTTGGTGATTGCTTGAGTGAAAAATTGGATTGGACCAGTGGGTTTTTGTGGATTGATCTGCGGATTGGAGATTGATTTGGGTGGATAGTTCTTTGGTTTGCTTGGAATTGGTTGGTGCCTGTCTGGTATTGGTTTCATCGTGATTGTTTCAGATGCATTTTGGAGTTTGGCATATTGACTTGTTGGACTGCTTGTTGGATTGTTGGATTGCTTGGGTCAATATTGGCTTGTTGGATTGTTTGGTTGTGTTGGAATTTGGTTTGAAAGAGCTGTCTGAGATTGCTTTGGGACCACATGGCTTCATCATCTGCTAAGAGAAAGAAAGTTCAGGAGCCCGTCGAGTTGGACGCCAACAGATTTGTGTCCGCTAAGGCTTTTAAGCGGTACACAAACGCACTCCAGAAAAGGCATCTGATTCCGGAGAGAGGAATCAAGATAGACGAGTTCTTTGACGCGCCGCTCCTCAACTTGCATACTCGAGGCTGACAGCAGTTCATGGCGCAACCCCCTCCCGCTATTACTCCTGTGGTCAAGGAGTTTTATGCAAATGCAGTGGAGCATGAAGAGGGGCGAGTGAAAGTCAGGGGCAAGATCGTCCCCTTCCATGCAGAGGCGATGAACGCATATTACGGGTTGGTTTCTTTTCCTCACCCAGACGAGTATGAGGGTTCCTAGCAGGCGAAGATCGAGATACCGACTCCATCACCAGGCCATTTTGCCAAAGGCCACCGGTTTGGAAGTCGACGGGCGGGCAGCTAACCTCCTTCAAGCGGAGCGACATGCTGTCTCACGGAAGGATGATCTTTCATTTTATCTTGTCCCGAATGATGCCGTCGACCCATGTCAGTGAGGTGACGATGGATAGGGAACTGCTTCTCCACATGATCAACAGTGGCATGACGATCGACATGGGCTGCCTTATCTACTAGCAGATCTGTGCCTGCACAACCGCACCCCGGGGCAGCTACTACTTCCCATCCCTCATCACCGAACTCTATAAACGGGTCGGCGTCAGATGGGAGCTGACAGAGGAGGTCCTGAACTGCCAAGCCATCATAGACGACCTCTCCTACCGCATCCAGCCCAGGGTTCGCACCACCATGACGCGCCCTAGCACAGCTCCATCTGCAGCGGGTCCCTCCTCGTAGGCGCTATCTACAGCCGAGCAGCCAACCAACCTCGAGAATCTGATTGCTGCTCAAGCCAGGTACCAGCGGCAGCATGACCCGGCGATGGAGGCCTAGCTACGGCGGATTGCGGAGGACTGCCGGATCGACATCTCCACCCTCCCGCCTTTCCGACCGACACCGTCAGAGGTCCGAGCTTGTTTTGGGCAGCCGGCTCAGCCCCAGCCCGACGACAAGGCCGACGAGGACAATGAGGATGCGACAGAGTCCGATTCATGAGGGAGTCCCAGTCCTTTATTTCTGCTTTTCTTTTATTTTATTTTTGCTTTTCATTATATTTCCATTTTTAGTTCATTTTAGGATCATGCATTGAGGACAATGCATCTCTCAAGTTTGGGGGGTGTATAATTCTCAACCATAAGTTAGTTTTTCATTTTAATTTTTCATGCTTTATTTTATTTTTCATGTATGTCAATTCTTGCTAATGAAAGTTGTCTTTGTTTCAATCCATCTTATTGTGAAAATGTGCAAGGTTGTGATTATTTCTTACTTGAAATTGAATTCATGAAAGAATAGGCAATTCAAATTAAAACCAAGTATTAAAGAAGGTTGAAATTAACATGTCAAAGAATTAAAAGAAATTTCATAATGCATTGTTCTAATTCAATCACAGGAATATCTTTCAGACCGAGATGATGAAAACTGAACTAAATAAATGCTGACCAAGCACTTTAACGGGTTCAGAAATGGTATTATTTTACAGGAATTACTCAGACATGTTCAGTACCCTTAACAAAGCATTAGAAAAAGATAAAAAGGGGGTGGTTAACCTAAGCTGAGTAACCGGGACTTGGCATCGACAAATGGCAAGGTTCGCATAGAAAGCAAAGGAAAATCACAGTAACAATGCTTTAAAAATGAAAATTCTCCCTAGATACCTGAAATATGGTGAGAGGAGCCAAAAAAATAGATCTCTAGATATCCTGAAATATGGTGAGGAGAATTTTTGCAATAAGTTTGGGGGGCAAAATGTGTAGTTGTTAGAAATTGAATCTAGTGACTTGATACCATTTGCTGTGACCAGTGTATTCAGCTTAATCCTTGGTTTGCTTGTGTTCATTAATTTTCTAACCAGTTTTCTGATCGAATGGAAGATTAACGTGTTGAATTATGACTTTGCACTATGGAATCTTAGCATCCACATGTAACTTGGTTTGAAAATGAAAATGAAAATGCATGTCTTGTTTGTATAATGAAGGATTTTTCAAGTTGGATTAATCTTGACCTTGTGAAATGGATAAGTGGATTGATCAAAGCATAACAGGAAGCAAACGGAGTTGACAGAGTCTGTATGCATTCATATGATTCATTCATTGATTCATTGATTCATTCATTAGGGTTGCATGTGTTGTTCGAGGACTAGCAACATTTAAGTTTGGGGGTGTGATAACTCATATTTTATGAGTTATCATGGCCCATTTTAGACTCAATTTGTGCGTTAGTTCGAGAGATTAGGCTTAGTTTGCACTCATTTAGCTTAATTTTCATTCGCCTCGCATTTTAGGAGCATTAATTAGCTTTTAGGCATTTTTAGCATTATTTAGGAATTTTTAGTTCATTTATTTAGTTTTTCCATTATTTGCAGGAAGGACGGGACGTACGAAGGCAGAGCGGATGAGTTGAATGCAAGCCGAGGCATCCAGAGGTAGATGGATGGTGCCTAGGCACCACCCATTGGCGCCTTGGTCATTTTCAGCACACACAGATTTCAACATGGTTTCTAGAGAGTTGGCGCCTAGGCGCCACTTCTCTACATGAAACCCAAGTCAGAAGCCACAAGTCAGGTAGTGCAGTCTAGGGAGTTGGCGCCTAGGCGCCAATGCATGAATTTCTAAGATTTGCAAAATGTGTCTAAGTTGCCCAACATACAGAGAGTTCAATGCATGAACTTCTAAGATTTGCAGAATGTGTCCAAGTTGCCCAACACACAGAGAGTTGGCGCCTAGGCACCAATACGCATCCGTACGCAAATATACCAGTGCATAAGCTGCACAAGAGAGATCCTATATATAGTTCCTAGGGGTTCGCGCGCGAGAGGGAAGAGAGGAAAAAGAGGAGAGACCCTAAGGAAGAACCAAAGTGCAGGAGAAAGAGGAAATCAAGATCAAAGCACGGGTTGAAGAGAGGATTTAAGCCCCGTTGGTGGAAACCGCCAGAAAACAGTTTTCTCTTATTCTTTCCAATTTTCTTTCTCTGCCTTTATGGATACTCTTTGTATGGATGTAATGGATGTTGAATTCATGTCGTTGAACTAAATGATGAGTTACGTATATGTCAATTAAAATGCTCGTTTTAACGCAAGTATACATGTCGATCAAGTAATAAAGAGTGAGTAGAGTATCGTTCCCACGAGGATTGTGTTAAACAGATTAGCACCTTAAATCTCAATTGTCTAAGTGAATTGATAGAATAAATGAGATTTTTCTTTTAAAGAATAAAACTAAACTAAATAAAGCAGTAAATGACCAGAGTAGGATGGAATATTGCTGAGATTGCCTTGAGATGATAAAGATAGGTGGGAATATGAATTCATTGAATCATAGCTATGTTATTTGGTTCCAATTAAGTTAGTTGTGTAGAGATTACTAATCTAGGTTCATTCATATTCATATATGTCTTCCAACACATACAAACCTAACCAAGTTTTAGTTATATGCTATGTTCCCATGCATACAAGTAAAACCAGATTGATAACTATATAACCTAATCATGATTACACAGGGTTAATAGGTATATTCCTATCCATATTAACATCTAACACAACATGAGTTAGAATACCTGTGCCTTATATATGAATCTTATTCAAATCCCACTTTTCCAAGCATGAATCTGAATATTAGATCAATCCACAAGGTTGCAAGGCTTGTAAACTCATTAAGCATGATATATAAGGGTAATCTCAAGTAACACAAGTCACAGCACAACAGTATTATCAATTCAAGCATAAGAAAATCAAATATCATAAGCTACGAGTTCAAATCCTATATATCTCCCACCATAAGAAGGCTTAGCCCATTAACATGACTTCAATTCCCATTAAAATCAAGTTACAATCATCTCCAAGAAAACAGAAAAAAGGAAAGAGAATAAGAAAGAGAAGAACTAAATCCCGAAAGCTTCCACCAGCGAGATCGGATCTCCTCTTTCGTTTGCGATGGAAAACGGATCTTTTTCCTTCTCTATGCGGCTGCTCTAGCTGCTCTCTCCACGCCTCTGGAACTCTAGGTTTCTATTTAAACTAACAGCCTGCATAGCAAAACCCGTGCGTACGGATGCGTATTGGCGCCTAGGCTCCCCAAGCTGGCGCCTAGGCGCCAACTCTCTGGAAGCTTTTGACCTAAAAACTCTTCTAGTTGTGTCTGTATATTAATGAAGTGGCGCCTAGGCGCCAACTCTCTGGATGCACTGTGTTGTGTGAAGTGTTGGAGATTCTAGCAAAGGCCTGTAGAATTGCGCCCGGGTGCCAACCTCATGCTCCTTCACTTGGCTCTGTTCTGCATTTGACTCGCTCACGTGCTTGTAATTCTCCGTCCTTCCTGTAAAAATGAACGAAACTAAATAAATGAACTAAAAATGCCTAATTTATGCTAAAAATGCATAAAAACTACATAATGCTCCTAAAATGCAAAGCAGTTGAAAATTTAGCGAAATGGATGCAAACTAAACCTAATCTCTTGGACTAACACGCAAAAATAGTTTGAAATAGGCCATGATAACTCATATTTTTACGAGTTATCACTAAACCTCCATTAGATGGATAGTTAGGATGAATTGAATTCTAAACTGTATTGTTTCTTGGTTCATAGAATATTCAAGAATGAATAGTTGATTTTATATATGATCGTGTATGATTTACCTTTGCATGTGTGGATTTAATACTTTTTACAAGATTAGCTACCTTGTAAGATGATTTAATTACTATATTTATCTTTGGAAGAGGAAGATTTTTTCCAGATCCATGTGTAAGGCATAGGTTTCGACCTTTGTGTAAGGAGAGTTGTTTAACGGATAGGAATATACCGTTAAACCCTGTGTAGTTATTATACAAGTTATGAACTTATCAATTTCACTTTATTTAATGGCATGGTAACATAGCACTTAAATAGGGTGTAATTAGCTTTATATACTGTTGGAAAACATATATAAAGATATATGAACTTGGGCTAGTAAATCCATATGCAATCCAATTAAAAAGAACCAGAGCAATATAGTTTAGATTCAAGGATTCCGATCTATCCATCTGCCATCCCTAATCAGTAAATTCGTTCTTAGTATCCAGTAGTCTCGTGATCTCTACTCTAATTTCTCGTTGCAATCATTAGTTTAGTTGAACCATAAACACTCAGAATTCTCCACCCATTGAAAGCAGTTTAACTAATTAATAAATCCGGTTAATAATTCCTTGTGGGAACGATACTCTACTCACTCTTTATTACTTGACACGGCACGTATACTTACGTAAATAGCAAGCATTTTAATAGACATATACGCAGCTCGTCAAGGGTAAACGTTTCAAAATATTATAAACTTTTATTTAATCCACATATGGGGGTTCCTTACCTCCCATTTATCATTTAACATCCCTTCTTTACATTTTTCACATTGGTGCTCATCTAAGGCACCTATTCATGAGTTAGGGCTACTAATCTAAATTTTAAAATTTTGAGATTTTATAATTTTCTCAAAACCGCCTTATACTTCCTCATTTTACCATGTTTTCCTTTCATTTTTGCATCTTAGCTACTCATACATGGTCATCCTCCCTTCTTGCCACCCATACTTCCCACATTTACTCACTTGAACACGCATATATTATGTGTAATTCAAGTTCATATAAAACAGCACTTTATTTTGACATTTTATCACATTTCCATCCATTTTTTTCATTTTATCAAATTTTATTTAGTCATTTCTCATCTTTGTCATGCATACCCTTTATGTGCTTCCCATTTCTTACACATAGATTATGTGTTTCTTAATATTTTTCAAAACAACAACTTTGCCTTCTATTTGGCATAATTAATCCACTTAATTATCACATGATTTAAGGTATTTTCATGGAATTTTAAAGCCTTAATCATAGGGTTCCAAAACAGCAATTTTGGCACCCTCCTTTCAAGTTTTCAACGTCTAACTTGACACATTGTTCATAACAGATTTTTAATCTATTAATTCCTGCATTTAATCATGGTTTTCTCATACTATATTTAGGTTATTTTCACATATTTAAAACCCATAATTTAGTCACCTCAAAACAACAACTTTCCATACCCGTTTTGGGTACCCGTATGGACGTCCACAACATGGTCCCTTAAAAATCAGATTTTCACAAATCTCTTCCATCCAAGTTGGACGTCCCATGTACCCTAGCTTTAGGGTATTTTACCCTTTAATTCACCACATATTAATTGGGTTTAATCCATGCATCATACCCATCTCAATAGTGAGAATCTAAACCCGTAGACAACTCTAGGTTCCACCCTTCCTAGGGTCCTTAATCCATACCCAAATCAACGTATGGAAAGCATAAACTCACGAATCATAAGCTAATCATGAAAGATGATTAAAACAGCAACATAATAAGGGAATTTAATAAAATTCCAGCTAGGGTTATTCACCCTAATCATGATTAATACGTCACTTAGCCTCCTTGAATCCCTTGGATTCATTACTTTCATTCAGTTCTCATTTAATACCCTAATTAAGGGCATCATAACTCATCATTTAATGGTTATTATGGATCAAATTCATGACCCATGAGAGGAGGTGAAAACTTTGGAATTCAAGAACCCAAAGCTTAACCCATACTTACTTGACAACTAGAATTTCTTGGCTTGGATCCTTTCCCACTTGATTTCCTCCCTTTCCTTCCTCTTTTCCTTCTTTTTTATCTTCTCCTTTCTCCCCTTGCTTGGTCATGCTTGCTGATGCTCTTGGGAGAGAATTTTCTCTCTCCACTTTTGCCCAAAATGAACCGTTCACGTACCCCTCTCCTTTCTTTTATAATTTGCAATTTGTGGGGCCCACTTTTACACCTCATGTGTAGGGTAATTTATGACTCCCTTATCCCTTAATGAGTTGGCAACATTTCTCCCATGAAAAATCATATTTTTACATGATTTTTAATTATCAAAATCTGCCTCAATTAATGCCGATGTTGCTGTCCACTATTCACTTGGGTTTTTTTGGCATTTTGTGGCTGATATTTTTAGCCCATTTAATCCCTCATTAACTATGCTAGAGGTTAGGCTAATTACATTGGCATTTTAGGATTTTTAAAAAATAAAAAAAAATCTAATTTTTGGTGCTAATCAACCTATTTCTTGCCACCTTACCCCCATGCTTAATTGCTTTGTCTTTTTCTCCATAAATGAGTTTTATCCTTTTTTTATTAAGAAAATTCCTTGATAATTAGCTTAATCCATTATCACCATTCGCTTATCACATCGATTTATCCATCTCGCTCGAGTTTCCTCTCAAACCGAGTTTTCCAACTCAAGTTATGATCACTTGAATTTGTCCTTAGATTGTAGGCTAAAAATGATTAATCATTGCCTTAATCCCATCATGATTTTCATAATCCAATCCATTCACATGATTGGGCCCACCGTCGTGAGTTTACCTTTCAAATTTCATCGAAATCCTCTTTGTGGACTTCGAATTACGAATTTTCTATCATTTTTCACCTTAATTTTATAATTACATTTTAGTCTCCATAAATTAATTCACGACTATTAGCATGATTATTCATGACACATTGTTACCTTTAAATCCTCATTAAGCCCCTCGGGTCATACCGACTCACTTTGGGCTCCGGTGATTAAATTTTTAATAACCATTTCCAATAGAAACCTTAATTCAAAATATGGCATCATTCACAAAAATTATTCAAAATCCATTTAATACATATACACATCATAATTACATTCCCAATACATATATATGAGTCCTACTTGGATTCGGGTATCACAAGTGGTTAATTAGAAAAAGGTACCTAGCATTGACTTTGTGTACCCTAGACTACCATAGCATTTAATAAAAAGCATTTGAGATAATGACATGTTTTAATGCTATGCAAGGTGTCAAATTTTGGGTGGATTGAGCTGGATTTTATGGATTTATTTAATGGTCATATCCAGGAAAAAATCAAGGATTAAATGCCTAATATCTAGCTCAAATGGAGCATAGGTTATGTGGCAAATCAAGGGGACATCCAAGGGCACTTTAGGCATGAAATGTGATTTTTACAAATGGTAAAATATGTGTCTAAGTTGCCTAATACCTAGGTGAAGTAAATAGGCACATAAATGAGTGAAAAATGTGGCAAAAAATGTTAAAAGCTAAGCATAGATGGGGCATCACTTGGTGGACAGCAAGATGGGCCATCAATGCATGGATTTTGTGGATTTTTGATAATTAGAAAATGCATATTTTACTTGGATATAAAAATGTCATGTCATCAAGGGATAAGGTAGAAATAAAATTACCATCATGTCATATGGCAAGTGGGTTCCATAAGCTGGTTAAAAAAATATAAAAAAGGGGGTATATATATTGGAAAATGTGCACATGAAGAAACGGTGAAAAAATCCCAAAATTTGCTAAGTGTGGGAGGAGCTCTTTGCACGTCCAAACCAGAAAGGGGAAGGAGAAAAGGAGAAGAAAAAGAAGAATAAAAAGGAGAAGAAAAAGAAGAAGAACCAAGTTACACAAGTTGGATTCAAGTTAGATTTAATCCAAGTAAGTAAAACCTATGTTTTGAATCATTTGAATCAAGTTTTCCCTCTCAATTCATGAGCCATGAATATGGGTCATAAAGAAATCTTAAAGGCCGATTTATGATTACTTAATATGGGTATTAAATGATTTTTGAAAAATTTAAATGAGATCAAGAGTTTAATAGAGTGAAAATGGAAGTTTAAGTTGAAATTTGAGATGAAAGGTAACTTGAAAATTCTCAAAACCCTAAATCAAGTTGCTGTACGATTAAAGCATGATTATTTGGATGTAATTCATGTTCTTTTGGATTACATATGTTGATTTAAGAATTTTTTAATGATTTTAGCAAATATGGAACTTAGGGTTTCAAGAAATGCCCGATTTTTCCATTTTTGAGTTAAAAATGATACAAGGAAGTGCTTAAATTGTTTATGGATGAATTGTAGGGTAAAGTACCCCAAATTAAAGACCCTTTCGATGGCATAAGTGGGCTAGATGAGTTTTCCCTAAATTTGATTTTTTAGGGTATATATATAGGACGTCCAAACGGGGGCCAAAATGGGTGCTTTCCATATGATTTTTGTTGCTGCTTGTAAGTAAATGATTTATGAATTTTATGGAGGGTAAAATACCATAGTATTAAGGTACTTTGAGTTTCCAAAAGGGTTTGGAAATATTTTCCCTAAATCTGATTTTATGGATATATGTATGGACACGTCAAAATGGGTTAAAATGGATGCCCTATATGCATGAAAATATTGCTGTTATGGAAGAAAATGAATCATGAATTTTAAATATGTGATAATATCATAAATTTGGGTTAAGAAAAGCATGTTTAGCTGCTGGAAATTATGACTTAAAAATCTGTTATGATTTAAGTCTTAAAAGAGACGTTGAAAGAATAAAAAATGGGTCTTAACATGGCTATTTTGGAAACCAGTGATAAATGGATTAAAAATAAGAAATTAAATCCTAAAGTATATGTTAATTAAGGGGTTTAATGATGATTAAAATGGGTGTAAGTTTCTGTGTTAATAAATTTTAAGAAACACATAATATATGTGTTATATGTTGAACGTATGTAGAGCATATGTATGAATGGATGATATGTAACTTATATGAACTTGCTAAATGAAAAATATGCATGAATATATGATGAAATACAGGAGGATATTTCTGTATGAATGAGGATTAATTATCTCAATTTTTGAGATTTATTTATGAAGTTTGAAGCGTCACTTATATACTTAGAATGAGCATTAACGTAGGAAAGATGGAAAATAGATGAAAAATGGTTAATGGGAGATATAATTTTCCAAATGATGAATTATGAATGAATGTTATGTTTACCCTAAATATAGGATTAAAACACAATATGTAGTAATTGTTATGATGCACAAGTGCATGTTGTGTATGTATGATCGACTTGAAAATCCAAGTTGATTATGTATGATATGGATTATGGGATTGGAAAACTAAGTGAGTGCAAGAAAAATGGATTGTTATGAATGCAATATTATGTTTATGTATAGTCAAAGGCAAAGAGATTAACAAGGCAGAAAGCTAAGCAAGCAAGGTAAGCAAGCCATTTCCTATAGCTTTGTTTTATCAAATATGATAAAATGTTTATCAATGATATTCTAACTGTTTAAATGAGTTAGCAAATGAATAATTTCAATTCTTTATAAGTTGTTTAAGAATGGTCATTCCTTATTTAAATGTGTATTGAAATGTTATTTCCAATGGAATAAATGAATTCCTTACTGCTTTTCAAGTACTTATGTCAAATGATGATTCACGAGTTTATGAATGAAAAATCATGCTAACAAAGTTCATGTTTATGAAAGAAAGCATGTGCACAAAAGCATGAGGTCCACCTCAAAGGTGTAAGTGGACCGAATGTCCCCCTTTGTTGCGGCCAAGTCACTAAAAGAGCCGAGGGCCGGCGGCGCCTCCCTAGAATGGGAGAGAGAATGAAAGTGGATGGTTGTCTAGCTAGCTTCTATCCAAAGGAATGTCATGATTTAAATAATGCATCGCATTGTTTATGACATACCCTGGACGGGTATAAGAAGCATGTCTTAAGATATACCCTCGAATGAGTATAATGTAGCTTTCCAAGTTATTTTCAATGAAAATGTATTGCCTGAAAACCTTATAGCTTGCTTATTGAGTTTCGACTCACAGTTTTATTTTCCAAATCCTAAAGACAGGTGAAGGGGAGAACCATGTAAGGAGTACAGGTGGAGATTAAAAAATAAATAAATTTCTACAAGTTATCTGTGATTGAACTCTATCAATTGTATGGTTGTATGTCTGATGACATTAATGGTGATTTATTATTGTATAAGTATTGTGTTGTGTTTGTAACTATGTGGTGATTGTGACTATAAATAGTGAAAAAAATTTTATAGTCAATTGTTAAGAATGATTTATCATTAAATGGTTAAGGATGGAAAAGTATGAGATCATATGTATATATTTTAATTGGAATGTTTAAAATGATATAAACTCCTAAGGAGTTAAGATAAAGTGGATAAATATCCAAATAGCCTGCCGTGTGACATGACAACAATCCTGATCACGTTTACCAATTGATAGATCTTAGAGTAAGGTTGTGACTCTCGGGCTGGGGCACCACAAATGCAAAAATGCATGAATATGTGATAAAATGCATGAATTTATTGATGTATTGATGATTATTAATTATCTCAAAATTTAAAATTTAATTATGAAGTCTAAAGACATCAAGTATATGCTTAAAATGAGCATCGACGTAGGAAAAATAAAAAATAGATGAAAAATGATAAATTGGAGGAATAAACCCTCACATGTTGATTAATGAATGATTATTATGTGTTTACCCTAAATATGGGTTTAAAACACAATATGGAATGGATGTTATGATACACACGTGAATGTTATGTATGTATGACTGACTTGAAATTCAAGTTGGTTATGTATGAAATGGATTATGGGTTGGAAAACTGAATGAATGCAAGAAAATGAAATTGTTATGAATGCAATGCCATTTTTATATATAGGCAAAGGCAAAGAGAAAATAGACCTGGAAAGTTAAAGTGAACAAGGTAAGCAAGCAATTTTCTAAATGCTATTTGTTTTATTAAAATGCGATCAAATGTTTATCAATGATGTTCTAACTATTTGAATGGTTTAGCAAATGAATTTATTTAAATTCTTATAAGATGTTTAAGGATGGTTATTCATTTATCTCAATGTGTATTAAAATGATATTTCCAATTATGATAAATGAATTGTTCAATAATTCTTAATTATTTATGTCAAGTGATGAAACATGGATTTATGAATGCAAAATCATGCTAGCATGTCAAAAGAATGTTTATGAAAGATGCATATGCACAAAGCATGAGGTCCACCTCAAAGGTGTAAGCGGACCAAATGTCCCCCTTTGGTGCGGTCAAGTCACTAAGATAAGTCTCGGGCCAGCGGCGCCTCCCTGGATTGGGAGAGACGTTGGAGACGGATGGTTGCCTAGCAAGCCACTATCCTATGATGTCATGTTTTTAAAATAATGAATAGCATTGTTTATGATATACCCTAGACGGGTATAAGAAGCATGTTTTCATGATATACCCTCGAGTGGGTATAATATTACTTTCCAAGATATTTTAAATAAAAATAAATTGCCTGAAAACCTTATAGCTTGCTTATTGAGTTTTGACTTACGATTTTGTTTTCCAAACGCTAAAGACAGGTGAAAGGAAGCACCGAGCGTGGAGCACAGATGGAGATTCAAAGTATTAAATGAATTTTATTACCTGTGTATGAACTTATGGTGGAATGGTTGTATGATGACATTATACATTTGTCTTAATGATTGTATAAGAATTACGTTATGTTTTTGTGATTATGGATGGAGAAAATTTTTTATAGATAAATGTTTAGGTATGAATTATCATGTTATGAATGAGTATGAATTTTATGAGATAATATATGTATTATCAATTGTTATAATGACCTAAAAGGGCATTTGATGGAAATTGGAATGTATGAAATGATATAAGCTCCTACGGAGTCCGGATTAAGTGAATAAGTATCCAATAAAACCCACTATGTGACAGGGCAACAATCCTGATCATATTTACCAATCAATATCGGTCTCAGAGTAAGCCTAATGTTGTGACGCTCGGGCTGGGGCGCCACAGGTATACCTTAAATCTAACTTTTAATGGAATATATGACGTGAACGTCCAAAGGATGGCCAAAGACTTGGCGCACAAGCACGGCCATGGGGTGCTGCAGCGTCAGTCCCAACATATATTGTGACGCCCCAGCCCGAGCGTTACAACATTAACCTTACTCCATGACCATTATAGATTGATAAATGATAACTCGTATTTTTACGAGTTATCATGGCCCATTTCAGACTTGATTTGTGCGTTAGTTTGAGAGATTATCTTAGTTTGCACTCATTTAGCTTAATTTTCATCCGCTTTGCATTTTTTGAGCATTAATTAGCTTTTAGACATTTTTTGCATTATTTAGGCATTTTTAGTTGATTTATTTAGTTTTTCCATCTTTTGCAGGAAGGACGGGACGTATGAAGGCAAAGTGGACGAGTTGAATGTAAGCTGAGGCAACCAAAGGCAGATGGATGGTGCCCAGGTGCCACCCTACGTGCCTTGGCCGTTTTCAGCACACACAGTGTGGCGCCCCGAACCGAGACGTCACTTCCTTACCTCAGGATCTATCGATTGGTAAATGTGAATCAGGATTGTTGCCCTGATCACGTAGCGAGTTTTTAATTGGAATATGTCCAGAATTTTTTTCGATTATTCATCTGTCATCATTCATAATCTTGACATGACAATCATCGTACATTGCGACATTTCACTTGTAATAAAAATCATCATTTCATTCATAGCACCTTTATATGCCTATCGTTATACACTGAATCATTGTATAAATCATACTTTCATACATTCAGTCATTAATTCACATGGAACTTAGAACTCTAGCTAAGTTCGGATATACATAAACACATAGTATCTTTTCATGCCTTCCTGCCGTGAAAGTTTTCTTAACTTAGGCATCACAATTTACATCCATACATCCATACATTCAACCATTGAATCATTTTTAGAACTTAATATTCTCATTAAGTTCACATACACATTAGCTTACCTTAGCATATTTATGCTTTTCCATTCCTCATAGCCTTCAAGGCTATCATCATGTACCTTCCTCTATGTCTGAGGTTCGCAACCTTCTGAGTCTCCTCAGTACCTGTCTAAGGGTTTGGAAAACAAAACGTGAGTGACAACTCAGTAAGCAAGCATTTTAGGGCAAGGCTTCTTGAAAACCTTTTTCATAAACATTGGGAATACCTTGTTCCTGAGGACATGCATATGTCCTAAAATACCATCATGAAATCCTTTATTATAAGGACAATTTCATGTCCTTGAATTCTTTCATAAAGCATTCATTCTTAAAATCATTTACAAGCCGCGCTTGGGCTTGTTTAGGCAAAACATATACATTTTACCTTTAATGATGAGTTTCCATTAATCTTATATGAACATTTTTAATGTTCATAGCCATTACATGAAATCATTCGGTTGCCAGTGGACATCTCATGTCTCAAAACGTCATTAACATAAACCATCATAACATTCCTTAGCCAAGAGACATTTTATGTCTCAAAACATCATTAACATAAGCCCTCATAAAATCCTTTAGCCAAGAGACATTTCATGTCTCAAAACATCATTCGCATAAGCCATCATAAAATCAAGAGACATTTCATGTCTCAAAACATCATTCGCATAAGCCATCATAAAATCAAGAGACATTTCATGTCTCAAAACATCATTTACATAACCTTATTGGCAATGGACATTCATATGTCCTTAAACATCAATCACATAAGCCTTTCTCGGCAAAGGACATTCTTATGTCCAAAAACATTCTTTATTTAGGCTCTCTTACAAATGAACATAAATCCTTTTCATAATTCCCCGTCTTGGGGCTTGTTTATAGCAAACAAGGAAAACCATTTTCATTAATGCATTTGCATAAACATATTTCCTTTAATTCTTGTTATTTACACTTTTGTGTAAAACCCCCTTTCTTTTAGGATAACCATTTCATAAAAATCCCTTTAGGATACTTTCATAAAATCATATTTTCATAACCCAATCTTTGGGCTTTTCAGAAATAAAACATAAGCAAATGCATTTCTCTCCATCCAGTAGTGACACTTAGCAAGTGATCATGCTACCTTTTGGAAAAGAATCCTTAACAACACGCTAGCCAGGCGGCTGTTCACTTATCCTGCTCCCATCTCAGGGAGGGCGCCGCTGGCACTCCTGTCATCCCTTAGCGACTTGGCCTTATGTAGAGTGGGCCCCGGTCATCCCAACCGTGCTCTACAACTAGCCTATTCCTTGTACCGGTGCACCGTACGTTATCCTGACGAACCGCAGTCCGTTTTGGTTTGAAGAACCACAGACCGCAGCCTATGTTCTTTTAAATCGGGATCACAGACCGCAGCCTGCATCCATATGCACAAAAATCTTAGACCGAAGTCTATATTTTACAATTATTTTCAAAAACACATCACAGACCGCAGTCTGTGTCAACTCGTAAGCGAGCGCACCCACTTTAACAAGTTGTTATTTGAAATCCAGTTTTAGGATGACCTTCCTTAAATTCTTTCAAAAACGTTTTGAGTAAAGTATTTTGATAAACATTTGAAACCTTTAAGAACCCATACATCTTAAAATCCTTTTAATCGAAAGAATTTCAAATCCTTTAAATTTCCACAAATAAAACATGTTTTTCTCTAATATTTTCTTGGTTTCTATTTCAGGACCTTTTGTTTACAAAAGTTATGCAATTATGCTATCCCCTTGTCCATAACCTAAAAATTTAATAATTATCCACATATCAATCATTTTTACATAGAGGAAAATTGCATAGTCTTTTGCATGCCATCAAGCAACCTGAAATTAAACCATTTTATGAAATCAATCATAGGAGGTTGGTCATCCATAAATCCCTTTCAACACATCCGTAGAAATATTTTTTCAACATTTTCAACATAGATTTCCTTATCTAAAGGAAACCAAAACTTTTCAAACATCATTTCAAAACATATGGACTATGTCCAAACCATCATTTACTATTTAGTTATCTTGACCTAATAAAATAAATCTTTTTCATCATTGTTTATCGCGAGTTATTGTAAAAATAACTCAAAACTCATTTACAATCAATATTTTGTGAAAAAGGATAGCATTCCCTTTTTCTTATAAAACACTGTTGAACAATATCATATAGAACTTGCTTGCTTAAAAGCAAATCCTTAAAACCATCGATATCAAACATGAAATCCTTAAAACAACATTAACATGGAGAACTTGCTTACTCATAAGCAAAATTTTTCAATTCCATTAGCATGAAGCATTCCCATCCTTGGCAACACTTAGGATAAATTATTTATCTTAAAAAGTGTCGCTTGCTTTCCATGAAGCAAACCTCAAGACTTTTATTAAAGTCATCATTTTTCAAAACTTATGGCTTTGCATTAAAGCCGACATATTCAAAACTTGTGCTTGCCCATTCGTAAAAACATAAACATAGGCAATTCAATCATATCAATCACATAGAAAGAAAATGCATTTTAGAAAGTTTGCTTGCTTACCTGAGATCGCCATAATCCCTTTTCCTTCCATTCTTTTCCTTGCCTACATGAACATAATATGGTTTTTCATATATTTCTTGTCATTGCATTCCATTTAGTTTTCCAACCCATTTTCATTAGCATATATCCTTCATAATTCATCATACACATATATGGCTTAATTTGCATATATTAACACCGTTTTCACACATTTGGCTATCACACATCATAGCCTATACATATAACATGCACATAACCATAAAATTAGGGTATTCATTCCATATGCATCATTCATAGCTTTATTAAGCTTACTTTGCAATTTTTCCCATTTGTTCCAAAAATACACATACGGGTGTTTCTTCTACGTACATAGCATTGCCTAAACTTCATAATTCAAATCCAAACTTTTGGATTAATAACATGTCATTCCAAACAGATCCATAAATATGAAATTCATCTCATTTTCATGCATTTTTGCATAAAATCATTTTTCATAAATCATTCATCACCCGTTTATCATTATCCCTTCACATAAGCTCATTTAGCACTTAACCATGATGCATTTCTTAAAATTTCTTAACTCAGAAATTTAACCCATTTTCAACGGGTTAATTACCCTTTAATACCACTTTATTTAAGGTATTTTTATGAGGTTTAAATCCATTTTCCATAGGTTTCCAAAACAGCTAGTTTGGAACCCACTTTTCACCCGTTTAACGTGTCTTTTGACACATAACCTTAGGCAGTTATATAAATTCGAAATTTCAGCATATAATTGCACTTTTCTTGATCCATATTTAATGATTTAACACATAAATCAATTTAGATCATTTCTACACACGTTTCATATTTCTTTTTGATTTCTTCCTCAAACTAACCCCATATGCTGAAATCAGGCGTGCTGAAATCTTAAAATCTTGAATTAATATCAAATCAAGTATTTTTTATCTGAAATTTCTACCATAACTTAATAACTTCATCCATTAACTTTCATGAAAGTTTCAGCACGAAATATTAACATTACATATTTATTTGGGGATTTTTACCTTGCTGAACAGTAAACTCCATTTCCAGTCAGCCTGAATGACGTTATTTATGGGGTCTATTTCCACCCATCAAAACCTAATTTTTAATTTTTTCATATAATTCCAAATATGTCATGTATATCCTGTAAAATTTTTAGCCGGAAAAACCTTGTAAAAAAATTATTAAAAATCATTTTCTACAGATGATCCTGTAACCCGTTTTACCCTGTTTGGGCTAATATTCACGGATTTTTAATTTCCAACATACATATCCTTTTAAGCTGAAAATTTGGTCGTTCCTTAATAATAGCATGAGGATTGTTCTCAAAAATTTTCATGATAAAAATCATCCATTTACTGTTCCGACCATAATTTAATTTTCAATATCATATACTTACTTGAACTTGAGTGGATTCAATCCAAAATTGAAAAGCTTGCTTTCCTCCACTTCTCCTCTTTCTTTCTTCCTCTTTTTCCCTTGAATTCCCTTGGTTTTCCTCTGCTTGGCACGTTCAAGGGGTTGGGGGTTAGAAAATTTGCTTTCTTGCTAAGCAAGAAAAACCCCTTGTGCATTCACACCTTCTCTCTCTCAAGTGATCGTGCATACCTTTGAAGAGCTGGATTTTCTCCAGCTGTGGGACCCACTTTGGAGCCATTTTCCACAACCAATTAATGCATTCTTATCCTCCTTGATGTGCTGGACAATTGTTAGCCATATAAATTATTTTTTTCACATTTTCATAATTACAAAAATCTGCATGCATAAAGACCGTCCAATTGTCCTTCTTTACTTCGCCCTTAAGCAACTTGTTACTTGCTCTCCAAGAAAGCCATTTCTCATGATAATTAGCTTAATCCATTCCATTCATCTCATAGATTTCATAATTTTATTCCATCGTTTCAAATTTCAACTCAAACCGACATTTCTACGTCAAGTTATGACCACTTGAATATATCTTTTGGATTTGGGAATAAAAATAATTAATTATCACCCTAATCCCATCATGATTCCCTTAATCCAATCCATTCAACATAAACATCTCATAATTTCATTCAACCGTTTCAAATTTCATCTCAATCCGAGTTTTCTAGCTCCCGATACACGTGTTTGAAGTTAACGGTTGAAATGAACATATACTTAAAAAAAATTCAAAATTCTCATTTCATCAAGAATTTTCATAATCTTTTCATTTCATAATACCAAGCCTAATATTAACATTCTTCATTTCAAATTTCACTTGAATCCGCCTTACGGGCGTTGAGTTATGAATTTTCTAGTATTTTTCTTCACACTTGTCAATTTCCATCTTTATTTCCATAATTCATTTTAAATCATGACAAATGATTTTTATGATATAATTGCACACTTAAATCATAAATAATTCATTCTAAACTCATTATCTCATTTAGGCTCAAAATGCTTAATCACATCATTAATGCTAACCCATAACCCTAATTGCCATAATTAGCAAAAGTCATAAAATACCTTCATAATTCCATGATTCATAAATAATCATCAAATACATGTTCAATGCATACATATGGCTTACTTGGGTTAGGGTTTCACACACAGCTTACAACATAGCTTCCAAAGAGTTGGCGCCTAGGCGCCACTCAGGGGTGCCCAGACGCCACTTCATCTACATGCAACCCAAGTTCAGATGTTGTTGAAGCCACAATGCAGGTATTGCCTCTAGGGAGTTGGCGCCTAGGTGCCACCCAGGGGTGCCTAGGCGCCAGGCATGATTAGCCACAACGTGTTAAGAAGAAGCTCCAAGCAAGAACAGTCCAGGGAGTTGGCGCCTAGGCGCCAGTGTATGAATTTCTAAGGTTTGCAGAATGCGTCCAAGTTGCCCAGCACATAGGGAGTTGGTGCCTAGGCGCCAGCTAGGGACGCCTAAGCGCCAATATGCATCCGTACGCGAATATTCCACTGCGTAAGCTGCGCAAAAGGAACTCTATAAATAGTTCCTACGGGTTCGCGCGCGAGGAGAGGGAGGAGAGAGCCTAAGGAAGAACTAAAGTGCAAGAGAAAGAGGAAATCAAGATAAAAAGCCCGAATTGAAGAGAGGATTCAAGCCCCGTTGGTGGAAACCGTCAGAAAACAGTTTTCTCTTATTCTTTCCAATTTTCTTTCTCTGCCTTTATGAATACTTTTTACATGGATGTAATGGATGTTGAAATCATGTCTTTGAACTAAACCTCCATTAGATGGATAGTTAGGATGATTTGAATTCTAAACTCTATTGTTTCTTAGTTCATAGAATATTCAGGAATGAATAGTTGATTTTATATATGTTGTGTATGATTTACCTTTGCATGTGTGGATTTAATGCTTTTTACAAGATTAGCTACCTTGTAAGATGATTTAATTGCTTGATTTATCCTTGGAAGAGGAAGATCATTGTTAGATCCATGTGCAAGGCATAGGTTTCGACCTTTGTGTAAGGAGAGTTGTTTAACGGATAGGAATATACCGTTAAACCCTGTGTAGTCACTATACAAGTTATGAATTATCAATTTCACTTTATTTAATGGGCCATCTGTTTGGTTATGAACCCTGTGCACCATACATATTCTGACAAACCGTAGTCTGTTTGGTTTTAAAATATCACAGACCGTAGCCCATGACCTTTTAAACTGGGGTCACAAACCGCGGCCTGCAACCATACTTACAACACATCATAGATCGAAGTCTATATCTTTAAAAATTATTTTCAAAAACACATCACAGACCGCAATCCGTGTCAACTTGTAAAGCAAGCGCACTCACTTTAAACAAGTTGTCATTTGAAATTTAGTTTTAAGATGACCTTCCTTAAATTCTTTTAAAACTATTTTGAGTAAAATATTTTGATAAATATTTGAAACGTTTGAGAAACAATACATCTTAAAAACCCATATAATAAAAGAATTTCAAAACCTTTGGATTTCCAACAATAAATCATATATCAGTGGCGCCCCGAACGGAGGTACCTAGAAGCCTTACTCCGGGATCGTTTTGATTGGTAAACGTGACTCAGGATTGTTGCCCTGATCACACGGCAGGATTATTTTTTTTTTTTTCATCAATACATGAAAAATTCTCATCATTCATCCAATTTGAAATATATTTCACATAACACAGTTATGATAAAAAACTATTCCATAAACATTTTCATTGGAATAAAAATATTCTCTTTTCATCTCAAAATTATCATCGTTGTCTTTACATAAAGTTTACATAAACATCATTTATATCAAAAACTACATAACACTTGGCATGCTGCCTTCATCATCATTTTCTATCTGTTGTTGAAAAAGCATGGGTGAGTAATAATACTCAGTAAGCAAGCTATACATAATTTTTCAATCATTTTCATGCATTTCATAAAATGCAAATGCAATGCATACATAGCATTCATGACATTCCTTTGGATGCGACGCTATCTAGGCGCCCATCCCATACATGCTCCCATTTTAGGGAGGTCGCCGCCGACCTGGGACTATTAAGTGACTTGGCAATAGCGAGGGGGACATCCGGTCTGCTTACTACCTCGACTAAGGCCTATTCCTCGTGCACATGCTCATTCTCATACACATGCCGGCATGATATTTGCAAATCATAAAAAAATTTCATAAAAAGCATTTAATAAACAATGTCACAAACTTCAGTTCATGTAAAGCAGTTATAGGTATGGCCAACCTTAAATAAATTTCATAAAGCAATTCACAAACGATTTCAAGCATTTTGAAATAAATTTGCAAAACATATAACTTGCTTACCTTTTTAGGAGGTGTCTTCGACCTTCTCTTTTCCTTTTCCTATTTAAGGACAAAGGATATTTCATTTCCTCTATTTAAGCTGCTTCCCATGTATGCTTTATAATATTTGGGTATTATTTCTTTACATAGATATTTTTGTCCATAAATTCTTCCAAAATTTCATACTTATATTCAAATATTAATTTCCAAATTTTCTCCAAAATCACGCTGTTCACTGTAGCAAATCACAGTTCCAAAATTCCCTTTTCCCTTTATTAACCTCACCTTCCTTGGAGGCTGTAAAGAATTGTTTTTGAGCTTGCCTAAGCTCCTGAGTCCTCATAGACTCCATCTCCAATGCCCTAGCCCTCTCAATGCTAGAGGCATAGTCCTTTATTAATAATGGGGCTAACCCCTCTCTTAGCTGGGGTCTCAATCCCCTCTGGAACCTTTTGTTGGAAACAATGTTCCAAACAAAACAAATTGACCAAAGCATAAGTTTTGATGATTAAACAAAGACTAATTTGAGTATATAAAATGTACTAATTGTTGGAAACAATGTTCAAAATAATCTAAATTGACCAAAGCCTGAGTTTTGATGATTAACAAGAACTTATTTGAGTATATAAAGAGTACTAACATGTTTGATAAATGTTTAAGGAAAGCAAAGAAGTCAAGTCGATCTCCAAGTCGACTTGGACTTCGACTTGGGTGAAGTCGATCCCAAAGTCGACTCAAATATCGACTTGAGAATGAATCCCAAAAGGCAACAGGTGAAGTCGCAAGTCAAGTCGACTCCACTTGCGACTTGGGAAGTCAAGTCGCAGACGAAGTCGACTCCAGCATCGACTTGGAGTATCCAGAGCTGAAAAGTGGAAACGAACATAACGAAGTCGCAAACGAAGTCGACTCCAGGTGCGACTTGGGTGAAGTCGCAGGCCAGGTCGACTCCATCCACGACTTGAGATGTTCAAACTTTCAAAGATGCTGTTTTCATGATATTCAAGAGGATTTATCATTCGAAGTCCAAGGAATCAAGATGAAAAACAAATGAGTCAATTTCAAAGTTAAGAATCATGTTCTACATTCAAATCAAGTCTATCAAGCTCAAAGCGAATCTTCAAGCTAGCTTCCAAATGGAGTAAAATCCAAGTCATGAAGACCAAGTGAGTCCAAAGCAAAGCAAGGAACATACATATATTATGCAAGAACTCAAAGCTTTCAAATGGTTTGCAAGACTCAAGACATTTCAAGAAGATCAAGGCGTTTCTGCAATAGACCAAGCCAAGTCGCAACCCAAGTCGACTTCAGGATCGACTTGAGTTGAAGTCTGAAAGCCAAGTCGACCCAAGTCTCAGACTTGAGTTTCTGAAGAACCCAAGTCGCAGGCCAAGTCGACTCCATGTGCGACTTGGAAGCCAAGTCGCAGGCCAAGTCGACTTCATCTTGGACTTGGAGAATAACGGTCAAATTTTTGAACGTTGGAGTTCATTTATTGCACGCCAACCACTTCTACAACGTTCATATTTTCCTCAATCTATAAAAGGACATTCAAATGAACGTAAGTAAAGACAAGAGACACTACTCTAAAGATCAAAGAGAGAAAAGAAGTGCAAGAAAGACTTTCAAATACGTTTTCTCCATAATTGAGTGTTTCAAAGGAAGAAAGAGCTTCAAACTGCAAGTTGCTTCAACAATCATCATTCAAGCTATTTTTGACTTCTTCCTCGAGCTCAAAACTGCCTACACAAATCTGTAAAGTGTAGTTTTTATTCATTTCTTTATTTGGTTGTATAAATCTTGATTTAGCTTGAGTAGCTAAGATCAAGTGTATGCAAAGTAGGGTGTGATTGGAGTGAGACTCATCACCTACTTGTGCAAGTGATTGTATATGCCCCCTAGAGCTTTGAATCTAGAAGAGAGCAAGTGGCTCTAGTTGTGTATGCCCCCTAGAGCTTTGAATCTAGAAGAGAGCAAGTGGCTCTAGTTGTGTATGCCCCCTAGAGCATTGAATCTAGAAGAGAGCAAGTGGCTCTAGTTGTGTATGCCCCCTAGAGCTTTGAATCTAGAAGAGAGCGGTGACTCTAAGTGTATTCTTGGAATACATAGTGGAACCCAAGTCACAACGGAGTGTGAGCTTGGAAGAGTGGAGTAGGGAAGGTTTGCCCGACCCACTATAAATCTTGTGTTCTACTTATTACTGCTTTATTTTATTTGCTCTCCATTCGCTTAAAAAGGGGATTAACTTTTTCAAGAGGTTAAGATCTTTGAGTTTACCAAAGAAATTTTAAAGAACCCAATTCACCCCTCCCCTCTTGGGTTTAGCCATCAACTCGGGACCAACAAGTGGTATCAGAGCAGGTCTTTGAGTTTATCAAAGAGATCTTATTGAAATGGCATCCCAATCTACTTCCGTTCCCGCATTTGCTGAAGGCCAATCCTTTACAAGGCCACCGTTGTTTGATGGGAACAATTTTGGATATTGGAAGCTTCGTATGAAGCAACTCATCATGGCTACCGATATGGACTCTTGGATTGCTATCCAAGATGGAGTAATATTGCCTACCGATGAACGAGCTTCCAAATGGACCGATGAGGAAGTAAGAATAGTGAAGAGCAATGCCAAAGCTATGAACTCCTTATTTTGTGCTCTCACTGCCTCCGAGTATGATAGAGTATCCTCTTGCTTAACTGCCAAAGAGATATGGGATACACTAACCTCTATCTACGAAGGAACTTCTCAAGTCCAAGGGACGAGAAGGAATATTTTGATTGGAGAACTAGAGAACTTTAGAATGCTAGAAACAGAAAATATTTCTGAAATGTTTGCTAGATTCTCTAAGATTACTAATGCTTTAAAAGGTCTTGGAAAAGCAATATCTGAATCCGAGCAGGTCATGAAGATTTTAAGAGCTCTACCCGAATCATGGACTCCAAAGATCACTGCAATTGAAGAAGCCAAAGACCTCAACACGCTGAAGCTTGAAAACTTAATTAGCTCACTTATGTCACATGAGCTAATTAAGAAAAGGAATGAAGATCAACACAGGGGCAAAAGAGTAATTGCCTTAAAAGCCGCACAAGACACCGATGACACATCTTCTTCTCAAAATGACGACGAGATTGCTCTACTCACAAAACGATTCAGAAAATTTGTGAGGAAAGGCAAAAATTTCAGAAGCTTCAAAGAAAGAACTCCCCAAGAGAAGAAGAAAGAATCAACCAAGTGCTACCGATGCGGCGGTTCGGGACATATGCAAGCCCAATGTCCAACTCCCGAAGAAATCAAGGCAAAAGAACAAAGAAAGGATCGAGGGGACAATAGAAGATTTCAGAAATATAAAGGAAGAGGCATGTACGTGAATGACGAGGAATCTACAACGAGTAGCTCCTCAACCGACGAAATCGAAGCGGAAGAATGTGCGAGAATTTGCTGTATGGCACAAATCGAGCAAGGAGAACAAAATACCTCAACAAAATGCATAAGCAATGGAGAGGTAAGTTCCAAATTCTCCCTTCCTAATTCAAGTTATTCTTCCTCTCATGAATGCCTCAAATGTGCTGAATTAGATGAGCTACAAATGGCATATGATTCTTTATATGAAGAAATGAAGAAATTAGGAAGCAAGTTTACAATTAAGAAAAAACAATGTGATGCAGTAATAATTATAAATGGTAAACTTGCAGAAGAAAATGATTTGCTAAAAAAGAAGAACAAATCATTAAATGAATCATTAGCCAAGTTCTCTAATCCAGGAGAAAGCGTCAAAATGTTTTTGAATATGACCTCCCAAACACATAAAAGAGGTCTTGGGTATCATACATTTGAGCAAGGAGAAAGTAGCAAATCAAATGTGAAATTACTTGAGAAATATCAAACTAAAACTGCATCTATATACAAGCCACAAAAGAAAAATTTAAAGTGGACTAGAAGACCAATGATTGAACCTTTGTATGCTTGGAGACCTACTCCAAGATTACCTTTGGCTTGTAATTTTTGCAATAAGATGGGTCATAAAACTTACAAATGTAATTTTAAGAAACTATATGACCATGGTGCTAAATTAGTTTGGGTTCCAAGAAACACAAGATTTGGGCTTTCAAAGTTAGATCAACTTAGATTAGATTCTATTACTAACCCAAATGGACCCATAAAATGGGTACCAAAAAGATAAGATTTATTTCCTTATTTTTCAGACATGTTTTAAGGCAAAGGCAAACAATGAATGGTTCATGGATAGCGGATGTTCAAGGCATATGACTGGTGAAAGAAGTTTGTTTCATAAACTTAAGCCTTGCAACGATGGAATGGTTGCCTTTGGAAATAATGAAAAAGGTAAAATTAAAGGTAAAGGAAATATACTTAGTACCTCAAATGCATGCATGGAAGATGTTTTATTTGTTGAAGGACTCAAACACAATTTAATGAGTATTAGCCAATTATGTGATAAAGGATATAAAGTTGTGTTTAAATCATCTATATGTAATGTATTTGATGGAGAACATATCATGTTTAGTGGTAAAAGACATGGAAATGTTTATTTGGTTTCACTTGATGAATTGAATGGTCAATGTCTTATGGCCATTGATAATGATCCATGGGTTTGGCATAAAAGGCTTGGACATGTAAACATGGGAAATATAAAGACCCTATGGAAAAAGAATTTGGTAGAAGGATTACCAAAATTGAAATATGACAAAGACAAGATTTGCAAGGCATGTCAATTATCAAAACAACCCAAGATGCCTTTCTCTACCAAAAAGGAAATTTCCACCACTAAGCCACTTGAATTGCTACATATGGATCTATACGGGCCATCCGACATTCTAACCATTGGTGGAAAGAAATATGTATTTGTCATAGTTGATGATTTTTCAAGATTCACATGGATAATTCTCTTAGCTAGTAAAGATGAAGCCTTCTCTATGTTTGCAACTTTTGTAAATTTGGTGCAAAATGAAAAACAAAGTACTATTGTGACCATAAGAAGCGATCATGGTGGCGAATTCCAAAACAAACGATTCATGAAATTCTGCAATGAAAAAGGAATTCACCACACATTTTCTGCACCAAGAACTCCACAACAAAATGGAGTAGTAGAAAGGAAAAATAGAACTATACAAGAGATGGCTAGAACTATGCTAAATGAGAGCAATCTATCCAAGAAATTTTGGGGTGAAGCTGTGAGTACAGCTTGTCATGTTTTGAACCGAGTTACCATTCGAGCAATCTTGAAAAAGACCCCATATGAACTATGGAAAGCAAGAAAACCAAATATCTCATACTTTCATGCTTTTGGATGTACATGCTATGTTTTAAACAATGGAAAAATCAATTTGGGCAAATTAGATGCAAAAAGCGATGAGGCTATATTCCTTGGTTATTCATCAAATAGCAAAGCATATAGAGTATTCAACAAACGAAACCAAGTTGTAGAAGAATCCATACATGTTGTATTTGATGAAATTAACCAAAGTCCGAGAAAGGAGGATGAACTAAGTGATGCAGATGAGACAAAAAGCAAAGAAAAACCAAAGGAACTCGAGCTCAAGCCAGAAAATCCAGAGGAGGAAGAGGTAAGTGAAGGTAATGACTCTTACAAACCTCCAACTGATTTAAAGTTCAAAAATGCCCATCCAATTGAACAAGTCATTGGAAACATATATGAAGGAGTAAAAACTAGAAGATCAAAACAAAATGTTTATGGCCAATATGCGTTTGTATCGAAAATTGAACCAAATACCATTGAACAAGCTCTTAATGATGAACATTGGGTTATTTCAATGCAAGAAGAGCTAAATCAATTCGAAAAAAACAATGTATGGCATTTAGTTCCTAGACCAAACAATCATATAGTCATTGGTACAAAATGGGTATTTAGGAACAAATTAGACGAAAGCGGTCTTGTAATTAGAAACAAGGCACGATTAGTAGCCAAAGGGTACTCCCAAGAAGAAGGAATTGATTTTGAAGAATCATATGCACCCGTGGCTAGATTAGAAGCCATACGTATCTTATTAGCATTCGCTTCACATATGAATTTCAAATTGTTCCAAATGGATGTGAAGAGTGCATTTTTGAATGGCTATTTGAATGAAGAAGTATATGTTGAACAACCCCCTGGTTTTGAAGATAAGGATCAATCAAAATATGTGTATAAATTGACCAAAGCACTATATGGATTAAAACAAGCTCCAAGAGCTTGGTATGAAAGGTTGAACAAATTCTTGATTGATCATGAATTTCAAAGAGGGAAAGTAGACACTACTTTGTTCATCAAATATAAAAATAGCAATATTTTAATTGTACAAATTTATGTAGATGACATAATCTTTGGTGCCACTGACGAAAATCTATGCCAAGAATTTTCTAAGATTATGCAGAATGAATTCGAAATGAGCATGATGGGAGAATTAAATTTCTTCCTTGGACTACAAATCAAGCAACAAAGTGAAGGAATATTTCTGAACCAGTCCAAGTATGTTAAAGAAATGCTCAAGAAATTTGGAATGCAGAATAGCAAAGGGGCAAACACTCCAATGAGCTCTACAATCAAGATCGACACGGACGAAAACGGTAAAAGTATCGATCAAAAGATCTATAGAAGCATGATTGGATCTTTGCTTTATTTAACTGCTTCTAGACCCGATATCTTATTTAGTGTGTGTATGTGCTCTAGATTCCAAGCATGTCCAAAAGAATCACATCTACTTGCTGTAAAAAGAATTTTTAAATATTTGATAAAAACTACAAACCTTGGACTATGGTATCCAAAGGGGTCAACCTTTGATCTAATCGGCTATTCGGATGCAGACTTTGCCGGATATAAAGTAGATAGAAAAAGTACCAGTGGAACTTGTCAATTTCTTGGACATATGCTAGTTTCGTGGCATTCAAGAAAACAAACAAGTGTTGCATTATCTACTGCGGAAGCCGAATACATAGCCGCCGGTAGTTGTTGTGCCCAATTACTTTGGATGAAACAGCAATTAAAGGATTATGGTATTGATTATGTTGATATTCCTATTAGATGTGATAATACAAGTGCAATTTGTTTGACTAAAAATCCTGTATTGCATTCTAGAACCAAACATATTGATGTGAGACATCATTTTATTCGTGAACATGTTGAAAATCATGATGTATGCTTAGAATATGTAAAAACAGAAGACCAAATTGCTGATATTTTTACCAAACCTCTAGCCAAGGACTCATTTTATAAGATTAGGAATGATATGGGAATGATAGAGCTAAACTAGGAAAAATAAATAAGAAAATTAAATTGGAAAATGTCAAGTCGATGAGTCAAGTCGACTCCAAGGACGCCAAGTCGACTCCGCCTCCAGAAGCGAAGTCGACTCCGCCTCCAGGCGAAGTCGACTCCAGAAGGACCGAAGTCGACTTCGCCTAGGGCAAGTCGACTCCGCGCGCGCGACCGTCCGAATTCCGGGAATTCCTTCTCTTTTTCTTCTCTTCTCTCTTCTTTCTTTCTCATTTTTTCCGGCCTCTCTGTTTTTCTCTTCTCCTCCGGCGATTCTTCCATCTCCGGCAAAACTTTTCCGGCAAATCCTTTTCTCTCTTTCCAGTTTTATTCACCATTCCTTTCAAATCCCATTCTCAAAATCCAAACTCCAAATGGCACCAAAGAAAGCAGTATCAAAACCATACCCCAAACGGGTTCCCACACAACCACAACCTTCATCTCAACCAAAAGAAGTTCCTAGAAGAACTAGGACTCCATCAAAAAGAGCCAGAGAGGAACCATCAACTTCGACGGGTAAACGGGTTCGATTCCAAACCTCCACTCAATCATCTGATCAAGCACCCAGGTCGGAAAATCAACAAACCACCTCACAGAGCACACAATCCGGGACAAGCAGAAGGGGCACTGCAGCTGGGAAAGCCCAAGTTTTGAAGATGCCCACTACCTACTTCAAAACCGAGCTCCAGCATAGCCGTTTCTACAAAAAGTTCTACGAACGGAAGATATTCATACCCAAGATTATAGATTTCAATTTCTTGAAAGAATATGGATCCGACATAGAAGATCTATTGGATTTTCAAGGATGGACCAATTTGCTAAAGGAAGACGAAAGGGTCTATCCAGATCTTACTCGAATGTTTTATTATCTTTGGGATGAAGAATACTTTGGAACATTCGTCAAAGGAGTCGAAATGGATCTTGGAATCGGAATAGTTGCAGGATCGACTGAAGTAATGAGTCATTTAGGACACATACTTGGAGTCCCGTATGAGGATGAGCCTATTCCAGAAGACCTCACAATGGATCAAATGTATAATCAGCTCACCTGGAGCAACAAGTACCATCCGGGAATCAAATTCCTTCGGTACATGGATTTGTCACCCAGACTTCGGGTACTAAGGCTTCTCATTGCCCACTGCATCTACCCAAAGGGCGGTGGAAGAAATCAATTGAATCCACAGGAAGCTGGGATATTATGGAAAGTGGCCAACAGGGTCAAAGTGAGCATCCCAAAATTATTTCTAGAAGCCTTGGGAAATAGAAAGGACAACCCACGAGGAGTCCTTCCCTATGGCACATGGATCACAAAGATTTTGGAATTCTTCAAAGTGGATATTGAAGGCGAGCCTTTCGAAGTGCTCAAATCCACAAATTCCATAAATAAAGCACTAATCCAGAGAATGAAGATCAATCTGCTTGAACTAAGGCATGAAACTACAGAAGAAGAGCAAGCAGACAATGCACAAGCTGAGGGGGAGCAACCTCCCACGGCACCACCTGCTCAAGAGGAGCCAGCATCTCCCATATCGCACGGATCCTATTCTCCACAAGGGTCCGCTGCAAGAGAACGGGTGCCTCCAACCTCTTCTGAGGAGGTCACCCTAAAGGATTTGAAAGATGAAATCATAGCCATGAGAGCTGAAATGGGACAACAAGAAAACCGGATGACAAGTCTTGTCACCGGTGTCCTTAATGCACTTGAAGATATGCATTCCCGACAAGATAGAATCGAGCGGGAAATGCGACATATCCGCTATCATCTTGCCTCAGGCCATCATAAAAAGAGACCCATGCCTGAACTCGATCCCTACGAGTCGGGTTCAGTTCATAGAGAGGCAACTCCCGATCACGCTTCTCTTGTTTACTCCTCGGCCCATCATTGTCCCATCAAACCTATTCTCTATCCCATCTCTCAATTTCAATTTACCAAGTCTTTAGTACTTTTTGAATGATTGACAAAAAGGGGGAGGAAGATAGGTTAGATTTGAGTGTTTTTATTTTTTGGGTTGGGTAGTTTGTATCTAGGATAGTTTCATTTATGCTTCATTTTATTCTGTAATGAAACTTCATATATATATGAAATGATGTTTGATATGATAATTGGTTTATATATGATTGATACAGAGTTGAATGAATGATATATTTGATACAAAGTACTCTTAATGTTTAATACTTAATATATGGCTTGTAAGATATTCAAGCATACTCTATGCCAAAATGATTAAATGTTCTCAAAACTCTAAATTATATGTTCAACGATACCTATATGCTCTGTTTTCTCAAATGAATATGTTTGAAATTTTTGAAAGGTATCAACTCAAATGAAGTTTTGTCAATCATCAAAAAGGGGGAGATTGTTGGAAACAATGTTCAAAATAATCTAAATTGACCAAAGCCTGAGTTTTGATGATTAACAAGAACTTATTTGAGTATATAAAGAGTACTAACATGTTTGATAAATGTTTAAGGAAAGCAAAGAAGTCAAGTCGATCTCCAAGTCGACTTGGACTTCGACTTGGGGGAAGTCGATCCCAAAGTCGACTCAAATATCGACTTGAGAATGAATCCCAAAAGGCAACAGGTGAAGTCGCAAGTCAAGTCGACTCCACTTGCGACTTGGGAAGTCAAGTCGCAAACGAAGTCGACTCCAGCATCGACTTGGAGTATCCAGAGCTGAAAAGTGGAAACGAACATAACGAAGTCGCAAACGAAGTCGACTCCAGGTGCGACTTGGGTGAAGTCGCAGGCCAGGTCGACTCCATCCACGACTTGAGATGTTCAAACTTTCAAAGATGCTGTTTTCATGATATTCAAGAGGATTTATCATTCGAAGTCCAAGGAATCAAGATGAAAAACAAATGAGTCAATTTCAAAGTTAAGAATCATGTTCTACATTCAAATCAAGTCTATCAAGCTCAAAGCGAATCTTCAAGCTAGCTTCCAAATGGAGTAAAATCCAAGTCATGAAGACCAAGTGAGTCCAAAGCAAAGCAAGGAACATACATATATTATGCAAGAACTCAAAGCTTTCAAATGGTTTGCAAGACTCAAGACATTTCAAGAAGATCAAGGCGTTTCTGCAATAGACCAAGCCAAGTCGCAACCCAAGTCGACTTCAGGATCGACTTGAGTTGAAGTCTGAAAGCCAAGTCGACCCAAGTCTCAGACTTGAGTTTCTGAAGAACCCAAGTCGCAGGCCAAGTCGACTCCATGTGCGACTTGGAAGCCAAGTCGCAGGCCAAGTCGACTTCATCTTGGACTTGGAGAATAACGGTCAAATTTTTGAACGTTGGAGTTCATTTATTGCACGCCAACCACTTCTACAACGTTCATATTTTCCTCAATCTATAAAAGGACATTCAAATGAACGTAAGTAAAGACAAGAGACACTACTCTAAAGATCAAAGAGAGAAAAGAAGTGCAAGAAAGACTTTCAAATACGTTTTCTCCATAATTGAGTGTTTCAAAGGAAGAAAGAGCTTCAAACTGCAAGTTGCTTCAACAATCATCATTCAAGCTATTTTTGACTTCTTCCTCGAGCTCAAAACTGCCTACACAAATCTGTAAAGTGTAGTTTTTATTCATTTCTTTATTTGGTTGTATAAATCTTGATTTAGCTTGAGTAGCTAAGATCAAGTGTATGCAAAGTAGGGTGTGATTGGAGTGAGACTCATCACCTACTTGTGCAAGTGATTGTATATGCCCCCTAGAGCTTTGAATCTAGAAGAGAGCAAGTGGCTCTAGTTGTGTATGCCCCCTAGAGCTTTGAATCTAGAAGAGAGCAAGTGGCTCTAGTTGTGTATGCCCCCTAGAGCATTGAATCTAGAAGAGAGCAAGTGGCTCTAGTTGTGTATGCCCCCTAGAGCTTTGAATCTAGAAGAGAGCGGTGACTCTAAGTGTATTCTTGGAATACATAGTGGAACCCAAGTCACAACGGAGTGTGAGCTTGGAAGAGTGGAGTAGGGAAGGTTTGCCCGAACCACTATAAATCTTGTGTTCTACTTATTACTGCTTTATTTTATTTGCTCTCCATTCGCTTAAAAAGGGGATTAACTTTTTCAAGAGGTTAAGATCTTTGAGTTTACCAAAGAAATTTTAAAGAACCCAATTCACCCCTCCCCTCTTGGGTTTAGCCATCAACTCGGGACCAACACTAATGAGTTTGCCAAGTGTTTAAGGAAAACAAGGAAGTCAAGTCGATTACCAAGTCGACTTGGACTTCGACTTGGGGTGAAGTCGATACCTAAGTCGACTTCACAAGCGACTTCAAATGGCAAAAGGTGGATAGCATTGAAAATAGAAAACAAGCAAGTGAAGTCGCAGGCCAAGTCGACTCCAGGTGCGACTTAGGAAACCAAGTCGCAGACGAAGTCGACTCCAGCATCGACTTCAAGCATCCAGAGTTGAAAAAGTGGAAACGAACATGACGAAGTCGCAGGCGAAGTCGACTCCAGGTGCGACTTGGGCGAAGTCGCAGACGAGGTCGACTCCAACTTCGACTTGAGGAGTTCAGACTTGAAGATTGAAGTTTCAAGCTTATTCCAAGGATCCATTTGGACTTTATCAAATCCAAATAAGATGCAAAGTTCATTCTCAAATAGCAACTGAAGTTTCTTGAAGATCAAAAGCTAAGATTCATATTCAAAGTTCAAATCAAGTCTATCAAGTCCAAAGCTAATCTTCAAGCTTATTTCAAATGAAGCAATACCCAAGTCATGAAGACCAATTTTACAAAGTTCAAGACAGTTCAAGAGGATCAAGGTGTTTTTGCAAAAGACCAAGCCAAGTCGCAACCCAAGTCGACTCCAGGATCGACTTGAGTTGAAGACTGAAGGCCATGTTGACCCAGACTCAGACTTGGAACTCTGAAGAACTGGAGTCGCACACGAGGTCGACTCCAGGTGCGACTTGGAAGCCAAGTCGCAGGCCAAGTCGACTCCACATGCGACTTGGGTCACAACGGTCGGAATTTATTTGAACGTTGGCGCATTAAATGCGCGCCACCTACCCTCTAACATTCGGACTCCCTCCAAAATTATAAATAGCATTCAAGATGGACGAGGGAAGCAGCTGAGAATCATTAAGTGTGCATAACTACTATATTCAAGAGCTCTAAAGAGATCAAGCCATTCAAAGAGGAAGAACTTCACTTCAAGTTGCAAGAGCTATATTTCAGAATCTTCAAAGTCATTACTACAAGTTCTTCTCTGCGGAAAACTGCTTCTACACAACTGTAAAGTGTAGTTTTCCTATTGTTTCATTTGTTTGTGTTGAACTTGATTTAGTTTGAGGAACTAAGATCAAGTGTAAGCAAAGTAGTGTGTGATTGGAGTGTAACTCATCACCTACTTGTGCTGTAATTTGTTGATGCCCCCTAGAGCTGGAATCTAGAAGAGAGCAAGAGGCTCTGGTTGTATATGCCCCCTAGAGCTGGAATCTAGAAGAGAGCAGTGGCTCTAATTGTATTGAGAGAATACAATAGTGGAACCCAAGTCACAAGGAGTGTGAGCTTGGAAGAGTGGAGTAGGGAGGTTGCCCGAACCACTATAAAAATCTTGTGTGTGTGATTTATTTATCTGCTCTCTACATTATATTGCTTTCCATTTCGATTCTTCATTAAGGGGACTGGATTAATCCGGGGTTAAGTTTCTGTTTAAGTTATAAATTTTTAAATACCCAATTCACCCCTCCCCTCTTGGGTTTTGCCATTAACTCGGGACCAACACCTTTGTGCCTTGTTTTCCGGCACATTGCCTATCCACGGCACATATCTTACCAAGGCATTGAACTTTGTGGCATACTCCGTAACTGTCATCCTACCTTGGTAAAGTTTTTCAAATTCTATCACCCTCTGGCTCTGCAGCCCTACAGGGAGATATTCTTTATTAAATTCCTCCAAAAATTCCTACCACGTAACTTGCTCCGGGTGTGGCATAGTGACCATTAGCGTTTCCCACCATTCATAAGCATCTTTTATCAATAGGTGAGTAGCGCACGGCACTTTCTGCTGATCATTGCAGGGCGATATCCTGAATAATTTTCTAATCTCCGTAATCCATTGCTCTGCAATGAGGGGGTCCGGTTCCCCTGCAAACTTAGGCGGTCTCTGGGCAAGAAAGGCATTGATAACCTTTCTGTTGGCCTCAAGGAGACTATCCTCCACTCCCCTTGAGGTGCCGGGATTGGCCGAGGGCCCTGGTCTTTCCCCATCTCCTCTTGATGGTGGGGCTTGCTGGTTCCTCATTTCTTGCAAGAACCCAGCAGCCTGGGCTGTCCATTGCTGCATAGCTTTTTCGATAGCCGCAGCAATTTTTTCTTCTATATTGACCTCTGATTGAGGTCTAGGGCTTTCCTCTCGCCGTGGGCGGGTCCTAGAGGATTGCTCCTCAGATTCTGCCCTACTAGTCCTTTTACTGGCTTCACCCCTTGCCTGATAGACTAATTCTTCCATCGGGGCCTTTCCTTTGTTGACTCTTGCTTTAGCTCTAGTGAGCGGCGTTTTCAACTTCATGAAACATTTATTAGTATAATATCAATATTCATCAATAATAAATAAATCAGTCATAATCATAATTTCATGTATTCTAGCTTAGTCATTTCTTTCCTTTTCTGCCTATTGACCAATTCAAGCTCTGATACTAACTTCTGTGGTATCAAACTTATCCTTTCAACATCATTTATTTTCTCCTTCTCCCGCCTATTTACCAATCCTTGCTCTGATACCAACTTCTGTGGCACCCCGAACCGAGGTGCCTAGAAGCCTTACTCCGGGATCGTTTTGATTGGTAAACGTGACTCAGGATTGTTGCCCTGATCACACGGCAGGAATTTTTTTTTTTCATCAATACATGGAAAATTCCCATCATTCATCCAATTTGAAATATATTTCACATAACACAGTTATGATCAAAAACTATTCCATAAACATTTTCATTGGAATAAAAATATTCCCTTTTCATCTCAAAATTATCATCGTTGTCTTTACATAAAGTTTACATAAACATCATTTATATCAAAAACTGCATAACACTTGGCATGCTGCCTTCATCATCATTTTCTGTCTGTTGTTGAAAAAGCATGGGTGAGTAATAATACTCAATAAGCAAGCTATACATAATTTTTCAATCATTTTCATGCATTTCATAAAATGCAAATGCAATGCATACATAGCATTCATGACATTCCTTTGGATGCGACGCTAGCTAGGCGCCCATCCCATACATGCTCCCATTTCATAAACAATTTCACAAACTTCAGTTCATGTAAAGCAGTTATAGGTATGGCCAACCTTAAATAAATTTCATAAAGCAATTCACAAACAATTTCAAGCATTTTGAAATAAATTTGCAAAACATATAACTTGCTTACCTTTTTAGGAGGTGTCTTCGACCTTCTCTTTTCCTTTTCCTATTTAAGGACAAAGGATATTTCATTTCCTCTATTTAAGCTGCTTCCCATGTATGCTTTATAATATTTGGGTATTATTTCTTTACATAGATATTTTTGTCCATAAATTCTTCCAAAATTTCATACTTATATTCAAATATTAATTTCCAAATTTTCTCCAAAATCACGCTGTTCACTGTAGCAAATCACTGTTCCAAATCACTGTAGCAGAGTCACTGTTCCAAAATCACTGTAACATATCACTGTAGCAAATCACTGTTCATCCGTGGTTACTGTTCACAGCGACGTGGTTACTGTTCATGGGTTTCAAAAATTGATATTTTTTCCAAAAATAGAAAATACCATGACATACCTTATGCCTAGTATATCATTGGAAATTTCTTATATTTTGAATTTATCATCATTTACTTGGCCAAAAAAATCATTTTCTCCATATACTAAAAATCATCATAAATTCACTTAAGCATAATCCTTAATTCCAAAAATCATGAAATTAATATATCATTATTCCAACATCATATTTATCATAATCATACATCCTAAATCATCACTTATCAAATTTGGAGCATTATTTTCACATATCATATGCTATCTTCCCAAATACCCTATATTCGCTCCAAATTTTTGATGTTTTGGCATAATTCCATTTTCACATTATATCTATACTTATTTTCTCATGATTGGGAATTATCTAAGCATGGTTTTACCTTACTTAACATCCAAAAGAAATTTGGAAAGAAATTGCTTACCCGAAGTACGCCTCTTGTTCTCACACTCTCTCTCCAACTTTCTCCTTCTTTCTCTAAAGGCCAAAAACGAATTTTGGGGGTGGGAATGCTTGAATTCCTCAAGCTTGGAGTGCCTTTGGACGTCCTCCCTGCCCCCCTATTTATACTTTTGATTTTTCACAAAATTGGATTTTACCCCCTAGCTTTGAGGTATTTAATTATAAATTGGTATTTCTTTTTAATTTTGAAAAATGCTTTGAGCCATGTGCTGCCCACCCTAGGCCTGCTCCAGAAACCCTATTGCAGCCCTATTTTCCACCTATTTTTTTATTTTTAAAATTAATTAAATTAAGCTAAATTAATCCTAGCCATTGATCTTTGATTAGGATAAATTTTGACCATTGATTTTGGTCAAATTTTTCAGCTGCTCCCCCTGCAACATCCCTGCAGCAGCAGCCATTGCATTTAATTTTTTAATTTTTATTTATTTACTTTATTTAAAAAGTCAAAAGTAGCTTTTATTAAAAAGTTAGCTACTTTTTTATCTTGTTTTGACATTTCATCTTGACCTTTGATTTGTGATTTTCATCACATCTTAACCCATTCATCATGTCTATCATGAATTTTTAACCATCCATAAAAAATTTCATCGAATTCCGACGCCCGGATTGCAATTTATGAATTTTTTTCTATTTTTCCACAAAAATCCAAACTTGGATTAAAATATCCAAAAGAATTGCTATTTTGTCTTGTAGTGTTTAAATCTCTATTTTGTCTTTTTCTGATTAAGTTAATCCAAGTGATTAACTCTTAATCACGTGTCTTAGTCCCCAGTTACTATTCTCGTCACTATTCACGTCACTATTCATGGGTTAAATTCGTAATTGCATTATTTCAATCTCCAATATACATATCCATCAATATAATTCATGAATTTTCATTTATTCATAAAATAATTACAAAATTACAAATATCGAAATGACGCGTATACGGTCGAAATGACGCGCATACGGTCGGGGTTTCACAATATCTCTCTAATATTTTCTTGGTTTCCATTTCAGGGCTTTTTTCTTACAAAGCTATGCAATTATACCATCCCCTTCTGCACAACCTAAAAATTTAAATTATTGTCCTCATATCTATTATACTATTTTTACATAAAGGAGAATTGCACAGTCTTTTGCATGCCATTTAGCAACCTGAAATTAAACCATTTCATGAAATCCCCTATTAGGTTGGTCATCCTTAAATGTCATTCAACAACATTCGTGTAAACATTTTTAAAGACATTTTCATCATAGATTTCCTTATCTAAAGGAAATCAAAACTTTTCGAATATCATGTCAAAACATATGGACTATGTCCAAATCATTGTTGATATTTAGTTATCATAACATAACAAAACCAATCTTTTTCATAAATCAGATCTTCTTTTTCTCTCTTTTAATACGATTATTTATCATAAAACATCATAAGAGAAATTCAAAACTTATTTACATTTGTTACTTTGTGAAAAGGGGTAAAATTCCCTTTTTCTTATAAAATATTTTTGAAACAACATCAGAAAGAACTTGCTTACTTAAAAGTAAATTCTTAAAACCATCAACATAAAACATTAAATCCTGTGAAATTAACATTATGGAGAACTTGCTTACTCATAAGCAAATTCCTCAATCCTATTATCATAAAGCATTGCTAATCCATGACAACATTTGTGATAATTTTTTATCTTAAAAATGTTGCTTGCTTCCCATGAAGCAAACCTTGAGGCTTTTCCTTAAAGCCATCATTTTCCAAAGCTTGTGGCTTTGCATTAAAGCCATCATTTTCAAAACTTGTTCTTGCCCGCTCGTTAAAACATAATCATAAAAGTATTGACATAATTATCATTTGAACATATAGAGAAAAATCCATAATTTGAAATGTTCGCTTGCTTACCTGAGATCGTCATAAACCTTTTCTTCCATTCTTTTCCGTGCCTTTGCCTAGATAAATGAAAATAACATTTCATTTATTTGCATCATCCTTAAATACTTATATTCCTTAGGTTTTCCAACCTACATAAGTTCAACTAGCTTAACCTACTTGTCTTTCAAGTCGGGTATTCATATGTATCGACATAGCCTATACATCACATTATTCATTCATTCCTTTCATTTTTAATACCCTTATGTAGGGTAAACGTTTCAACATATTATAAACTTTTATTTAATCCACATATGGGGGTTCCTTACCTCTCATTTATCATTTAACATCCCTTCTTTACATTTTTCACATTGGTGCTTATCTAAGGAACCTATTCATGAGTTAGGGCTACTAATCTAAATTTCAAAATTTTGAGATTTTATAATTTTCTCAAAACAGCCTTATACTTTCTCATTTTACCATGTTTTCCTTTCATTTTTGCATCTTAGCTACTCATACATGGTCATCCTCCCTTCTTGCCATCCATACTTCCCACATTTACTCACTTGAACACGCATATATTATGTGTAATTCAAGTTCATATAAAACAGCACTTTGTTTTGACATTTCATCACATTTTCATCCATTTTTTGCATTTTATCAAATTTTATTTAGTCATTTCTCATCTTTGTCATACATACCCTTTATGTGCTTCCCATTTCTTACACATAGATTATGTGTTTCTTAATATTTTTCAAAACAACCACTTTGCCTTATATTTGGCATATTTAATCCACTTAATTAGCACGTGATTTAAGGTAATTTCGTGGAATCTTAAAGCCTTAATCATAGGATTCCAAAACAGCAACTTTGGCACCCTCCTTTCATGCTTTCAACGTCTAACTTAACACATTGTTCATAACAGATTTTTAATCTATTAATTCCAGCATTTAATCATGCTTTTCTCATCCCATATTTAGGTTATTTTCACATATTTAAAACCCATAATTTAGTGGCCTCAAAACAGTAACTTTCCATACCCGTTTTGGGTACCCATATGGACGTCCACAACATGGTCCTTAAAAATCAGATTTTCACAAATCTCTTCCATCCAAGGTTGGACGTCCCATGCACCCTAGCTTTAGGGTATTTTACCCTTTAATTCACCCACATACTAATTGGGTTTAATCCATGCATCATACCCATCTCAAGAGTGAGAATCTAAACCCGTAGACAACTCTAGGTTCCACCCTTCCTAGGGTCCTTAATCCATACCCAAATCAACGTATGGAAAGCATAAACTCACGAATCATAAGCTAATCATGAAAGATGATTAAAACAGCAACATAATAAGGGAATTTCGTAAAATTCCAGCTACGGTTATCACCCTAATCATGCTTAACACGTCACTTAGCCTCCTTGAATCCCTTGGATTCATTACTTTCATTCAATTCTCATTTAATATCCTAATTAAGGGCATCATAACTCATCATTTAATGGTTATTATGGATCAAATTCATGACCCATGAAAGGAGGTGAAAACTTTGGAATTCAAGAACCCAAAGCTTAACCCACACTTACTTGAAAACTAGAATTTCTTGGCTTGGATCCTTTCCCACTTGATTTCCTCCCTTTCCTTCCTCTTTTCCTTCTTTTTTTTTTCTTCTCCTTTCTCCCCTTGCTTGGCCGTGCTTGCTGCTGCCTTTGGGAGAGAATTTTCTCTCTCCACTTTTGCCCAAAATGAACCGTTCACATGCCCCTCTCCTTTCTTTTATAATTTGCAATTTGTGGGGCCCACTTTTACACCTCATGTGTAGGGTAATTTATGAGTCCCTTATCCCTTAATGAGTTGGCAACATTTCCCCCATGAAAAATCATATTTTTACATGATTTTTAATTATCAAAATCTGCCTCGATTACTGCCCATGTTGTTGTCCACTATTCACGTCACTATTCACATAGGTTTTTTTGGCATTTTGTGGCTGATATTTTCAGCCCATTTAATCCCTCATTAACTATGCAAGTGGTTAGGCTAATTACATGGGCATTTTAGGATTATTAAAAAATAAAAAATATATATGATTTTTGGGTGCTAATCCACCCATTTCTTGCCACCTTACCCCCATGCTTAATTGCTTTGTCTTTTTCTCTATAAATGAGTTTCGTCCTTTTGTGATTAAGCAAATTCCTTGATAATTAGCTTAATCCATTCTCACCATATCGCTTATCACATCAATTTATCCATCTCGCTTGAGTTTCGTCTCAAACCGAGTTTTCCAACTCAAGTTATGATCACTTGAATTTGTCCTTGGAGTGTAGTCTAAAAATGATTAATCATTGCCTTAATCCATCATAATTTTCATAATCCAATCCAATCACATGATTGGGCCCACCATCGTGAGCTTACCTTTCAAATTTCATCGAAATCCTCTTTGTGGACTTCGAATTACGAATTTTCTATCATTTTTCACTTTAATTTCATAATTACATTTTAGTCTCCATAAATTAATTCATGACTATTAACATGATTATTCATGACACATTGTTACCTTTAAATCCTCATTATTCCCCTCGGGTCATACAGACTCACTTTGGGCTCCGGCGATTAAATTTTTAATCACCGTTTCCAATAGAAACCTTAATTCAAAATGTGGCATAATTCACAAAAATTATTCAAAATTCATTTAATACATATACACATCATAATTACATTCACAATACATATATATGAGTCCTACTTGGGTCTGGGTATCACAGTCTTCTTCTTCCTTTCACCTATCTTTAGGTTTGGAAAACAAAACATGAGTCGAAACTCAATAAGCAAGCTATAGGTTTTCAGGTAATTCATTTTGAAGGCAACACTATTTAAATGCATTTATCTCCATTCGGTAGAAGACACTTAGCGAGTGATCAACTACCAATGGAATAAAAACTTTTTCATAAACCATTCATGGAAAGCATTCATGTAAACCTAATTTTTGGGCATTTCATAAACATTGGATGTGCAAATGCATCATTTCCATTCATGACATAATCCTTTATGTGAGAGTACGCTAGCTTGGGGAACATACTTTCATAACATGATCCTTTCCATCCTTAACGTCGGACCTTCCGACTTGGCAACGTCAAGGGCAGACTCCTTGTCCTGCTTTTGCCTTGACTAGCCTACTTGATTTCCATTCCATGTATAACTTTTAGTCACCCCGGCATTATATACCTCTTACACATGGTAACTTGTCATTTTTATGTGGAGAATTCTTTGCACCATCCATTTAAATATCATATCGACGAAACATCATTTTTCACCAATATTTGATAAAATATGACATAAAACATTTGTCATAATTGAAATTGCATTTCAACACATATTGAACTAAAGAAATGACCATCCTTAAATAACTTGAAAATAATTTCATCAATCAATTGCAAAATGGTTCGAAACATTTATAACATCATTTGCAATCATTTTATCATATTTCGATAAAACAAAAATCATTTAAAATATCGCTTGCTTACCTGTTCCGCCTTAGCTTTCCATATCTACTTTTTCTTGCCTTGCCTATACACATAAGAATGGCATTTCATTCATAAAACTTTTCACTTGCTTGCATACACTTAGTTTTCCAACCCATACTTCATTAACATACATAACTCACTTGAATTCCAAGTCGGGTGCACATACATAGCATGGGTATTCATGTCCTAAACCCATAGATATGGTATTCATTCATATACATAACAATCATTGATTAATCATCATAGGGAGGTTCATTACCTTCCCATTTATCAATTTTCATCTAATTTTCACATTTCATACATTAGTGCTCATTTTAAGCATATAGTTGACGTCTTAGGCTTCGTAAATTAGTCTTAAAATTTGAGATTATCCTTAATCATCAAACAGCAACTTAAACATGCCTTTCATCACGTATTTTTACAATTTTTCATTTTAGTAATTCATATAAATCATTCATCATTCAACCATACATAACCTTTCATACATACTCATCTTACAACACATATATTATGTGTTTCTTAAAATTCTTCAACAGAGCAACTTGCATCCTAATTCAGCATGATTAAACCCCTTAATTAATATATAATTTAGGATTTAATTACGGAATTATAATCCATTCATCATAGGGTTCCAAAACAGCAACGTTATGACCCATTTTTCATCTTTTCAATTCCTCTTTTGATACTTAAATCAAAACAGATTTCTAATCCATAAATTTCAACAATTAATCATGCTTTCCTTAACCCAAATTTAGGGTAATATCACATATTTAAAATTCATATATTCGTTGCTTCCAAAACAGCAACTTTCATACTCGTTTTCGGTACCCTTTGCACCCCTCTTTAGACATCCATGTGTGTGCCCTAAAAATCAGATTTAGGGCAATCCTTCCTAAGCCATTTGGACGCCCAAAGTACTCTTAATTAAGGTTACTTTACCCTCTAAATAATCCATAAACTCATTAGCATAATTCATGCTTCATAATATCATAAAAATGTCAAAATCAGGTCATATACGTAACCCTAAGTTCCATCCTTTATAAAATCCACCTCTAATAGGTTAAACCCTCATAATCACTTATGATACTTATTTATATTCCATTATAAGTTAAATTTCATCCCAAAATCTGGAATTTAACATTTATTTTGATTTATTCCTCAATCTGTCCATAATGCTGAAATCAGACACACTGATCTCTCTAAATTTTGAATCATAATCAAATCAAAGAATTTAAATATGAAATTTCTATGATAACTTAATAACTACATTTATTAACCAAAATAAATATTTTCAGCACAACATATTAAGTATTTATATTTATTTTGGTATTTTTACTCTGCTGGACAGCAGCATCTATTTTCAGACAGTTCAAATCACGTTAATTATTAGGTATATTTATACCATTCAAAAATAAATTTTTATTTTTTTGAGTGTTATTAAACATGTATTCTATATCATATATAATTTTTAGCTCAAAATTCCTTGTATAAAAATTACTAAAAATCATTTGGTACAGCTGATCCTGACACCGGTTCAACCCTGTTCAGGTTGATCTTCCGAGATTTTTAATTTACAACCTGCTTATCCTTTTAAACAGAAAATTGGGTAGTTCCTTAATCACCCTATTTTGAGTTCTCACACAAATTTTCATGCTAAAAATCGTTCATTTACTATTTCGTCCATATTTTGGATTTCTGTCTCATTTCTTCTAGGTTTTGCTCCCATATTTGCATCTAATTTCAATAAATATGCAAAAACTTTTAAACATTTGTTCTTAATTCTTATACCCAACATATATCCTCTCTTAAAACTGAGATTTCTGATTTCAATATTCATGAAACATTAAAGATAATTACATACCTATTTTGAAGATTTTCTTCCCTTTCGATGGGGCCATGAATGCCTAGGGCGTCCCTTCTCTTCCTCCCCAAGTTGCAGCTATGTGTGGAAGTCCCGTGTTACCTTCCCTTGCTGTTGAGAACCGTCCCCATGTTATCCCTTTTCCCCTTTTTTTCATTTTGCTGAATTTTTGGTACATTTCTCCCTTCATCTCTCTCTCTTTCTCTCTCTTTCTCTCTCTTTCCATGCCAAGGACATCCCAAGGGCTGCCCCTCTTGCCCCTTTTATAAGGGTGCTTGCTTGCTCCTTAAGTATTCTACCTTGCTTGCTTCTTAAGCTTTCTATCTTGCTTTCTCCCTAAGAAATCTCTTTGCTTGCTCTTTAAGAAACCTACATTACTTTCTCCTTAAGTTTCCTCCTTTACTTTCTCTCTAAGAAACCTGTTTCATCCTTTTGTGATTAAGAAATTTTCATGATAATTAGCTTAATCAAACTCATCCATAAGATTCATCATACCATTTTAACCGTTCATGATAAATTTCATCCCAAAATGACCTTTCTAGCATAAGTTATGGCCATTTGAAATTGTTTTTTGGATTTGGATGAAAATAAATAATTATCATCCTAATCTCATCATAATTTCCATAATCCAATCCATCCATAAGATTAGGCATAAAATTTTGTGCTTACCTTTCAAATTTCAACTCAATCTGCCATATAAGCGTCAAGTTATGAATTTTCTAGCATTTATCACCTCAAATTCATAATTATCAACATAATCTCCATTAGTTAAACCATAATATATGAGGTAATTATCCCCAATATATTCACATTCCCTAATCCTCATTAGGCTTCTTTGAGCACATTACTCATATTGGGCTATGACAATTAATTTTAATCATCATTCCTTAATCATTAGCCCTAATTGTAATAAATCTTCGAGTCATTAAAATTATTCATAAATCAATCAATTAATACATAATTCATGTTTACATGTCAAATGCACATGTATGATCCCTACTTGGGTCTGGGTATCACATATATGAAATTAGCATTTGTCTTAAGAAACATTCAAAAATGAATAAGTTGCAATTATTTAATGAATATTTCAAAGACATATGGAGAACAAAGGTTGACCAAAAGAAAAGGATGTCAAGATGGATGTTAAGACGTCGAATATGTGTTTAAAATAAGTACCGACATAGGAAAAGTGAAAAATAAATGATAAATGATAAACGGGAGGTATGAACCCCCACATGATAATTAATGAATTGTTATTATGTGTTTACTCTACATATGAGTTTAAAACGTGATATGGAATGGATGTATGATGCACAAGTATGTGCTATGTATGTGTACCCGACTTGAAAATTAAGTTGGTGATATATGTAATGAATTATGGGTTAGAAAACTAAACATTTGCAAACAAATGAAACTTTTATGAATGCAATATCATTCTTATGTATAAGCAAAGGCAAAGAGAAAGTTGACTCGAAAGGCTAAGGAGAAAGAGGTAAGCAAGTGATTTTCTAAATGCTTCTCGTTTTATCAAAGAGTGTGTTTGGTTACACATAAAACATGTCACCTAAAACTTTTCAATCTAAAACTTTTCATTCTCTACAACTCTTCTATTTTTTAATTATTTTTTTACATCTTCCAACACAAACAACCCTACTTTTCAATCATTTCTACACAATTACCTATACAACTAACTTATCTATTTTAACTTTATCATCTTTACTCCTCATCATTACCCCTATCATATCACATCATTTGACAACTTTTATTCTTCAAAACTTTTCACCAAAAGTTTTATTCATTCCCAAACACACCCAAAATATGATAAACTGTTTAGTAATGATGTTCTAACTATTTGAATGGTTTAGCAAATGATTGATTTAAATTCTTTCTAAGACGTTTAAGGATAGTCATTCTTTTATCTCATTGTATATTGAAATGATATTTCCAATATGTTAAATGAATTGTTCAATGCTTCTTAAATATTTATGACAAGCGATAAAACATGAACTTATGAATGCAAAATCACGCTAGCATGTCAAAAATGATGTTTATGAAAGGTTCATGTGTACAAAGCATGAGGTTCACCTCAAAGGTGTAAATGGACCGTGTGGCGCCCCAGCCCGAGCGTCACAACTTTACTCCAAGATCTATCAATTGGTAAACGTGATCAGGATCGTTGTCCTGTCACACAACTGGCTAATTGAATATTTATCCACTTAATCCTATCTCCTTAGGAGTTTATATCATTCCACTTATTTCAACTTTCCATCAAATGCCTTTTTAGGCCATTAAACCATTTGAGAATTACACATGTCATCTCATAACCTTCATACTTAATCATATCATGATATTTCATGCCTTAGCATTTATCCATAAAAAAATTTTGTCAATCCATAGGCATAAAACATAACATAATCCCTCTTCAACATTGAATAACAATTTCATGTCATCATTCATATAACCATTTAACCCTTAGGTTCATACACAGGTAGCTCGTAGAAATTCATTCAACCTTGAATCTCCACCTGTGCTCCTTGCCTCCTTCCTTTCATCTGTCTTTGGGTTTGGAAAATAAAACGTGAGTCGAAACTCAATAAGCGAGCTATAGGGTTTTCAAGCAATTCGTTTTAAAGGCAACATTGTTTAAAAGTATTTCTCTCCGTTCAGTAGGAGACAGTTAGCAAGTGATCAACTACCTGCGAAGCAGAAACCTTTTTCATAAAACATTCATAAACTATTCGTGTAAACCAGTCATATAAACCAGTTTAATCCCAATTTTGGGCATTTTATAAACATTGGATGTGCAAATGCATCATTTCCATTCATGACATTATCCTTTATGTGGTGGTACGCTAGTTCGTGGAACATTCTTTCATGACATGATCTTTTCCATCCTTGGCGCCGGACCTTCCGACTTGGTAACGTCAAGGGCGGACTCCTTGTCCTGCTTTCTACCTTGACTAGCCTACTTGATTTCCATTCCATGCATGGCTTTCGTCAACCCGGCATTATATACTTCTTACACATGGAAACTTGTCATTCTCATGTAGAGAATTCTTTGCAGCATCCCTTTTAAACATCGTTTCAATGAAACATTATTTAAATTCATACTTCATCATCTTTCATAAACATTTGCGAAATGGTAAGCAAATCACTTATTTCAATAGAAATAACATTTCAATGCACATTTAGACAAAGAATAGTCATCCTTAAATACCTTGTAATGAAAACCGAAAATATTTAGAAAGCTGTTTGCTTACCTTGCCTACTATAGGGTTTTGTAGTTCGTGGTTTGAACTAATAGATTCGGGTATATCTGATAGTTTGAGGTTTGAATCTATAGATATATCTTGCTAACTGGTGTACTATAATAATTAGTTTGTATTCAAAGGTTGGTTATATGTTTTTGTACATGAGTTGATTGGGCCAATTTTCAGATTCTATTGACTTTGTTGTGCCTCTGTTTTTGAGACTTGTCATCTGAAATTTTGTTGATATTGAGATTCTTGTGATTTCTATACTATCAGCCATATTGTATATTCATCTTGAGATTCTGTTGTTTTGTGAGTGATATACTGTGGGGTCTTTTATTTTGTATAAATCTGTTTATGGCTTTTGGGAATTCTCCACTCCACCATTGGTTCGATACTTGGAGAATGAGTGAATGTGTGAATTCACTGCAACAAGAATGTGATGTATCATGGATGGTGATGGTTTGGAAATTGTGAGCGAAAGGTGAATCTCTATGTTGAGAATGTGTTTCCATCCTTGCGTATAGAACAAATTTTGTTAAGAGGAGATTATGTTGATATATTGTTGAATTTTTCATATGTATTGTTGAAACGAGTTTCCCTGTATGAATACTAAAATTTTCACACGTGTGAATAGAGATGAAACATGTGTTCATATGTGAGAATGAAATTTGCATCATTTGTTGAAATGAAAATGCAATTGTCTGCACAGACTACATTCTCATTAGAAACTCTTTAAACCAACAAAAAAATGAAAAAGAATGCAACAAGCATTTATGGGAACCCATTTTCGGGTACAAAAGGTGCCTAAACCCTTCCCTTTGTACAACTAAGCAACTTGCTCATATGTATTGTTGAAACGAGTTTCCTTGTATGAATACTAAAATTTTCACACGTGTAAATGGAGATGAAACATGTGTTCATATGTGAGAATAGAATTTGCATCATTTGTTGAAATGAAAATGCAATTGTCTGCACAAACTACATTCTCATTAGAAACTCTTTAAACAAACAAAAAACATGAAAAAGAAGGCAACAAGCACTTATGGGAACCCATTTTTGGGTACAAAAGGTGCCTAAACCCTTCCCTTTTTACAACTAAGCAACTTGCCTTGAATCTTTGATGTGGACCAGTGGGGCATGATTTTGTTTTCCGGTTTTTTCTCGAAAACTGATGGCGACTCCGAATTATCATCATTTTCATATTTCTACATTGCCGAAAAGTAATTTCAGTTTTTGTGGGGTAGAAACAGAAGGTAATTTGCTTCTCTCTGATTTGATATGGTTACTGAATCAAAAGGTTCTATCATTCTTTCAAATTTCCTCCTATTCCGAGTTTTTTTTTTTCCCTTTTTTTTTTTTTTTTCAAATAGCACAAAACTGATTCTTCTGCTACCAATATTCCTACCCCGAAGCTGGAGTCATCTATTTCATGGTCTGTTTGCAAGTAGCCTCAATAAATAAAAATAAATTCCGTCAGAAAAATAAATAAAATAAAAACTGTACCCTAATTGTTTAAATTAAACCTCGTATAACAAATGTACCATTCATGTTGCCAATGAACCTTCTCTGTTAAATCGGTATTTTCTGAAACCACTATTTCTCACACCATCTCTAGAATAATCCCTCCAGAAACTGCTTCTGAGGTCAGTCAGCAAAAAGGTGCATCCACGACCTCAATAGATAGCCTTACAAAATATAAGCCAGTAACTCATCAGGGAGCTAAATAGTATGTTTTGTCAAGATATCATCAGCACTTGAGTTCGATTTGGGTCGCATTCACCTCACAATGTGCTCACTCCAAATCTATCATATTAACCTCACAATGTGCACCAAATGAAAGGGTTTCTATCATAATATAAATGATGTAAATACAATAGATGGAGTGTATTTTCCATTAATCATTGAGTTATTAAAAATAAAGTAGGTTACATAGAAAAGGGGTTTTATAGAAGCAAAAACCCTACATATTATATAAAAGAATGCCTTTTAGTGGTGATCAGCGCAGGCAATAGAAAGCTCAAATATTCACTATATGCCAAATGAAATTTTCAGAATATGTCATCATTTATTGCTTAAAATTAAAATAAAAAATTTTGACCTAGACAATGCTACATACAGCTTGTGGAAACTACAACCTTTCTGTTACCAAGCCCCTTGAAGACAAGCTCCCATGAAGAGAAGGAATGAAGATCCTGCGAGGCTATAACTAAACTATCTCACAAAAATCTGTTGTCTTAGCATCTTCGATAACCCTTAAATTTTGATAACAGATGAATGTACTGCCCCCTTTCAACCATGTAGGAAATGATTTCATCAGCTTCTGAGAACTTACCAGCATTTCGTAGTTTCCCCACCAAAGTACTATACACTGAAAAATTCGGACTACAGCCTATAGACTCCATTTCCACAAGCACTGAACATGCCTCATGGAATTTCTCAGCAGCACACAGACCACGGATCATTGAATTGAATGTATATGCATTTGGCAGCTGCCCCATAGCAAACATATCCTTGAAAATATCTTGAGCCTTTCCTAGCTCACCAGCCACAACATATCCTGTGATCATGACTGTGTAGGATACCACATCTGGTGTAAATCCTCTCTTGATCATCTCATCGAAAAAATACTTGCCCGCATCCAAATTTCCAGCTCGGCTTAGGCCGTCAATCAATGCAGTGAAGTGGATGACCCTTGGAGGACAACTGACATCTTCCATGTACTTCAAGAGATTAAGTGCAGCAAGTGGTTTATCCCCTTTTCCAAGCACATGAAGGAGGATATTATATGTGTGAAGATCTGGTGCAAATCCATTCCTACCCATCTCATCAAGCAATCTATGGAACTGATCCAACTTGCCTAATCGGTATTTTGCCCACAACAACACATTATAAGTTAATGTATCTGGTGAATGGCCATCAAGCAACATTTGCTGGTACACCCATTCTATCAGTTTGTACTGATTTATGGTGAGTAGAGAATGAAGGATTGCATTGAAAGAGTGCTTGAAAGGACGGTAATTAAATGTTTTATATTGAATAAATCTTTCAACCACTGCCCTCGCCATGCCTGCCTCACCACAAGTGCATATCAGTATGTTAAGAGTTCGAGCTGTGGTTGGGAACCCATTCTCTGTCATTTCATCAACTAGCCTCCACATTGCTTTGAATTCCTCGCAGTCTGCAAATATCTTGAGGACCACATTGTAAGTATTTGATGTGTGTGTGTAGTTTGGCTGCCGACCTGCCCACACAAAGAACTTGTGACCCAATTTTGCACATCGTGACCTGTTAGTATGGTTTGACAACTTTGAAATCCTCATAAGAACTTCCCTGACAAGACGGTTTGATGCCTGGAGCTCCATCTTGTCAAGAGCCAATCGTGCATCGAAGCCTGGCCCATCTTGCAGCAAAATGTCAAACACCTTATCAGCTTGAAATCTGAGGTGCTCCCAAAACCTGTGCCGCAAGTGCAACTCACGTGATGACTCACTTGCATCACTCTCATCCACATTCGTATTTGAGAACCCCAAAACAGAACTTTCAGGTATTGAATTTTCATCTACATCTCCATCAAGATCCAAATCCTCAGATCTTTCTGCTGAAAATTCAGTTGTTTCTTGCAAAGTACCATCAAATTCTGGTATTTCAGAACTTCTCTTCACAAATTCCCCATTAGCCTCCAATTTGTTTCCATGTCTACCAGCTTCATTGAGGCAGGATTGACGGTTCTTAGGAAGTCGATCATCCAAAGGATCTTTTCTGTCGTTGTCATGCATCCCAGTAGACCACATTCCAAAATGAATATCATCATCATTCATATAATTCTTGTACAGAATCCCATCAAAACTCAATCTTTCAGGGCTTCCCTTGAGAAATCTACCATTGCCTTCTGAATCACTTCGGCTTCCTCTATTGCAAGTCAAATGGCGAACACAAATCCACCAACAAGAGTTAAAGCATCTGAAAAGAAGCCTGCTATTCAGCTTTTGAGGGAAGAAGCCTGCTGGATTCATGCTAAAACCAAATCAAACATTGGGCTATCTTCATTTTCTTACTGTTTCACATCCTCCAGAAATTCAAATGAAAGCCAACTTCCCGCGTCTGCAATCGAGATTCAGAAAAGCATTACGACAAACGCTTTGCAGACAGAACAATGATTTCCCATTGGCTTAAAAGAATAGAAATGACTTTTATTTTCTACATAAAACCACCCAAAGGTAAAAAGGGGATCAGAAAATATGACCTTTGTACATGAAATCCCCAAAAAATTTTCCTAAAGAAAATTTCAGATTCAAAGTAGGGACAAAATGCACTTCCTTTGTCTGATGTTAAGATTTTAGATGTCTTCGAGACTTCTTATGCCCTTCTCTCTTCTCAGTGCTTTCGTGCAATGGGTCAACCCCTGGTCAAGCTCAGTTTATTTCCGGGTTGAAAATGCAGGTCAAAGGCAACAACAGCAATTTCATTCCAAACCTGTTCATACTTCAAACAAAATAAAAGAATGTTTGATTGCTACCTGTCAAGCGTCAACCTATTTGAGCGGCGATCAAAATATGTTGTTCAACAACCAATGGTTTCTGCATAAGTGCATGTATCAAAATAAACCCTTTCAAAAATATTAAATAGTAAATCACCAACACAAATTACACAACAATAAAAAAGAGATTGACATAATTTGCCTATTCTATTTCAATTGTCACCATCCACATTCACAACAACTACACTCCCTCCGGCACATTTTTCTCACCTATGTTCTGCAAATTCTCAATCTCCCCAGATCCTGCACATTCACAATCCCTATCCACATTCACTGGAATCAAAACCAAATTCAAATCATTATCGTCTTCCGTATCCAAAACAAATCCTGAAAATGAATACGTACACCAATATTACAAATTGCACGTGCAAATAGTTTGCCAAAAACAACACAATCGCAACATTACACAAACTAAACACACGAGCATGTTAAACAGAGAAGAAAAGAGATTATAACTTCCACCTGTTGCTTCACGGGTATAGTTGCTGCCTGGAGAGTATCCAATACAGCTAGCAACCTAGAATTTTTCAGGGAAATTGAAGGGAAAATTAATATTGGTGGGTTAGTTGCAGTGAAACACAATTTCAAAAAAAAAAAAAATTAATAAAAAGGCAGAAGGAGTGAATATAGTAATAGACATTACATCGTTTCTGCACGTGTCGAATTTAGTCGAGCATGTTTAACTTTGAAACTTGGAAGCAAATCAGTGGGAATAAGGGGTTTCAAGAGAGAAAGAACGGTAGGACGCTGGCTGTTGAAGTTGACGCTGGGTGGCCGGAAATGTTGGAGAAGCGCTGCAGCATCATAGGACGTGTTGAAGACGACGTCGCCTACCCGGAAATGGGGCATCGTAGTGCGCGCCGTTACAGCCCCGCCGGAGCTAGGGCTGGGGATGGAAGAAAATGAATGACAGGGCGAGTCAGGGAACGCGGGTTAACCACCACACTATTTTCTTCAGTCCAATTGCTGTAGCGGATTGGGGCAAGGCTGACTGACACCTGCACTTCAGATTCGGGTCAAGAATTTCCACAATAGTTTCTTCGGTCCTGCTGCTGTGCCTGTTCGGGTCGGATCTAAGCGGATTGGGGCAAGGCTGAACCTAACCTGAAATTCAGATTCGACCCTTGGGACAAGGCTGACCGACACCTGCACTTCAGATTCGGGTCAAGAATTTCCACAATATTTTCTTCGGTCCTGCTGCTGTGCCTGTTCGGGTCGGATCTGAGCGGATTGGGGCAAGGCTGAACTTAACCTGAAATTCAGATTCGGGTCGAGAATTTAAACCCGCATGAGTCTCCCGTCATTAAGAATGCTGCCCAACTCATTGGGTGTAATTCGGTTCGGGTAATCCGAAAATCGACCAAGTTCTTTGGTTTCACCTAATGCATTAGGGTTGAAGTATTAAGCCCGAATTGAAATTGAATTACATTATGGTTTAGATATTTATAACAATTATGTGCCTTGATAATATATAGTTGGTTACATAAAAGCGGAGCTACGTAACTCCTTCACAATTAAGATTTTGATCCTTGATAAAAAAATCTAATTCATTCATTATATTTAACATCTTTTATTTATCTAGAAGACTGAGTTTCATCTTAATCAAGTATGTTTATGAGTCACATTTGTTAAAAAAATATATATTCATATGTAAATTTTGAAAAAGGCTAAAATATCAATTTTAAAATAATATTTTTAAAATCTAACATATCCAAAATATCATTTTGAGCAAATGATTTTATAAAGTATTACTGTATTCTAATGTATGTGTAAATGAATCTAAGTACTTTCATAATTTACATATGAATATATATAATGTGGCTTTAAAACATACTTGATTGAGATGAAACTTAGTCTCACAGATAAACAAATGATGCTACATATAATGAATAGATTAGATTTTCCATTAAAGATCAAAATCATAAATTTCGAAGGGGTTACATGGCTACATTTTGAAGGGGACCATTTTATAAATCGTTAACCTAGATGTATTTAATGTATAAACTAAGTTTTAATATTTTTGGAGATAAATATATCCCTTGTTGAATTTTTAAACACAATGATATTTTAGTCACTTTTAACAATAAAAAGGACTAAGATGCACATGTGTTTAAAAATCCAAAAATCTACATATACATCTCCAAAAATGATCAAACTTGATCTATAAATTAAAGAGCTACGATCATATGTACCTACGCTACCGCTTCATCTTTCATCATCCAATGCAGAGAACAAAATTTGACCGCGCTCCCTTTATTAAGGGAAATTGGATACTCATCCCTGTGTAAGGATTGTTTAGCAAAAAAATGGAAAAGGTAATATGCCTGATAGAGCCCCTCTCTTATCCCTCTTTCTCACCTCTCTACTGGAGAGCAAGGGGTCTTCATGAACCCAAACCAAATGGTTCTTCCTCCTCCTCTTCCTCCTCCTTAATTGCACTAGCCGCAATCAATGGTCAGCTGTTTCTTGCTCTGCTATGCTGACATCTTCCATGTCATCTACTACCTATGAAAAGCTCAAGATGAGCAAATGCATTCTCCAGGTTTAGTTCCGAATTCCCTCAATTCCTATTCATCTCCATCATTTCTCTTTTCACTCTCTTCAGTTAACTTTCTGTGGCGCCCCAACCCGAGTGTTACAACCTTACTCTAAGATCTATCGATTGGTAAACGTGATCAGGATTGTTGCCCTGTTATACGGCGGGCTTATTGGATATTTATTTACTTAATCCTAACTCCTTAGGAGTTTATATCATTTCATACATTCAATTTCCATCAATTGCCTTTTTAGATCATTAAACCATTTGAAAAATACATATGTGATTTCATAAAATCCATACTTAAATCAAAACACAGTAACTCATACCTTATCATTTGACTATAATTTTTTTTGGCTATTGATAGTCATAATTGCCACATAAATTCTTGTACAACATTAAACCATAATTTAATGTCATCATTCATACAACCATTCAATTCATAAATTCCATACACAGGTAATTTTTATAGAAATTCATATTGTCTTGAATCCCCACCTGTGCTCCTTGCATGGTGCTTCCTTTCACCTGTCTTTAGGATTTAGAAAATAAAATCGTGAGTCGAAACTCAATAAGCAATCTATAAGGTTTTCAGGCAATTCATTTTTATTTAAAATAACTTGGAAAGCCATATTATACCCACTCGAGGGCATATCTTAAAACATACTTCTTATACCCGTCTATGGTGTATCATAAACAATGTGATGTTGTGGCGCCCAAAACCGTGACGTCACTTCCTTACCTCAAGACCTTATTGATTGGTAAATGTGAATCAGGATTGTTGCCCTAATCACGTGGCGGGTTCTTAATCTAAACTCGTCCAAAAAAAAAAAATTTCATTTACCATCATTCATATCTTTACATTCTACATCATTCATCATACAAGCGTCTATACACTTGTTATAAAATTACATATCTCATTTATAACATCTCATCATGCTTTTCTACAGTAAAAGTCTCCTTGACTAAATCATCACATTTTACATCCATACATCCATACATTCAATCGTTAAATCATATAGATCTTAAAATTCTAATTAAGTTCACATACACATTAACATACCTTAGCATATTTATGCTTTCCTATTTCTTATAGTCTACCTGGCTATCATCTCGTGTCTTACTTCATTGCTTAAATTTGCATCTCCTTGAGTTTTCCGGTACCTGTCTAAGGTTTGGAAAAACAAAACGTGAGTGACAACTCAGTGAGCAAGCATTTTGTCTTCAGGGCAAGACTTCTTTTAAAACCTTTTTCTTAAACATCTTGAACACCTTTTTACTTGAGGACATGCATATGTCCTAAAATATTATCATGAAATCTTTATTCATAAGGACAGTTCCATGTCCTTAAACATTATCATAAAACATTATTCTTAAAATCATTTACAAGCCACGTGTGGGCTTGTTAAGGCAAAACTGATACGTTTTACCCTCTTTAATTAATTTTCTTTAGTCTTATATGAACATTTCTAATGTTCAAAGACATTTACATAAAATCATCTTTCATTAGTGGACGTTTTATGTCCAAAACATTTTCCTCATAACTCCTTTTTAGAGAAGGACATTATCATGTCCTAAAAACATCATACACATAAGCCTTTCTCGGCAAAGGACATTTCTATGTCCAAAAATATTTTTCATCTTAAATTCCTTTAGCCAAGAGACATTTAATGTCTCAAAATATTTTTGACATATCTTTCTTTGGCAATGGACATCCATATGTCCTAAGACACTTTTCCATTTAAGCTTTTGGAAATGGACATTCTCATGTCCAGAACCAAGTTTGACATAAATCTTTTTCATAATCCCCATCTTGGGGCTTGTTTATAGCAAATAAGGCAATTAAAATACATAAACGATTTTCATAAATGCATTTGCATAAAAACATTTCCTTTCATCCTTATTATTTACACTTTTGTGTAAAACACCCAATTTTTAGAGTAACCTTGTCATAAAAATCCCTTTAGGATAACTTTTATAAAAATATGGTTTCATGTCCCAATCTTTGAGTTTTTCAAAAGAAAAACATAAGAAAATACATTTCTCTCCATCCAGTAGTGACACTTAGCAAGTGATCACTCTACCTTTTGGAAGAGAATTCTTAACAGCACACTAACCAGGCGGCTGTTTTCTTTATCCTGCTCCCATCTCAGGGAGGGCGCCGCTGGTCTCCTGCCATCCCTTAGCGACTTGACCATATGTAGAGTGGGCCCCGGCCATCCCGACCGTGATCTACAACGGGCCTATTCCTTGTACTGGTGCACCATACATTATCCTGACGGACCATAGTCCGTTTGGTTTAAAGAACCACAGACCGCAGCCCGTATCCTTTTAAACCGAGATCACAGACAGCAGTCTGCATCCATACTAGAAAAACATTATAGACCGAAGTCTATATTTTAAAAAATTATTTTTGAAAACACATCACAGACCGCAGTCCATGTCAACTTGTAAAGCGAGTGCACCCACTTTAAACAAGTTGTCATTTGAAATCCAATTTTAGGATGACCTTTCTTAAATTCTTTTAGAATTATTTTGAGTAAAACATTTTGATAAATATTTGAAATGTTTGAGAAACAATACATCTTAAAAACCCTTATCATCATCATCATAAGCCATTTCCCACCTATGTGGGGTCGGCTGCATGGATTCTGTTACGCCATTCTTGGCGATTTAAGACTAAATTTTCAGTAATATGTAATATTTTTAAATCTTGTTTAATTACTTCCATCCATGTTTTTTTGGGTCTTCCTCTCATTCTTCTACCACCTTCTACTTGGATAAACTCTGTTTTCCTAACCGGTGCTACTTCAGGCCTCCTTTTAACATGACCAAACCATCTTAATCTATTTTCTCTCATTTTATCATTAATTGGTCTCACTTTTAAGTTTTCTCGAATTATTTCATTCCTAATTTTATCTTTTCTTGTTTTACCACTCATCCACCTTAACATTCTCATTTCCGCTACGCTCATTTTTTGTATATGTTGCTCTTTAACTGCCCAACATTCTGCCCCATAAAGCATAGCAGGTCTAATCGCAGTCTTATAAAATTTTCCTTTTAATTTGACTGGAACTCGACGGTCACATAAAATTCCTGACGCACTTCTCCATTTCTTCCATCCTGCTTGAATTCTATGTATTATATCTTTCTCGATTTCCCCGTTCTCTTGAACTATTGATCCTAAGTACCGAAAGTGATTAGTTTTTGTTACTGTTTGATCTAAAATCTTAATTGGTTCATCATCCGGGTTCTCACTATTATTAAAATTGCATTTCATATGTTCAGTTTTTGTGCGACTAATTCTAAAACCATTAGATTCTAGAGCATCTACACACCTATTCAATTTTAAATTTAGTCCTTCTTTACTTTCATCTATTAGAACAATGTCATCTGCAAATAACATACACCAAGGTACTTCTTCTTGGAGATGTCTAGTAATTTCATCTATTACTAAGGTAAAAAGGTAAGGACTCAAGGCTGAGCCTTGATGTAAACCTATTTTAACTGGGAAGACATTAGTATCTCCACTAATGGTTCTCACATTTGTAACAGCCCCCTCATACATATCTTTAATAATATCAATGTATCTGTCATTAATTCCTTTTTTCCTCATCACTTGCCATATTAACTTTCTTGGTACTCGATCATAAGCTTTTTCTAAATCAATAAAAATCATGTATAAGTTCTTTTTCTTCTCCCTATACTTTTCAAATAGTTGTCTAAGTAAGAAAATAGCTTCAATAGTTGATCTTCCTGGCATAAAACCAAATTGATTTTCAGATATATTAGTTTCCCGTCTTAGTCTATGTTCAATTACTCTTTCCCACAATTTCATAGTATGACTCATTAATTTTATTCCACGATAATTTGCACAATTTTGAATATCTCCCTTATTTTTATAAATTGGAACTATAATGCTTTTCCTCCATTCACTTGGCATTAACTTCGTTTTTATAATCTTGTTAAAAAGATTTGTTAACCATGTTGCACCTACATCTCCCATGCACTTCCATGTCTCAATTGGTATATTATCTGGGCCTAAAGCTTTTCCTGTTTTCATTTTCCTTAGAGCTTCCTTTACTTCAGATATTCGAATTTTTGTGAAATAACTGATATTCCTATTTTCTTCCCTATTTAGACTAACATCTAATGTTAATTGTTCGTGTGGGGTATCATTTAGTAAACTATAAAAATAAGTTTTCCATCTTTCCTTAATATTATCATCTTTGACTAGAACTCTTTGGTCCTCACTTTTAATACATCTAACATGTGTTAAATCTTTGCCCTTATTTTCTCTTAATTTAGCCAACTTAAAAATATCTTTTTCACCTTGTCTAGTTCCTAATCTGTCATATAGGCTCTCATAAGCTTTGTGTTTAGCATCACTAATAATCTTTTTAGTAGCTTTTTTTGATAGTTTGTATTGTTGTAAGTTGACATCATTTTTATTTTCCTGCCATGTCTTAAACTTTTCTTGTTTATCATTTATAGCTTTTTGGACATCTTCATTCCACCACCAAGTTTCTCTATGTGGGGATCTACGATTTTTATATACACCTACAATACTTTGATAAAAAAAATTTAAAACTTTTGGATTTCCAAAAATAAACTATATATTTCTCTAATATTTTCTTGGTTTCCATTTCAGGTCCTTTTGCTTACAAAAGTTATGCAATTATACCATCCCCTTCTCTACAACCTAAAAATTATGTTATTGTCACATATCTATTATACTATTGTTTACATAAAGGGGAATTGCATAGTCTTTTGCATGCCATTTAGCAACCTGAAATTAAATCATTTTATGAAATCACTTATTAGGTTGGTCATCCTTAAATCTCTTTCAATGATATTCATATAAACATTTTTGAAAATATTTTCATCATAGATTTCCATATCTAAAGGAAATCAAAACTTTTCGAATATCATTTCAAAACATACGGACTATGTCTAAAGTATCATTTAAAATTAAATATCTTGACATATAAAATTAATTTTTTTCTTTTATAAGCTTAATCATTTATCATAAAACATCATAAGAGAATATCAAATCTTATCTGCTAAAAATTACTTTATGAAAAAGGAAAAAATTCTCCTTCTTCTTATAAAATACTTTTGAAACAGCATAAAAAAAACTTGCTTACTTATAAGCAAATTCTTAAAAACCATCGACATAAAACGTGAAATCCTTTAAAAACATTATTATAGAGAACTTGCTTACTCATAAGCAAATTTCTTAATCCATTAACATAAAACATTGTTAATCCATGACAACACTTGTGATAAATTTTTTATCTTAAAAATATTGCTTACTTCCCATGAAGCAAACCTTGAGGCTATTCCTTAAAGCCATCATTTTTCAAAACTTATGGCTTTGCATTAAAGCCGTTGTTTTCAAAACTTGTGCTTGCCCATTCGTCAAAATATAATCATAAACATTTCATTTACATCATCATATAAAATGAAAACAACATTTTAGAAAGTTTGCTTGCTTACCTGAGATCGCCATAATCCTTTTCTTCTATTCTTTTCCTTGCCTTTACCTAGATAAAAGAAAATAACATTTTATTTATTTAAATTATCTTCAAATACTTATTTTCCTTATGTTTTTCAACCTACATAAATTCATTTGGACTTAGCTTGACCCACTTGTCCTTCAAGTCGGGTACTCATACTTAGTACATAGCCTATACATATCAATCATCCATTCATTCATTTTAATACCCTTATGTAGGGTAAACTTACATGCATATAACAATAATTTATTAAATCATTATTTGGAAGTTCATTACCTTCATTTATCATTTTTAACATATTTTTCATTTTTCACACATCGGTTCTCATTTTAAGCACTTAGTTGCTAACTTAGACATCATATAATAATCTCAAAATTTGAGATTATCACTATTTATTAAAATAGAAACCTAATACACATTTTTCATTATATATTTATGCATTTTTTCATTTTAACACTTCACATAATCCATTTATCATTTTCAACATCAAAACATGGAAATCGGGTGTTATACGTAACCCTAAGTTCCATCCTTTATAAAACTCACCTTTAATAGGTTAAATACTTATAATCATTTATGATACTTATTTATATCCCATTGTAATTTAAATTCCATCACAAAAATCTGGAATTTAACATTTATCTTGATTTATTCCTTAAGCTGTCCATAATGCTGAATTCAGGCACATTGAATTCTCAAAATCTTGAATTATTATCAAATAAAGTAGTTTTGATCTGAAATTTATACCATACCTTAATAACTATATTAATTAACCAAAATAAATATTTCCAGAATGAAATATTTAGTATTTCTATTTATTTTGATATTTTCACTCTGCTGGACAGCAGCATCCCTTTTCAGACAGCTTGAATCACGTAAATTATGGGGTATATTTATACCCATAAAAACCTAATTTTTATTTGTTTATGTGATCCTAAATAAGTTTTATATATCATGTAAAATTTTAATCCTATAATTCCTTATATAAAAATTATTAAAAATCATTTGGTGTCGCTGATCCTCACACCCATTCAACCCTGTTCAGGTTGATTTTCTCGGATTTTTAATTTCCAACTTGATTATCCTTTTGAGCTGAAAATTAGTTAGTTCCTTAATTATCCTATCAAGAGTCTTTTCACAAATTTTCATGATAAAATTAATTTATTTACTATTTATTACATATTTTTCTTTCCTAGTTCAGATTTACTACACTTAAGTGTAGATTAGATAATATGGGTTGATTAATCCCCAAATTAAACTTTATAAATCAACTTATATAATTCATCTAATTATGAATCATCATATAATCATGATTAACCATCAAAATAGCAACATCACATAGGATTTAAGAAAATTTCAGTTATGATTTTCAACCCATAATCAAAGGGTATACTTACTTGGAATTGAATCAACTTGGACTCCTTTTTTCCTAGCTTTGTTCCTCTTTTTCTTCCCATTTTTCCTTCTCTTTTTCCTCCTCTTTTTCTCCCCCTCAAGCTGCTGGAAAATGGGGACGTGAAGGGCTGCTGAAAAATGGGTTTGCTCCTTAGCGTTTTCTCTCTCCTCACCCTAAATCAATATGGACGTGCACTTGGGGCAAAGGCTGGATTTTCCAGCTTGTGGGCCCCACTTTCCACTTTATTTAAAGCATGATTAAGACATGATTATCCCCTATTGCTGACATGGAAAAATGTGGTCCATTTAAATTAACAAATTATTTTTAATAAATCCATTAAAATCCACATCATTAATGGACAAAATCTGTCCACAAGATGCAACGTCCATTTCAGATGCCGTTTGCCATTTTTTTCCATGAATTTTTACTTTAATTTATGGCTAATTAACTACCCTAGGTAGTATCCTAATTAGGGGACCATTTATCTTATTAAAAAAATCATAAAACATCATATTTGCAGCCTTTGAACGTGCACCTCCCTTCCTTCATGTAGCTGTCCACTTGGGTGGGGTACACTTGCAGCAGCTTTTTCATAATTCTTCCACCTAATTTTCACTTTAATTAATGGGTGTTTAATCACCCTATGTAACTAGCTTAATTAGGGGTCAATTTAGCTATTAAAAAAATTATTAAAATTTCCAAAAGCTGCTTTGAACATTCACATCATTCTTGCTCATGTTGCTGTCTACGTCCATGTGCCTTGATGTTTTGGCATTTTGTACCATAAAATTCATCCCAAATTAATGCCATTAACCACCCTTGTCATGTATCTCACTTAATTACATATTTTGTAATTTTTTGAAAATAAAAAATATCATGTAAATAGCCCATTTGGATGTCCATTCCATGCCACCTATTTCATGCTCCTTTGAGCTAATCCATTAGCCATTAAATTATGTCATTAAGCACTTGATTTTATTATGAATTTTATTACCTTAAATAATTCATAAAATTCATGTGTCATTATCTCCTTTTGACACCTCATTTTTGCCACTAAAAATATAATTGATCACCTCTCATTAACATAAACACAAGCTTATATTTTTGATGCACGAAAATCAATAATATATACCCATCTTTGTGAAACCACTATCTCATTATCATTACCTTAATCCAAGTCTCTCATTGTATAGATTTCATAATTTTAACCGTTCGTTTCAAATTTCGTCTCAATCCGACTTTTCTAGCTCAATTTATGCTCATTTAAAACCATCTTTGAATTTTGATGGTGATGACCAATTTTTCACTTTAATTTCATCAATATTTTCATAATACATTATTTTTATATGATTAAGCACAAAATTATGTGCTTACCTTTCAATTTTCATCTTAATCTGCCTTCCCGGAGTCGAGTTACGCATTTTCTAGCATTTTCTACTCTAACTGCATAATTAGCATCATAATCTTCATTAATTAAACCATACTATATGAGGTAATTATCCTCAATATATCAACATTTCTTAATTCTCGTTAAGCCTCTTTAATCACATTGACCCATATCGGCTTATATTGATCATTCATAATCACTTGCCCTAATTGCAATAAATCGTCAATATTGCAATTGGAAATCAGTCATAGTTTCACTAAATTATACTTGATTCATATTTATATGCCAATTGCATATAAATAAACCTAACTTGGGTCCGGGTTTCACAGATGCATTATTTAAAACCATGATATTCCTTTGGATAGAAGCTAGCCAGACAACCATCTACTTTCATCCTCTCTCCCATTCCAGGGAGGCGCTGCCGACCCTAGGCCTCTCTTAGCGGCTTGGCCGCATCAAATGGGCATAATCAGTCCGCTTACACCTTTCAGGTGGACCTTATTCTTTCTGCACATGCTTCATTTCATAAACATGATCCTTAATTTGCTAGCATGATTTTTCATTCACAAATCCATGATTCATCGTTTGTCATAAATAATTGCAAAAAGAGTAAGAAATTCATTTATCATTTCAATACACATTTATATAAAGGAATGACCATCCTTAAACAACTTAGAAAGGATTTAAAACATACATTTTTTAAATTATTCAAACATTTAGAACATCATTTATAAGCATTTGATCATATTTTGATAAATCAAAAGCATTTAAAAAACTACTTGCTTACCTTGTTCGCTTAACTTTCCATATTGCTTATCTCTTTGCCTTTGCCTATACATAAACATAGCATTGCATTCATAATAATCTATTTTCTTGCATTCACATAGTTTTCCAATCCCATAATCCATTTCATACATAACCAACTTGGATTTTCAAGTCGATCATACATACATAACATGCACTTGTGCATCATACCATTCATTCCATATGTCGCTTCAAACCCATATTTAGGGTAAACACATAACATTCATTCATAATTCAACATAAGGGAATTTATATCTTCCATTAACCATTTTTCATCTATTTTCCATTTTTCCTACGTCAATGCTCATTCTAAGCATATAAGTGACGTTTTAAGCTTCATAATTAAATTTCAAAATTTGAGATAATCAAACATCATTCATACAGCAACATCCTTATGCATTTCATCACATATTCATGAATTTTTTCATTTTAGCAATTCCACATAAGTCATACATCATCCATTCATACATACGTTCTACGTTCATCTTATAACACGTATATTATGTGTTTCTTAAAATTTCTTAACACAGAAACTTACATCTATTTTCAACATCATTAAACCCTTTAATTAACATATAATTTAGGGTATAATTTCATAATTTTAATCCATTTATCATTGGGTTCCAAAACAGCCATGTTAGGACCCATTTTTCATCCTTTCAATACCTCTTTCAAGACTTAAATCTTAAAAGATTTTTAAGTCATAATTTCCAGCAACTAAACATTCTTTTATTAACCCAAATTTAGTTTATTATCACATATTTAAAATTCATAATTTATTTACTTCTATAACAGCAACATTTTAAGCATGTAGGGCATCCATTTTGACGTGTCCATACGTATATCCTTAACAATCAGATTTAGGAAAAATCTTTCCAAACCCTTTTGGACATTCAAAGTAAATTAATCCTAGGGTAATTTACCCTTCATAAAATTCATAAATTATTTATTTGCAAACAACAACAAAAATCACATGTAAAGTACCCGTTTTGGCCCCCATTTGGTTGTTTCATACTTATACCTTGAAAAATCAGATTTAGGGAAATCTCATCCAACTCACTTAGGACGCCAAAGGGTCCTTAATTTAGGTTAATTTAACCTAAAATTCATCCATAAACCATTTAAGCTCCTCTTTGCATTAAATTTAACATAAAAATGGAAAAATCGGGTAATACTTGAAACCCTAAGATCCATTTTTGCTAAAATCATTAATAAATGAAAAAATCAACATATGTAATCCAAAAGAACATGAATTACATTCTAATCATCATGCTCAAACCAAACAGCAACATGATTTAGGGTTTTAAGACATTTCAAGATAGATTTCATCTTAGAAATCAACCCTAACATTCCTTTTAATTCTCTTGAACTCTTGATTTCATTTATACCTTTCAAAAAATCATTCAATACCCTTATCAAGGCATCATAACTCATCATTTAAGAGTTATTTATGAACCATATTCATGGCTCATGATTTTAGAGAGGAAATCTTGTTTAAATGATTCAAAACCTAAGTTTCACTTACTTGAATTAAATCCAACTTCCTTGGATTAGTTCCTCTTCTCTTCTTCTCCTTTTTCCTTCACGTTTTCTCCTCTTTTCTCCTTCTTCCCCTTTCTGGTTTGGACGTGCAAAGGGCTGCTAACCACTTAGAAAATTTTGAGAGTTTCTGTGGCGCCCCAATCCGAGACGTCACTTCCTTACCTCAAGACCTTATTAATTGGTAAATGTGAATTATGATTGTTGCCCTGATCATGCGGCAGGTTCTTAATTGGATCTCGTCCATTTTTTTTCTATCATCATTCATTGCTTTACATAACAATCATTCATCATACAAGCACCAATACACTTGTAATAAAATTCATAATTCATTTCATAACTTCTCAACATGCTTTTCTACAATAAAAGTCTTCTTGACTAAATCATCACATTTTACATCCATACATCCATACATTCAATCATTAAATCATATAGAACTTAAAATTCTAATTAAGTTCACATACGCATTAACGTACCTTAGCATATTCATGCTTTTCCATTCCTTATAGCTTACTTCGCCATCATCTCATGCCTTACTTCATCGCTTAGATTTGCATCTCCTTGAGTTTCCTAGTACCTGTCAAAGATTTGGGAAAACAAAACGTGAGTGACAACTCAATAAGAAAGCGTTTTAACATCAGGGCAAGACTTCCTTGAAAACCTTTTCTTAAATATCTTGAATACCTTTTTACTTGAGGACATTTGTATGTCCTAAAACATTATCATAAAATTCTTTGTTCATAAGGACAATTCTATGTCCTTGAACACTTTCATAAAACATTCATTATTGAAATCATTTACAAGCCACGTCAGGGCTTGTTAAGGCAAAACATATGCGTTTTACCCTCTTTAATTAACTTTCTTAAGTTTTGTGTTAATATTTCCAATGTTCCAAGATATTTACATAAAACCGTCTTTTACCAGTGGACATTCTATGTCCAAAACAATTTTCATCATAAAATCCTTTAGCCAAGAGACATTGATGTCTCAAAACATTTTTCATATTGCTTCCTTGGCAATGGACATTCGTATGTCGTAAAACACCTTTCATTAAAACACTTTGACATTAGACATTCTCATGTCCATAAACATTTTTCATTTAGGCTTTTTAATAATGGACATTCTTATGTCCAAAAACAAGATTGACATAAATACTTTTCATAATCCCTGTTTTGGGACTTGTTTATAGCAAACAAGACATATAAAATACATAACCATTTTCATAAATGCATTTGCATAAAAAATATTTTTTTTCATCCTTGTTATTTACACTTTGGTGTAAAACACCCTATCTTTAGGGTAACAATTTCATAAAAATCCTTTTAGGATAACTTTTCATAAAAACACTTTCATGTCCCAACCTTTGGGCTTTTCAAAAACAAAACATAAGAAAATGTATTTCTCTCTATTCAGTAGTGACACTTGGCAAGTAATCATGCTATCTTTTGGAAGAGAATCTATACTTAACAACATGCTAACCAAGTGGTTGTTCTTTCATCCTACTCCCATCTCAGGGAGGGCGCCGCTGGCCTCCTGCCATCCCTTAACGACTTGGCCTTATGTAGAGTGGGCCCCAACCATCCCGATTGAGCTTTACAACGGGCCTATTCCTTGTACTAGTGCACCATACATCATCATGACGGACCGCAGTCCGTTTGGTTTAAAGTATCAGAGACCGCAGCCCGTGTACTTTTAAACTGGGATCACAGACCGCAGTCTCCATCCATAACTTAAAAATCATTTCAGACTGAAGTCTGTGTCTTTTTAAAATAAATTATTTTGAAAAACACATCAAAGACCATAGTCCGTGTCAACTTGTAAAGCTAGCGTACCCACTTTAAACAAGTTGTCATTTGAAACCTAGTTTTAGGATGACCTTCCTTAAATTCTTTTAGAAACCTTAAAATGTTTGAGAAAAACCATACATCTTAAAATCCTTAAAAGAACTTCAAAACTTTTGAATTTTTAAAAATAAATCATATATTTACTAAAAATTTCTTGGTTTCCATTTCGGGCCTTTTGCTCACAAAGATTATGCAATTGTACCATCTCCTTCTTAACCACCCTAAAATCAAATTATTGTCCACATTACTATCTTAATATTTTTACATAGAGAGGGGATTGTATAGTCGTTTGCATGCCATTTAGCAACCCGAAATCAAACTATTTTATGAAATCAACTTATGAGGTTGGTCATCCTTGAAACCCATTAAACCACATCCGTATAACATTTTTCAAAACATTTTCAACATAGATTTCCTTATCTAAAGGAAATCAAAACTTTTCAAACATCATTTCAAAACATATGAACTATGTCCAAATCATCATTTATTATTTAATTATCATGACGTAGCAAAACAAATCTTTTTCATAAATCAATTCCCCTTTTCCTTTTTCTTTCATAAACATAATTGTTTATCACAAATTATTGTAAAACTAACTCAAAACTTACATACAAACATTACTTTATGAAAAAGGGTAAAATTTCATTTTTATTATAAAATACTTTTGAAACAATATCATAAAGAACTTGCTTGTTTATAAGCAAATTCTTAAAAACCATCAACATTAAACGTGAAATCCTTTGAAAACATTATCATGGAGAACTTGCTTACTCATAAACAAATTTCTCAATCCATTAACATAAAGCATTGCCAATCCGTGGCAACACTTGTGATAAATTCTTTATTTTAAAATAATTACTTACTTCCCATGAAGCAAACCTTGAGGCTTTTCCTTAAGCCATCCTTTTTGAAAACTTACGACTTTTCATTAAAGCCGTCATTTTCAAAGCATCTGGCTTTTCATTAAAGTCATCAATTTCTAAAATTTTTGCTCGCCCGTTCGTTAAAACATAATCATAAAAATATCAACATAACATCATAAATCATTTCAGCACATAAGGAGAAATAAATGATTTGAAAAGTTCGCTTGCTTACCTGAGTTCGCCTTAATCCCTTTTCATCCATTCTTTTCCTTGCCTTTGCCTAAATAAATGAAAATAACATTTCGTTTATTTATAGTATCTTCAAATGCTTATATCCCTTAGGTTTTCCAACCTATATAAATTCATTTGGACTTAGCTTAACCCACTTGTCCTTCAAGTCGGGTATTCATACTTAGCACATAACATATACATATCAATCATCCATTCATTCATTTTAATACCCTTATGTAGGGTAATCTTACATAAATATAATAATCATTCATTAAATCATTATTTAGAGGTTCATTACCTCCATTTATCATTTTAAACATAGTTTTCATTTTTCGCACATCGGTGCTCATTTTGAGCACTTAATTGCTAACTTAAGTATCATATAATAATCTTAAAATTTAAGATTATCTTTATTTACTAAAACAACAACCTAATCTACATGCTCCAATCATATCTTTATGCATTTTTTCATTTTAACGCTTCACATAATCCATTTATCATTTTCAACATCAAAACATGGAAATCAGGTCTTATACATAACCCTAAGTTGCATCCTTTCTAAAACCCACTTCTAATAGGTTAAATCCTCATAATAACTTATGATACTTGTTTATATCCCATTTTAATTTAAATTCCATCCCAAAAATCTATAATTTAACATTTCTTTGATTTATTCCTCAATCTATCCATAATATTGAAATCAGACGCACTAATCTCCCTAATTTTTGAATCATAATCAAATCGAGGAATTTAAATCTAAAATTTATATCATACCTTAATAACTGCATGATATAACCAAAATAAATATTTCTAGTACAACATATGAAGTATTTATATTTATTTTGGTATTTTTACTCTGCTAGATAGAAGCATCAATTTTCATATAGCTCTAATCAAGTTAATTATTAGGTATATTTATACCTTTCAAAAACTAACTTTTATTTTGATCTCATGATTTCTCCCACATCATATAAAATTTTCAGCTCGAAATACCTTGTGTAAAAATTACTAAAAATCATTTGGTGCAACTGATCCTGACACCCCGTTCAACCCTGTTTAGGTTGATTTTCTTAGATTTTTAATTTCCAACATTCTTACCCTTTTGAGCTGAAAATTATATCATTCCTTAATCACCTTATAACGAGTTCTAAAAAAAATTTTCATGTTAAAATTAATTCATTTACTATTTCGTTCATATTTTGGATTTCTATCTTATTTCTTCTAAGTTTTGCTCCCATATTTGCATCTAATTTCAATAGATATGCAAAAACCCTCAATCATTTGTTCTTGATTCTTATACCCAACATATATAATCTATTAAATCATGATTCATAATCTAATCATGATATCCAATCCAAACAGTAACTTATTTTGTGAATTTAAGAAAATCAAGAGAAGTATACTTACTTGAATTGAATCCAACTTGAACTCCATTTTCCTAGCTTGGTTCTGTTGGTCCCGAGTTGATGGCTAAACCCAAGAGGGGAGGGGTGAATTGGGTTCTTTAAAATTTCTTTGATAATTTCAAATATCTTAACCCCTTGAAAAAGTTAATCCCCTTTTTTAAGCAAATGGAGAGCAAATAAGATAAAGCAGTAGAACACAAGATTTATAGTGGTTCGGGCAAACCTTCCCTACTCCACTCTTCCAAGCTCACACTCCGTTGTGACTTAGGTTCCACTATGTATTCCACGAATACACTTAGAGTCACCGCTCTCTTCTAGATTCAAAGCTCTAGGGGGCATACACAACTAGAGCCACTTGCTCTCTTCTAGATTCAAAGCTCTAGGGGGCATATACAACTAGAGCCACTTGCTCTCTTCTAGATTCAAAGCTCTAGGGGGCATATACAATCACTTGCACAAGTAGGTGATGAGTCTCACTCCAATCACACCCTACTTTGCATACACTTGATCTTAGCTACCCAAGCTAAATCAAGATTTATACAACCAAATAAAGAAATGAATAAAAACTACACTTTACAGATTTGTGTAGGCAGTTTTGAGCTCGAGGAAGAAATCAAAAGTAGCTTGAATGATGATTGTTGAAGCAACTTGCAGTTTGAAGCTCTTTCTTCCTTTGAAACACTCAAATATGGAGAAAAAGTATTTGAAAGTCTTTCTTGTACTTCTTTTCTCTCTTTGATCTTTAGAGTAGTGTCTCTTGTTTTTCTCACGTTCATTTGAATGTCCTTTTATAGATTGAGGAAAATATGAACGTTGTAGAAGTAGTTGGCGTGCAATAAATGAACTCCAACGGTAAAAAATTTGACCGTTATACTCCAAGTCGAAGATGAAGTCGACTTGGCCTGCGACTTGGCTTCCAAGTCGTACATGGAGTCGACTTGGCCTGCGACTTGGGTTCTTCAGAAACTCAAGTCTGAGACTTGGGTCGACTTGGCTTTCAGACTTCAACTCAAGTCGATCCTGAAGTCGACTTGGGTTGCGACTTGGCTTGGTCTATTGCAGAAACGCCTTGATCTTCTTGAAATGTCTTGAGTCTTGCAAACCATTTGAAAGCTTTGAGTTCTTGCAAAATATGTGTATTTTCCTTGCTTTGCTTTGGACTCACTGGGTCTCCATGACTTGGTTTTTACTCCATTTGGAAGCTAGCTTGAAGATTTGCTTTGAGCTTGATAGACTTGATTTGAACTTGAACTTGGATTCTTGCTTTGATCTTAAGTCACTTTAAGAATAGTCTTTAAAGCTCATTTGTATGTGAGAAACTTCAAATGGATGTCTTGGATATGCTTGAATCTTCATCTTGGACTTCAAAACTTCTCAAGTCGAAGTTGGAGTCGACCTGGTTTGCGACTTCGCCCAAGTCGCACTTGGAGTCGACTTCGTCTGCGACTTCGCATCTTCGGGAGCCAGATTTCAACGCTGGACATTTTTGTGTACTTCGAAGTCGATGCTGAAGTCGACTTCGTATGCGACTTGACTACCCAAGTCGCATGTGGAGTCGACTTGGCTTGCGACTTCACTCGTCAGAATTCCATTTTCAACTTTGTCCAGTTTTGGCTTGTTTGAAGTCGTTAGTGGAGTCGACTTCACTATCGACTTCACTCCCAAGTCTAAGTTCAAGTCGACTCGAAGATCGACTTGACTTCTCTGCTTTCCTTAAACACTTGGCAAACATATTAGTCATATATATATATACTCAAACTAGTTCTTGTTAATCATCAAAACTCAATCCTTGGCCAATTTGATTTATTTTGAACATTGTTTCCAACAATCTCCCCCTTTTTGATGATTGACAAAACTTCATTTTGAGTTGATACCTTTCAAAAATTCAAACATGTTCATTTGAGAAAACAGAGTATATTTCTTGAACATATAATTTAGAGTTGAGAACTTTTTCAGAACATTAGTCATTTTGGCATAGAATATGCTTGAATACCTTTCAAGCCATATATTGAGTATTAATCATTAAGAATACTTTGTATTTATAAAAATTGCAATCACTTATCAAATATATCAATCATAAACCAATAAAACATCTTTTCATATATGTATATATGAAGTTTCATTACATAGAACAAAAATTAAAGCATAAATGAAACCTTAAATACAATGTACCCAACCCAAAACTTAAAAAAACTTTCAACTCACTTCCTATTCTATCTCCCCCTTTTTGTCAATCAAGCAAAAATAACGATTTGATGAATTGAAATTGAGAGATCGGATATGGAATAGGTTTGATGGGACAATGATGGGCCGAGGAGTAAATAAGAGAAGCGTGATCGGGAGTTGCCTCTCGATGAACTGAACCCGACTCGTAGGGATCGAGTTCAGGCATGGGTCTCTTCTTATGATGGCCTGATGCAAGATGATATCGGATTTTACGCATTTCCCGCTCGATTCTATCTTGTCGGGAATGCATATCTTCAATCGCATTAAGGACACCGGTGACAAGACTTGTCATCCGGTTTTCTTGATAGCCCATTTCTGCCTTCATGGCAATGATTTCATCTTTGAGATCCCTTAGGGTGACCTCCTCAGAAGCGGTTGGAGGTACCCGTTCTCGTGCAACGGATCCTTGTGGGGAGTAGGAGCCGTGGGATTGAGGTGATGGTGGCTCTTTTGGAGCAGCCGGAGCTTCGGGAGGTTGCTCCCCCTCAGCTTGTGCTTGGTCCTCTTGATGCTCTTCTTCTGGAGCATCGGGTCGGAGTTCAAGTACATTGATTTTCATCCTCTGAATTAGTGCCTTGTTGATTGCATTTGTGGACTTGAGCACTTCGAATGGCTCGCCTTCAATGTCCACTTCAAAATGTTCAAGGATCTTTGTGATCCAAGTGCCGTAAGGAAGGATGCCCCTTGGATTATCCTTTCGACTTGCCAAGGCTTCTAGAAATAATTTAGGTAGACTCACTTTGACTTTGTTTGCTACCTTCCATAAGATTCCAGCTTCTTGTGGGTTTAACTGATTTCTACCACCACCTTTGGGGTAGATGCAATGAGCAATGAGAAGCCTTAATACCCGAAGTCTGGGTGACAAATCCATGTATCGAAGAAACTTGATCCCCGGGTGATACTTGTTACTCCGGGTGAGCTGATTATATATCTGATCCATGGTAAGATCTTCCGGAAAAGGCTCTTCGATGAAAGGGACTCCAAGTATCTGTCCTAAATGACTCATTGCTCTGGTTTGGCTTGGACTTAACCCGATTCCAAAATCTATATCTACTTCTTTGACATGTGTGCCAAAATTTTCTTCATCCCATTCATAGTAAAATATTCTGGTAAGATCTGGATAGACCTTGTCATCCTCTTTGAGTAATTTGGTCCATCCTTGAAAATCCAATAGGTCTTCTATGTCGGACCCATAATCTTTCAAAAATTTGAAATCTATGATTTTCGGTATGAATACCTTTCGTTCATAGAAGTTCTTGTAGAACCGGCCGTGATTGATTTCGGTTCTGAAGTATGTAGTGGGCATCTTTAAGACTTGAGTTTTGCCCGTTGCCGCAGTACCCCTTCTGCTTGCTCCGGAGTGTGTGCTTTGTGAAGCTTGGACATGAGGTTGGCTTTCCGACCTTGTAGCTTGTTCCGATGATTGAGTGGAGGTTTGGAATCGAACCCGTTTACCCGTCGAAGTTGAGGGTTCCTCTCTGGCTCTTTTTGATGGAGTCCTAGTTCTTCTAGGAACTTCTTTTGGTTGAGATGAAGGTTGTGGTTGTGTGGGAACCTGTTTGGGGTATGGTTTTGATACTGCTTTCTTTGGTGCCATTTGGAGTTTGGATTTTGAGAATGGGACTTGCAAGAAATGGAGAATAAAACTGAAAAGAGAGAAAAGGTTTTGCCGGAAAGGTTTGCCGGAGATGAGGAAGAAATCGCCGGAGAAAAGGCTGTCGCCGGAGATGGAGCAATAAGGAGAATCGCCGGAGGAGAAGAGAAACAGGGAGGCCGGAAAGAAATGAGGAAGAAAAGAAAGAGAAGAAGAAGAAATAGGCACGGAAGTCGGACAGTCGCGCTCGCGGAGTCGACTTGCCCTAGGCGAAGTCGACTTCGGTCCTTCTGGAGTCGACTTCGCCTGGGGGCGGAGTCGACTTCGACCCTAGCGGAGTCGACTTCGCTTCTGAAGCGGAGTCGACCTGGCGTCCCTGGAGTCGACTTGACTCATCGACTTGACATTTTCCAATTTTAATTTTCTTATGCATTTTTCCTTAGTTAAGCTCTATCATCCCCATATCATTCCTAATCTTACAAAATGAATCTTTGGCTAGAGGTTTGGTAAAGATATCAGCAATTTGGTCTTCTGTTTTTACATATTCTAAGCACACATCATGATTTTCAACATGTTCACGAATAAAATGATGTCTCACATCAATATGTTTGGTTCTAGAATGCAATACAGGATTTTTAGTCAAACAAATTGCACTTGTATTATCACATCTAATAGGAATATCAACATAATCAATACCATAATCCTTTAATTGCTGTTTCATCCAAAGTAATTGGGCACAACAACTACCGGCGGCTATGTATTCGGCTTCCGCAGTAGATAGTGCAACACTTGTTTGTTTTCTTGAATGCCATGAAACTAGCATATGTCCAAGAAATTGACAAGTTCCACTGGTACTTTTTCTATCTACTTTATATCCGGCAAAGTCTGCATCCGAATAGCCGATTAGATCAAAGGTTGACCCCTTTGGATACCATAGTCCAAGGTTTGTGGTTTTCATCAAATATTTAAAAATTCTTTTCACAGCAAGTAGATGTGATTCTTTGGGACATGCTTGAAATCTAGAACACATACAAACACTAAATAAGATATCGGGTCTAGAAGCAGTTAGATAAAGCAAAGATCCTATCATGCTCCTATAAAGCTTTTGATCGATACTTTTACCGTTTTCATCCGTGTCGATTTTGATTGTTGAGCTCATTGGAGTGTTTGCCCCTTTGCTATTCTGCATTCCAAATTTCTTGAGCATCTCTTTGACATACTTGGACTGGTTTAGAAATATTCCTTCACTTTGTTGCTTGATTTGTAGTCCAAGGAAGAAATTTAATTCTCCCATCATGCTCATTTCGAACTCACTCTGCATTATCTTAGAAAATTCTTGACAAAGATTTTCATCAGTAGCACCGAATATTATGTCATCCACATAAATCTGTACAATCAAAATATTTTTATTTTTGTACTTGATGAATAAAGTAGTGTCTACTTTCCCTCTTTGAAACTCATGATCAATCAAGAATCTATTTAACCTTTCATACCAAGCTCTTGGTGCTTGTTTTAGTCCATATAACGCTTTGGTTAATTTATAAACATACTTTGATTGATCCTTTTCTTCAAAACCAGGGGGTTGTTCAACATATACTTCTTCATTCAAGTAACCATTCAAAAATGCGCTTTTTACATCCACTTGAAACAATTTGAAGTTCATATGAGAAGCAAATGCTAGTAGGATGCGTATGACTTCTAATCTAGCCACGGGTGCATATGATTCTTCAAAATCAATTCCTTCTTCTTGGGAATACCCTTTGGCTACTAATCTTGCCTTGTTTCTAATTACAAGACCGCTTTCGTCTAATTTGTTCCTAAATACCCATTTTGTACCAATGACTGTATGATTGTTTGGTCTAGGAACTAAATGCCATACATTGTTTCTTTCGAATTGATTTAGCTCTTCTTGCATTGAAATAACCCAATTTTCATCATTAAGAGCTTGTTCAATGGTATTTGGTTCAATTTTCGATACAAACGCATATTGGCCATAAACATTTTGTTTTGATCTTCTAGTTTTTACTCCTTCATATATGTTTCCAATAACTTGTTCAATTGGATGGGCATTTTTAAACTTTAAATCAGTTGGAGGTTTGTAAGATTCATTACCTTCACTTACCTCTTCCTCCTCTGGATTTTCTGGCTTGAGCTCGAGTTCCTTTGGTTGTTCTTTGCCTTTCGTCTCATCTGCATCACTTAGTTCATCCTCCTTTCTCGGAGTTTGGTTAAATTCATCAAATACAACATGTATGGATTCTTCTACAACTTGATTTCGTTTATTGAATACTCTATATGCTTTGCTATTTGATGAATAACCAAGGAATATAGCCTCATCACTTTTGGCATCTAATTTTCCCAAGTTGACTTTTCCATTGTTTAAAACATAACATGTACATCCAAAAACATGAAAATAAGATATATTTGGTTTCCTTCCTTTCCAAAGTTCATATGGAGTCTTTTTCAAGATTGCTCGAATGGTAACACGATTCAAAACATGACAAGCTGTACTCACAGCTTCACCCCAAAATTTCTTGGATAGATTGCTCTCATTTAGCATAGTTCTAGCCATCTCTTGTATAGTTCTATTTTTCCTTTCAACTACTCCATTTTGTTGTGGAGTTCTTGGTGCAGAAAATGTGTGGTGAATTCCTTTTTCATTACAAAATTCCATGAATCGTTTGTTTTCAAATTCGCCACCATGATCGCTTCTTATGGTCACAATAGTACTCTGTTTTTCATTTTGCACCAAATTCACAAAAGTTGCAAACATAGAGAAGGCTTCATCTTTACTAGCTAAGAGAATTATCCAAGTGAATCTTGAAAAATCATCAACTATGACAAATACATATTTCTTTCCACCAATGGTTAGAATGTCGGATGGCCCGTATAGATCCATATGTAGTAATTCAAGTGGCTTTGTGGTGGAAATTTCCTTTTTGGTAGAGAAAGGCATCTTGGGTTGTTTTGATAATTGACATGCCTTGCAAATTTTGTCTTTGTCATATTTCAACTTTGGTAATCCTTCTACCAAATTCTTTTTCCAAAGGGTCTTTATATTTCCCATGTTTACATGTCCAAGCCTTTTATGCCAAACCCATGGATCATTATCAATGGCCATAAGACATTGACCATTCAATTCATCAAGTGAAACCAAATAAACATTTCCATGTCGTTTACCACTAAACATGATATGTTCTCCATCAAATACATTACATATAGATGATTCAAACACAACTTTATATCCTTTATCACATAATTGGCTAATACTCATTAAATTGTGTTTGAGTCCTTCAACAAACAAAACATCTTCCATGCATGCATTTGAGGTACTAAGTATATTTCCTTTACCTTTAATTTTACCTTTTTCATTATTTCCAAAGGCAACCATTCCATCGTTGCAAGGCTTAAGTTTATGAAACAAACTTCTTTCACCGGTCATATGCCTTGAACAACCGCTATCCATGAACCATTCATTGTTTGCCTTTGCCTTAAAACATGTCTGAAAAATAAGGAAATAAATCTTATCTTTTTGGTACCCATTTTATGGGTCCATTTGGGTTAGTAATAGAATCTAATCTAAGTTGATCTAACTTTGAAAGCCCAAATCTTGTGTTTCTTGGAACCCAAACTAATTTAACACCATGGTCATATAGTTTCTTAAAATTACATTTGTAAGTTTTATGACCCATCTTATTGCAGAAATTACAAGCCAAAGGTAATCTTGGAGTAGGTCTCCAAGCATGCAAAGGTTCAATCATTGGTCTTCTAGTCCACTTAAAATTTTTCTTTTGTGGCTTGTATATAGATGCATTTTTAGTTTGATTTTTCTCAAGTATTTGTTCATTTGATTTGCTACTTTCTCCTTGCTCAAATGTATGATACCCAAGACCTCTTTTATGTGTTTGGGAGGTCATATTCAGAAACATTTTAACACTTTCTCCTGGATTAGAGAACTTAGCTAATGATTCATTTAATGATTTGTTCTCCATTTTCAGCAATTCAGTTTCATCTTTCAATTTGACTAATCTTTCTGCAAGTTTACCATTTACAATTATTGTTGCATCACATTGTCTCTTCTTAATTGTAAACTTGCTTCCTAATTTCTTCATTTCTTCATATAATGAATCATATGCAGTTTGTAGTTCATCTAATTCAGTACATTTGAGGCATTCATGAGAGGAAGAATAACTTGAATTAGAAAGGGAGAGTTTGGAACTTACCTCTTCATTGCTTGTGTCTTTTGTTGAGGTAATTTGTTCTCCTTGCTCGATTTGTGCCATGCAGCAAATTCTTGCACATTCTTCCGCCTCTATGTCATCGGTTGAGAAGCTACTCGTCGTAGATTCTTCATCATTTACGTACATGCCTCTTCCTTTGTATTTCTGGAATCTTCTATTGTTCCCTCGATCCTTTCTTTGTTCTTTTGCCTTGTTTTCTTCGGGAGTTGGACATTGAGCCTGCATATGTCCCGAACCGCCGCATCGGTAGCACTTGGTTGGTTCTTTCTTCTTCTCTTGGGGAGTTCTTTCTTTGAAGCTTCTGAAATTTTTGCCTTTCCTCACAAATTTTCTGAATCGTTTTGTGAGTAGAGCAATCTCGTCGTCATTTTGAGAAGAAGATGTGTCATCGGTGTCTTGTGCGGCTTTTAAGGCAATTGCTCTTTTGCCCCTGTGTTGATCTTCATTCCTTTTCTTAATTAGCTCATGTGACATAAGTGAGCTAATTAAGTTTTCAAGCTTCAGCGTGTTGAGGTCTTTGGCTTCTTCAATTGCAGTGATCTTTGGAGTCCATGATTCGGGTAGAGCTCTTAAAATCTTCATGACCTGCTCAGATTCAGATATTGCTTTTCCAAGACCTTTTAAAACATTAGTAATCTTAGAGAATCTAGCAAACATTTCAGAAATATTTTCTGTTTCTAGCATTCTAAAGTTCTCTAGTTCTCCAATCAAAATATTCCTTCTCGTCCCTTGGACTTGAGAAGTTCCTTCGTAGATAGAGATTAGTGTATCCCTTATCTCTTTGGCGGTTAAGCAAGAGGATACTCTATCATACTCGGAAGCAGTGAGAGCACAAAATAAGGAGTTCATAGCTTTGGCATTGCTCTTCACTATTCTTACTTCCTCATCGGTCCATTTGGAAGCTCGTTCATCGGTAGGCAGTATTACTCCATCTTGGATAGCAATCCAAGAGTCCATATCGGTAGCCATGATGAGTTGCTTCATACGAAGCTTCCAATATCCAAAATTGTTCCCATCAAACAACGGTGGCCTTGTAAAGGATTGACCTTCAGCAAATGCGGGAACGGAAGTAGATTGGGATGCCATTTCAATAAGATCTCTTTGATAAACTCAAAGACCTGCTCTGATACCACTTGTTGGTCCCGAGTTGATGGCTAAACCCAAGAGGGGAGGGGTGAATTGGGTTCTTTAAAATTTCTTTGATAATTTCAAATATCTTAACCCCTTGAAAAAGTTAATCCCCTTTTTTAAGCAAATGGAGAGCAAATAAGATAAAGCAGTAGAACACAAGATTTATAGTGGTTCGGGCAAACCTTCCCTACTCCACTCTTCCAAGCTCACACTCCGTTGTGACTTAGGTTCCACTATGTATTCCACGAATACACTTAGAGTCACCGCTCTCTTCTAGATTCAAAGCTCTAGGGGGCATACACAACTAGAGCCACTTGCTCTCTTCTAGATTCAAAGCTCTAGGGGGCATATACAATCACTTGCACAAGTAGGTGATGAGTCTCACTCCAATCACACCCTACTTTGCATACACTTGATCTTAGCTACCCAAGCTAAATCAAGATTTATACAACCAAATAAAGAAATGAATAAAAACTACACTTTACAGATTTGTGTAGGCAGTTTTGAGCTCGAGGAAGAAATCAAAAGTAGCTTGAATGATGATTGTTGAAGCAACTTGCAGTTTGAAGCTCTTTCTTCCTTTGAAACACTCAAATATGGAGAAAAAGTATTTGAAAGTCTTTCTTGTACTTCTTTTCTCTCTTTGATCTTTAGAGTAGTGTCTCTTGTTTTTCTCACGTTCATTTGAATGTCCTTTTATAGATTGAGGAAAATATGAACGTTGTAGAAGTAGTTGGCGTGCAATAAATGAACTCCAACGGTAAAAAATTTGACCGTTATACTCCAAGTCGAAGATGAAGTCGACTTGGCCTGCGACTTGGCTTCCAAGTCGTACATGGAGTCGACTTGGCCTGCGACTTGGGTTCTTCAGAAACTCAAGTCTGAGACTTGGGTCGACTTGGCTTTCAGACTTCAACTCAAGTCGATCCTGAAGTCGACTTGGGTTGCGACTTGGCTTGGTCTATTGCAGAAACGCCTTGATCTTCTTGAAATGTCTTGAGTCTTGCAAACCATTTGAAAGCTTTGAGTTCTTGCAAAATATGTGTATTTTCCTTGCTTTGCTTTGGACTCACTGGGTCTCCATGACTTGGTTTTTACTCCATTTGGAAGCTAGCTTGAAGATTTGCTTTGAGCTTGATAGACTTGATTTGAACTTGAACTTGGATTCTTGCTTTGATCTTAAGTCACTTTAAGAATAGTCTTTAAAGCTCATTTGTATGTGAGAAACTTCAAATGGATGTCTTGGATATGCTTGAATCTTCATCTTGGACTTCAAAACTTCTCAAGTCGAAGTTGGAGTCGACCTGGTTTGCGACTTCGCCCAAGTCGCACTTGGAGTCGACTTCGTCTGCGACTTCGCATCTTCGGGAGCCAGATTTCAACGCTGGACATTTTTGTGTACTTCGAAGTCGATGCTGAAGTCGACTTCGTATGCGACTTGACTACCCAAGTCGCATGTGGAGTCGACTTGGCTTGCGACTTCACTCGTCAGAATTCCATTTTCAACTTTGTCCAGTTTTGGCTTGTTTGAAGTCGTTAGTGGAGTCGACTTCACTATCGACTTCACTCCCAAGTCTAAATTCAAGTCGACTCGAAGATCGACTTGACTTCTCTGCTTTCCTTAAACACTTGGCAAACATATTAGTCATATATATATATACTCAAACTAGTTCTTGTTAATCATCAAAACTCAATCCTTGGCCAATTTGATTTATTTTGAACATTGTTTCCAACAGGTTCCTCTTCTCTCTTCCCATTTTTCCTTCTCATTTTCTCTTTTTTTTTCTCCCCTCATGCTGCTGGAATGGGGGACGTGCTTGCTGCCCTTGTTTCGGGGATTTTTTCCCTTTTACATATCTCTCTCTCCCTTAGCACATGTAGACGTGCACCTAGGATATGAGCTGGATTTTCTAGCTTCGTGGGACCTACTTTCCACATTACTTAGCAGATAATTAAAGCATGATTATCCCCCTTTACTGACATGGTAAAATATGGGCCAAGTCAATCAGTAATTTATTTTAATAAAATCATTAAAAATCCATGTCATTAATGGACAAAATCTGCCCACATAATGCAATGTCCCCTTGCAGCAGCCTTTGCACAATTTTCCACCTAATTTTCACTTTAATTAATAGCTATTTAATCACCCTAGGTAATAGCCTAATTAGTAGTCCATTTATCCTTTTTAAAAAAATTATTAAAAATTCCAAATGCAGCTTGTACGTGCACCTCACTTGGCTTCCATGTGGCTGTCTACTTGGTGAGGTCCACTTATCATTGACTTTTTGGCATTTTCTTGCCACAAAAATCAACCCAAATCTCATCCACTATTCACCCTAGCTGTCTAGATAATTAAAATGCACATTTTCTATTTTTTAAAATTCAAAAATCTCATGCGATAGCCCCTTGATCGTCCATTTGTGGGCTACCTTTTCATGCTCCTTTTGAGCTAATCCATTAACCTTTAAATCATGTAATTAATCACTGAATTTTATCATGGATATTATCATTTTAAATGATTCATAAAATTCATGTATAATTATCTCCTTTTTACACCTCATTTTTGTCATTAAAAATACAATTAATCACCTTACTTTAACATAAATACAAACTTACTTTTTAGTGCACAAAAATCAATAATTATACACCCATTTTCGTGCAACCAATATTCCATCATCATTTGTTTATTCCAAGCCTCTCATTGCATGGATCTCATAATTTTAACCGTTCATTCCAAATTTCGTCTCATTTCGACTTTTCTAGCTCAATTTATGCTCATTTGAAACCATCTTTAGATTTTGATGGTGATGATCAATTTTCACCCTAATTTCATCATTATTTCCATAAGCCATCATTTCCATTAGATTAAGTACAAAATTATTATCTTTCAATTTTCATCTTAATTCGCCTTCCCGGTGTCGAGTTACGCATTTTCTAGTATTTACTACCTTAAGTGCATAATTACCAATATAATCTCTATTAATTAAATCTTAATATATGAGGTAATTACCCTAAATATATTAACATTCCCTAATCCTTATTAAGCCTCTTTAATCACATTGACCCATATCGGCTTATATTGATCATCCATAATCACTTGCCTTAATTATAATAAATCATCAATATTGCATAGAAAAATCATTCATAATTCATCTAAATCGTACATGATTCATATGTATATGTCAAATGCATATACCTAAGCCTTACTTGGGTCAGGGTATTACAATCCCCCCCTTATAACAGGTTTCGTCCCAAAACCTATTACATTTCAAATATCGGGGGTAAGACTCATATAAACTAGCTAATCTTATCATATTCCAATTCTTCAGTGATTCATTACGCTTCCACTGCGCTACTTCATCTTGGTGGCATTTTTAGCCTTAGTCCAATAGACCTATCACTTACCTCTATTATTTGCTATTTCCTGTTCCCATATGGGCATCTTATTAAAATTGTTCTTTCCTTTATGTCATCCATCTTTTATTCTTATGGTAGGCATACTATTATGCTTATACATAGAGAAATTATAGAATTTCTCACCTTATCATAGGTAAGATCTAGGCTACTCATTCATTTATAAAAATCTATAGCAATCATTTTCACATATCATCCATATAACATAATACATTTATTTTATAAAATAGAGCAAAAGTTTCTCTCATATAGAGTTTCATACATGTCTTAGCAAAAGACTCTTTTACTAAGCTATCCATTCCTTCTCCTCTTATAATGCCTACAACTAGATTTTACCATTGTAGACTATCTATTAGGAATACTGGTACTAAACCAGTCTAAAATATTTTCTTCCTTATCTCCCTTTCCAGTTTCTATAAACTAGTAAGGGTCCTTATCATTTTCAATTTTTTTCTAATCTCATTTCTTATAAATATTATAGAGAGATAATTTCTCTCGTACCTATCTTCTGATCACATCAGAATTGAAGAGAATTTCGGCAATCATTCTTGCCTTCGTTTTTCTTCATTTATTTATCATTCCTTGCAATGATATACCAACTTTTGTGGTATGATATATGTAATCTCTTTTTCCTTCCATACATGCTAACTAGACATATTTTGCTACATTTTTCTGCATTAATGTGGCACCCCAAACCCGAGTGTCACATCCTGAGCCTTACCTTGGGATCGTTATTGATTGGTAAACGTGATCAGGATTGCTACCCTGTCACACGGCGGGTTTTAACAGATATTTATCTAATTAAATGTGTTTCCATAGGAGTTTATTCCCTTATATTTTTCATCTCATGCATATTTAGGTCATTTCCACCCAAGAATTTCATAGCTAAGCATGATGTTCAAAAGACATTTCAAACTTTCACATAAATCAGATGTCACAACATGTATCATCCATAGTTGTCAATACAGAATCATCAATTAATTTACAACCATTCAACATAAGTTTTTCATAAACATGAAAACTCTTAATGTTTTTCCATTTCTTCAATGGTTGGCTCTTGCTTCTTTGCCAGGTCTCTTCTTTCACCTGTCTATGGGTTTGGAAAACGAAAACGTGAGTCAAAACTCAATACGCAAGCTATATATTTTACAGGCAATTCATTTTGCAGGCAATATTTTTCATTTAAAATATCTTGTGAAGCAATTTATACCCTTTTGAAAAGGTATATTTTGAAACCATAGTTCTTGTACCTATCACAAGTACGACATGCATAATGCAATGTAAAATCGTAAACATGTCCTTCATAGGATGGAGGCTAGCTAGGTGACCATCCGTCCTTGTTTTCTCCTATCTCAGGGAGGCCGCCGCCGGCCTTTGGCCTATCTTAGCGACTTGGTCACACCAAAGGGGGACAATTGGTCCGTGTTGAGATTGTTGATCATATGCTTGCTTTAAGAATGATTAATTTGATTTTGATGATTAACAAATAATTGAAATATCATTAAAAAGGATCTAATACATTTGTCTAAGTGTTCTCAGATATTTTATCTCTAATTATGTGTATGAAAATGAAAATGTGAAATAATTTAAGTTTCAAGAGTTCAAGTTCATGAATTGCAAGTTCTACAAAGTGAAGTCTCAGCCCAAGTCGACTTCACTTGCGACTTGGTGAAGTCTCAGACCCAAGTCGACTTCGCCTGCGACTTCGGAAGTGAAGTCTCAACCCAAGTCGACTTCACTTGCGACTTGGCGAAGTCCCAGACCCAAGTGGAATTCACCTGCAACTTCGAAGGCAAAATTCTGGACAGCAAGTTTTAGCAAGACGAAGTCGCATCCTAAGTCGACTTCACCTATCCGAAGTCGACTCCACTCATCCGAAGTCGACTCCACTTGCGACTTCAACTCGTAACGGTCGAAAATCCGAACATTGGAGCTCTAGATGCGCGTGAACCTCCACTCCAACGGCTAGAACCTTTTTTCCTCTATATATACCATTGAAGAATGAACGTGGAGAGTAGAGAGAAGGAGGAAAGAAAGAGGAAAACATATGTTGGGCTTTCATCTTCTAATATTCAAGTGTGTTGAAGTTATTTGAACAACTATTGAAGCTTCAAGTGCTACAACTTCCAAGTGTGCTCTCAAGATTATCATCTCCACATAACAAGGAGCTTCCGGTGCTTATCGAATACACATTGTAAAGCGTAATCTCTCTTTTATTTATTTCTTTTATGTTGTTGCCTTGGATCGGTGTTGGAGACCGAATTCAAGAAGAAGCAAAATAGGGGGTTGGTTTGAGTTTGTCTCACTAACGGGTTTTGCTTGGTTGGTTTGAGTTTGTCTCACCAATAGATTGGACTTGGTTGGTTGTAGTTGGTCTCACCAACAAGTGATTATTGTATATGCCCCCTAGAGCTAGAATCTAGAAGAGAGCGGGTGCTCTAGATTGTATTGAAAATACAATAGTGGAACTCAAGACACAACGGGTGTGTGCTTGGAAGAGTGGAGTAGGGAAGGTTGCTCGAACCACTATATATTGTTGTCTCTTGTTTGGTTTGATTGTTTACATTTTTATATTCCATTTGCACCCTCTCATTCTATCTCATATCATGTTTCATCAAGGGGATTGAAATTATAAGGGGTTAAGTTTTAATTCACCAAAGAATTTTTCAGAACCCAATTCACCCCTCCCCTCTTGGGTTTTGCCATTAACTCGGGGCCAACAAGTGGTATCAGAGCAGGCCTCTACCTTATTTGAGGTGATCTCTTCTATATTTCTATGGCAACTTACTTAACTTCTGTACCTGCATTTGCCGAAGGCCAATCATTTTTAAGGCCACCTCTATTTGATGGCAATAATTTTAGTTATTGGAAGTTAAGGATGAAACAACTCATTATGGCAACTAATATGAATTCTTGGATAGCCATACAAGATGGCATTACATTACCAAAGGAGGACAAGGCGTCCACTTGGACAAAAGAAGAAACTATGTCCGTCCAAAGTAATGCCAAAGCTATGAATTTCTTATTTTGTGCATTGACCGCAGCAGAATTTGATAGAGTTTCTTCATGCACAACGGCTAAAGAGATATGGGATAAATTGGTGATTTTGAAAGATTTCAAATGTTAGATGGTGAATCAATTTCAGAAATGTATGCTAGATTTTCTAAAATCACTAACGCTCTTAAAGGCCTAGAAAAGCCAATTTCTGAAAGTGAGCAGGTTATGAAGATACTTAGAGCATTGCCAAACTCATGGAATGAAAAGATTACAGCTATTGAGGAGGCAAAAGACTTAAACAAGCTCAAAGTAGATGACTTGATTAGCTCACTCATGTCTCATGAGCTCATCAAAAACAAGAAAGAAGAATCTCGCAGAAGTAAGAAGTCTATTGCGCTCAAAAGTATGATGAAGAGCTCAAGTGAATCTACATCAAGTTCATATGAATATTCTAGCTCAAAGAAGAAAATGAAGAATAGAAGAAAGGAATTTCCAAAATGTTATAAATGTGGTGGTCTTGGACATATACAAATCGAATGTACCACCCCGGATGATTTGGAAATTCAAAATAAGAGAAGCTTTTCAAAGAGACAAGCTAGAAGAATGCTTAAAAAGAAATATACTACCTCAAGCTCTAGCACTTCATCAAGTGAAGGAGAAGATGCAGTAAATTGGGCAAGAATTTGCTACATGGCCATTGTAGAAGATGAAAAGAAAACTTGCCAAAATTTTGATGCATCTATGGATATCGAGGTAAGCTCATCTGATTCTTATTCATCTTCTAATGTTTTTTCTAAATGTAATGAGTTGAATGATTTACAACAAACTTATGACTCATTATTTGATGAATTCAAAAGCCTTGGTATCAAATATGTTCAAAAGAAAAGGCAATTCAACACAACTGCCATTGCAAATGAAAAATTAGCAGAGGAGAATGCATCTTTGCAAAATGATATAAATGCTTTGAAAAATGAAACAGAGACATTGAGAAAGGAGAACCAAAATTTGAAGGATTCATTGGCTAAGTTCTCCAACATGGGAGAAAATGTGCAGAAATTTTTGAGAACGACCACTCAAGTTAATAAGAGAGGTCTTGGATTTGTAAAGCACATTAATGTCAAACTAAAGAAAACAAACTCTCCTATTTGGATTAAGGCTTCTAGTACATCAAATGTGAGGGGAAATTTTAAGAAGCTTGTTGATAAATCATGGACAAATATACTTACTTGGCAACCAAAGAATTATCATGGTACTCCAACCTATGCTAGAATCACTTGTCATTATTGTAATAAGTTTGGACACAAAATATATCAATGCAAGGCAAGAAAAATGGTTTGTAATGGAGTTAAATTAGCTTGGATGCCAAAGAGACATATCTAAGGTGGAACCAAGTCTCCTTGAGTTCCTAAGCATTATGGTACTAACATTCATGGACCCATAACACGGGTACCAAAAGAAAAGAAGATATCATATTTGTGATGCAGGTTTTTATTACAAAGTCATCTAGAGAATGAAGGAGCATGAATTGCAAAAGAAAGGGGGAGTTGAGAAAAATAGTAATGATAACTTTAATCAAAGGTAAGTAAAGGTATGTTGCTCTCCTAAAGAAATTAATAAACTAGTGGTATCATAGTCATATTATAGATCATATGCTTGACTCAAAATGAATGATTAGTATGAAAAAAAAGGGGGGGAGAGAGTGTAGTATGAACCTATTTTATAAGCCTCATTTGTACTACCTATTTTATATGCCCCATTGTGCCTCATTGTGCCCCATTATGCTACCTTTTTGTGTTGATTGACAAAAAGGGGGAGAGAGTGTAGTAATGAAAATATCTTAAGAAAAGAGAATAATATTGCATATAACTTAGGGGGAGAAGCATTTCCATCTATATGAAAAGAATATATATTATTGCACTTATTGATGAAAATCATGATCTTCATATAGACATATCTGTGATTCAATTGAGAAAGGAAGATATTTCAATTAAGTTTTGTCAATCATCAAAAAGGGGGAGATTGTTGAGATTGTTGATCATATGCTTGCTTTAAGAATGATTAATTTGATTTTGATGATTAACAAATAATTGAAATATCATTAAAAAGGATCTAATACATTTGTCTAAGTGTTCTCAGATATTTTATCTCTAATTATGTATATGAAAATGAAAATGTGAAATAATTTAAGTTTCAAGAGTTCAAGTTCATGAATTGCAAGTTCTGCAAAGTGAAGTCTCAGCCCAAGTCGACTTCACTTGCGACTTGGTGAAGTCTCAGACCCAAGTCGACTTCGCCTGCGACTTCGCCTGCGACTTCGGAAGTGAAGTCTCAACCCAAGTCGACTTCACTTGCGACTTGGCGAAGTCCCAGACCCAAGTGGACTTCACCTGCAACTTCGAAGGCAAAATTCTGGACAGCAAGTTTTAGCAAGACGAAGTCGCATCCCAAGTCGACTTCACCTATCCGAAGTCGACTCCACTCATCCGAAGTCGACTCCACTTGCGACTTCAACTCGTAACGGTCGAAAATCTGAACGTTGGAGCTCTAGATGCGCGTGAACCTCCACTCCAACGGCTAGAACCTTTTTTCCTCTATATATACCATTGAATAATGAACGTGGAGAGTAGAGAGAAGGAGGAAAGAAAGAGGAAAACATATGTTGGGCTTTCATCTTCTAATATTCAAGTGTTTGAAGTTATTTGAACAACTATTGAAGCTTCAAGTGCTACAACTTCCAAGTGTGCTCTCAAGATTATCATCTCCACATAACAAGGAGCTTCCGGTGCTTATCGAATACACATTGTAAAGTGTAATCTCTCTTTTATTTATTTCTTTTATGTTGTTGCCTTGGATCGTGTTGGAGACCGAATTCAAGAAGAAGCAAAACAGGGGGTTGATTTGGGTTTGTCTCACTAACGGGTTTTGCTTGGTTGGTTTGAGTTTGTCTCACCAATAGATTGGAGTTGGTTGGTTGTAGTTGGTCTCACCAACAAGTGATTATTGTATATGCCCCCTAGAGCTAGAATCTAGAAGAGAGCGTGTGCTCTAGATTGTATTGAAAATACAATAGTGGAACCCAAGACACAACGGGTGTGTGCTTGGAAGAGTGGAGTAGGGAATGTTGCCCGAACCACTATATATTGTTGTCTCTTGTTTGGTTTGATTGTTTACATTTTTATATTCCATTTGCACCCTCTCATTCTTGTTGGTCCCGAGTTGATGGCAAAACCCAAGAGGGGAGGGGTGAATTGGGTATTTAAAATTTGTAACAGAAACTTAACCCCGGATTAATCTAGTTCCCTTAATGAAGAAATGAAATGGAAAACAATATAATGTAGAGAGCAGGAATATAAATCAAGCACACAGGATTTTTATAGTGGTTCGGGCAACCTCCCTACTCCACTCTTCCAAGCTTACACTCCTTGTGACTTGGGTTCCACTATTGTATTCTCTCAATACAATTAGAGTCACTGCTCTCTTCTAGATTCCAGCTCTAGGGGGCATCAACAAATCACAACACAAGTAGGTGATGAGTTACACTCCAATCACACACTACTTTGCTTACACTTGATCTTAGTTCCTCAAACTAAATCAAGTTCAACACATACAAAAGAAACAATAAGAAAACTACACTTTACAGTTGTGTAGAAACAGTTTGGCGCAGAGAAGAACTTGTTGAATTGGCTTTGAATGATCAGTAGTTGAGCTCTTGCAGTTTGAAGCAAAGTTCTTCCTCTTTAATTTGCTTGATCTCTTTAAAGCTCTTGTAGATGGTAGTTATGCACACTTAATGATTCTCAGCTACTTCCCTCGTCCACCATGAATGCCTTTTATAATTTTGGAGGGAATCCGAACGTTAGAGGGTAGGTGGCGCGCATTTAATGCGCCAACGTTCGAATAAATTCCGACCGTTGCGACTCAAGTCGCATGTGGAGTCGACTTCGGATGCGACTTCGCCCAAGTCGCAGATGGAGTCGACTTCGGGTGCGACTTTGCTTCTCCGTCGCAACTTCAAGTTTCAGTCAGGGTCGACTTGGGCATCAACTTGACCCAAGTCGCAGGTGAAGTCGACTTTGGGTGTGACTTCACCTTGTCTGTTTCCAAGTCTGAGTCTTGAGTCGACTTTGGCTTCCGACTTCAACTCAAGTCGATCATGGAGTCCACTTGGGTTGCGACTTGACTTGGTCTTTGCAAAATATGCTCTGTTCTTCATTTGATCTTCCTCTATCTTGCTTGGCTTGTTTCCTTTAATCATTTTCATTCTGAAATAATCCCTTATACTTGTAGATCTTGAAGTCCTTGTCTTTGGTTTATCTTGGATTGTCTTGAATCTTGTGATTCTTAGGAGAGCTTGAGTCCTGCTTGGTTGAATCATGCGCCTTGCTTTGCATTTGAGTCAGTTGGTCTTTAAGACTTGATAGACTTGATTTGAAGTTGAACATGAATCTTTTCTTTGAATTGAACTCATTTGACCTTTATCTTTGAATCCTTGGACTTGATAAACTTGATTTGATCTCCATCTTGAATCTTTGCTTTGAACTTGAGTGAGAGATTCTTTGAATAGGCTTTGAAACTGTATCTTTGAAGTCTGAACTTCTCGAGTCGCGGATGAAGTCGACTTTGTCTGCGACTTCACCCAAGTCGCACCTGGAGTCGACTTAGCCTGCGACTTGGGCAGCTTCGTGCCCCAAAATTCAGCTCTGGACAGTTTTTCACGATTGAAGTCGATAGCGAGGTCGACTTCGTCTGCGACTTGGCTACCCAAGTCGCATGTGAAGTCGACTTGGGATGCGACTTCACCTGCAAGTTGATTTTGCTTTTGAGGTTCTTTCTCAAGTCGATAGTTGAGTCGACTTTGGGATCGACTTCACCCTAAGTCGAAGTCCAAGTCGACTTGGGGATCGACTTGGCTACTTAAGTTCCTTAAAAACAAATGGCAAACTCATTAGTCCTTTAAATATACTCAAGTTAGTTGTTGTTAATCATCAAAACTCAATCTTTGGTCAATTTCGTTTTGTTTTGAAGCATTGTTTCCAACAATCTCCCCCTTTTTGATGATTGACAAAACTAAATTGAGCTTATACCTTTCAAGATAAATGCATTTATATAATCTTCGAAAACAGAGTATAAGCAATCATTGCATAACTTTCAAAACAGATTATTAGCAAACATTCAATTCATATAAGCACATTTCAATCATAAACAAGTTTCATATCAATTATGTTTTCAATTTACGATGTAAAGCAAAAGAAATGAAACTCCTAAATACAAACTACCCAACCCAAAATTCAAAAAATTCTACTCAATTCCTATTCTATCTCCCCCTTTTTGTCAATCTATCAAAAATCTATCAATTCTTAATGATTTTGTGAATTGAAATTGAGAGATCTGATATAAGATGGGTTTGATAGGACGATTTTGGGCAGATGAGTAGATAGAAGAAGCGTGATCGGTAGTTGCTGCTTTATGAACTGAACCCGATTCGTAAGGATCGAGTTCAGGCATGGGCCTCTTCTTGTGACGGCCTGAGGCGAGGTGATATCGGATGGTTCGCATTTCCCGATCGATTCGATCTTGTCGGGAATGCATGTCGTTGATCGCCGTCAACACCTCGGTCACAAGACTCGTCATTCGGTCTTCTTGGTGACCCATTTCTTCCCGTAGAGCCGAGATTTCTGCCTTTATGCTCTGGAGCGTCGCCTCTTGTGATGAAGTAGGAGGCGCTCTATCGGGTGCAACGGATCCGTGAGGTGTATAGGATCCGTGCGATGCAGGAGATGCGTGCCGTGTAGGCGATGCCTCTGGAGGTTGCTTCCCCTCAGCTTGTGCTTCGTCCTCTGGTTCTCGGACTGGCTCGCCTAGCTTCTCCCTTATTCGATCATCCCTGAACTGCTCCAGATTGATCTTCATACGTTGGAGCAAAGCCTTGTTGATGGCGTTTGTCGTCTTGGGAACTTCAAATGGTTCCCCTTCAATGTCTACCTCGCACCGCTCAAGGATCTTAGTGATCCAGGATCCATAAGGTAGCACGCCTCGTGGGTTATCCTTTTTACATGCCAAAACTTCGAGGAAGAGTCTAGGAAGACTGATCTTTACCTTATTGACCAGTTTCCATAAGATCATTGCTTCCTGTGGATTGAGTTGATTTCTTCCGCCTCCTTTTGGCAAGATACAGTGGGCGATTAGCAGACGGATGACCCTGAGTCTGGGAGGAAGATCCATGTAATGCAAGAATTTGGTGCCTGCATGGTACTTGTTGCTCTTTGTCAACTCGTTGTAAATTTTGTCCATCGTCAGATCTTTGGGAAGCCTTTCTTCTTCATAGGGTACTTGGAGAATGTTCCCAATTCTCCTTAAGGCTTCATTTTGATTTGGGTAATTCATAGAACTCAAATACATTTCACTGCCTTTGACGTAGGCGCAAAACTTGGTGTCGTCCCATAGATAGTAGAAGAGTCTTGTGAGATCAGGATAGATCCTTTCGTCGGATTTGAACAGTTGTGTCCAACCTTGGAAGTCTAGTAGCTCTTCTATGTCGAACTCATAGTCACTAAGAAATTTGAAGTCTATGATCTTAGGAATGAATACCTTTCGGTCATAGAAGTGTTTGTCGAAGCGACTATGTTGCTGTTCGGTCTTGAAGTATGTTGTGGGCATTTTCAAGACTTGCCCCTTCTTGATCGGAATTCTTGAGGAGTATGAGCTTTCAGGTTGGCTTTCAGACCTTGGAGCTCGATCGGATGATTGAGTAGTGGTTTGGAATCGAACCCGTCTACCCGTCGATGTAGAGGGTTCCTCCCTTGCTCTCTTAGCGGGTGTCCTAGCTCTCTTAGGAATATCCTTTTCTGTTTGTGTGGAAGCCCGTTTGGGGTATGGTTTTGATATGACTTTCTTTGGTGCCATTTAGATGGTTTGGAAACTAAGAGAAAGCTTGCCGAAACAGGGAAAGGAATTGCCGGAAGAAAGAAGGAATCGGTTGCCGGGAAAGAGAGAAATGGAGATTGAAGCTCTGAGAGGCAGCCGGACAGAAAAAGGCACTGCCGGAGGAGGGAGAAATGGAGAGAATCGCCGGCGGGGAGAGAGCTCTGTCGCCGGAGGAGAGAAAAAAAAAACAGAGTAGCAAGGAGGGAAATGGGGAAGAAAAAGAGAAAAGGAAAAGAAAAGGAAATGCGAAACGTCGCGCGCGCGGAGTCGACTTTGCCCTAGGCGAAGTCGACTTCGACCCTGTGGAGTCGACTTCGCGGTTGAGGCGGAGTCGACTTCACTTTCCCAAGTCGACTTGGCCTGAGTTGACTTGGCTCCCATGGAGTCGACTTGATCCATCGACTTGACCTTTTCAGATTTTAGTTTCTTGTTTAATTTTTCCTAATTTAGCTCTATCATCCCCATATCATTCCTGATTTTACAAAATGATTCCTTGGCTAGTGGTTTGGTAAAGATATCAGCAATTTGGTCTTCTATTTTCACATATTCTAAACAAATATCATGGTTTTCAACATGTTCTCTAATGAAATGGTGTCTTACATCAATATGCTTAGTTCTTGAATGCAGTACAGGATTCTTAGTCAGAAAAATTGCACTTGTATTATCACATCTAATAGGAATATCGAAATAATCAATACCATAATCTTTCAATTGCTGTTTCATCCAAAGCAATTGGGCACAACAACTACCGGCGGCTATGTATTCGGCTTCCGCAGTAGATAGAGCAACACTTGTTTATTTTCTTGAGTACCATGAAACCAACATATGTCCAAGAAACTGACAAGTTCCACTAGTACTCTTTCTATCTACTTTATAGCCGGCAAAATCTGCATCCGAATAGCCGATTAAATCAAAGGTTGACCCCTTTGGATACCATAGTCCAAGATTGGTAGTTTTTATCAAATATTTAAAAATCCTTTTTACAGCAAGTAGATGTGATTCTTTAGGACAAGCTTGAAATCTATAGCACATACAAACACTGAAGAGAATATCGAGTCTAGAAACAGTTAAATATAACAAGGAACCTATCATGCTTCTATAAAGCTTTTGATCGATACATTTACCGTTTTCATTCATGTCGATCTTGATTGTAGAGCTCATTGGAGTATTTGCCCCTTTGCTGTTTTGCATACCAAATATCTTGAGCATATCTTTGACATACTTGGACTGGTTTAGAAATATCCCTTCACTTTGTTGCTTGATTTGCAGTCCAAGAAAGAAATTTAATTCTCCCATCATGCTCATTTCGAATTCGTTCTGCATAATCTTAGAAAATTCTTGGCATAGATTTTCGTCAGTAGCACCAAATATTATATCGTCCACGTAAATTTGTACAATTAAAATATTTTTATCTTTATATTTAATGAACAACGTAGTATCAACTTTTCCTTTTTGAAACTCATGATCAATCAAAAATTTATTCAACCTTTCATACCAAGCTCTTGGAGCTTGTTTTAATCCATATAATGCTTTGGTCAATTTATAAACATATTTTGATTGATCCTTTTCTTCAAATCCTGGGGGTTGTTCAACATACACTTCTTCATTCAAATATTCGTTCAGAAATGCACTTTTTACATCCATTTGGAACAATTTGAAATTCATATGAGAAGCAAATGCTAGTAAAATACGTATGACTTCTAATCTAGCCACGGGTGCATATGATTCTTCAAAATCAATTCCTTCTTCTTGGGAATACCCTTTGGCTACTAATCTGGCCTTGTTTCTTATTACAAGACCGCTTTCGTCTAATTTGTTCCTAAATACCCATTTGGTACCAATGATTATATGATTATTTGGTCTAGGAACTAAATGCCATACATTGTTCCTTTCAAATTGGTTTAGCTCTTCTTGCATTGCAATGACCCAGTTTTCATCATTGAGAGCTTGTTCAATGGTATGTGGTTCAATTTTTTATACAAAAGCATATTGACCACAAATGTTTTGTTTTGATCTTCTAGTTTTCACTCCTTCATATACATTACCAATAACTTGCTCAATTGGATGGGCATTTTTGAACTTTAAATCAGTTGGAGGTTTGTAAGTATCATTACCTTCACTTACCTCTTCCTCCATGAGATTTTCTGGCTTGAGCTCGAGTTCCTTTGGTTGTTCTTTTCTTTTTGTCTCATCTGCATCACTTAGTTCATCCTTCTTTCTCGGAGCTTGGTTAATTTCATCAAATACAACATGTATGGATTCTTCTACAACTTGGTTTCGTTTATTGAATACTCTATATGCTTTGCTATTTGATGAGTAACCAAGGAATATAGCCTCATCACTTTTAGCATCTAGTTTTCCCAAGTTGGTTTTTCCATTGTTCAAAACATAGCATGTGCATCCAAAAGCATGAAAATAAGAAATATTTGGTTTTCTTCCTTTCCATAGCTCATATGGGGTCTTTTTCAAGATTGCTCTAATGGTGACTCGATTCAAAACATGACAAGCTGTACTTACAACTTCACCCCAAAATTTCTTGGATAATTTGCTCTCATTTAGTATTGTTCTAGCCATCTCTTGTATAGTTCTGTTTTTCCTTTCAACTACTCCATTTTGTTGTGGAGTTCTTGGTGCAGAAAATGTGTGATGAATTCCTTTTTCATTACATAACTCTATGAATCGTTTGTTTTCAAATTCACCACCATGATCACTTCTTATAGTCATAATAGTACTTTGTTTTTCATTTTGCACCAAATTTACAAAAGTTGAAAACATAGAGAAAGCTTCATCTTTGCTAGCTAAGAGAATTATCCATGTGAATCTTGAAAAATCATCAACAATCACAAATACATATTTCTTTCCACCAATGGTTAGAATGTCGGATGGCCCGTATAGATCCATGTGTAGCAATTCAAGTGGCTTAGTGGTGGAAATTTCCTTTTTGGTAGAGAAAGACATCTTGGGTTGTTTTGATAATTGACATGCCTTACAAATCTTGTCCTTGTCATATTTCAATCTTGGTAATCCTTCTACCAAACTCTTTTTCCATAGGGTCTTTATATTTCCCATGTTTATATGTCCAAGCATTTTATGCCAAACCCATGGGTCATTATCAATGGCCATTAGACATTGACCATTTAATTCATCAAGTGAAACCAAATATACATTTCCATATCTTTTACCACTAAACATGATATGTTCTCCATCAAATACATTACATATAGATGATTCAAACACAACTTTGTATCCTTTATCACATAATTGGCTAATGCTCATTAAATTGTGTTTGAGTCTTTCAACAAACAAAACATCTTCCATGCATGCATTTGAAATACTATGTATATTTCCTTTACCTTTAATTTTACCTTTTTCATTATTGCCAAAGGCAACCATTCCATCGTTGCAAGGCTTCAGTTTATGAAATAAGCTTCTTTCACCGGTCATATGCCTTGAGCAACCGCTATCCATGAACCATTCATTATTTGCCTTTGCCTTAAAACATGTCTGAAAAAATAAGCAAGTAAATCTTATCTCCTTGGTACCCATTTTATGGGTCCATTTGGGTTAGTAATATAAATCAATCTTTGTTGTTCTAACTTGGAAAGCCCAAATCTTGTGTTCCTTGGAACCCAAACTAATTTTGCACCATGGTCATATAATTTCTTAAAATTACATTTGTAAGTTTTATGACCCAATTTATTGCAGAAATTACAAGTCATAGGTAATCTTGGAGTAGGCCTCCAAGTATGCAATGGTTCAATCGTTGGTCTTCTAATCCACTTAAAATTTTTCTTTTGTGGCTTGTATATAGATACAGTTTTAATTTGATATTTCTCAAGTATTTGCACATTTGATTTGCTACTTTCTCCTTGCTCAAATGTATGATATCCAATACCTCTTTTATGTGTTTGGGAGGTCATATTCAGAAACATTTTAACACTTTCTCCTGGATTAGAGAACTTAGCTAATGATTCATTTAATGATTCGTTCTCCTTTTTCAGCAAATCATTTTCTTCTTTCATTTTGTCTAATTTCTCTGCAAGTTTACCATTTACAATTATTACTGCATCACATTGTTTCTTCTTAATTGTAAACTTGCTTCCTAATTTCTTCATTTCTTCATATAATGAATCATATGCAGTTTGTAGTTCTTCTAATTCAGTACATTTGAGACATTCTTGAAAAGAAGAATAACTTGATTTAGAATGGGAGAGTTTGGAACTTACCTCTTCATTGCTTGTGCATTTTGTTGAGGTAGTTCGTTCTTCTTGCTCGATCTGTGCCATGCAGCAGATTCTTGCACATTCTTCCACTTCGATTTCGTCAGTTGAGGAGTTACTCGTTGTAGATTCCTCGTCATTCACGTACATGCCTCTTCCTTTGTATCTTTGGAATCTTTTATTGTCCCCTCGATCCTTTCTTTGTTCTTTTACCTTGCTTTCTTCGGGAGTTGGACATTGAGCTTGCATATGTCCCGAACCGCCGCATCGGTAGCATTTGGTTGATTCTTTCTTCTTCTCGCTGGGAGTTCTTTCCTTGAAGCTTTTGAAATTTTTGCCTTTCCTCACAAATTTTCTGAAACGTTTTGTGAGTAGGGCGATTTCGTCGTCGTTTTGAGAAGAAGAGGAGTCATCTGTGTCTTGTGCGGCTTTCAAAGCAATTGCTGTTTTGCCTCTGTGTTGATCCTCATTTTTTTTCTTAATTAGCTCATGTGACATGAGTGAGCTAATTAAGTCTTCAAGTTTTAGCGTGTTAAGGTCCTTGGCTTCTTCTATTGCAGTGATCTTTGGAGTCCATGATTCGGGTAGAGCTCTTAAAATTTTCATGACCTGCTCAGATTCAGATATAGCTTTTCCAAGACCTTTTAGAGCATTAGTAATTTACGAGAACCTAGCAAACATTTCAGAAATATTTTCTCTTTCTAGCATTCTAAAGTTTTCCAGTTCTCCAATCAAAATATTTCTTCTCGTCCCTTGGACTTGAGAAGTTCCTTCATAGATAGAGGTTAGCATATCCCATATCTCTTTGGCGGTTAAGCAAGAGGATACTCTATCATATTCAGAAGCAGTAAGAGCACAAAATAAAGAGTTTATAGCTTTGGCGTTGCTCTTAACAATTCTTACTTCCTCATCGGTCCATTTGGAAGCTCTTTCATCGGTAGGCAAGGTTACTCCATCTTGGATAGCAATCCAAGAGTCCATGTCGGTAGCCATGATGAGTTGCTTCATACGAAGCTTCCAATGTCCAAAATTGTTCCCATCAAACAATGGTGGCCTTGTAAAGGATTGACCTTCAGCAAATGCGGGAACGGAAGTAAATTGGGATGCCATGTCTATAAGATCTCTTTGGTAAACTCAAAGACCTGCTCTGATACCACTTGTTGGTCCCGAGTTGATGGGAAAACCCAAGAAGGGAGGGGTGAATTGGGTATTTAAAATTTATAACAGAAACTTAACCCCGGATTAATCTAGTCCCCTTAATGAAGAAATGAAATGGAAAACAATATAATGTAGAGAGCAGGAATATAAATCAAGCACACAGGATTTTTATAGTGGTTCGGGCAACCTCCCTACTCCACTCTTCCAAGCTTACACTCCTTGTGACTTGGGTTCCACTATTGTATTCTCTCAATACAATTAGAGCCACTGCTCTCTTCTAGATTCCAGCTCTAGGGGGCATCAACAAATCACAGCACAAGTAGGTGATGAGTTACACTCCAATCACACACTACTTTGCTTACACTTGATCTTAGTTCCTCAAACTAAATCAAGTTCAACACATAGAAAAGAAACAATAAGAAAACTACACTTTACAGTTGTGTAGAAACAGTTTGGCGCAGAGAAGAACTTGTTGAATTGGCTTTGAATGATTAGTAGTTGAGCTCTTGCAGTTTGAAGCAAAGTTCTTCCTCTTTAATTTGCTTGATCTCTTTAAAGCTCTTGTAGATGGTAGTTATGCACACTTAATGATTCTCAGCTACTTCCCTCGTCCACCATGAATGCCTTTTATAATTTTGGAGGGAATCCGAACGTTAGAAGGTAGGTGGCGCGCATTTAATGCGCCAACATTCGAATAAATTCCGACCGTTGCGACTCAAGTCGCATGTGGAGTCGACTTCGGATGCGACTTCGCCCAAGTCGCAGATGGAGTCGACTTCGGGTGCGACTTCGTTTCTCCGTCGCAACTTCAAGTTTCAGTCAGGGTCGACTTGGGCATCAACTTGACCCAAGTCGCAGGTGAAGTCGACTTCGGGTGCGACTTCGCCTTGTCAGTTTTCAAGTCTGAGTCTTGAGTCGACTTTGGCTTCCGACTTCAACTCAAGTCGATCATGGAGTCCACTTGGGTTGCGACTTGACTTGGTCTTTGCAAAATATGCTCTGTTCTTCATTTGATCTTCCTCTATTTTGCTGGCTTGTTTCCTTTAATCATTTTCATTTTGAAATAATCCCTTATACTTGTAGATCTTGAAGTCCTTGTCTTTGGTTTATCTTGGATTGTCTTGAATCTTGTGATTCTTAGGAGAGCTTGAGTCCTGCTTGGTTGAATCATGCGCCTTGCTTTGCATTTGACTCAGTTGGTCTTTAAGACTTGATAGACTTGATTAGAAGTTGAACATGAATCTTTTCTTTGAATTGAACTCATTTGACCTTTATCTTTGAATCCTTGGACTTGATAAACTTGATTTGATCTCCATCTTGAATCTTTGCTTTGAACTTGAGTGAGAGATTCTTTGAATAGGCTTTGAAACTGCATCTTTGAAGTCTGAACTTCTCAAGTCGCGGATGAAGTCGACTTTGTCTGCGACTTCACCCAAGTCGCACCTGGAGTCGACTTAGCCTGCGACTTGGGCAGCTTCGTGCCCCAAAATTCAGCTTTGGACAGTTTTTCACGATTGAAGTCGATAGCGAGGTCGACTTCGTCTGCGACTTGGCTACCCAAGTCGCATGTGAAGTCGACTTGGGATGCGACTTCACCTGCAAGTTGATTTTGCCTTTGAGGTTCTTTCTCAAGTCGATAGTTGAGTCGACTTTGGGATCGACTTCACCCTAAGTCGAAGTCCAAGTCGATTTGGGGATCGACTTGGCTACTTAAGTTCCTTAAAAACAAATGGCAAACTCATTAGTCCTTTAAATATACTCAAGTTAGTTGTTGTTAATCATCAAAACTCAATCTTTGATCAATTTTGTTTTGTTTTGAAGCATTGTTTCCAACAATTCTATCTCATATCACGTTTCATCAAGGGGATTGAAATTATAAGGGGTTAAGTTTTAATTCACCAAAGAATTTTTCAGAACCCAATTCACCCCTCCCCTCTTGGGTTTTGCCATTAACTCGGGGCCAACAGTCCGCTTATACCTTTCAAGTAGACCTAGTACTTTGGGCACATGAAACTTTCATAAAAACCATCTTTAATATGCTAGCATAATTTTTCATTCAGAAACTTAGAATCACAGCATTTTTCATAACATTTATCAAAGAAATTTCACAAGGTCATCTTGTAAATAAAAGAATCATTTTAATACATATTTAACTAAGGAATGACCATCCTTAAATACTTCTTGAAATAATTTCAATATTCACATCAAGCAGTTAGAACAAAAGTTGCATTTATTTAAAACAATTTAGAAAATACAATCATTTAAAAATTTGCTTGCTTACTTGTGTTTCTCTAGCTTTCCAAATCTGCCTTTTCTTTGCCCTTTCCTACATGAGAATAATATAATATTCATATATTTCTTTTGCTTGCATCCAACTTAGTTTTTCAACCCATTTTCATTAACATATATAATCCATTTGACTTCTCAAGTCATTATGCTTATACAACCCATACTTGTACATTATATCGGCTATTACACATCATATTTAATCCCATAAATAGGGTAATCATTCAATCACTTAATAATCATTCAATAATCGTTATTTAAAGGTTCATTACCTTCCATACACCATTTTTCACTTATTTTCCAAAATTTTTACACATCGGTGCTCATTTTAAGCACACGTTGTTGCCTTAAACCTCATTAATTAATCCCAAAATTTGAAATTAACATCATGTATCTAAACAGATGTATATTTACGAAATTTATCATACTTTCATGCATTTTTTCCCATAATCAATTTACATAAGTTATTTACCACTTATGCATATCTATCCTTCCACATATATCCATTTCACAACACATATATGATGTATTTCATAAAATTTTCCAAATCAGAAACTTAGTCCATATTTCAGCATGATAATCATCCTTAATTAACACTTTATTTAGGATATTTTTATGGAATTTTAATCCACTAATCATAGGTTTCCAAAACAGCAACTTTGGAACCCGTTTTTCACACTTTTAATGTATCTTTCGATACTTAACCCTAAACAGTTTTATAATTCCGAATTTTCAGAAATTAATCCAACTTTTCCTAACCCAAATCTAGGGTATTAACACATATTTAACATTCATAATTTAACTCCTCTCAAAATAGCAACTTTCATGTACATATTGGGTGTCTTTCTCACCCCATTTTGCATATCCATACCTATGCCCTAAAATTCCAGATTTAAGGCAAGGTTAATTCATTCCTTTTGGTCATTCAAAGTACCCTAAATTTAGAGTAATTTACCCTCTAAATCATCCATAATTCACTTAAGAATACTTACACAACATTCATGTCACAAAAACATGGAAATCGGGTCATATACATCACTTTGAATTCTATTCTTTCTAAAATTCATATCTTAAGCTTAAATCAACAAATATATATTTCACTAAAACATGATTCATAGCCTAAACATGATACTAATCCAAAATAGTAACTTAACACTTGCATTTAGGATTTATCAAGTTAGGTTTTCAACCCATATTCCATTCTAATCTCCATTTCAACTTCATAAATCATTGAAATTCATATATATATAGGGATATATTCAGGTGCAGCAAGGCTGCACCCGAATTTCCCGTGCTGGTGCGCCATCGTACCATCCGTTCCAGCGCGTGAGATCCTGGCCGCTCGTTCGGCCATGCGTGGGAGACTGCGTTTAGCCCGTTCGCTGGTGCGTGTAGGTTGTAGTGGGGAGCTGGCATGCCGATTTTCGTGCTGACTCCTGTCCCGTCGTGGAAACGTGGGGAGGAGAGAAGGTGGCGCGTGGGGAAGAGGGGAGAGTGTTGGGAAGCGGGAAGAGAGGAAGAGAGGGGAAGAGGAGGCTAAAAGCTGGAAAAAGAAAGAGGAAGAGCGCAGGGAAGAGGAGGCTGGCAGCTGGGAAGTAAGAGAGAGCGGGTGGAAGAGAGAGGGAGAGCGCGGGAAGAGCAGGAACGCAGTGCGAGAGGGAGATTGTGGGGAAGAGAAGGCAGCCGCAGAACTGAGAGGGGAGACAGTGTTGAATGCTGCCAGGGCACCGTTGCCAGCGTCGACGCTGCCAGAGCGGACTTGCAGGACGAAAGGAGATGATCGGTGAGACAAAACAAAGACAGGAAACGAAAAACAGAGGATTTTCGGAGCACTAGAAGTTGCCAGTTCCGACCTTGACGATGAAGGAAGAGGCTGCCATCAGCAAGACAGCGTCGCTAGGAGAAAAGAGGAAGACAACATTGCCGGTTATCTTCCTTTTACACAAACTTAAATATAAAAATAATTTGTGCTTTTGTCCATGAATTTTTGCCTGCATTGTATTATTGTGTATCCACTAATTGTTGCCCGCATATTGTTCATTAATTGTATTTTTATTAAAATTATTTCATAACTTATATTTAGAGGCCCATCTTTGCCACATACTTTTGCTGTCTCCATACTTGCATAGATTCTGCTGTCTCAATGTTAGCTATGCTCTAATATTTTGCAGGAAGAAATTGAATTAAATAGCTATGAAATCACTGCTGGAATCCATCTTAAAATCTTCTGTTTAAAACCTTTCAATGGAATTTTATGGACATAACAGCCTTCCGTAAGGTTCACCTGTATATGTCTTTCTAACGCATGATCCTATCTCTATATTATATTAAGGCTAAGGATTATTTAACATATAATGAGGGACCAATGGCTACTTCAATGAATCCGTAATATTTATAGCATATTGTTCTAAGTCCAGTATAACACACTAATTTGTAAGTGACAGCATGTTATATGATGAATGAACATATTGTATTAGATGACAAAGGAGTTCAACGACTTTACAACTTTTATATTTGTTACTATAAATTTGCTACATGTGCATTAAACACGGAATGTTGCTTGACAAATGTTAGAGTATTTAACCATTGAGTTGCTTTCGTTGTTATTGAGGTTGGATTCGTAGTCTCTTTCAATTTTCCTAATATTCAACAACCAATTCATAGTTGTCATTAATTTCTTTGGTTGCTATTGTCTCTATATTGTATGCAGTGGGAAAAATTGTCATTAATTCAAATGCTGTGGACAAAATATTTGAAACTAAGGAGATTACCTACATCATTTTAAGTTGATTATGTACATTGTTTTAAGCTACATCTTCTGATTGCCTTCAACGGTAGGACTCAACTTATTTTATTATGAAGCAATGATTTATATATATTTGGTTGACATTTGTCCATTTATTGGAATAGAATATCAGACCAGCGTGCTGTTGGTGCACTTAGCGTGTTGTTGGTGTACTCAGCATGCTGTGTGTGTACTCAGCGCACTCTTGATCTACTCAGCGCGCTGTTGGGCTACACAGCAAGCTATTCATGTACTCAACGGGCTTTTTGTCTACTTAGCATAATTTTTGTCGGTGTAGAAGTGTATCTGTTCATACTGTCTTATCAGCCTGTTCATCCCATTGTTACTTTCAAAATGAATGAAATAATATATAATGCATCATAAGCGGTTGATGATCCTCACCAAAATTTGTCTCACACTTTGCAGAACAATTGTGAAATTAGTACAACATGGTGAATACACGAAGTAATGCTAGGCCAAAGAAGACTACAGTTCGAAAGCGACGAGAAGCAGGGCCATCATGCATTAATCTCCCGGACAAGAAACAAAAAATAGTCATTCAGGAAGAGGGCTCCGAGAAGACTTTATACTTCCTGGACTTGCGGACATCGTTGATTTATAAAGAGAAGTTTCAATCGAGGCTAGTGATGAAGGGCCAACCACTTTGCATTGAAGACTTCAGTGATTTTCCTTTCTCTAAGTGGTTGGTTGACTGTGGATTGTCTGAATTTGTGATGGTTGAAGAGGATATTTACCCTGATCTGGTGAGAATGTTTTACTGTAACATGAATAAAGAGGCCATTACATATGTTAAGGGAGTGAAGATACCAATGAACGATGAAATGCTGAAAGAGGTATTTGACATACCGATATGGTCAGGAGTGGATCCTCCAGTGATAAGCAAGGAGATGTCATTCACGTTGCTCAGCGGCGATAAAGAGAAAGGAAAGGAGGCAGCTAGGCTAACTTCTCGGGAGTTGCTCACTTTAAACATGAAACTGCTACACTATGTGATTGTGAACAACGTCTTCTCGAGAGCTGGGTCGATATCCGAAGTGTCAATCCATGACGCTTACTGCTTATATGCACATGAGAAGGAGATCTTACTTGCTGCACCCGTGGAGATTTTCGACCACATGCTTAAGTGTCGAAAGCGGAAGAATGGAGCTCTGCCATATGGGAATGCTATCACCAGGATTTTGAAGCATTTTCGAGTTGATTTGTCTGGCGAGGAGGTGACGAGGCATAAATTCTCAGATAGAATTGATGGTGGTTTGATGCGCAGGATGAGATACGTGCATAATAAAGAGGCTAATGAGTGGCTTCCTACTTCACCAAAGGTGGGGAAAAACACACAAGAGGAAGAGATTGACAAGCAAACAGAGGAGCCAAATACAGTTGAGCCGGTCACACCACTACGCGAGCATAGCGTTAGTGACAAAAAGGAAGAGGCAATGCCATCAATTGCTGAACTTCGATTGGAGGAGGTGTTGAGTGCTAAGATCGAAGAGATGAAGAGAGAAATTAAGTCTCACATCTCCCAGCTTTTATCTACATGCTTCAACCCACCAAAAGTCACTCCAGTAAAGAGAACTTCTCCAGTGGATGTCAGTTTCACTCCGACATCCGAGGTGGCCACCCCCACATCAGTTATTCCCACTCCTACATCCGAGGTGCCCACCCCGACATTTGTTATCCCCACCCCTACATCCGTGATGTCCACTCCCACAGAGAACCCCTCAACAACTCCTAAGTTTTACACTCCCGTTGTGTATACCCCAACTGAAGTGCTAATATCAACTTCCATATCTCCTCGTCCAGCACCCAAATCACAAGGTCAATCCAATTCACCGCAGTCGTCACCCTCTCTTGCTGACATACCAACCGCAGATCATTTAAATGTCAATGCCTTGTATTCTGGGAATATTGGACGCCTTGCCAGAGGGGTGGAGCAAGTCCTTGAGCATGTCGGTAGGATTGACAAGAGACTTGAAGCCGTTGAACTTGCGTTGCAGAGAGATGACAACGGAGATAAGTGAAGACATAGTTGGAGGATGTGCAGCACTAGCTTTTCTACTTCTTTATACTTTCTGTGTTGAACTGGTAGATATATTTGTTTACTTTGTGAGACTGAATACATTAGAATATGTAGTGTTGAGTATTTTACAGGTTATGAATGATGACTTTATATTGTGTCATGTGTTGGCGTGACAATTGTAGGTTATGTTTGTGCTTACTTTGATGTGAGGTGTTGCATCAGCGTGCTAGATGCTTTATACGGTGTTGATTGATATGACAACAGGTTTTGTGTTTGTGAATATTTTCTGTTAAGCGTGATATAGAAATGCTTCTCAAGTAAATGTGTGAAATAGATTGTACAGGTGGATATTCTGAAATGGAACGGAATGTGCAGGTTATGTTGAGTTGAGAGTCAGCACGCTGACTGGCCAGTGAGCGTGCCATGTCATGTTAAGGTGTTACCTGTAAAAATTGAAGGTGCAGGTCATCTGTTTGTTTCTATGCACAATCAAGGATACTATATGCACAGGTGGATATTCTGAAATGGAATGGAATGTGTAGGTCATGTTGAGCTGAGATTCAGCACGCTGACTGGCCAGTGAGCGTGCCATGTCCTGTTAAAGTGAGCGTCAGCATGCTGATTGGCCAATCAGATTCAAAGACGTCTGCATCCTCAGTATAGTGAATCAAAAACACTTCCATTTCTTTCATTGTGTACATGTGAATACAACATTCTTACAACTCCTTTCCTTTTCATACAAAAAAATACATATCCAGTTGAGTCATTGTATATATGTAAATACAAATAAATACAACTCCTTTCCTTTCCACACCAAAAATACACTTCAATCTGAAAATGTTCATTGAAATTACAATGGGTCATAATTTCTATAAATGAAACTCGAACGTAGCTCGTGTTGTTGCTTATCTATCCATGCATACATCCACATGCTTCACTATCATCCTGCATTGCCAATAAAATAATCAAAATGCATATATAGTTCGTTGACAACTTTACACACAACCAATGACAGTGTATAAGAGCGATAGTACCATACGCACAAAACCATTGATGGAGCCCACACCAGCCTAACAGTCATGCATGCACTAATCTGCAGAAAGTAGAAGAATTAGCTGAAGAGAATGAAAAATATAAAAATTATGAAGATTTTATAAGTGTATAAGGTTTTGATTGGTTAAATCAAATATGATATCATTATACCATGTTGCCCTCAATTCTTCTTATGTAATTCTGGACAATTTCGTCTATCGTGTCCAAGAACGAACTTCTTACATCCGCGGCACAATCGGCCGGTGCGCTCTATAGCCTTTTCAACAGATGATTTTAATCGCTTGCTTGACCGTCCTTTTCGCTGCACAATATTTGGGTAGTCAATTGTAGGAGTTGGGACAGGCTGTACATTATCGCTAATTGAAGGTTCAATTTCTCTTGTGATATTATCATCCCCATCATCCCCATCTACAAGGCTACTATCTTCAAAATTCGCACCTTTGCTTTCACCATTCAGGTTTTGTTGATGCTCATTCAAACATCCAACTAACTTTTCTGACTGTATATATTCTCGCAAAGTTGATATAAGAGTGTCTAAAGTTGTACTTCCTATCTGAAAAGTAGCCAAACTCGAAGTCATTTCCTCTAAGATGAAAATTAATTTTGGAAGTGTCAAATGCCGACGCACCATTGCTGAATTTGTAGCATCACATTTCACTGTAAATAGTGGAGCTTCAACATTCTCTTTTGGACGTTGTGACCAACGACGAAGTAAATGACTAATGGGCATAGTGATGATGTCGCGCCACTGGAATATGGATAATATATGTCGACAAACAATCCCATGCCAGTCAAACAGTCGACATGAACACGTTGCAAATTGTCTATCTTCACACCAGGTAACTGTTCTCCTATAGGGGTCTTTATACTTGTATACTTCATAGATCACACGACTCCCATCCGTGACCTCTGCCTTAGGCTTATAATAATTTGACTCCTCTACTTCTGCCTAAAATTCTAAAAATATCTCTCTAGTATATATTTGGCAATTTCATCCTCAATAACAAATTTAGTTCTCAAAACAGGAGTACCATACGTACTTTTACAATCAGCATCCTTCTCTCCTCTTTTTAGCTGCACGTTCATATGCCTCTACAAACTCAAGTAATTGAGTGGTTGGTCCAACAAAATGGTTGAAAAAGACATTCATGCTTTCAGACCGTTGCGTAGTGCTCATCCCTGCCAAGAAAATACTTCTTGTATAAGCTGGAATCCACTTATCCCTCACACTGTACATTTGTTGGAGCCATGCATGGTCACTCAAATCATAATCATCCATTAATTTTGACCAACCAGATTCAAAGACATCTGTATCCTCTGCATTGTGAATCAACTTGTATAACCTATTTTTAAGTTTAGGATATTTTTCATTGGCAGATTGCAATTTCTCGGGAAATTTCTTATGTATATGCCATGAACAAAAAATATGCTTTGTGGTTGGAAAGACTATGGATATGGCCTTTGAAATTGCTGGATCTTGATCTGTGACTATGGCTTTGGGTGCTACACCACTCATAGCATGAAGCCATGTTCTAAATAACCATGTGAAGTCCTCCTCACTCTCACCAAATAAAAGGCCTCCACCAAGTAAAACTGATTGCTTATGGTGATTAACTCCAACAAATGGGACAAAAGGCATGTCATATTTATTTGTTCGATAAGTTGTGTCGAAACAAATAACATCATTGAAAATTTGATAATCCTTTTTGGATTCCCCATCTCCCAAAAACATGACATCAACCGATGGTGCTCGTCGACCTGAATTTCATAAAAGTAATCCGCCTTCGCCGCAAATTGCTTCTGAAAGTACTCTAGTAAAGCTGAGGCGCTTCCACCATACCTTGACATCCGTCTTGATCGTAAGGCATTACGATGGTCAACCTCCGTGAATCCTAGGTGATCACGACCCCTAACCTCTTTTGTCATGAATCGCGGTGATCTAGATACTCCAATGCCAACCAGAGATCTTCGACTATATTAAGTTGTGAAGCTGGCACATTCCGATGGGATCGCAGACATTGAGACTTTGTCGGCGTCTCCAACCTATGAGAGTGCTCTTTCTTGAAACTCATAACCATCCATTTTGAAGTGTTCCTTACGAGCTTGATCATTAGTGACGCAAGGCATCCACATCTAGTGATGTCCATCTGTTTTCTCTTTTTCCCGGCAATTTCTACATTCCTTCTATGTCCTTCTCTTGAGCATTTCAGAATGAGGTAGCATATCTTCTTATCTAATTTAGATCTTCTAACATCGTTTTTTCTTATACTGAAGCCACAACATCTTTCATATAAATTATAGAAAGAATATGCATCTTCTTCGCTATCAAACTCTTGCCCAATAAAAGGAATTAACTTAGCAGGGGCATTGGGAGTAAAGGTAATCACACCTGGTGGGCTCTGTATGCTTTCATCAGCTAATGTACCATCTCCTGTGAGTTCCACTGTGGGCAATAGAGACTTACTTTTGTCCACATCCGTAGATGATGTCATTTAGTAAAAACCTAGCAAACCACATTTCATAGACAATATAAGTAATTCAACTTGCGAGGAATAGAATACATCAATAAATGCTGCAGAATTCTGATTTCACCATACTCATTACGCCATATTATTAGCATGTTAATAATTCCATATAGCATGCCAAATGCATTTTCTGGAACATAACAGATTGTATAATGATAGGATAACTATACAACTACATGTTCATAATTTGCATAATAATACAAAACTATAAAACTACACTTGCTATACAAAGTTCAGATATCTATTAGAATAATATATAATTCACAAATTAGTATGCTAATGTCATTGTTGGACATATTACTTCGATAAATCTATTTAATTATTTAATATGCACTCCAAAACTAGTGATAAATAAATAATATTTGATCCATTTCTTATCCAATATTGACTTCTAAATAACGGATTTCTATCTACACATATATTTGTGCAATTGCCATCTCATATAGTAGTCAAATTCTATACAAAGTTTATTAAATCACTTTTTCTCAAAATTTTTAGTTATCAGCATGCTAACTGTAGGATATGCATGGAACAAGCACATGTCAAGATGTAATTTGCAGAATTTTGGGTCATCTATTTCTGGTTATTAGTATACTAAAACATGGATCAGCATGCCAAAGTATGGATTTTGGTACTAAAAATAATCAGTTTATGATGGCATTAGTTTTTGTCCTATTGAATAAGCATGCTATACATGCAATGTGTGAAGTTCTGGATGAACTTGTTTGTGATTCTCAGTTATACATTAGTCATAAAAAGACACTGCAGTAACAGATAAATCATGTAATAGTTATACATTATGTGATTTAACAGACAAATCACGTAATAATTATGAATCACATAATAGTTGAGATTTAAATCACATAATAATTTTTAATATCCTTAATGAAATTATGAATAAATCTTTTAGGTCCTTTTTTTAAATCATTTAAATCATCTTAAATTTCTAAGGTCCAACATTTATTAAATCTACAATGACTAAGCACAAAGATTTTTAAAATCTACAATGAACACAAAGATTACCTTCCTGGATTTTACACCTGTTAAATTTGTGGTAGAAAATTAGCTTGCTGAATTTTTTCCCTTGAGAAATTTGTTAAATCTGCAATTGTTTCTGCTGCATCTCTCTCCCATTCCACTTTTTTCAGCAGGCAGAATTTTTACTCTGCCTGAGAACGTCATCGCATGGGAGAACTCATCGTCTTCAGCTGGGAGCAAATGGCACAAGGGTGCAGCCTGAGAACATCTTCACTGCCCGCATGGCAGCTGCACGAAATGACATGTTAGAGAGAAGCCATCATTCCAGCCGCGCATGCCGGACCGCTCCCATGCCAGTTTGTACAGGCTGGCTCCATACACGCATGCACTGCAACCTACACGCACCAGCGAACGGGCTAAACGCAGTCTCCCACGAAAGGCCGAACGAGCAGCCAGGATCTCACGCGCTGGAACGGATGGTGCGATGGCGCACCTGCATGGGAAATTCGGGTGCAGCCTTGCTGCACCTGAATATATCCCATATATATATATTAATACTCATTCAATATTTAATCAAATGGCACGTTAAATCACCAGTTAAGGAAACTTTATGCATCAAATTCGTATTAAAAAACTTGGGGTATAAAACGTACAATCAAAGGGTTTAACTCATCACATACACTTACTTGATTGTTGCAACCTTAACCCTAATCAACTCAAGCTTGATTCCTCCTCCTTTTTCCCTTTCTTTTTCCTTCTTTTTTTCCTCCCTTTTTCTTCCTCCTTGCTGGGGTTCCCTTGGACGTGAGCCGCTGCTGAGTTGTGGGGAGTGTTTTTCTACTTAGAAATTTTTCTAACGCTCCTCTCACATAGCCGTCTACAATATATATAAGAGCTAAATTTTCTAGCTTGTGGACACCACTTTGAGCATGATTTGAAGGGTAAGTTAATGCATGTTTATCCATCGATGTGCTGTTCCATTTGTCGCCAAGTAAAATTATTTTAACCACATTTTTCGTAACAAAAAATCTGCTCAAGATAAGCTTCAGCAAGCTGTCCATTGCACACGTCCACCTAGCTACTCTTTTTTCCAGATTTTTTCCACACTTTGGCAGCCTTAATTTAAGGGTAATCCGTTCATCAAAAAAAATTTAAGGGTAATTTATGCGCCTAATTATTAGCTAGTTCAGCTATTAATTTAGCATAAAAAATTAAGAAAAATTCCAGTAGGTCACTTAACGTCCATGTGCATGCCACCTATGCTATCCATCATTTGACCCATTAATATGCTGCTGATATTAACAATTTTGCAGGGATTTTTCCACATGAATAAATGCACATTTATGCATCCCTGCATGCTAGCTACATAGGTTCATAAATTATGTAAACAAAAAATTGAAAAAAAATCCAAACAACAGCTGGTTTGGACGTCCATGGTTGCCACACTTGCTATGCTAGTTTGAGCTCTTTCCTTAGCTCATTAATTCTAGCAACATAGCCACGAATTTCCACACATATTTAAGCATAAAATAACCTGCATTCACCTGCATTTGACACATATTTGGGCCATTTCATTTAATCCATGCACCTTTTGCCTTAAATGCATGGTACTCTTGGGTGTAAAAGTCAATTGCATACACCTTTTTCTATTTAGGCATTTTTCCAGCATAATTTGCTTAATCTAATCCTTCCAAAATTTTAATCTCATGATTTTATTCAACCACTTCAAATTTCATCTCAATCCAATTTCTCTAGCTCAAGTTATAGCCATTTAAAGTTAACGGTTGAATTTGAAATATGATCAATTAATTGTCTCACCAATTTTGTGAAACTTTGATCTTAGGCACGTGTATGAAACCCAAGGGTTGTAAACCCTAGGTAATATGTTAATAAAATATATATTCATGAGTATGAAAATATGTGAAATTATAGGTTCAAAGAATTATTTATGGAATATTAATTCGGAAGAATAGTGAAATGTGAATAGTAGACATGGGATTAAGGAATATGTTAAGTTAATCATCATAAAAGACAAAAAAGGAAGCTTCCCACAAAAGGAAAAAATAGCCACTTCTTGATTTATTTAGTATTTTCGGATTTTTAGTGGATTTTTGAGAGAAAATGAAGAAAAATTCATAATTTGCAATCCGGACGTCAGATTAAAGTGAAATTTTTTATGGATGACCAAAATCTTATGATGAACATGATGAGTGGTCCAAGATCTATCAAAAATCATGAATCAAGGGTCAAGATTAAACGTCATTTGAAGATAAAAAGGTAGCCCACCTTTTTCATTAATTATATTTGACTTTGGGGTTAATTTTAATTAATTAAATAATTAAATAATTAATGAAAAGCTGCAATGGCTGCTTGGGCATTGGGGAGGCTTGAATTTTGGGCCAAAATCCAATGGTCCAAAATCAATCTTATTAGAAATCAACGGTTGAGATGAATTAGCTTAAAAATAATTAAATTTTAATAAATAAAAAATCATAAATAAATAGGGCTGCTAGGGGGCTTGAGCTGCTTTAGGGTGGCTGCACAAGGCTCAACACATTTCATGGAAATTGAAAAAAATATTTAGAATTTAATACCTCAAGCAAAGGGGGTAAATTGTAATTTGATGAAAAATTCAACCCTATAAATAGGGGCAAGGTGAGAACGTCCAAGGAACTCCATTCTTAACCCAAGCTTGAGAAATCCAAGTTTTCCCACTCCCAAAATCGTTCTAGGCCATTAGAGAGGGGTTGAAGAGAAGGTTCAAGAAGAAACGTGTGACAGAAAGGAGGATATCTTCACTTCGGGTAAGTGAATTCTACCCAAATTTCTTTTGGATGTTAAGTAGGGTAAAACCATGCTTAGATAATGCCTAAGTATGAGAAAATAAGTATAGTTATAATGCCCAAAATGAATTATACCTAAACATCGAAAATTTGGAGCAAAGATAGAGCATTCAGGAAAATCATGTATAAAATATGAAAATAATGCTCCAATATTGCTAAATGATGATATGGGATGAATGTTTATGATAGTTATGATGTTAAAATGATGATATATTAATCTCATGATTTTTGAATTTAAGGATTATGCTTAAGTGAAATTATGTTGATTTTTAGTATATGGAGAAAAGGATTTAATTGGCCAAGTTAATGATGATGAATTAAAAATTCATGAATTTTTTCATGATATACTAACTAAGAGCTATGTCATGGTATTTTTTATTTTTGGAACCCATGAACAATAACCAACACACTGTGAACAGTAACCTGCTACAGTATCTGAACAGTAATCATGAACAGTAACTATGAACAGTGAACAACGTGATTTTGGGAAAAAGTGAGATTTATTTTTGAGGATATATGAATGGAATTTTTAAAGGATTTAGGGATAAAAATCCATATAAATGGGTAATGACCAAGTATCTTTATAAGATTAACCTCTATGGGAATGAGGTAATGAATGATTATAAAGCAAGCATGGAAAGCAACTTAAGACATGGAATGGATGAATAAAATATCTATTTTCCTTGTATAGGGAAAAAGGAAGGAGAAGGTTGAGGATACCGACTGAGGAGATAAGCAAGCAAACCCTTTTGAAAATATGTTTTATTCTCAAGTATTTATAAAATATGTTTAAGGGTGACCATTTCTATAATATTTTGAAACGATTAATGTTTATGAGTTTTTATGAAAAGTCATGCTGGCATATTGATATCATGTGATGTTTATGGATATGTGCACATGTATGATGCATAATGAAGAGGCTTTAGTGGAGGTAGAAAGCGGATCAGAGGGTCCCCCTTCACTATTGCCTAGTCGTATGGGATGTGTGCCAGCAGCGTCCTCCCAAGTGGTGGAGGCAAAGGAATGTTATGTGTGAATGAATGCATTGCATTTTCATACATGGATAGAAAAGGAAAGCATGGATTTGAAATGATGTTTTTAAGTGATGGTGCAAATAATTCTCTACATGAGAATGACAAGTCATCTGGTATAAGAGGTATATAATGCCGGGGAAATCAAAAGTCATGCATGTAGGAGACCATGTAGGCGTCAAGAGGAAGAGAGGTTCCCCTTGATGAGGCCAAGTCGGAGAAAGCTGGCGTATATGGACCATGTTTGTGAGATGTTCCCTGGGCTAGCGTACCCGTACACAAAGGCTTATGTCAGGAATGGAAAGGAAACATTTGCACATCCAGTGTTTATGAAATGATTTTTATGAAAAGGATTCTGTACATTTGATAGTTGATCACTTAGTAAGTGTCTTCTATCGAATGGAGAGGAATGCATTTAAAATGAAAAATGCTTGCTTATTGAGTTTCGACTCATGTTTTATTTTTCCAACCTCAGATAGGTGTAAGGAAAGCCAAGAGATGAAGGACATGTGTTGCTAAAGGAAAAGAGGAATCTATAAAGGTTAGTAGATTTTTGTATGAATAGATGCCCTAATGGGATATGATGAAAAAGGACATAGCTTGTATGAAATTATGAAATTATGAATAACATGAGAATTTGATGATTTATGATGATATGGATAAGTCCATTATGAATAATGATGAGTATATATTTATGTGATGAAAGAAAAGAAAAAGAAAAAAATTTGAACAAGATCAAATTAAGAACCCGCCGCGTGATCAGGGCAACAATCCTGATTCACATTTACTAATCTATAAGATCCTGGAGTAAGGCTTCTAGGCACCCCGGTTCGGAGCGCCACAAAAATTGGTATCAGAGCAAGGATTGGTAAATAGGCGGGAGAAGGAGAAAATAAAAGATGATGAAAAGATATGTCTGATATCACAGAAGATGGTATCAGAGCAAGGATTGGTAAATAGGCGTGGAAAGAGAAAAATTATGGATGATAGGAAAGGAATGATACCACAGAAGTTGGTATTAGAATATGAATTGATAGATATGCAAAGATAATGTCTAGATCTATATGTTTATGAAGCTATGATGATTTTTATGATGAGACAAGAGTGATATCATATCAAGGAATGGTAGATGAGTATAGAAAGAGTAAATGAAAAGAAAGAAAAGGTATGATACCACAGTAAGTTATATTATAACAATGATTGGGAAATAGATATAGAAAGAATAAAGGAATGGAAGAAATAGAAATCATGATATTTATATATCATGATATAGAATTTGAATGACATGGATCAAGGAAGAAAGGAAATTGTTCGAGATTAATTTCTAATCTTGATGCATTTGAAGATAGGTGCGAGAGGATTATCTCTCCACGATAATGATGAAAGGGATGATAAAGGCCCTTTCTGGTTTACAGAAACTGGAAAGGAGGATAAGGAAAGAAATATTTTATACTAACTAAGTCAGTAGTCTACACTAGTGTGACGCCTCGAACCGAGGTGCCTAGAAGCTTTACTCCGGAATCGTTTTGATTGGTAAACGTGACTCAAGATTGTTGCCCTGATCACACAGCAGGATTTTTTTTTATATATTATCAATACATGGAAAATTTCCCTCGTTCATCCAACATGAAATATATTCTACATATCATAGATAGAATAACATCCTGTTCATAAAATTTCACCATTGAAAAGATATTCTTTTCTATTTCAAAATTATCATCATTGCCTTTTCATACAAATTTTCATATACATCATTTATATCAAAAACTACATAACACTTGGCATGCTGCCTTCATCGTCATTTCCTGTTTGTTGTTGAAAAAGCATGGGTGAGTAATAATACTCAGTAAGCAAGCCATACATAATTTTTCAAATATTTTCATGCATTTCATAAAATGCAAATGCAATGCATACATAGCATTCATGGCATTCCTTTAGATGCGACACTAGCTAGGCGCCCATCCCATACATGCTCCCATCTCAGGGAGGTCGCTGCCGGCCTGGGCCTATATAAGCGACTTGGCAATAGCGAGGGGGACATCCAGTCTGCTTACTACCTCGACTATGACCTATTCCTTGTGCACATGCTCATTTACATACACATGTCGACATGATATTTATAAATCATAAATAATTTCATAAAAAGCATTTAATAAACAATTTAACAAACGTATTTCAATTCGTGTAAAGCAGTTATAGATATGGTCAACCTTAAATAAATTTCATAAAGCAATTCATAAACAATTTCAAGCATTTTGGAAATAATTTGCAAAACATATAACTTGCTTAGCTCCTTAGTTGGTGTCGTCGACTTTCTCTTTTCCTTTTCCTATTCAAGGAAAAGAGATATTTTATTTCTTCTATTCAAGCTACTTCCCATGCATGTTCTATAATATTTAGGCATTATTTCTTTATATGGATATTTTTATCCATAAATTCTTCAAAAATTCCATCCTTATATTTAAATAATAATCTTAAAATTTTTCCAAAATCACGCTGTTTACTGTAGCAAATTATTGTAATGGATTACTATAGTAGTTACTGTAGCAAATCAATGTTCACCTGAGATTAGTGTTCACAGTAACGTGGGTTACTGTTCATGGGTTCCAAAAATTGACATTTTTCCAAAAATAAAAAATACCATGACATAGCTTATGCTTATTATATCATGGAAAATTTCATAAATTTTGAATTTATCATCATTTACTTGGCTAAATAAATCACTTTCTCCATATACTAAAAATTAACATAAATTCACTTAAGCATAATCCTTAATTCCAAAAATCATGAAATTAGTATATCATCATTCCAAATTCATTTTTATCATATTCATACATCCCAAATGATCATTTATTATTTTTGGAGCATTGTTTACACATATCATATGCTATCTTCTCGAATGTTCCATCTTTGCTTCAAAATTTTGATATTTTGGCATAATTCAGATTAAGCATTATATTTATACCTATTTTCTCATTTTTAGGCATTATCTAAGCATGGTTTTATCCTACTTAACATCCAAAAGAAATTTGGGTAGAAATCACTTACCTGAAGTGGAGATATCCCACTTTTTTTCACACTTTTTCTCTCTAACTCTCTCCTCTTCTTCCTTGGATGCGTGGGAAAGTTTGGGAACTTGGAATGGCTCAAGTGGAGCTGGGATTCATTGTGCCTTGGACGTCCCCCTGCTGCCCTATTTATAGGGCTTGATCTTTCAAAAAATTGGATTTTACCCCCTAGCTTGAGGTATTTAATTATAAAAATGTATTTTTTATAATATTGAAAAATACATGGAGCTTTGTTCAGCCACCCTAGGCCTGCTCCAGCCCCCCTATGCTCCCTATTTTATTTATTATTTTTTTTATTTTTAAAATTAATTAAATTAAGCTAAATAAATCCTAACTGTTGGTTTATGATGATGATGATCATGGACCATTGATTTTGGTCAAACCTCCCAACCACCCCTGCTCACGCCCCCTGCTGCAGCTGCTTTTCATTTTATTTTTTAATTTTTTAATTATTTATTTTATAAAAAAGTCAAAAGTAGATTTAATTAAAAGTTAAGCTACTTTTTCGATCTCTATTTGACGCTTCAGCTTGACCTTCGATTTATGATTTTCATCACATCTTAACCCATTCATCATGTTCATCATGAATTTTTAAACATCCATAAAAAATTTCATCGAAATCCGACGCCCGAATTGCAAATTATAAATTTTTCTTTATTTTTCCACAAAAATCCAAATTTGGATTAAAATATCTAAAAGAATTGCTATTTCGTCCTGTAGTGATTAAATCTCTATTTCGTCTTTTTGTGATTAAGTTAATCTAAGTGATTAACTCTTAATCACATGTCTTAATCCCCAGTTACTATTCACAATCACTATTCACGTGCACTATTTACGTGGGTCAAATTCTTAATTGCATTATTTTATCCTCCAATACACATATCCATCAATATAATTAATGAATTTTCATTTATCATAAACATATTTACAAAAGAATTTAGGGTTACAATCTCGAAATGATGCGTATACGGTCGGGGTTTCACTATTCACGTGCACTATTTACACATGCATGTCATGTGTATATGGAATGAAAAGTGGTTAATACTAACCTCTTTATGAGATATGATCCTATGACTTATTTGATGATTAATGATCAATGATTGATGATATGATAAGATGAGAAATATCAAAGTTGCACAACAGAAGCGTGATGAATTATTTCAAGTAAGACAGGTTTCAGGACGAAATCTATTGTAAGATGGAGAGGATTGTGAAACCCTGATCTTAGACACGTGTATGAAACCCTAGGGTTGTAAACCCTAGGTAATATATTAATAAAATATATATTCATGAGTATGGAAATATGTGAAATTAGAGGTTCAAAGAATTATTTATGAAATGTTACTTCGGATGAATAGTGAAACGTGAATAATAAACGTAGGATTAAAGAATATGTTAAGTTAATCACTTTGGATTAACTTAATCATAAAAGAAAAAAAAGGAAGCTTCTGACGAAAGGACAAAATAGCCACTTTTTGATTTATTTAGTATTTTCGGATTTTTAGTGGATTTTTGAGAGAAATGAAGAAAAATCCATAACTTGCAATCCGGACGTCGGATTAAAGTGAAATTTTTTATGGGTGGCCAAAATCTTATGATGAACATGATGAGTGGTCCAAGATCTATCAAAAATCATGAATCAAGGGTCAAGATTAAACTTCATTTGAAGATAAAAAAGGTAGCCCACATTTTTCGTTAATTATATTTGACTTTGGGGTTAATTTTAATTAATTAAAAAAATCAAATAATTAATGAAAAGTTGCAATTTCTGCTTGGGCGTGGGGGAGGCTTGACTTTTGGGCCAAAATCCAATGGTCCAAAATCAATCTTATTAGAAATCAACGGTTGAGATGAATTAGCTTAAAAATAATTAAATTTTAATAAATAAAAAATCATAAATAAATAGGGCTGCTAGGGGGCTTGAGCTGCTTTAGGGTGGCTGCACAAGGCTCAACACATTTCATGGAAATTGGAAAAAAAATATTTAGAATTTAATACCTCAACAAAGGGGATAAATTGTAATTTGATGAAAAATTCAACCCTATAAATAGGGGCAAGGTGAGAATGTTCAAGGCACTCCATTCTCAACCCAAGCTTGAGAAATCCAAGTTTCCCCACTCCCAAAATTGTTCTAGGCCATTAGAGAGGGGTTGAAGAGAAGGTTCAAGAAGAAACATGTGACAGAAAGGAGGATATCTTCACTTCGAATAAGTGAATTCTACCTAAATTTCTTTTGAATGTTAAGTAGTGTAAAACCATACTTAGATAATGCCTAAGCATGAGAAAATAAGTATAGTTATAATGCCCAAATGGAATTATACCTAAACATCGAAAATTTGGAGCAAAGATAGAGCATTCTGGAAAATCATGTATAGAATATAAAAATAATGATCCAATATGGCTAAATAATGATATGGGATGAATGTTTATGATAGTTATGATGTTAGAATGATGATATATTAATCTCATAATTTTTGGATTTAAGGATTATGCTTAAGTGAAATTATGTTGATTTTTAGTATATGGAGAAAAGGATTTAATTGGCCAAGTTAATGATGACGAATTCAAAATTCATGAACTTTTCCATGATATACTAACTAAGAGCTATGTCATGGTATTTTTTTATTTTTGGAACCCATGAACAGTAACCAATACGCTGTGAACAGTAACCTCGGATGAACATACGTGAATAGTAAACATGAACAGTACTATGAATAGTGAACAACGTGATTTTGGGAAAAAGTGAGATTTATTTTTAAGGATATATGGATGGAATTTTTAAAGGATTTAGGGATAAAAATCCATATAAATGGGTAATGACCAAGTATCTTTAAAGATTAACCTCTATGGAAATGAAGTAATGAATGGTTATATAGCAAGCATGGAAAGCAACCTAAGACATGGAATTGATGGATAAAATATCAATTTTCCTTCTATAGGGAAAAAGGAAGGAGAAGGTTGAGGACACCGACTGAGGAGGTAAGCAAGCAAACCCTTTTGAAAATATGTTTTATTCTCAAGTATTTATGAAATGTGTTTAAGGATGGTCATTCCTATAATGTTTTGAAACAATGAATGTTTATGAAAAGTCATGCCGGCATATTGATATCATGTGATGTTCATGGACATGTGCACATGTATGATACATAATGAAGAGGCTTTAGTAGAGGTAGAAAGCGGATCAGAATGTCCTCCTTCACTATTACCGAGTTGTATGGGTTGTGTGCTGGCGGCGTCCTCCCAAGTGGTGGAGGCAAAGGAATGTTATGTGTAAATAAATGCATTGCATTTTCATACATGGATTGAAAAGGAAAGCATGTATTTGAAATGATGTTTTTAAGGGATGGTGCAAATAATTCTCTACATGAGAATGACAAGCCACCTGGTGTAAGAGTTATATAATGCCGGGGAAATCAAAAGTGAAGCATGTAGAGACCATGTAGGTGTCAAGAGGAAGAGAGGTTCCCCTTGATGAGGCAAAGTCGGAGAAAGCCGGGGTTTTGGACCATGCTATGTGAGATGTTCCCTGGGCTAATGTACTCGCACACGAAGGTTTATGTCAGGAATGGAAAGGAAGCATTTGCACATCCAATGTTTATGAAATTATTTTTATGAAAAGGTTTCTATACATTTGATAGTTGATCACTTTGTAAGTATCTTCTATCGAATGGAGAGGAATGCATTTAAAATGAAAAATGCTTGTTTATTGAGTTTCGACTCGTGTTTTGTTTTCCCAACCTCAGACAGGTGTAGGGAAAGTCAAGAGATGAAGGGCATGTGTTGCTAAAGGAAAAGAGGAATCTATAAAGGTTAGTAGATTTTTGTATGAATAGATGCCCTAATGGGATATAATGAAAAAGGACATAGGTTGTATGAAATTATAAAATTATGAATAATATGAGAAGTTGATGATTTATGATGATATGGATAAGTCCATTATAAATGATGATGAGTATATGTTTATGTGATGAAAGAAAAGAAAAAGAAAGAAAAAAAATTGGACGAGATCCAATTAAGAACCTGCCGCGTGATCAGGGCAACAATCCTGATTCACATTTACCAATCGATAAGATCCCAGAGTAAGACTTCTAGGCACCCCGGTTCGGGGCACCACAAATTTCATAAGAGATTTTCATAATCCAATAATCCCATAAGATTAAGTCCATCATTATCTACTTTTCTTTTAAATTTCACTTGAATCTGCCTTATAGGCGCTGAGTTATGAATTTTCTAATATTTTTCCACTTAACTTGATAATTATCCTTTAAATTCTCATAAATCAAACCATATGCTTTGAGATAATTATTTATTATATATTGATAAGTTTCAATCACCATTAATTTAGTTTAATCTCATTGTCCCATATCAGATTATAATGATTACTTGGATCATCATTTCTAATCCTTAGCCCTAATTGCAGTAACTTACAAAAATCACAAAATCATCCAAAAATTCACTTAATCCACATATAAATCACATGTATATATTCAATGCATACATTTGAGTTCTACATAGGTTGAAGTTTCACAATTAAGTTGCAGAGACTTCTTATCAACTATAGCTATCGATTGAGTTGATCTTTCTTACTATTTTCTTTCCCTACATCAGGTTCCTTAATCTTTAGGGTCAAGTTGTCCTTGCCCTAATTGTACATGTTTATTACTAACATGTGTTATATCCTGGTATCTTATTGGAAGATATTTCTTAAAAATTTCACTAGATTACCTTCTTTGATTATGGCATAATAGCCATTAGGGTTTCCTATTACTCATAAGCATTGCTAATCAATGCTTTGGACATCACATAAGACTACATGTTCAAACCTTGAACATGTTCTTGGGTTCAGTCATCCACTGCTTAGCTTACATAAAGTCTGATTTGCCTGAGAACTTAGGTGGATACTGAGCTAGAAAGGCATTAATATCCTTTTCATTCATTTCTATCTTTCTATTATCAACTCTTAAAAGTTTGGGTACTAGGTAAAAAATTATTACCTGTACCGGTCCGTCATTTCTACCTTCTTCTAATTAGTGGTATTTTCCCAAATACCTTGTATTATTTCTACTACTTGGCTACGCAATCTTGGGCGGCCTACTGCACAGTTCTTTTTACAGCTGCAGTTATCCTTTCCTCCACTCTTTCTACCTGTGAGGTATTCTTATAGCGGTCACACCTCTAATCCTTTGACTCAGGGTTCATAGTAGTCCATCGTTGACGAGTTCATGGACTCACTTGTCCTTACTGCCCTGGTCGTTTTAGATTTGCTACTGGCTTCTCTTCTTTCCTGTTGGCTCATATCTGCAACTGCCTTTCCCTTGTTCAAAAACTAAGGTGATAGGCATGTTGTAGAAAGCAACATATAAAATCATATTAATATAATCGTATCTTATCATAGAATCATGCATATCATACATAGTCAATCATATAATCTAAAAAGATCAATGACCTTTTCTTTTTCATATATATACTTAGCATCTGAATGAAATCAAATGCATTTATATTTTCATAATATCAAACATAATACATTCATAAAAGAGTCAAAAAGCAACTCTCTTCTTCCTACCTTTCTTATTTCTATCTTCTCTTTTCATGACGTAAGGTTGCTTTTCCTTACACATACAGATTATGACTACATAATCTGTCAATTTAGTATAACTATAAATTCTTAAACCAGCTATCAATTAGAAAGTTGTTACCTTTGTGCCTTCTATATATCCATCATAGCTCTGCACCTTAAACATATATATCATACAGCACAGTCTTGTGCTATCTTATGTGAGATATGGTAAAACCTTAGATATGGGGGTCTTTATGTAGGGTTCCATAATTCAACCCATCATTTGTTCTGATTCTCTTCTATCCTTTATCTTTTTTTAGATTCTCCTTTCCTCCTTCTTCATTACATCTGACCTCATATCATTTTTCCTTCATATACCATCTACACTATGAAATATGGCAATCCATCTACATTTCCTTAATTAGCCATATCATTGCATTATAATGGCACACTGTTCGCAATCTCACCCAAGTGCACGGGTCGTAGATTGTAATATATAAAATATCGATCCACAGGGAATTTGGGACTAAAAATTCTTCTTTTAAACACTTTCTCGTCGAATTTAATGGATTAGAAAAGTTGAAAGAGGATGTAGTAAATTAAATGAAAAGACATAGGAAATTGGGAAGAGAAAATAAAATAGAAATTAGAATGATTTGAGAAAATGAGAGTGTGAGTATCTAGGGTCTAGTATTTCACATGCGTCTTTTGCAATGGCTAGTGGTATAATTATTTACTCTGGATATTGTTTGTTAAAGGAGAACAAACACTAATTTATCCTTGCACCTTCTCTCGAAACCTACAAGGCGTATCCTAATTTTCTTAACCACCTATTCTCATGGGATTAAGTTAATTAGAATCTACTAAGTTCTGTGGCTTGTTCATGGAATTCCTCAAGGTCATCATGCCTATTCTTATGGTCTTAGATTTCCAGGTTTAATATTTTGATTATCGTATATTAGATTTCCACCTCTCGGTTCCATCACCTAATATATGGGAATCATTGCCAAAGTGCAGGCCTTCACACCAAGCAAGCATTAAATCACAAGATATTAAATTAACAACAATATTCATCAAAAATAAATTAACATCCACACCACACTACATTGTATGCATGCTACATCCTAAACCCTAGATTAAGGGTTTAGCCCAACACATTCAAGTCCAACAGAGAATTAACATAACATCCCATCTTAGACAAGACAATAAAAACAAAGAAAAGAAAAGCTTATTGGTTTGGAGCTCCGATGATGTGTCGGTCGCCCCACGCAACTCGCCGGTTCTCCTCTCGCCTGTGCTCTCCACCTCTCTCTCTCTATATCTCTTTCTCTCTCTGAAAAATGGCCTTCTCCCCCTCGCCTTCGGAACCCTAATAGGGTATTTATACACCCCTTGAATCAAGCCAGCCGTTCGCAATCGTACGCAGTTCTGAGTATTGGCGCCAGGGCGCCACCTGTTCGGCGCCTAGGCGCCAACTTGCTGGAAACCTGCTGATTGAGTGTGTTCGTAACTTGCTTGAAGGTAGGGAAATGGCGCCAGGAGCCCCTGTCTGGCACCTAGGCGCCAACTCTCTAAATGATTTGCGGCTTGAAAAAAATCCTCCTGGAACACCTGTATGACCATGCTATGGTGCCTAGGCGCCAACTCCCTGGAAGCAATTCTACCTTGTGATCCCCAAAACCCTTTCATACTTTTCGGCATGTTGGTGAAGTGGCGCCTAGGCGCCAACTCTCTTGAAGTAGACTGAAATGTGGTGTTGGAGATTCTGGCATGGGCCTGTAGGGTGGCGCCTAGGCGCCGACACCCTTGCTTGCTTTGGTTTCTCTTTTCTTCCATCCATCGACCTTTTAAGTGTTCCCTGTTTCTTCTTGTCCGAATTCCCTTAGACAAAAGAATGGAATGAAATTTCAAACCAAAAGATTATAAAAGTTATTAAATATCTTAAAATTCATGTTCAACACCCAATTGATGCAAAAATCACATTTTAAATCAAATTTCATATTGAACTCAAATAATTCCCCATAAAATTGGTATAAAATGCCCACATAATATACTGTTAATTTCCAATTATCAAATACCCCCACACTTAAACTTTTGCTTGTCCTCAAGCAAATACTAAGGAATTCAAGAACACTTTGCAAAGTTTCATAACTTTGAGCGAAACGCAAAAATAAATGCTTAGCCACCCATTTAGCGAAAGTATTAAACTAAAATTTTTTGAAATATGATACTCTTTGAAAATCTCAGTTAACAATCCATTCTCACATGACTAATACTGTGTACCCTTTCGCCCATTTTTTTTTCAATCATTAAGAGTTCAAAAACTCCCGCAATAAACTCCTAACTATCAGACATCTTCCCCTTTTATCTAGTTATTCAATGCACACATTCAATAATTCAAGTAATGGTAGTAATGCAGAAAATATCAGTCAAATTACCTCATATACACCTCATCAAAATTTTAAATCTTCTCTGCCAACTCAATTAGCCAATTCATAGGATCATAAGGACTTAATAGGATAATGGTCAAGTTTGGCACAAGAGATAAAATTTTGAACATTTTCAGAATTTAAACCATCTCCACATGGCTTTGAGCCTCATTTTACAACAGAAAATAATGCTACCCCCATACTTAGTGCTTTTATTCTTTTCCAAGCTTGTTCTTATCCTTGGTTTAGCTCTTTTTTTTTAAAACCAAGTCCGGCAATAACTCCCCTCACCATATTTCAGGGTATCTAGGAAGTCATTTTTTTTACAAATAACTCCCCTCACCATATTTTAGGGTATCTAGGAAGTTAGTTTCATTAATTGCACAAGCTGTGAGGTTAAACCTTGTTCCCATTTTACTTTTCAGCTCAAAATTCAATGTCAAAGTTTGTTCAACTAGGTGGGAATTGAGGTTTAGAAAAAATTGAAGTCCAAGTTTAATGGGGTAAACAACTATTATACTTTCAAAGATAGGCTCATCATGAAGAAAATGCCTTAATCATGTCCACCATGAATTGGTTAGATTGAGTTTTGTCCTTGAATTTTTTTTTATGCATATGGGAAAAACTACCTTTTTGGATGACAATTGTGTGTATTACAAACAACCTTTGATAAATTAGAGAGGATTACTCCGATTTTGAAAGAAAACAAAATTGGTTCCTAGGTATATCAGTTTCATCAAATGATTCAGGACAAAAATCCAAGTATTTTCAAAGAGTACATGTTTAAAACAAATTTAACCTTTCACCATGGTTCAGCTCTTTTTGTCATTTAAAGATTTTGAAATTCCAAATATGGTTTTCTTATAAGACGTACAAGAGTTCAAAGTGGGGTTTCGATCAGTCCAATGACAAGATTTACCCAAAATTTTCAAAAATTATGACAAAACATATCATCATCATGGTAGTGTAATGAAAAAAATTCAAAGAAAATTAATACAATGCATTCACCCCCACACTTGAAATTGACATTGTCCTCAATGTAAATCATGCCATCAAAATAAAGAGAGATTGTAAAAGATTTGAGATGTTAACTTCCCTATTTTGGTGAGTTGAACCGAATTTCCATCCCATGGTGCTTCCTTCCAAGTAAGCTTTGAAAGAGGAAAAAGAAAAAGTTCGGGTTGCCTCCCGAGAAGCGCTTGGTTTAAAGTCGTCAGCCCGACTACAAATTTTCAGTTGGGTGGCGTGGTTTCACAGAAGGAGTAGATGACTCCTATTGGAATGTGATCCCCTGAGAAGTAGGGTTTGAGGCGTTGCCCATTGACTTTGAATGCTCCCGTCTTTTCAATCCAGATTTCAACAGCTCCATGAGGAAACACTTGTAATACTTTGAATGGTCCCGACCACCTCGACTTCAATTTTCCTGGAAATAATTTAAAACGTGAATTAAAAAAAACACTAGGTCATTAGCTTTGATACCTTCTGCCGGATGTGTTTGTTATGCCAAAATTTTGTCTTTTCCTTGTACATTTTTGAATTTTCATAGGCATCGAGTCGAATCTCCTCGAGTTCATCAAGCTGTAGTAGGCACCTTTCTCCTGCAGATTTCAGATCAAAATTCAAAAATTTAATTGCCCAGTATGCGTCGTGCTCCAGCTCTACAGGCAAGTGGCATGATTTTCCATAGACTAGTCGAAAAGGCGTTGTCCTGATCGGAGGTTTGAATACAGTGCGGTATGCCCAAAGAGCATCATCGAGTTGCCTTGACCAATCTCGCCGTGATTGGGATACCGTCTTCTCAAGTATATGTTCAATCTCGCGGTTCGAGATTTCAGCCTGACCACTTGTTTGTGGGTGGTATGGGGTGGCGATCTTATGTGTGACCCCATATTTCTTGAGCAGTTGCTCCATTTGCTTGTTACAGAAGTGGCTTCCTCCGTCACTTATGATTGCTCGTGGTACACCAAATCTGGTAAAAATGTTGCGTTTTAAGAATTTAGCGACCACCTGTGAGTTATTTGTTGGAGAAGCAATCGCCTCCACCCATCTAGTTACGTAGTCAACCGCAAGTTAGTGTAAAAGATCGAGCATCTTTGAACAAAGTGGGCCAGAAGAAACCTGATTGTAGGACTTTTGCTGCAGTTTTGGTGGGACCCATGTGTCCGTCATAGGGTGAAGAATGACAGTGATAAAGAATGCTTTGGATTTCGTCGTTTGGTACACATCGGCGAATCAGACCGTCGCTGCATCTCTTGTAAAGGTATGAGTCCTCCCATATGTAGTATTTCACGTCCGCCATGAATCTCTTTTTCTGTTGATAGCCGAAATTGGATGGAATTTCTTAACAGACTAAATAATTAACAATGTCTCCATACCAGGGCATTGGTATTTCCTTGAGTGCAAGCAGTTGCTCATCGAGGAAATCCTCGTTGATTTGCTCATCTTTGGATAGATTACTTTCCTCATTTGTTGGTAGTCAGACAGATGATCAGCTACCACATTCTCTGTGCCTTTCTTGTCTCGGATTTCAAGGTCAAATTCTTGTAACAGCAGGATCCAACGAATCAACCTTGGTTTGGCATCTTTCTTGGCATTTAGATAGCGAATGACTGCGTGGTCTGTGTAAACAATCACCTTTGATCCTACAAGATAAGCAAGAAATTTATCAATAGTGAACACAACAGCTAACAATTCTTTTTCAGTGGTTGCATAGTTGACTTGAGCATCATTCAGGGTTTTTCTTGCATAGTAGATCACTACTAGCTTATTATCCTTTCGTTGACCCAAAACTGCCCCAATCGCATGGTCACTTGCATCGCACATGATCTTAAATGGTAAGCTCCAATCAGGTGGCTATATAATTGGGGCGGTGGTCAAAGCTTCTTTTAACCTGCAGAATGACTTTAGACAGTCATCAGAAAAATCAAATTTTACATCTTGGTTTAGCAGGTTAGTCAGTGGCTTAGCAATCTTAGAAATTTTTTGATGAAATGTCGATAGAAGCCGGCATGTCCCAGAAAACTTCGAATTCCCTTGACCGAATTAGGTGGTGGTAATTTTTCAATGACCTCTATTTTCGCCCGGTCAACCTCAATACCTCAGCTTGAAATTAAATGTCCTAATACAATTCCTTCCTGTACCATGAAATGACACTTTTCCCAGTTAAAAACCAAGTTGGTTTCTTCGCACCTCTGTAAAACCTTAGACATGTTAGATAAGCACGATTCAAATGCAGTGCCATAAATAGAAAAATCATCCATAAATACTTCCATTATGTGTTCAATGTAATCAGAAAATATGGCCATCATGCATCGTTGAAAAGTGGCAGGTGCATTGCAAAGACTAAAAGGCATGCGTCTGTATGCAAAAGTGTCGTATGGACAGGTGAAAGTGGTTTTCTCTTGATCCTTTGGGTGAATAGAAATCTAAAAGTAGCCAGAGTTACCATCCAAATAGCAAAAGTAAGAGTGATTGACAAGTCATTCAAGCATTTGATCAATGAAAGGCAAAGGAAAATGATCCTTTCGGGTGGCAATATTTAATTTGCGATAATCGATGCACATTCGCCAACCTGTGACTGTCCTCGTGGGTATAAATTCATTTTTATCATTTTTCACGACAGTCATACCGCCTTTCTTGGGTACCACATGTACTAGGCTTACCAAACTACTATCAGAAATAGGGTAGATGATTCCGGCATCAAGAAGTTTTAAAATTTTCTTTTTCACCACTTCTTTCATGTTTGGATTCAGACGTCTTTGAGGTTCAATGCTTGTCTTACAATCTTCCTCCATTAAAATTTTGTGCATGCATAGAGAAGGACTAATACCAGGTAGGTCATTAATGCAGTATCCAATTGCCTTCCTATGCTTTCTTAGTTCAGATAATAGTTCATCAGATTGGGATTCGGAAAGATTTGCATTGATTATGACTGGATAAGTATCATTTGGACCAAGAAATGCATACTTGAGATTTTTAAGAAGAGGTTTGAGTTCTACCTTTGGTGCTTCTTCCTTTGTTTTTTTCGAGGGAACAGGATTGAGGTCTATGTCCAGCTTCCCAGGAGATGAGTCAGTAGCAGGTGAGATAAAAGGGCTTCCATCCAAGAGAGCTGCACAAGCAGACAGTTCAGGGTTATCATTTTCAACAGTTGCACTTTGAATGATACATACCTCAATTGGGTCATCTTTTTCTTTGATCGGCAATGAGTTGATGACGTTGACCCGCAGGCAAGAGTCATCGGTTGATAGGTGCTTTGTTGCCTCAGAAAGATTAAATTCAATCTTTTCATCTCCAACTGTTAGTGAGAGTCGACCATTCTTGATGTCTATGATGGCTCCAGCAGTGGCTAAGAAAGGTCATCCGAGAATGATTGGGAATTGGCGATCCTCGTTCATGTCGAGGACTACAAAGTCGACTGGGATGAACAATTTGCCGACTTTCAAAGGAACGTCTTCAAGAATGCCAACTGGGAATTTGATTGATCAATCGGCCAATTGGAGAGACAGACGTTGGTTTTGGATCACCCATGTTCAGCTTTTTACAGATGGAGAGTGGGATCAGACTTACACTAGCTCCGAGATCACATAGCGCTCTGCTGATTTGGACATTCCCAAGAGCACATGGAATGGAAAAGCTTCCAGAGTCCTTTAGCTTCTCAGGTAACTTGTTCTGCAAAATAGCGTTGCACTCCTCAGTAAGTGCAATGGTTCCGTACTCCTCGAGTTTTCTTTTGTTGGAAAGCATGTCCTTGAGAAATTTTGCATAAGCTGGCATTTGGGAAAGCATGTCAATGAAAGGCACATTGATTGACAGGTTCTTAAGAGTAGAAACAAATTTCTCGAACTGCTTTTGGAGCTTAGCCTATCGTTACCTTTGTGGGAGGGGGAGAGGAGGCTAGTAAGGAGGTGGTGGTACATATGGCTTCTCCACCACTGGTTCTGATTGTGGCTTATCTTCTTACTTTTTTTCCTACTCGGCATCCTTTTTGTGACCATTTGAGGTGGGTCGAGCTGCTTTCCACTTTGCAAGGTAACTGCCTGCACCTGTTCCCTAAGGTTTACCTAAGGTTGGCTAGGGAGTTTGCCCTGGTTTCTTTGGGATGAGGCGGTGGCATTCTGAGCAATTTAATTTTCAAGCAACTTGATGTGGGTTTGCATTTGATCCATTCTTTCATCATTTTTCTTGAGCATTAGAATGATATTTTCGAGCATGGACTCAGTGGGTTGGGCTTGAGGTGGTGCAGGTAAGACTTGTTGGGTTTGATATGAAGGATGGTTCAGTGGTTTTCTAAGGAAACCAGGTGGCTTATTATTTTGAGCATAATTTTGGGTGTTTGACTGGTTTGTCCAAGAGAAATTGGGATGGTTCCTCCATCCAGGGTTGTAAGTGTTTGAGTACGGGCTACTATGAGTGCGCGTGTCATACTGGTTGTTGATTACATTGGCTTGCTCGCCTGTGGTGTCCTGTATGGCAAAACTACACTCAGATGTGTAGTGTGAAGCTCCACAGATCTCACATGAAATGTGCCGAGAAGAAGATGCATTATGATCTGTGGGTTCCTGTTTCTTCTGCTGCAAAATCTGATCAATTTTAGCATGAAGAGAATTTAGAGACTCGATATCATATACATTACCTCGCCGAGACGGTCCTCGGACATTGCCATATTGAGAATCATAAAGCGCAAAGTCATCGAGAAGCTCGAGAGCCTCCTTGTCAGTGAGTCGCATGAATCAGCCACCAGCGGTTGAATTGACGGCGCTTCGGCTAGGTCGATCGAGTCAATTGAAAAAGTTTTCAATAATATCACCCTGCGAGATGCCATGATGTGGACACTTGCGCTGCAGATCTTTCATTCTCTCCCACGCATCATATAAGGTTTCCCCATCTTTTTGGACGAATTGATTGATCTCGTCTCTGATTTTCCTAGTTTTATTGGGTGGAAAGAATTTTTCCAAGAAAGCAGTAGAGAGCTCGTCCCATGTGTTGAAAGTATCGGGTGGCATAGAATAGAACCACTCGCTTGCCCTGTCGCGAAGAGAAAACGGGAAAAGTTGCAGACGGATTACCTCTTGTGGGATATTTTGCACCCTGATTGTGCTGCACAACTACAGGAACTTAGTGATGTGAATGTTGGGTTTTCAGAGGGTAGTCCTGCAAATTGGTCTTGTTGAACCATCCGGATGAGTCCGGGATTTAGTTTGAAATTTCTTCCACCGATCTCTAGTTCAACTATGCATGATCGGAATCCACGAGGGTTCGGGCGGTTCCAATCACTAAGAGTTACCCTTCTTGGAGGAGCATTGTTCTCAGCCTGGCCTTCCTCCTGCTCTTGATGTGGCGGGTATGGATTGTTGTATTCTGCCATAGTGTCTTCAGGATTTTGTTGCTATTATACTCACGAATTCTTCTCCTAAAAGAACGTTCAATTTCAGGGTCAGCAACAAAGAGTTTTTCAGCTAGTTGTTTTGCGAAACTTCGTGTATGTGGGTGCATACAAAAATTCACTAGCTAATTCAGAGGAAAGAAGAAGATACAATAAAAGAAAAAGAATAAAGAAAGAAAAGAAAAGAACAAAGAAAGTATTTAAAAAAAAACAAAACATAAAGTAACGCCGAATTCCCCGGCAATGACGCCAAAATACTTGTTCGCAATCTCACCGCAAGTGCACGGGTCGTAGATTGTAGTATATAAAATATCGATCCACAGGAAATTCGGGACTAAAAATTCTGCTTTTAAACACTTTCTCGTCGGATTTAATGGATTAGAAAAGTTGAAAGAGGATGTGGTAAATTAAATGAAAAGACATAGGAAATTGGGAAGAGAAAATAAAATAGAAATTAGAATGATTTGAGAAAATGAGAGTGTGAGTATCTAGGGTCTAGGATTTCACATGCGTCTTTTGCAATGACTAGTGGTTTAATTATTTACTCTGGATATTGTTTGTTAAAGGAGAACAAACCCTAATTTATCCTTGCACCTTCTCTCGAAACCTACAAGGCGTATCCTAATTTTCTTAACCACCTATTCTCATGGGATTAAGTTAATTAGAATCCATTAAGTTCTATGGCTTGTTCATGGAATTCCTCAAGGTCATCATGCCTATTCTCATGGTCTTAGATTTCAAGGTTTAATATTTTGATTATCGTATATTAGATTTCCACCCTCGGTTCCATCACCTAATATATGGGAATCATTGCCAAAGTGCAGGCCTTCACACCAACCAAGCATTAAATCACAAGATATTAAATTAACAATAATATTCATCATAAATAAATTAACATCCACACCATGCTACATTGTACGCATGCTACATCCTAAACCCTAGATTAAGGGTTTAGCCCAGCATGTTCAAGTCCAACAGAGAATTAACATAACATCCCATCTTAAACAAGACAATAAAAACAAAGAAAAGAAAATCTTATTTGCTTGGAGCTCCGATGATGTGTCGGTCACCCCACGCAACTCGCCGGTCCTCCTCTCGCCTATGCTCTCCACCTCTCTCTCTATCTCTCTTTCTCTCTCTGAAAAACGGCCTTCTCCCTCTCGCCTTCGGAACCCTAATAGGGTATTTATACACCCCTTGAAACAAGCCAGTTGTTCGCAATCGTACGCAGTTCTGCGTATTGGCGCCGGGGCGCCACCTGTTCGGCACCTAGGCGCCAACTTGCTGGAAACCTGCTGATTGAGTGTGTTCGTAACTTGCTTGAAGGTGGTGAAATGGCGCCAGGGTGCCCCTGTCTGGTGCCTAGGCGCCAACTCTCTGAATGATTTGCGGCTTGAAAAAAATCCTCCTGGAACACCTGTATGACCATGCTATGGCGCCTAGGCTCCAACTCCCTGGAAGAAATTCTACCTTGTAATCCCCAAAACCCTTTCGAACTTTTCAGCATGTTGGTGAAGTGGCACCTAGGCGCCAACTCTCTGGAAGCAGACTGAAATGTGGTGTTGCAGATTCTAGCATGGGCCTGTAGGGTGGCGCCTAGGCGCCGACACCCTTGCTTGCTTTGGTTTCTCTTTTCTTCCATCCATCGACCTCTTAAGTGTTCCCTGTTTCTTCTTGTCCGAATTCCCTTAGACAAAAGAATGGAATGAAATTTCAAACCAAAAGATTATAAAAGTTATTAAATATCTTAAAATTCATGTTCAACACCCAATTGATGCAAAAATCACATTTTAAACCAAATTTCATATTGAACTCAAATAATTCCCCATAAATTGGTATAAAATGCCCACATAATATACTGTTAATTTCCAATTATCACACACATTAAAAGACAATACATATTGTATATGTCTTATAATCTTCAATTTATCTCTTTCATCATTTTCCATTTTTCTTTTATATCTATCTATCAATCCTTGCTAAAATATTATTCTTGTGATATTATATCTTTTCTTACCTCGCCTATTTACCAATCCATATTCTGATACCAACTTCTGTGGCATCCCAAACCGAGACATCACTTCCTTACTCAAGACCTTATTGATTGGTAAATGTGAATCAGGATTATTGCCTTGATTACGCGGCATGTTCTAATTGGATCTCATCCAATTTTTTTTTTCTATCATCGTTCATTGCTTTACATAACAATCATTCATCATACAAGCACCAATACACTTGTAATAAAATTCATAATTCATTTCATAACTTCTCAACATGCTTTTCTACAATAAAAGTCTCCTTAACTAAATCATCACATTTTACATCTATACATCCATACATTCAATCATTGAATCATATAGAACTTAAAATTCTAATTAAGTTCACATACACATTAACATACCTTAACATATTCATGCTTTATCATTCCTTATAGCCTACCTGACTATCATCTCGTGCCTTACTTCATCGCTTAGATTTGCATCTCCTTGAGTTTCCCGGTACCTGTCTAAGGTTTGGGAAAACAAAATGTAACGCCCCAGCCCGAGCGTCACAACCTTACCTCAAGATCGTTTGACTGGTAAACGTGATCAGGATTGTTGCCCTGTCACACAGCGGGTTTTTATTAGATATTTATCCACTTAATCCTAACTCCTTAGGATTTTATATCATTTATACATTCTATTTCCATCAAATGTCATTTTAAGCCATTATATCATTTGGGAGTTACACATTTATAATCTTCATACTTTTTCATATCAGCATATTTCATGCCTTAGCATTTACCCATAAAAAATTTTCGCCAATCCATAGGCATAAAACATAGCATAATTCTTCTACAACATTGAATAACAATTTAATTGTTAACATTCATATAATCATTCAACCCTTAGATTCATATACAGGTACTCATGGAAATTCATTCATCCTTGAATCTCCACCTGTGCTCCTTGCCTCCTTCCTTCCACCTGTCTTTGGGTTTGGAAAACAAAACGTGAGTGATAACTCAGTAAGCAAGCTTAGGGTTTTCATGCAATTCATTTTGAAAGCAACATTCTTTAAAAACATTTCCCTCCATTCAGTAGAGACACTTAGCAAGTGATCAACTACCCGCGGAGCAGAAACTTTTTCATAAAACATTCAAACACTTTTCATAAACACTTCATAAATATTGGATGTGCAAATTCATCATTTCCATTGATGACGTTATCCTTCATGTGACGGTACGCTAGCTAGGGAAACCCTCTTTTCATGGCATGATCCTTTCCATCCTTGGCGCCGAACCTTCCGACTTGGCAACGTCAAGGGGGACTCCTTGTCCACTTACTACCTAGACTAGCCTACCTCACCGGTCCTTTACGACTTGGCGACGTCAAGGGGGACTCCTTGTCCACTTACTACCTCGACTAGCCTACTTGATTTCCATTCCATGCATGACTTTTAGTCACTCCGGCATCATATACCCCCTTACACATGGAACTTGTCATTCTCTTGTAGAGAATTCTTTGCACCATCCCTTTTGAAACATTGTTTCAATGAAACATCATATAAACTCATGTTTCAACACATTTCAAGCATAATTGCGAAACCATAAGCAATCATTTATTTCAACAGAAATAAACATTTCAATACTCATATAGACAAGGAATGGCGATCCTTAAATATCTTGTAATGAAAACCAAAATCATTTAGAAAGCTGCTTGCTTACCTTGCTTGCTTAGCTTTCTGTTTCGCTTATCCCTTTTGCCTTTGCCTGTACATATAAAAATGATATAACATTCATATATTTCCTTTGCTTGCATTCAACTCAGTTTTCCAACCCATTCTCATTAACATACATAATTCTTTCGACTTCTCAAGTCGTTATGCCCGTACAGCACATACTTGTGCACTACATGAGCTATTACACATCACATTTAGTCACATAAGTAGGGTAACCATTCAACCATATAAAATTCATCCAATAATTATCATTTAATGGCTCATTACCTTTCTTAAGCCATTTTCCACTTATTTTCCAAAATTCACACATCGTTGCTCATTTTAATCACATGTGATTGCCTTAAGCCTCATTAATTAATTCCAAAATTTGGAATTACATCACGCAATTATAAACAGATACATATTCATAAAATTTATCATATTTTCATGCATTTTTGCACAAAATCAATTTACTTAGGTCATTTACCACTCATGCATGTCTATCCTTTCATGTATGCCCATTTGGCAACACATATATGAGGCATTTCATAAAATTTACCAAGTCAGCAATTTAATCCACATTTAATCATGATAATTATCTTTAATTAACAGTGTACTTAGTGTATTTTTATGGAATTTAAATCCACTAATCATAGGTTTCCAAAACAGCAACTTTGGAATCCATTTTTCACCCGTTTAATGTGTCTTTTGACACATAACCCTAAGCAGATTTATAAATCCGAATTTTCAGAAAATAATCCCACTTTTCCAAAACCAAATTTAGTTTATTAACATATATATCAATTTGGATCATTTTTACATAGGTTTCATATTTCTTTTTGATTTGTTTCTTCAACTATCCACATATGCTGAAATCAGGCGTACTGAATTCTCAAAATCTTGAATTAATATCAAATCAAGTATTTTTGATCTGAAATTTCTATCATACCTTAATAATACATTAATTAACCAAAATAAATATTTCCAGCACAAAATATTAAGAATTTATATTTATTTTGGTATTTGTATCTTTCTAAACAGCAATATCTATTTTCAGACAGCCTGAATCACGTTAATTGTGGGATATATTTATATCAATAAAAACCTAATTTTTATTTTATTTTTGTGATACTCAATATGTTTTATATATCCTGTAAAATGTTCTGCCCAAAATTCCTTGTATAAAAATTATTAAAAATCCTTTGGTGCAGCTGATCCTGACACCCGTACAACCCTATTCAGGTTGATTTTCTCGTATTTTTAATTTGCAACTGGATTATATTTTTAAGATGAAAATTGGGTAGTTCCTTAATCACCCCATAAAAATTATTTGAAAATATTTTCATGCTAAAATTCATCCATTTACTGTACCGTTCATATTTTAGTTTAGAACATCATATAACTTCCAGATTTGAGGCATAAAATCAAGATAATCATAAACTTACTTGATTAAATGGGTAATCCCTCCTTTTACCGTTTCTTTTTCTTCCTTCTTGGCTGGCCTAGAGCTGGAACATGAGCCGCTGCCTTGGGATGCAAGTTTCAGCACTTAGAAATTTTTTTCCAACATCTCATTTGCACATGACCGAACATCCCCCTTACAGAGTTGGAAATTTCCAGCTATGGGCCCAACTTGTGCTGTATTTTCCACAGAAATTTAAGGTGCACTTATCCCCCTTGATGTGTTGGTTAAATGACAGCCAAGTAAATTCGTTTTTATCATTTTTCAAAAATCCAAAAATCTGTTTTAATCACAACCGTCCACCTGTCCAGAAATCACGTTCATTGTTGCTGCCCATTTGCATATTTTGTTTCCAACATGATTTACTTAATCCAAACCTTCCAAAAGGTGCATCTTATAATTTCATTCAACCGTGTCAAATTTCATCTCAATCCGATTTTCCTAGCTCAAGTTATAGCCGTTTGAAGTTAACGGTTAGATTTGAGCTATGTTCAATAAATCACCACACTAATTTCATCAAGGATTTTCATAACCCAATAATTCCATAATACCAAGCCCAACATCATCAACTTTCATCTCAAATTTCACTTGAATCCACCTTACAGTCATTGAGTTATGAATTTTCCATAATTTTTCACCTTAATTTCATAATTACATTTTAGTCTCCATAAATTAAATCATGATTATTAACATGATTATTCCTAACACATTGTCACCATTAAATCCTCATTAAGCCCCTTGGGTCATATCGACTCACTTTGGGCTTCGGCGATTAAATTTTTAATCACCGTTTCCAATGGAAACCCTAATTCAAAATATCATAAAATTCTAAAATCATCCAAAAATTCTATTTAATTCACATATAAATCACTTGTATATGTCCAATGCATACATTGGACCCTACTTAGGTTGGGGTTTCACACAAAACGCGAGTGACAACTCAGTAAGCAAGCATTTTAACGTCAGGGCAAGATGTGACGCCCCAAACTGAGCGTCACATCCTAGCCCTTACCTCGGGATCGTATTGATTGGTAAATGTGATCAGGATTGTTGCCCTGTCACACGGCGGGTTTTAACGGTGTTTAACCGATATAATATTTCCTCATCTTAATATCTCAACATATCTAATTTATTCCCAACTCATTCATAACCAAGCCATTATAAATTCATTTAACACATTTGCATAACCTGAAGTTCAAGCAACATTTCATCTTTTGCCTAAATCAGATGTCACTGCATGTATGTATCACAGTCATCAATATAAAACATTCGAATAGATTACATCTATTCAACATAAAACACTTCATATAGTTTACATCCATTTCACATGAGTTCCATAACAAGAAAATGCTAAAATTTTTCCATGGATTCCTTAAGCTGACACTTGCTCCTTTCCCATGTCCTGACCTTCACCTGTCTTTGGGTTTGGAAAATAAAATCGTGAGTCGAAACTCAATAAGCAAACTATTTGCATTTTTACAGGCAAATCATTTCAGACAACCATTTTGCAATTAAATTCATATTGGAAAGCAACATATACCTTGTCCAAGGTATCTCTTGAAAACATGAAATCTTGTACCCATCACGAGTACCATATGCATAATGCCATATAAAACATTAACATGAGCATCATAATTCCCTTAGGATGGAAGATAGCCAGGCGACCATCCGTCCACGTTAACTCTCATTCCAGAGAGGGCGCCGCCGGCCTTGTGCCTGTTTTAAGCGACTTGGCCACACCAAGGGGGGACAATCGGTCTGCTTATACCTTTCAAGTGGACCTAATTCCTTATGCACATGAACTTTTTCATAAATCCATCTTTAACATGCTAGCATGATTTTTCAATCAGACACATAGAGTCACATCATTTTTCCATAGCATTTATCAAAGCAAAATTTCATAATATTGCATTTGAAGTAAAAAATTATTTCAACACCATTTTGCTAAGGGATGACCATCCTTAAACACATTAGAAACAATTTTCATAATTTCATCAAACAAGTTAAAGTAAAAATTGCATTTATGGAAACAATTTAGAAAAGAAAAAATCCTTTAGAAAATTTGCTTGCTTACCTGAATTCCTTAGCTTTCCGTCACAACTTTTTCTTTGCCTTTGCCTTTGCCTACATGAGAATAATATGATTTTTCATATATTTATTTTTCTCATATTTCATTTAGTTTTCCAACCCATTCCATATACATACATCATTTATTTGACTTCATAAGTCATCATACACATATATAGCTCATTTTGCACATATTAGCACATTTTATACACATTTCTTTGGTTACCATATAACATAACATGTATAACCCCATACATAGGGTATTCATTTCAATTACACAATATTCCTTCAATAAACATCATACATAGGTTCATTAAGCTCACTTTTCCATTTATCCATTTTTTCCAAAATACACACATGGGTGTTTCTTCTACGTACATATCATTGCTTTAGCTTCATAAATCAAGTCCAAAATTTTGGAATTAATATCATAAAATCTAAAAAATATATATAAACATGCAATTCATCTCATTTTCATGCATTTTTGCACAAAATCATTTTTCATAATTCATTCATCACCTATTCACCTTTATCCCTTCACATAAGCCCATTTAGCACATATACATAATGCATTTCATAAAATTTGCTAATTCAGAAATTTAATACATATTTCAATGGGTTAATTACCCTTAATTACCACTGAATTTAGGGTATTTTCATGGGATTTAAATCCATTCCATACATTTCCAAAACAGCAAATTTGGAACCCGTTTTTCACCCATTTTACGTGTCTTTTGACACATAACCCTATGCAGTCATATAATTCCGAAATTCCAGAAAATAAATCCATTTTTCTTAATCCATATTTAGGGATTTAACACATATGTAACATCCATGCATTATCATTTCTCAAAACAGCAAGTTACCCACACGTTTTGTGTCTCATTTCACATCGGTTTGACGTTCTTTCATAAAATCTATAAAAATCAGTTTTAGGGTTTCTTTTCCCAAATATTTTTGGGAATCCATGATAATTTAAACCTAGGGTATTTTACCCTACAAAACATGCATAAAACATACAAACCCATTTTCATAGCATTTTTAGCATAGAAACTTAGAAATTAGGTCAAAATCATCACTTTGCATTCCATAACTTCACTAATTTATCATTAAAGAATAAAAAATCATATATTTTGCATGAATAAAAATCAGTTTTAGGGTTTCTTTTCCCAAATATTTTTGGGCATCCATGATAATTTAAACCTAGGGTATTTTACCCTACAAAACATGCATAAAACATATAAACCCATTTTCATAGCATTTTTAGCATAGAAACTTAGAAATTAGGTCAAAATCATCACTTTGCATTCCATAACTTCACTAATTTATCATTAAAGAATAAAAAATCATATATTTTGCATGAATACATGATTCATAACTTAATCAAATCATCAAACCAAAACAGAAACTTGTCTTGGAGATTTAGGGTTTATCAACTTGGATTTTCCACTTAATACACATGCAAAACCTCATTTTCATCAACTTAAACTTGAAAATTCATACATAAAACCTAATATCCATTCCATATTCATTAAAAAGCATGTTAAACCACCATTTTACAGATCCTTTAAGCATCCCTTCCATATTCTCATTTTAGAGTTTTAAAACTCAAAATAATCAACTCAAACTCATGTATACTTACTTGAATTTGAGCTAAATCAAATCCCAATCCTTTGAGATAGTTTCCTCCTCAATTTCTCCTCCTTTTCTCCTTGATTTTCTTCCTCCTTTTTCTGGCCAAGAGGGACGTGGGGAGCTGCTGCTAGTTGCTTGGTGAAAAATTTCACACTTAGCCAATTTTCTAACCCCTTCTCTCAAGTAACGTGCATGGCTTATAGGAGCTGGAATTTTTCCAGATGTGGGCCCCACATTTTGGGCAATTTCCACGACCTTAAATGCTCCCTTATCTACCTTATGTGCTGGGTAAATTTCAGCCTAGTAAAATTGGGATTTTACCTTTTTACAAAAATAAAAAACTGCATCAAAGCATGACCGTCAATCCGCCTATCCATTCACGTCCAGCTGCTGCCCATTTTCCATTCATTTTTTCCAATTTTTTTCAATCCTAATTTAAGGGTAAATTGTACACTTAATTAAACCTTAATTCATGTATTTATTTGGAGCAAATAAATTTAGCAAAAATTATAGCAACTTAACATTTCAAATCACATTTTCCATCCCCATTTGCGGTCCACGTTTCAGCTGCATGTACCTGCCTTTTCCAATTTTTTTATTGCTGAAAATCTTCATAATTATATGCACATCTCATGTACTTGCATCCCTGCAACTTATATGCATATTTTAAAAAATTAACAATTCAAAAAAAAATCAGCTTGGCAGCCCTTGGACGTCCCCTTATGCCACCTCCTCTATGCTAGGTTTTGCCTTTTGTAGCTCCATCATCATATACATTAAATGGCTGGATAATTCTCATATTTTTGCATTTCAAATAATTACTCAAAATACCCTAGAAATGGCCAGCAATTTCTACCTCAATTCCCATTCACATCATGCATTTATGCTTGGTACTCTAGCATTAAATGCATTGTACTCATATGGAGCATTAGTCAACCATGCTCACTTTTTTCATTGCAGGTATTTTCCCAACATTTCAAGCTTAATCCAAGCCATCCAAAATAAACATCTCATAATTTCATTTAACTGTTTCAAATTTCATCTCAATCCGATTTTCCTAGCTCCCGTTATAGCCGTTTAAAGTTAACGGTTGAAATTGAAATATAACCAATAAATCATAACTCTCATTTCATCAAGAATTTTCATAACCCAATAATCCCATAATACCAAGCCCAACATCATCAACTACCATCTCAAATTTCACTTGAATCCGCCTTACGGGCGTTGAGTTATGAATTTTCTAGTATTTTTCCACTTAACTTGTCAATTATCATATAAATTCTTATAATTCATTTTAAATAATGGTAAATGATTTTCCATAATACATTTGCACATTTAAATAAACAATAATGTGCTCTAATCCCAATGTCTCATTTTAGCTCAAAATGATTAATCACATCATTATTGCTAATCCTTAACCCTAATTGCAGTAATTAGTAAAATCACATAAACATCCAAAAACTCCATTTAGTCGTATATAAATCCCATGTGCATGTTCAATGCACACATTAATCCTCCTTAGGTTGGGGTTGTTGGAAATATGTGGAAAACAAGTTAAATCTATGTTTTGATGATTAACAAATCAATTTGAGTAAGTCTTGGCTACTAACATGTTTGTGGAAATGTTTAAGGCATATACACTTGAAGAAAATAAAGCATGGAAGACCAAGTCGTAGTCCAAGTCGACCCCAAGATCGACTTCAAAAAGCCCAAACTGTCCAGAGTTGAAAATGGGAGAAGAACAAGTGAAGTCGCAGGCCAAGTCGACTCCACTTGCGACTTGGGAAGCCAAGTCGCAAACGAAGTCGACTCCAGGATCGACTTCAGATGGCGAAAACTCTCCAGAGTTGAAGTTCAGAACACGAAGTGCCGAAGTCGCACCCCAAGTCGACTCCACTTGCGACTTGAGGTGAAGTCGCAGACAAAGTCGACTCCGACATAGACTTGGATCGGGCAGAGGAGATTTTCCTGAAGACAAGATGGATTAAATGATTTCAAGATCAACATTAAGATTCTCAAGTCCAAGGCAAAGCTCCAAGTATATTTTCAAGTTATGAACATTAATGAATCAAAGGAAAAATCAACCAATACAAAGTCTCCAAGAATCACAAGGTCTACAAAGACGAAGAACAATCCAAGTTTAAACAAGATGCATAAACCAAGAAGATTGTTCGAGTTCAAGACTCATGAGTTCAAAGGTTTGCAAATCATGGAGCTAATGAAAGCAAGACACAATGATCCAAAAAGTAATACAAAATGCAAAAGGCATGGAGAAGACTAAGCAAAAGAACCAAGCATTCCAAGTTCTCAAGTTCACGAAATCAACTGCCGAGGTGAAGTCGCACCCGAAGTCGACTTCACCTGCGACTTGGGTCAAGTTGATGCCCAAGACGACCCTGACTGAAACTTGAAGTTGCGACGGAGAAGCGAAGTCGCACCCGAAGTCGACTCCATCTGCGACTTGGGCGAAGTCGCATCCGAAGTCGACTCCACATGCGACTTGGGTCGCAACGGTCGGAATTTATTCGAACGTTGGCGCATTAAATGCGCGCCACCTACCTTCTAACGTTCGGATTCCCTCCAAAATTATATATAGCATTCATGGTAGACGAGGGAAGCAGCTGAGAATCATTAAGTGTGCATAACTACCATCTTCAAGAGCATTAAAGAGATCAAGTCCATTCAAAGAAGAAGAACTTCGCTTCAAGTTGCAAGAGCTATATCTCAGAATCTTCAAAGTCATTACTACAAGTTCTTCTCTGCGCCAAACTGCTTCTACACAACTGTAAAGTGTAGTTTTCCTATTGTTTCATTTGTTTGTGTTGAACTTGATTTAGTTTGAGGAACTAAGATCAAGTGTAAGCAAAGTAGTGTGTGATTGGAGTGTAACTCATCACCTACTTGTGCTGTAATTTGTTGATGCCCCCTAGAGCTGGAATCTAGAAGAGAGCAAGAGGCTCTGGTTGTATATGCCCCCTAGAGCTGGAATCTAGAAGAGAGCAGTGGCTCTAATTGTATTGAGAGAATACAATAGTGGAACCCAAGTCACAAGGAGTGTGAGCTTGGAAGAGTGGAGTAGGGAGGTTGCCCGAACCACTATAAAAATCTTGTGTGTTTGATTTATTTATCTGCTCTCTACATTATATTGCTTTCCATTTCGTTTCTTCATTAAGGGGACTGGATTAATCCGGGGTTAAGTTTCTGTTTAAGTTATAAATTTTTAAATACCCAATTCACCCCTCCCTCTTGGGTTTTGCCATTAACTCGGGACCAACAGGGGTTTCACAATCCTCCCCCCCTTAAAACAGGTTTCGTCCCGAAACCGTCTATTCCTTAATTAATCGGGTATTTCCTTCTATATTTTTTCTCTTAGTTCCCAAATATTCTTGCTTTCAAAATACTTGTTCCATTGAACATCAACATTTTTAATTTTCTATTCCAAATTCTGTACTTTATGATTTAGGATTCTTATCCTAATCAATCATATCATCCATATTTAATTAACCATAGCTATCCTGCATATAGAGAATTCTACCTGTTGGTTTCCTTTACAGGTAGTGCATGCGTAGTTACATATTGACAATTTATGATTAAATGATTATCATCGAAATCAAACAAGAGCATTGCCAAACTTTCTAAAATTTAATCCATACCTGTAACCACCTCATCCTCTTGCTCCCGTGACTCCATTTGAGTTAGAGCATGCACACGTATTGGGTTCGTAAAGGTTACCGGTTGGTTAACTGTTCCCGTTAGCCTTGGCGGTGCGGCTTTTCCACGTCCTTGCAACATTTGGGCTTTGTTTGGACAATTTGGAGCTATGTGCCCAATCTGGTCACAAACATAGCATCTTACCATTTTTGCCTCTCCCTTGCCACACTCCTTGGCTATATGACCCATTTGTCCACACTTGTAGCATCTAATTGATTCTTTCAAACATTCACCTTGGTAATGCTTTTAACACTTTTTACATAGCAAGGGATTATTCTTCTTAAAGGTACTTTTACCTTTTTCCATCTCTCCTTTCTTTCTCTTTTCTGTTCCCGTTCCCTCTTCCTTATTACCTAGTCTAAATAAATCTTCTTCTTCTTTCAATTCCACAGTTCTCAATGCCTCGATCTCCAATGCTCTTGCCCTTTCTACGCATGATGCGTAGTCCTTAATTAATAGAGGTGCAAGGCTCTCCCTTAGGTATGACCTCAGTCCCTGTTGAAATCTTTGTGCCTTGTTTTCTGGCACGTTAGCAATCCAAGGAACATATCTTACCAAGGCATTGAACTTGGTCGCGTACTCCGTGACAGATTTCCTTCCTTGATATAGCCTTTCAAATTTAATTACCTTTTGGCTTTGTATCCCAATGGAAGGTACTCCTTGTTGAATTCTTCAACAAATGTCTGCCATGTCACCTCCTCTAGGTGTGGCATGGTGATCAACATAGTTTCCCACCACTCATAGGCATCCTTTACCAATAAGTGAGTGGCGCACAACACCTTTTGCCTGTCATTGCACGGAGATTCTTGAACAACTTTCGAATCTCCATCATCCATTATTCAGCTTGAACAAGGTCAGGTTCTCTTGAAAATTTAGGAGGTCGTTGAGTGAGGAATGCGTTGATAGCTCTTTTATCTTCTTCCATTAACCGATCCTCATCCCTTGTTAGTGCCATTGTGGGGGTCAAATTAGCCATCAGAGCGGGTCCTTCTCTTTCAGTGTTTCCCATCTGTCCCTGCTGGGTCTTTTCCCACAAGCCTTGAATAATATTTACAGCTTGGGCTGCCCAGTCTTGATTAGCTTGCTGCATGGCTTCCTTTACCGCCACTGCTACTCTTTCTTCAATCAATCTAGCCTGTCTAGGCTCAAGTTCCTCTTCCACATTTCTTTCGGGGCTTAAGTTTTCTCGTCTTTGACGAGTCCTTGGGTTTTGCCCATGCGACGTTGGTCTACCCCTCTTAGGTCTACTAGTTTCTCCAACCTCATGCTGGCTGGGAACTTCTGTAGCAACTTCCTTTCCCTTATTCTTTCTAACCCTTGATCTTGTATCAACCATAATGCTTTTTCTGAATATTAAAAGCACATAACTTTCATTCATAGTTAGGGTTAGGTCATAACATATGCATCTCATCATCATATAATTAATAGTCAATTCACATAATCACGACCATGTGATATTATCCATTATCATGAACATCACTACTATCATTATCATAAATATTCACAGTCATTGATTCATTCCATATCAACAACTATTCATTTACAAGCCATAACTGTTAAATTAACAAAGGATAATACACATATGTCACGCATATCACACTTATATGTATTCATCATAATTGTATACACATTCCATCATAACGAAGTGTCATCATTTCATAGCTATACATACTCATGTTTATAAAAATAAGAAAAATCATCGTCTACCTGGTCCCCTCCTTAAGTAGCGATAACGCTTACGCCTAGGCGACATCTGGGTAAATTCCTCAGTGATAGTGCTAGTATCTGACCAGGTAGGATTGTTTTCCTCTCCGCCATCATTATCACCATTGCTACCATCATCACTCCTATCACTTCCATTGTTTTCATCTTCTTCATCCCTGACTGGGGTGAGGCATCTTAAAGGGTCACTGAGTGTAAACAGATCACTAGTACTCTGGTCTACATGTATCATAACCTCATCAGGGCGAGGAATAGGAGCAGGTAAGCCTATAGATCCTCGTGCACGACCTTCCGCGATGAAGGGGGACATCTCTTTCTCCCTTTGTCGTATACTTTTCCAACTCTCCTATATCGGAATTGAGTGTACCCATATTCAAACCTATACCATGGTCCTAGGTTGGGAGATATGGGTGCTGGAGTATTATCCCAAAATCGCTGGAGATCCAATTGGTGTATAAAGTCTGTGGAAGTCCGAAAGGTCCCTAAAAACCCACGGCGAGATGCCGATAGAAACTTAGTTCTAGGAGCCCGGCTGCTCGACTTCTGAACTTTAGGCTTCTCCAGACAGCTATTTTGCATATGGGGTAGGGAACACCAAGGGAAAGATCCCGGAGAAATTGGTGGATAGGGGTTTATATCATGCTAGGAGGCTAACCACCTATTGACATTTTCCTCTGCCTTTTGTTTCTTTTCTTCATCCATTTCTTTATTCAATTCCTCAGAACTCATAATCCTTTTCCCTTTATCAGCCATCTGTACAAACATAGCAATCAAATTGCATTGCAACATAACTTACCATCATTTCATCATGTTATAAACATAACTAATCATCATATATCATGTGTTTCATCATGTTAAAATCATACATGAGCATCATATAATCATATCTAATTCATCACCGAATCATGGGTATGTTGGTCCCGAGTTAATGGCAAAACCCAAGAGGGGAGGGGTGAATTGGGTTCTTATAAAATTCTTCGGTAAATTAAAACTTAACCCCTTGAAAGCTTAATCCCCTTGATTGAAACAAATAGAGAGCAATGAAGTAATGAAAGCAATAAAGTAAAACAGTAGGCAAGATTTATAGTGGTTCGGGCAACCTCTCCCTACTCCACTCTTCCAAGCTCACACACCATTGTGACTTGGGTTCCACTATGTATTCCGCGAATACACTTAGAGTTCCGCTCTCTTCTAGATTCTAGCTCTAGGGGGCATACACAATCAGAGCCTATGCTCTCTTCTAGATTCTAGCTCTAGGGGGCTTATACAATTGATACAAGTAGATGATGAGTTTAACTCCAATCACAACTCTACTTGCAACGTCTTGGTTTGTTACAACAAACTCAAACCAAGCACCAAGAACAAAGAATAATGAAAATAAGAAAGATCTACACTTTACTGAGTTGTGTAGGCAAGTTTCAGCTTGAGGAAGAATCTGTAGAAGAAACCGGTTGTATATCGTTGAAGCTACTTGCAACTTGAAGCTCGTTCTTCCTTTGAAAGTGTACAGATCACTCAAATTTGGAGAAAAGCAAATGGGAGCTCTTGTTTGCACTTCTTTCCTCTCTTTAGGCTATGTAGTGTGTATTTCCACGTTTGCTCGAGTGTCTATTTATAGAATGGGGAATATTTGAACGTTATAGAAGTGGTTGGCGCGCAATAAATGTTCCAACGTTCAAAAATTCGAACGTTACTTCCCCAAGTCGCAGGTGGAGTCGACTTCGTCTGCGACTTCACTTCTGCAGTTTTCAAGTCTGAGTCTGGGTCGACTTGGTTTCAGACTTGAACTCAAGTCGATCTTGGAGTCGACTTGGGTTGCGACTTGACCAATTCTTTGTGCCAAAAACATTTTGATCATGTTTGATTTTCTTCTATCTTGCTTAGCTTCTTTCCTTCAATCATTTTCATTTTGGATTGACTTCATATTTTGTATACCTTGTGAGTCTTGGAGATCTTTAAAACTTGTATATTTGATTTGCCTTTGATTCATGCACCTTGCTCTCTTTTGATATTAGTCTTCATATCTTGAACTTCATCTTGAAATATGCTTGAAGCTTTGCCTTAGACTTGAGAAACTTAAGTTAATAATGAGTTTGCACCTTTGATTTGGTCTTGAGAAAACTCAAGTTAATCTTGAAATGAGCTTGAAACTGAGTTTTGAACTTTGAAGACCTCAAGTCGATGTTGGAGTCGACTTCGTGTGCGACTTCACCCAAGTCGCAAACCGGAGTCGACTTCGTCTGCGACTTCGGTATTTTTCTGCCCCAAAATCAACTCTAGAGTGATTTTGCCATCTCAAGTCGATGCTGGAGTCGACTTCATCTGCGACTTGGCTTCCCAAGTCGCAAGTGGAGTCGACTTCGCCTGCGACTTCACCTGCTTTTCAAATCTGATCGTGAGGTTCATTTTGGAGTCGAGGATGGAGTCGACTTTGAGATCGACTTCACCCTAAGTCGAAGTCCAAGTCGACTTGGAAATTGACTTGGCTATTTCATTCCTTAAAACATTCAACAAAATCATCAGTATTCACTTTATACTCAAATTTAACTTTGTTAATCATCAAAACTCATGCTTTGGTCAATTTTTGTTTTGTTTTAGACATTGTTTCCAACAGGGTAATCATGTATAATCATGTGTATACATGCATATCTCATCATATTCTATCAATTTTCTATACTTAGAAATTTTCCATGCCTATTTACCAATCCATGCTTTGATACCAAGCTCTGTGGCGCCCCAAACCGAGCGTCACATCCTAGCCCTTACCTCGAGATCGTATTGATTGGTAAACGTGATCAGGATTGTTGCCCTGTCACACGGCGGGTTTTAACGGTGTTTAACCGATATAAAATTTCCTCATCTTAATATCTCAACATATCTAATTTATTCCCAACTCATTCATAACCAAGCCATTACAAATTCATTTAACACATTTGCATAACTTGAAGTTCAAGCAACATTTCATCTTTTGCCTAAATCAGATGTCACTGCATGTATGTATCACAGTCATCAATATAAAACATTCGAATAGATTACATATATTCAACATAAAGCACTTCATAATTTAAATTCCATCCCAAAAATCTAGAATTTAACATTTACTTTGATTTTTTCCTCAATCTGTCCATAATGCTGAAATCAGACGCATTGATCTCTCTAATATTTGAATCATAATCAAATCAAGGAATTTAAATCTGAAATTTATATCATACCTTAATAACTAAATGATCTAACCAAAATAAATATTTTCAGCACAACATATGAAGTATTTATATTTATTTTGGTATTTTTACTTGCTGGACAGAAGCATCAATTTTCAGACAGCTCTAATCATGTTAATTATTAGGTATATTTATACCTTTCAAAAATCAATTTTTATTTTGGTAAAGTGTAACTCATGATTTCTCCCACATCATATAAAATTTTTAGCTCGAAATACCTTGTGTAAAAATTACTAAAAACATTTGGTGCAGCTGATCCTGACACCCATTCAACCCTGTTCAGGTTGATTTTCTCAAATTTTTAATTTCCAACATGCTTACCCTTTTTAGCTAAAAATGGGGCCGTTCCTTAATCACCCAATCATGAGTTCTCAAATAACGTTTTATGCTAAAATTCGTTCATTTACTATTTCGTTCATATTTTGGATTTCTATCTCATTTCTTCTAGGTTTTTCTCCTATATTTGCATCTAATTTCAATAGATATGCAAAAACCCTTAATCATTTGTTCTTGATTCTTATACCCAACATATATAATCCATTAAATCATGATTCATAATCTAATCATGATATCCAATCTAAACAGCAACTTCTTTTGTGAATTTAAGAAAATTCAAGAGAAGTATACTTACTTGAATTGAATCCAACTTGAACTCCATTTTCCTAGCTTGGTTCCTCTTCTTTCTTCCCATTTTTCCTTCTCATTTTCTCTTTTTTTTTCTCCCCCTATGTTGCTGGAATGGGCGACAAGCTTGCTGCCCTTGTTTTGGGGATTTTTTTTCCCTTTTACATATCTCTCCCCTTAGCACATGTGGACGTGCACCTAGGATATGAGCTGGATTTTTCAGCTTTGTGGGACCTACTTTCCACATCACTTAGTAGCTAATTAAAGCATGCTTATCCCCCTTTGTTGACATGGCAAAATATGGGCCAATTAAATTAGCAATTTATTTTAATAAAATCATTAAAAATCCATGTCATTAATGGACAAAATCTGCCCACGTAATGTAATGTCCCCTTGCAGCAGCCTTTGCACGATTTTTCCACTTAATTAATAGGTATTTAATCACCCTAGGTAATAGCCTAATTAGGGGTCCATTTAGCCTTTTTTAAAAAATTATTAAAAATTCCAAATGCAGCTTGTACGTGCACCTCACTTGGCTTCCACGTGGCTGTCCACTTGGTGGGGTCCACTTATCATTGACTTTTTGGCATTTTTTGCCACAAATATCAACCCAAATCTCATCCACTATTCACCCTAGCTGTCTAGGTCATTAAAATGCACATTTTCCATTTTTTAAAATTCAAAAATTCCATGCAATAGCCCCTTGATCGTCCATGTGTGGGCCACCTTTTCATGCTCCTTTTGAGCTAATCCATTAACCATTAAATAATGTCATTAATCACTGAATTTTATCATGAATTTTATCATTTTAAATAATTCATAAAATTCATGTGTAATTATCTCCTTTCGACACCTCATTTTTGCCATTAAAAATATAAGTAATCACCTCACTTTAACATAAACACAAACTCACTTTTTGGTGCACAAAAATCAATAATTATACACCCATTTTTGTGAATATCCTATCATCATTTGCTTAATCCAAGCCTCTAATTACATGGATCTCATAATTTAACCACTCACTTCAAATTTCGTCTCAATCCGACTTTTCTAGCTCAATTTATGCTCATTTGAAACCATCTTTAGATTTTGATGGTGATGATCGATTTTCACCCTAATTTCATCATTATTTCCATAAGACATCATTTTCATAAGATTAAGCACAAAATTATGTGCTTACCTTTCAATTTTCATCTTAATCCGCCTTCCCGTTGTCGAGTTACGCATTTTCTAATATTTTCTAACTTAAGTCCATAATTACCAATATAATCTCCATTAATTAAATCTTAATATATGAGGTAATTATCCTTAATATATTAACATTCTGTAATCCTCGTTAAGCCTCTTTAATCACATTAACCCATATCGGCTTATATTGATCAGCCATAATCACTTGCCTTAATTGCAATAAATCATCAATATTGCTTAGAAAAATCATTCATAATTCATATAAATCATACATGATTCATATGTATATGCCAAATGCATATGCTTAAGCCTTACTTGGGTCAGGGTATCACAGTTTCTCTCCCCCTTCTCATGTGGACGTCCCCCCTTGGATAAGGCCCCCTTTTATAATTTTTAACCAGCCCATGGGACCCACTTTGCCACACATCATGAGGGTAATTTAATTCTAACTTATCCCTTGTTGAAATGGAAATTTTATATCCAAGTAAAATGTGGCGCCCCAAGCCGAGACGTCACATCCTTACTCTAAGACCTTATTGATTGGTAAATGTGAGTCAGGATTGTTGCCCTGATCATGTGACGGGTTCTTAATTGGATCTTATCCAATTTGTTTTTTCATTTCATTTATTTTATCTATCATCATTCATTTCTTTGCATTCCACACCATTCATCTTACAAGCAATGATACACTTGTAATAAATTGCATATATCATTCATAACATCTCATCTTGCTCTTCTACATCAAAGGTTCTTTTGACCTGATCATGGCATATTCACTTCATACATACATACATTCAATCAGTGGTTCACATAAAACTTAAAACTCTAAATAAACTCACATATACATCAACAAACCTTAAAACATTAAATGATGCTATCTCATTCATCATGGCTATGTATTATAGCCCACATGGCTACTATCTCATAACTTTCCTTAGATGCTTAGGTTCACAACCTCTTGAGCTTCCCAATACCTGTCTAAGGTTTGGAAAAACAAAACGTGAGTGATAACTTAGTAAGCAAGTATTTTATCTTTTAGGGCAAGACTTCCTTTAAAACATTTTCCGTAAACATCTTGAACACATTTTTACCTAAGGACATTTATATATCCTAAAATATTGTCATAAAATCCTTTGTTCATAAGGACAATTCTATGTCCGAGAACATTTTCATAAACATTCATTCTTAAAATCATTTACAAGCCACGTCTGAACTTGTTAAGGCAAAACATATGCGTTTTACCTTCTTTAAGAAATTTTCTTTGGTCTTTTGTGAACATTTATAATATTCCAAGAAATTTGTAAAAATCTTCTTTTGTATATTGTTCGCAATCTCATCGCAAGTGCACGGGTCGTAGATTGTAGTATATAAATTATCGATCCATAGGGAATTTAGGATTAAAAATTTTACATTTAAACACTTTCTTGTCGAATAAAATAGAAAAGTGAGAAGGGAATAACATAAATAAAATGGAAAAGAAATAGAAAAAAATGGGAAGAGAAAATTGCAAATTAGATCGAGTAGAGAACGAGAGTGCGAGTACCTAGGGTCTAGCATTTCACATGAGTCCTTTGCAATGGGTAGGGGTATAATTATTTAATTTTGATATTGTTTGTTAAAGGAGAACAAACCTTAATTTATCCTTGCACCTTCTCTCGAAACCTACAAAGCGTACCCTAATTTTATTAACCACCTATTCTCATGGGATTAAGTTAATTAAAATCCATTAAGTTCTGTGGTTTGTTCATAGAATTCCTCAAGGTCATCAGGCCTATTCTCAAGGTCTTAGATTTTCAGGTTTAATATCTTGATTATCTTATATTAGGTTTCCACCTCTCAGTTCCATCACCTAATATATAGAATAATGGTAAAGTACGGGCCAATGTACAAAGCAAGCATTAAAATCACAAGATATTAAATTAACAATAATATCCACCATAAATAAATTAAAAACCCACACCACGCTACGTTGTACGCATGCTACATCCTAAACCCTAGATTTAGGGTTTAGCCAAGCATATTTAAGTCCAAAATAAAATTAAAATCTAAATCCATCTTAGCAAAGCAATAAAAATTAAAAAGGAAAAAAATAGGAAAGCTTATTGGTTTGAAGCCTTGATGGTGTGTCGGCCGCTCTGCGTAACTCGCCGGTCCACCTTTTTCTTGTGCTCTCCACCTCGTTGCTCTCTCTCTTTCTCTCTCAAATTTCTGCCTTGTTGCTCGTCTAAATCTCTCCTCCTCTACTGGAATTGTTCTTGCTGCTCTCCTTTTGCTCGTTAATTTTTTTTTCATCTGTTGCTGGAATTCTCCTTTTATAGCCGTTCAAAACAGCGTAATAGGTTGTCCCCAATTTATTCAACGCAATCCGAATTGCGTTGGATGAGGATTACGCAATTAAACCTCTGGCTGCTTGAAGGGACGGTTTGATCTTGTGGGGTCCACGGCTGGAGCATGATCTGCATGGAAGCTGCTTGAGCAGTGGTTTTCAAATCAACGATTTGGATTTTTTTTAATGCTGAAATTGATGGACTAATGCATGGCTTTGATGGATGGGCGGTGATGGTTGCTGATTTGTGCAACAAATCATGGCCGTTAATTAAAAGGGCTGAAACGGACGGTTACGATTCATTTGATTTTGCTGAATTTCTAGTTTTCAATGGTAGGCCCCACATCAATGGACGGTGGAAAATAATGCTTTGCACATTGCTGGCGATGATCTTGCATGGCTGATTTTTGGCCGTTGATTTTTTTAGAATTAGTTGAAGTGCTGAACGGTCTAGACAGCTTGTGGGGCCCATGTGAATTTCTGGACTGCTTGACTTAATATTTTGGACGGTGAAGATTTTTTCTGGATTGGCTGGACGTTGCTGATGCTTTTTGGATTTGAATTTTTGGATGGCCAGCTAGATGATTGGACATTCAGATGCATGATTTGGGCGGTGAATAATTGTGGACGGTCTGGATCATTTAGTGGTGATTGCTTGGACAACTCAGATTGATCCCCATGTAAATTTTTGGACGGCTTGATTTAGTGATTTTTTGGTGGATTTTTAAACTAAAAATCTGGACGGTAATTAGCTGAAATAAATGGACGGTTCAGATTGGCATATTCTGGTGGGCCTCGCTAATCTGCATAAAAAATATTTAAGTCATTAATTCATCAAAATCATTAGTGGGTTATCTATAAAAATTATTTCACGCCCATTTAATTTCATGACAACAAATAAAAAGTATAATTTCAAGCCAAAAGATCACAAAAATTGTTTAAATTGCTTGAATTAATATTTAATAAATGTTATAAAAACATGTTTTAAAACCAAATTTCATATGAAACTCAATTAATTACCCACCGAATTGGTATAAAAGGCCCCCAAAATATATTACTAATTTCCAATTATCAAATACCCCCACACTTGAATTTTTGCTTGTCTTCAAGCAAATATAAAGGAATTGAAGAACAATTTGCAAAATTTCAAAACTTTGAGAAAAAAAGAATGAAAATAAATGTCTAGCCAATCATCAAAAACTAATGAGAGTATTAAACTAAAAATTTTCAAACATGGCACTCGTTGAAAATCTCAGTCAATAATCATTTCTCACATGACTAATACTGTACACCCTGTCACCCATTAATGGACGGTGGAAAATAATGCTTTGCACATTGCTGGCGATGATCTTGCATGGCTAATTTTTGGCCGTTGATTTTTTTGAAATTAGTTGAAGTGCTGAACGGTCTAGACGGCTCGTGGGGCGCATGTGAATTTCTGGACTGCTTGACTTAATATTTTGGACGGCGCAGATTTTTTCTAGATTGGCTGGACGTTGCTGATGCTTTTTGGATTTGAATTTTTGGATGGCCAGCTAGATAATTGGACATCCAGATGCATGATTTGGGCAGTGCATAATTGTGGACCGTCTGGATCATTTAGCGGTGATTGCTTGGACAACTCAGATTGATCCCCACATAAATTTCTAGATGGCTTGATTTAATGATTTTTTGGTGGATTTTTAAACCAAAAATCTGGACGGTAATTAGCTGAAATAAATGGACGATTCAGATTGGCATCTTCTGATGGGCCCCGCAAATCTACATAAAAAATATTTAAGTCGTTAATTCATCAAAATCATTAGTGGGTTATCTATAAAAATTATTTCATGCCCATTTAATTTCATGACAACAAATAAAAAATATAATTTCAAGTCAAAAGATCACAAAAATTGTTTAAATTGCTTGAATTAATATTTAATACCCAAATGTTATAAAAACATGTTTTTAAACCAAATTTTACATGAAACTCAATTAATTACCCACCAAATTGGTATAAAAGGCTCCCAAAATATATTTCTAATTTCCAATTATCACCAATGGACGTTTTTACATCCAAAATATTTTTTTATTATAAATTTCTTTAGCCAAGAGGCATCTGATGTCCAAAAACATTTTTGACATAACTTTCTTTGGCAATGAACATTCATATGTTCTAAAACATTTTTTCATATAAACTCTTTTTGGAAACGGACATTCATATGTCCTGAAATACTTTTCTCTTAAACTCTTTGGCAAAGGACATTCTCATGTCCAAAACAACTTTTCATTTAAATACTTTTGCATTGGACATTTTCATGTCCATAAACACTTTTCATTTAAGCCTTTTGGCAATGGATATTCTTATGTCCAAAAACAAGTTTGACATAAATCCTTTTCATAATCCCCATTTTGGGGCTTGTTTATAATAAACAAGGTATAAAACATATAATCCTTTTTCATAAAAGCATTTGCATAGAAAATATTTCATCTTATCTTTAATATTGACACTTTTTGTGTAAAATACCCTGCTTTTAGGGTAATTTTTCGTAAAAATGCTTTTATGTCCCAATTTTTGGGCTTTTCAAAAGTAAAACATATGCAAATATATTTCTCCCCATCCAGTAGTGACACTTAGCAAGTGATCATTCTACCTTTTGGAAGAGAATCCATCATTAACAGCATGCTAGCCAAGCGGCTGTTCTTTCATCTTCTCCCATCTCAGGGAGGGTGCCGCTGGCCTCTTGCCATCCCTTAACGACTTCGCCATATGTAGAGTGGGCCCCAGTCCATCTCCGACCGTGCTCTACAACCGACCTATTCCTTATATTGGTACACCATACATTTGTGAAACTCCGACTGTATACGCGTCATTTCGAGATTTGTAACCCTAAATTCTTTTGTAATTATTTTATGATAAATGAAAATTCATGAATTATATTGATGGATATGTGTATTGGAGGTTTAAATAATTTGACCCACGTGAATAGTGCACGCGAATAGTAACCGGGGATTAAGACACGTGATTAAGAGTTAATCACTTGGATGAACTTAATCACAAAAAGAAAAAATAGAGATTTAATCACTACAGGACGAAATAGCAATTCTTTTGGATATTTTAATCCAAATTTGGATTTTTGTGGAACAATAAAGAAAAATTCATAATTTGCAATCCGGGCATCGGATTTTGATGAAATTTTTTATGGATGATTAAAAATTCATGATGGACATGATGAATGGGTTAAGATGTAATGAAAATCACAAATCAAGGGTCAAGATGACACGTCAAATGAAGATAAAAAAGTAACCCAACTTTACATTAATTAACTTTTGACTTTTTATTTAAAATAAATAATTAAAAAAAATTAAATGTAAATGCAGCTGCAGCAGGGGGCAGTTGGGAGGTTTGACCAAGATCAACGATCCATGATCAATCTCATCTTAAATCAACGGTTAGGATTTATTTAGCCTAAATTAATTAATTTTAAAAATAAAAAAAATAAAAAATAGGCCTGCATAGGGTGGGCTGGAGCAGGCCTAGGGTGGCAGCTCTTGGCTCAAAGTATTTTTCAAAATTAAAAAGAAATACCAATTTATAATTAAGTACCTCAAGCTAGGGGGTAAATTCCAAATTCTTGAAAAATCCGACCCTATAAATAGGGCAGCAGGAGGGACGTCCAAGGCATCATATCTCAGCTCCACTTGAGCCATTCCAAGCTCCCAAAACCCTCCCACACGTCCAAGGAAGAAGAGGAGAAAGTTAGAGAGAAAAAGTGTGAGAAAAAGTGGGATATCTCCTCTTCGAGTAAGTGATTTTCACCCAAATTTCTTTTGAATGTTAAGTAGGGTAAAACCATGCTTAGATAATTCCTAAGCATCAAAAAAATAAGTATAAATATAATTCTTAA